>JACAXG010000215.1:9880-602055 GCA_018881555.1 Amblyornis subalaris
AWARMRRCAGGAAAAGAAACAACCCCATAGACTGAAGTTTAAGTTCCTTCCTTTTTTTTTTTTTTTTAAATCATCAAATCTTTATTATTTTCATGTAGTGCTGCACTAGCTTTGGGGTTTTTTTTAGTCTCTGCAACAGAAAACCTTTACATGCAGCCTCTAGTTATCCTGAGAGTTACCCCCAGTAGGGACTTTTTTATTGATTGTTGAAGACTTTCAAAAATTTTTCAAGCTGTAGTTTTTCAAACACATCTTCTGCACATTACAATAAGACACACGGTTCAATAAAGCATTTTCAAGACTGTTGTTCAGTTGATTTTCTTTGGTTTTGATGTGTTTTCCGGACAGTTTTGTTCCAGAAATTTCTGCATCCGTCTTTAATTCCAGCTGTATGTTCCAACACCAGATCAGTTCATGTAGACATCCTGGGTGGTTTACATAAACATGTTTGAAAACCAATTGCTTTGGCAGGTGATGAAGTACGTAATCCTACACTCTTCACAGGTGGGTGACTTGCAGGCTGCACAGACCAAGATGCATTTAAAACAGGCTCCTCTCAGTGCAGTGTTGTTCGTATTGGTGTAAGGCTGGTCTCTTGCACTGCACTGACTTCCAGACACCACTGCACTTGCTTAGAAGGGGAGGCAAATCTCTGCTACTCGAGTTTGTTAGGAGACTGAACCTGTGCTGACTTGGATTTAAAAGTATCCTTGGGCATCACATTAACTTGTACAAATGTCAGTTGTTTGGGGGGATTGACTTTGGGGGGGGGGGGCTGTTAGGTTTTTTAAGGTTTAAAAATAATATGAAATGGCTACAAGGAAGGTATTTATTCTAGTAGTCTGTCAATTCCTATTTGCAGAGAAGTTTTCCCTTCCTGCAGTAAGCTTTGCCAATATGGTGGTTCTAGGATAGTTCCAAAACGTACATTTTCAGGGTGCTTTGGGCTGCAGTGACTACAGCCTTCACCAGCTTTGCAGGGGAATCCCATAGGAGGTTATTGTCTTTTCCATGTGAGGAGAAAAAAGCAACAGAAAAAAAACACCCCAAGACTACATCCCAACAGGCAACACAGACACCCCCTTCCAGGAAAGGGAACCTTAGTGCTCTTGGAGGGCAGTGAAAGCTGTATTGTGACTGGATGGTCAAGGTCAGGTAAAGAATGTCTGTCAAAGGTATCAACAAAAGCAATTCTATTACAAATTTGTGAAACTGCAACAAAGTTCTGTGTCAAGGTTCGCTCTTACTACACCAAGGAGAACTGCATTAGGATTAATCTGGACTAATACACAACAGAGCCTGAGGATGGAGAATGGGTAGGGGGGTAAGGGAGACCCTCCCACTGAGTCACAAGGTTCACGGGGGACCCCCTTGCCAAACTCAGCCTTGGAATTGCTCAGTGCTGTATGTCTAAAGGATTTGGCAGCACTTAATCATTGACTAACACAGAATGATTCCATAGGATTTACTATAAGCAC
Source organism: Amblyornis subalaris (assembly GCA_018881555.1). Taxonomy (NCBI): domain Eukaryota; kingdom Metazoa; phylum Chordata; class Aves; order Passeriformes; family Ptilonorhynchidae; genus Amblyornis; species Amblyornis subalaris. Next base: position 11,359 of record JACAXG010000215.1, read on the forward strand.
AACAGTAACTTAATTTTGAATCTAAGATGGCAACATTAATGCTACTGTTGGTATAAAGTATTGAAATCAGTTTTCACACATGCACACAGATGTGTATGTATGCAGATACATATTTGTGTGTATGCGCGTGTGTGTGTGTGTGTGTGTACAAAGGCACCTCTTAAAAATTCCCTGAGTTCAGTGAAATACACGCTTTGGATGCCTTGGCATCTCTCAGTGGGCAAAGGCTTGAGCCTCGAGGAGGGGGTACCAGCCCAGGCCCCACTGTCTTCAATGAAGGTGCTTTGAGTTCTCAGACTTGAGGGTTGATGAGCACCGAGAGGCACATCCTACATCCTGCTCCAAGGAGGTGCTGGCAGAGCCACTGGGGCCAAGGCAGCCCAAAGGGCCTCAGGGCCCCAGTTCATAGGACTGTGAGATGCTTTGGTCTTCCATCAGTTTCCACCCTGGACTCAATCCAGGTCAGTAATTTTCCTCAAAATCCAGTGACACTAATGTTATTTCACTCCAGCTGTGATTCAGACAAAAATAAGTTTCCAAGGCTGTTCATTAGAAAACAAGTTTATTAGGTAAGAGACATTCCTGGGAACAGGCACTGTTACTGATAAACTCAAGGAGAGCCTGACTGTGCAGGTGCAGAACAAGGATGTTCCCCACCACAGGCAGGTCCAAAGCTGCCTGTGCTGCGCTGTGCTGGCAGGCAGCAGCCCCAGAACGCTGATGGTGCAGCAGAGCCTGCATTGTCAGCGCAGAGAGTGCCAGCTTCCAGTCGGGTGAGGACTGCCAGAGAGCCTTTGTGGGGGAGGGGCAGACAGAAAGGCAGCCATCCATCCCAATGTTTTGTAACAGTTAAAGGGGTAGGAAAAAGGGAGTTAAAGGTGGAAACAGTGAAGTCCCTGGAAAGCTTTTTAGAATATTAGTATGGGCTGTCTGTAACTTCTGATCTGCTTTAATTAAAGAGGTCTGTGTTGGATTTTTGGTACTTTTTTCTATTTGAGTCAAAGCCAAAGACTCTTGCACATGGTGGTGTGATAAACAGTGAAAACGCATCTACCTCATGTCTTACTTGTGACTGCCTTCATCAATTCTCCAGCACTGGGGATTGGGGGAGTGTTTCCATTCTTTGCCCTTAGCTCAGGTGGGGTTCTAAGACCTTCCTCTTTGGCAGAGTTTTGCTCCCTGATGGCCTGTGGACAGCATAGTTTGCGCACAAACCAAGCATCCAGAGGTGTGCACACCTGCAGCTTTGAGATACTTGTTCTGTTGTGAAGGACTAAAGGCCATTCCTTGCTACCAGCCAGAAGCCCCAGGAGGCAGAGAGGCTCCACTGCCTCCTGGGGCTCTCAGAAGACTTAAACCAGGGAAGCAGTGGGTACATTCAGTATGTGAAATTTTCCAGTTGAATCAGCTTTTTCCCTGGCATAGCTGACCTTCACTTCTGGTCAGCCTACTTTGCCAAATGGATACTTTGTGTTTTGAGGCTATTTTATTATTTTAGCTCCTAATGAAGAGGAACCAAATACACCCAGCACTGGTGGAGACTCCCCCCTGTGGCACTGCATCCCCCACTGAAGGCAGTGACAGTGCCCTCCCTCCTTGGCAGTCCACGGGCTCCCACTTGCCAAACACAAGTGTGGATACAAACATGCTGGCCTCTGCTTTGTTACACAGAGTCTTGAGACAGGCCGATGGGCACAACCACTTATTTGCAGATACTTAACGTGCATAGTATATAGGTCCTCAAAAGTTCTTTGTGAACAAAAAAAGTGGAAAAGGGGAACTGTAGGGGGGGAACTGTACAGCTTCTGAAGGGTTGCTTCCACCACACCTTTTAACACAGCAGTGGCTGTGGCCTCCTGCAACATCTAAGGCAGTATCAAGATAAGCACACTTGGTAAAAGCAGGGCACCTCTGCAGCTGTGGGGTGTGTAGGAGAGGTACTATTGGAAGAAAACCCGCAGTGCTGCATCCTCCCTGCTGGACCAGCAGCTGTGGAGGGGCAGCATGAAGTGGGAAGAGAGGGCACAATTCCCCCCATACCATGTGGCCTTGCAGGAGTTCATGGGGAGCAGAGTGGAGAGAGGGGAGGGGAGGCCAGAACAAGGGATGCCAATGTGGGTCTCAGCACATTAGAGGGTGGGATGGCTGGGAAGGGCAAAAATGTTTAGCAGAAGTTAGGAGAGGCTAGGAGTGAGGGAAACAACAGGACAGGGAATGATGGTCCAATGCAGAAAATGCTACAGTCCTGCCAAAGACAAAGAGGAGTGACAGGTGGGACTGAGGAGGGCAGAGGACCACAGTGAATCACTAGCAGCTGGAAGTAAGGCTCTGGCAGTTTCCTGCCTCCGCCCTCCACTGCCTGTGGTGCAGGAGAAAGCTGGCCACCACTTCTAGGGCTCTCCTGTCCTTCCCAGCAGCAAACACATCACCCCAGCCTGCCCTCAGCCCCACAAGCTCTCCAGTCACTGCCAGGCTGGCTCCACTGCTGTCACGGAGTGGAGCCATTCCCCTTTCTGATCCTATTCCTTCTACAGTGCGGCCCCTGAAAGGCTGTGTCAGGGTCTCGGCCCATCCTTCTTAACGCCAGCACTTTGCACAACAGTAATCAGTACTGGGCTCAGTATCTCTTTCATGGAGATCAGTGTTTGCCCAGCTGGGTGGGTGTCCCAGGCCTCGTCCCACCCCAGATGCCAGGGCTGCTCACCAGCACAGGATGAAAGGCCAGTTGCTTCTGTCCACATTAGCAGTGTCTTTTTTCCCCCACCTTTAGCCACATCTGTTGTGAAGCTTCCAGCAGCAGGGGAAAATTGTCTTACTTTTCATTTATCCTCGGCCCTTGGAGAGGCAAACCATGCCAGGCAGTTCGACAGCCAGACGGGATGCTTCTCAGCAAAAGGGAGGACATTGAGCTTTCTGATGTACTGCTGCTGTGCACCTGCCATTCACCTTCCTTTCACCTGCCATTCACCTGCAGAGCCCCAGGAAATGCAGTTCACAACCAAGTACCAAATAAAGGAAAAACAAGCGCTTACATTTTATATAAGCGTTTATTTACAACTTGTTTAACAACTGTACACTCTTCTATCACCTTGGAAGCATTAGTGTATTTGACTGGGAAAAAATATTAAACTTTTTGATTCCAATTATCACTACTGAGTATTTTTTTGTCTATATACAGGTATGTATATTAATATTGCTACCATAACAATCTGGTAGTTACACAATTTGTAGGTGAACTGAAATGGGAAATTAATGTTTTGACACTCTAAGAATTCATTCTTTTACAGAAAATATATCACTGGCAATTTCACAAACAGTTACTTTGATAATTGGTCAACACTTAATTCAGGACTGTCAAACAAGCTGCTATTAGGAAGGTAAGAGAGTTTTCTATGCAGCACAAATGAAGTTAGTATATCAGAGACATGCTGGAGATCAGCTCTGAGTTGAGAGCTCACAACCACTTCATGACAGAGATGCCAAGCTAACCTAATTAAAGTAGCCAGCTCCTTGCTGAAGGTTACTGGCTCCACCTGGCATCTCTCTGTTGCATTAGTAAACTCAAACAACTTTTGTCAAGCTAAACACACTTACATACAAATGTCATCAAGGCTCAAGAACAACTGATACTTAGTCTCTAATCTGCACAGACCACTTGGAGAAAAATGAGGTACTGCTCGGCATCACTTTGGGACACCCGTGGAGGCAGGTGCACAAAAAAGCAATCCCCTCCTGCCCAGCACAGTGCCCTGAGTTCAGGGATCCTGCACCCAGCCTGGCTTGGGGCAGGGTGTGGTCCCAGCCGAAGCAGCACTTGCAAATGAAAAACATACCATGCCTTTAACACCCAACTAAAAGAAGTTTTACTAGTAATGCTTGCCCTGACACATAACAAGGGATCAATGGCTAGGACCTTGAAAGACACAAATCCTTCAGCTCTCTGCTGGAGTCAGTCTGATGGAATGCTGCTGCCTCTGCTGCAGGAGTACCTGACTCATTATCACCAAACCCCAGATCCTGGCTGCAGGTCACGTCAGACTTCACTGTCCCTGGCCCTGGTGGACCAGGAAAGACATATCCCCATCTGAAGCCTTTACGGACAGCTGTCAGCCAGAGCACCTGGTAGCCATGGTACCCGATACAGTATCCAGAAGGGAAAACACCACAGTTCTCACTAGGATCTTAATATGTCTATCGTTCACTCTGCTGCCCAGCCTGCTTGGAGCCCATTCCTACCTGCCCTTCCCTTTTCCAGGCAGCACAGACCACCTCACCTTGGTGGGGCACGCGTCTGTCCTTTTTCCATGTCACTCTGTACAAGGCCATGGACACTGTGGGATCAGGATCCCTGAGGACCGGACACAAGTGGGTGTCTCTGCGCACAAAGTGCGGCTCTGTCAGAGTCCACCTGGTGGGCCAGGGACAAGGCAGGCACTGTGTGTGTGACCAGAAGGGACTGCAGAGACAAGTGGACACAACGCCTCTTCAGCATGGGGGTGCTACCACGGAAAACAGGGCTGGTCATTCTGCTGCTGCCGCCTGAACAAGCAAAACCATTCCTGGAGACAGCAGACTTTATATCATACTAATACTTCTGCAGAATTAAGATCCAGGTGAGCAATAGGGTTTCTCTAGAACTGGACTTAAACCACTTGGGGTACTCAGCATTCAGACTTTTCAGTTTTTCCAGCAAGTCCTATGGCTTGAAAGCCCCTTTCCCCATTTGTTACGTACTAACTCCTATACAATAAACCTCTTAACTTACAACACTACAGCACTCCCTCGTCTTCTGAATCTTGCCAGTACTGGATGTCCAATACAAGACAAAGATACAGTAGTACAAATGTGCAGATATTTAGGAATATTAAATAAGCAGCTTTTTAAATTAATATAGGCAGTACAAAGCATTTTGAGTTACACTGTCTACATATGGCAAATCTTATAGCTAAACTTCAAAATACAAAGAAACAGCCAAGCTAGTGCAATTGGAAATTAAATAGCTAAGACTGTGATAGGAAAAAGAAAAAAGGAAAGGAAAAAAACCAGTACAGGTGAAAGATAAATGACCAAAATTATAAACTGGCAAGGACAGTCTGCGTAATACTGAAAGTGTAGATGACTTTCATACTTATCTCCATTCATGGTCTTTCCTCAGATTGTTTTAACAATTGTACACAGATTGGAAAAAAAAGTTTCTGAAAGAAACCAACAACACAGCTCAAATGTAGAGAGAAAAATACAACAGCCACAAACTACTGTGTATATACATATTAAGGAAGCAGGCAGTGCCTGTGAACAAAATACCACCTGGTAGTTTGCCTGGCTCGGAGATTATCAGATGAAACTTGCTTGGTTTTCTAAGGAAGATGGGATCCCCAAGCAGCAACTCATTAGTCATTTCTCCTGGTAAAACACCTCCTTCGCTTTACTTTATTTGTTTAAAGATTCAAAGTGGATCCTTTAAGGGTGCAGGTGCTTTGAAATTTTAACCGTAACCAAAAGGCCTTTTTTAGGAACTCAGTAAGACTAGATTTTTATAGTTCAGTACATGAAAATGTTGCAGGAAGTCTGTGTGTTAATACTGTTAATCAGAATTAAATAAAGTGGACAGGCGGAAGTAAGATGGAGAGCTGACAGTGCTCTGTCACTTTGCAGAACGCCTCCTGTTGAGTTGTGAATACTGGATTTCCTCTCTTCTAGCCTCATAGGAGACTTTTTGTGAAGAGAAAGAGTAAATGGAAGCGGGAAATGGGAAAGCCACTCCCCAGGATGGTAAGCTTCTCTGCAAGTAGATCCCCCTTTGAAATCAGATGGCCATGAGTCTTAAGTGTAGAACTGGTTAAGTTTTGGTTATGCGGTCTGGACAGAAAAGCAAGTCATGCACTGAACAGTCCCTGTTATAATAATGCTGCAGGTCATGCAACCACATCACTGCAAATAAAAGAATAAAGAAGAAAGTTAAAAAGCAGATAACATATTACTGTCGAAAAAAAACCCAAAACAACAGAGAACAGAACAGGTATTTTCCAAAGCAGTTTAGTAAGGCCAACTCTACTTAAGAGTTGTGCAAATTCATGGGGAAAATATCTTTGCCAGAGCAACTCTTCAAATTAACAGGGAGGTTACAGGCCAATAATTGGAAAAAACAACGAAATAGGCTTGGTCAATATCTAAATTTAGCTGTAATTAAAGTTTACACACTTCTGAGTAAAATCCTTCAGGGCACCATTCTCAACTAATACAGCTACGGAAAGTAAGTTTACACAGCAATGAGCAAGTCTCAGGCATTCCTGCTGTCTATGAGTACAACTGTTAAAAGAACCAAATCAATATAAAGTGAAAGGTGCCTGCCCAATACTGCATGTGTTTACACACCAAAAGGCAATCAGAGTCACAATGACTGTCTTGAGCCTTCGAGCTCTGAGCACCACCGAGGCATTTAAATTTCATCAGAGCTTGTCCTGTGCATGAGGCTGCAACTCAGCATCACTGCCCCACTGCACTGGCAAGTTCCATCCCTTGCATGCAAATACAAGTTTGAATTGCAGGAAATGATATGGTTCTTGTTAAAGTAAGCTGAGTAGGAGTCACCAAGCAGTCGAAGGAGCACACCACAACGCTGCAGAAGGGAATCGGAGAGGCTGGCATAGTTCTCCATCCTCACTGATGCACCCTCTTTCTTGGCCAGCGTAACTGGAATGGAATGCTTTACTGACACAGACATGGTGCTTCCATTTTCTCAGGTAACACAGATGTCCCTACACAGCACTGGCACAGCACTAAATGTGCATTCTTGTTTGCACACTGCAAAGAGCAAATTGGCTTCACAGACTGAAATTAGAGCCTTTTTCCCCACTTCCTTCTCCCTTGTATTGCACTGGTCAAAAATGATTCTAAGAATGCTTCTTATGATGGGAAAATCCAGGTTAAATAGATAAGAAAGAATATTTATGCTACGAGTCCTTGTAGCTTGTGTATCACTCTTTTCCCTTCTCATTCATCCACCCAGAATACTAACCATAGTTGAACAAAAAACAGAAACACAGAGACACATATCAAATGGAATAAAAAATTTAACACATTCAACACATTCAAAGCAGACCTTGAGGGTGTATTTTGAGCAATCATTGTCTTTTAAGCTTGCTTGGCACTGCTTGGTGCATAAAGCTACACAGTTCATAATCAATATGAAGATCACTGTAGTTCTTCTATAGAAAACTAAAAGTTCAAGCTACATAAGCATGTGCCTATTCTATTGTGCATAAATGAATATAATCTACACCTTTAGTCTCACCTGGCTATTATTTAGTTCAAACTTGCTGTTTAGTAACACTTCAAGTGTCCTGTTGCACATACACAGAAGTGACACTGTAGCCTTCTCTTTGAGTCATTAGTACTTTTGAGAGGTCTTGTAAACTCAAGACACTGTATTATTATCTTTCAAGGATGTAAAAATTCATCTGTTAGTGCCCTTTCCTGACTAGAAGTTCTTACGTTTTAAAAATAGTTGTCTGTCAATTTCTCTCTCTATTTTAAAACCACCTGTTGAGGCAGCACCACTTCAGAAGATAAGAGAGATGCAAGGTGTGAGGGTGAATTCACTCAACATAACCCATACTGCATTTGCAGCATCTTCAGAAAGACAGTTTACACAGCAGACAATATGTCTAGGGAGGAGTGACAGAGAGAATACAAAGCAGACTATAAATTTTAAAAATTGTGGCCTTATAATGTATTGCTTATAACTATTACAAGACACTACTGATACTGCTAAACAAAGCCTTTAAAATCTCTCTCAAAACCACTGATGCTTCCAGGAAATAAGTTTACTCTTCAGCTTACTAACCCTTTGTGACTGAGAACAATAATCTCTGCTTTACAAAATTTTAAATTATCTAACTGATGTTATGTTCAAATCAAAAGTCTGATGGTCTCATTACAAATATTTTATAACCCCATAAATACTATACTACTGGGTATTTTCTCCTAGAACTCTGTCCACTTTCCTGATCACGCTAACAACAGTAACAATTGGCCTTTATGTTAGTTTTCTCTTCTCTTTAAGTTAGGTATAATCATTAGGGATTCGAGTTCCATTTCCAGAATAAACTACTCTATACCTGTGGAAAATACTTGTTCTTGCAGTGTTTCAGATTCATGCCATGCTACAGTAGTTAAAAGTTCTCCAACGTGCTGACAAATGTCTGCTTTTGTAATGAATGAAACAACCATGTTTCTCTTTCTGAAATGTGATATTCTAATCTCATCCAATAGTAAAGGACCCCTCTAACGCAAAGGAATGAATAAATTCACCACCAGAAAGGAAATGCTTCCCAACTGCCCTGAATTTCCCTCTAACAATATTTTTCACATTGTATGGATCAGTCTCCGAGACCCATAGCAGCAAGACGGCAGCCAGAAGTTTTTATCTGATGATGTGCAAAGGGGACTGAAGGATATGCAATTTGCCAAATGACTTTATACACACAGCAAACAGTAGCAGAGCAAACTCTTGATTTACCACCAGAGCCAACTAATGCAGAAATATACTACAGGATAGTCCTGCACTTACTTTCGGCAAGGCCCAAAGGTGAAGGCAGAATCTGGGCCACAGTGAAGCTGACAGAAACACCATCCCCTAGCAACTAACAGATGAGAACTTCAAATTACAGCAGTTAGCACGAGTTCCTACTGATCCACTGACTACAATCTGACACCAGGAGAATCTGTCTGGGAAGCTGTCTTGGCTATACTGCCAGATGGTGTTTCAATGCCCCATGGGATGGTATGATTTATCAAGTTTCCTAGAGCCCCTCAATCAACATTCATTCACTGCCCTAATTCAACAAGCTGATGCATTTTAAAAATTAACTTTATGTCCCAATATTTTAATGAATCCACAAAAATAAAGTAAAGGAAAAACACAGGACGAAGTCCTCAACATCTCCAAATGGTACAATGGAGCTGGCGGCAGAGTCAAAATTTCCAGGGTTTCACTGTAACAGATACAAGAAATCTGAGGTTGCTATGGCTGACAATGACAGCTTCTGCCTTATATACACAGGTAAGCCTCTAATAGTTAATCAATCAAAATGAAAAAATAATTTGAAAGATAAAAACCTAGTTCAATAAGCTCAGGTTCTTTTTCATTTGTTTTTAAATGAACACCAAAATGGTGAAAGATATATTGCTCTTCTGATTTTCGTACTGACTAGCTGCTTGCATCTGTCTCCTCCACTTTCAAACTGAAGAAATCACACCTTATTTTTAGTTATACCCTGCAGGATCACTGACAAGCTTCTGGTACTTTTCTGGACTTCCAGAGGGAAGAAAGATCACAGGAGTAAGACAATGCAATCAGCCAGGCCAGGATATATTCTTGATTCCTTAAAAGTGACAAACTGGAGGCATGGCTAGGATCCTACCTATAATCTGACATTTGCTCCAAAATAACCCCACCACTTGGAAGTATAGCCTGATAAACTCTTTCACCTATTTATTTATGCAATGCCAGCTGAAAGAAATGCCTGCAAAATTTGCTAAAATTGATTAGGAGATACTGAAATTTACCAATACAATTATTACTGCAAAACACAGTCCACAGTCCACAGTCCACAGTCCACATTCTACCTAAAACACATGTGCAAAAACCCATAAAAAGTCAGCATAGCTGACTTTGAGGGCAAAAATACCTCCCTCATCAATCCTTGCAAAAAGTCAAAATGTTGGGCAAGAATAAAGAAATACAATAAGAAAAACTGAGATACTGTTTTGCTTCATAAGAAAAATAAAGCCACATTCAGGATAGTCTTCCTCCAAATCAATAACACAAAGAAAATCAAGTGGTAACATTAAAATATCTTCCAACTACCAAATCTACAGAAAATGTGAACACACCAGGACAATTAAACCCGCTAAAAATCATTCAGGAAGCTCTTACGTGTATAGTCTCATATACCAGAGAAGAGAGGAAAAGCAAAAGCTACTTGCACATGTCAAAATACCAGAGACTTTAAAACTGCCAAAAACTTTAAAATTTTCTTGACAGCTTACACATACCACTTACTACTTGAGACCATCATAAAGCAGTAATAGGAATATTCACTCTTAATCCTTTCATACACATATAAAATTGCCAGTGCTCCTTACAGAACAGAAAGCCACAGAAAACTTGCAGAAGCATTACTGCTAACACTAGTGACACTGGAACATGGCAAGATTGCCATTTGATTATTTCCAAACAGAATGAAAGGCATCTTGTAGCCATCATATGTTTATTTCATTTTGCAATACATAAAGCTGTGTATTCCAGACATTTATTTAACTTTGCACTGTGGGTGGAATGCACAACCTTTAAATTAGATTACTTCAGTTTTCATAGCACTTAGAAAATACATGTTATGATCCAAGTGGGTACGCGTTGCTATCAAGAAAACAGGGAACTTGAATTTTCTTTTTCTGTAATTTTTTTTCTGATTGGATATGCTAAAAACTGTACATGAACTGGACTGCACACACATCCTTTTAGGTCACAAACTAAGCTTCAGCTCTGAACAATTAAAATATTTATCTGTTATCTTTTATTTGCCTTAATTAAAATCTGTGAGAAAGATTATTCTGGGCAGATCCTCAGCACGGTGCTTAGAAAAGTACTCTGATGAACTCCTCAGCTGTTTTATCAATGCCCTGGAGAACCTCTTCTCTTTAAGCTCAGTTGTAGGGTTTTTTTTTTCTGTAGCGTATCAGGACAGGATACAGCATTGGCTTACTAATTACCACTACAATTTTGATGTAAATTGTTTTTATTGCCTCAGAAAAAAAGTATTCCTAAAAACTTCTTAAAACTGTCTAAAGTACTGAGTGAATTCTGTCTTACAGGCTGGGGTTTTTGCTCATGCACTTTTATTACTGAAGATAAGACAAACAGAGAACATTCACTGACAACTTTCTTATACGTGTTTATTCCCTGGAGACACAGTCTGAGCTGCTTCTTTTTCTTAATGCCACACTACTTCCAAAGCTACATTACAAGCAAGGAAAATAATGTAGCTGAACCCTTTGAATAAAGAAGCTGTTCCCATAAAAGAGAGGGTTTAATGATGTTCATCACTTGCATTCATCCATGCCCAAAGATTAACAATGGATGTATGCAGCAAATAAAAGAAGTAAAGCACTGAACAACCACAAATTAAATTCCCATTAATTACTAATAGAAGACAGAACAAATTATTTACTGGAACTGGACAGCAACCAAGTATATTTCTTTAAGAGTGCAGTTCATTTCTAGGTTTGTATATTCAACACAAATTCTGGGAAATACCAAAATTTCTGCAAGTTTGTCAATCCTCTAAAGACAAAATGATTGTTCACTTGCCTCACAATTACTATGTGCAACAGTAAATCTCAGATGCAATATTAGTCTCATTTTGCTCTTTGATGCTATACAATGATGCTATACATTTTTGAAGGGAACTACAGAAAACACTTCAGTGTCTTATCTTAAGAGAAAAGGAAAGACAGAATCACAATGCCGAAGAGAAAAGCCAGCAACTGCCAAGAAGCAAAGGAAGCCATGAAAGATTGGAAAACAAAAGCGTAAGACAAGGCTTCTAAGCAGCATCTGCTCCTCTCCTAACTCTCAGGGGCATTAGCCTGCCATCAAAACTTTGGAGGCAAAACAGTAAAACAAACGTTAGCATAATAAAAGCAATTACTTTTATTCTAGTGTGTTGATTGTGTTCAAGTTATTTCAGACCTGCACCTAATTAACAGCAATAGCGAATTAAATTACTAGACAAAATTAAGAGCTAAAATGTCCCATTAAGGTCCCATCCCTTTCTTTCACAAATAGCCTTTGGCAGTCTAGTAATAGAAAAAAATCAGCTAGATTAAAATTAAAATAAAAATGGAGCTTTAGGTATCCTTTAGGTATCCTAGGTTCTTGCTCTGAGTGATATAAAATGCTGTAATCTCAAACAAGAACATCAAATTCCCTCAGAGGAGTGGTTTTACTTGCTCCTGTTCAAACATAGCACATGGTAAAGAGTTCTTCAGGTTACTAGAATCGATTGCACAAGATCAATAAAAGATGTCCCACACAAACTGTAATCATTTAGACAATGACAGATATAATTTTGTATCTCAGTAAGAGAGAGCAAACTGAGTATCACCTCACTGAGCTACAGAAATTATCCACAACTTCCTCTGCAATGTTACTTTTCTGCACACAAGAAACTTGTAATATCTCATCTAATCTTTGCAAGCATAGCCCATGTCAGTCATACGCTGAGTAAGTACAGAAAATTTTTAGAAAACCGATTTTTTTCCAAATGTGAGCAATAAAAGACAAAACTATATGCAGAGTTCAGCATCTGTTTTTGGGGGAGAAGGGGGGTGTAACCGGGGTGTAACCAGAACTGGAAATATTTTTCAGACACATACTGAATGGATTTCCTAGCCTAGATTAAAACAGATGATGTACTTGAGGATAAAACAGTAGTACCTAAAAATGTCATTCACCTGTTTATTATCCTTTAATCTAGGTGTGCTTGTTTAAATTACCCTTTGCTCATTCCACCCAAGTTGTGAATTAAGACAGACATTCAGATGATTAATAAATGCTAGCATATCTTTTTTCTAAAGGGATTTATGCAAAAATGTCTTCACTTGGGAGGGCATTAAAATCAGGTGAAAGAAGAAATTTATAAACTGACTGCATGTGCACTAGGGTCCAAACAGTCTCTAAATGAAAATAGTTTACAACTAAACCACAACAAGATGTACGTATATGAAACTTTCAGCCAATACTCAGGTGCTGTGTGTCCATCAATTTTTTGACAAAAATGATAGGGAATGCATAGAACTGATCAGGGAGAAAGCACAACTTTGTAGGAACAGAATCTAAGTAGGAGGAGCCTCCATCCACCCCACTGATCAGCATGAAGGTGTTGCAACAATTAATCAGCCACACACTAAAAAGGCAGTACAACAAATCACAGCCAGTTTCCAACAAAGTCAGCAATAAACTCACCTGAAGGCACTGGTACCATTAGTAAGGCAACGGATACAATTATACCCTGAATCAATATATTAAAAGCAAGTCTTTCAGTAGGGGATGACAACTGGAATACATTAACAATATTAATCGGGGCCTTGATCTATTATGTATTGTTCATCCACAATTATAAAATTTTAAAACAAATGTCTTTTTTTAATGGATGATGCAGTAGCATATTAGCACATTCTAAATATTTCTCCACCTTTTTAGAATATCTATTTAAGCATACACTTGACAAAGAAGAGTGGAATAAACCATTTGAAAATATTCATCTCTACAGCAAAAGAGGTAACACCAGGTGATAAAGAAAAACCCAGAAAAAATCATCCTGCCTCCCTAAATGCCAAGAGTAAGAGCAAACTTTGCATGTAGAAGATTAAAAAAAAAATCCTTTCTTTTTTGCATTGGTGAGTTTTTTAGTTGGAAATATATATAACAATAATTTTATAATCTAACTTTGCATTTCTGTAATGAGACTTCAGCATTTTTCTGAAGCAACAGGTTAGGACATGAAATAAAAAGCCTAATTCCCTTTGAACAAGAACAGTCTTATAAAGCATAACAACCCCTATAGGCACAAAAGTACCAAGTGTGACAAGAAATCTACATTCTAACATGGTCCACATGAGGCTTTTCAGAAGAGACCAGGCTTCATACAAATAAGACTGTTATGCAGCACTCCTCTAGATGTTTTCAAAATTTTGGCACATTCAGAAAATGCAGAGAGAAATGAACTCCAAAAAGTATAGGCAAAGGGCATTACAGAACAATGAGAAACCATAATAAAACCCTTCCCTGAACTGTAAAATAATAGCAGTAACAAGGGAGAAAGAGAAAGGATGCTGGTTTGTTTTCCTTGAATGTTGTCACTTGCAATAGAAGTGGCCTGGATCACAGGGCAGTTTTCTTTCTAATGGCAAGGCTTCTCTACCTTGCTGTTGCTGGCTGGACGTGACCAGGGTAAGATCTCCTTGTGCTCGTGGCTTGCCTTTGTCTAGCCAGGAAGGACTGTCCTGAGCCTGTGCTCGCCAGTCTGTCTTCTGCTGCTTTTTTGTGCAGAGTCATCCCCTACGGACAAGGAGAAACTTCTCAGTGAATACTAATACAGAACACTGAACAACTTTACTCATTTACATTTTGTTCATTATTTCCATCTACACACTGCCTAAAGTGTTTGGAATTCGATACATGAAGCATCATATTTTCAAGGATAAAGGTAAGATATTCTTCCTAATACATCGCGTGGAATTCATCCCCTTCCCCCCCCAGTCATTGTCCAGGTTTAGAGTAACCATCTAAGATCCCAATATAATTCTCCACATAAACACATGGCAACTGTACAATTTTTTTCAAAAGGTCTCCCTCCGGTTCCCAGCTCCTTTCAGCATGTTGAGCTAGAAAAGTACTTCTCTTTTGAAAAAAGTTTAGGTATTGCCATCCTCTGTGGAAATACCACATCATATGTCAGGAGCACTTCTTGGGAGACAGTATGTTTTCATCAGGCAAAAATGCAAGGAGGAAATTAAGAAAGCTGTGATGAGTTGTGCAGTTGTGTATGAAAGCAGAGGCTAATTAAAGAATGATACAGACAAAGCTATCAGTGATCATCTTAGTATTCATGACAGGTCACTGAACCGCAGGTCTTAGCTCAGGCTTGTCTTCTACTTGTTAGTGGGACTAATGCTATAAAATTGTCCAAGGACACTGGTCACTTGGAAATGCCTCCAATATTTAAACAATTCAAACACTCTGCTTAAGCTTAGACTTGCTATTCATGAACACAACAGAGATGTAGAACAGCAAGAAGGAAACTCTCCCAAGGGAATAACGCAGAGAGGAGGAATGCAAATTCTATCATGGAGCAGAATGAAACATGGAAAGTTACAGAGGTCAAGGAGTCTTTCTATATCAAGAGCAGTTTCAATGCAACCAGTCTGCCGAAGGAAATCTTGAACACAGCTGATTAAGGTGACAACCCTCCTGGCACACAGACCCAGCAAAAGTCGTATGGCTGCACAGATCACATCTTCTATTCAAATTTATTGTTTGAGTAATTTAAGTGAGGATCTTGCTGCTGTCCTCACTCTTTGTATGGGGCTAAATTTGTACCCAAGTTAAAGGGGACATTTCTCAGAGCACTTAAGCTGAATTGCAAGTAAACTGAATTGCTTTGATTGTGCCCCTTCATTAGAAACAGTTGGAAGACTGGAGTGGTGGATCAAAGAAGAAAGTAAATTTGAGCACTGTGATTTGTATGAGTGAAGGGCTGGGATTACAGAATAGTGATCTGAGCCATTTCTGATTTTAAAACTTGAAGATTACAAACATTCTTTTTTATTTATCCCAAGGTTATTATAGGAACATACTCTTACACAGAGATAGCTTAAAATTACTAAAAAGTATTTGTTTCTGTGTTTGTGTGTTGGAAAATGCTTTCCACACAGAATCTATTGTAAATGAGTGAATGCTGTCATACACATGCCAGAAACAACTAGTATTAATAGTTTTTTTCCTATTTTTTTCCTTTTTTTTTTTCAATTAAAGGGTTTGGGAGATTCTTACCATATTGTACCAGGCACTAACGATAAATTTCTCCTCCATTTCTCTTTGACTTTTTGTTTTCTCATATTCTTTCTAAAAAACATTAAAAAGCATACATTTAAAGCCGAAGTATAATAAAAGTATTAGTCTCTTAACTAAAAAAAAATTAGCAGCTCCCACAAAACGCAAGGATTACTACCTCCAGGGAATGAAACATTCTGTCCCGCTCCTGCAACTGATTTTTCAGTGCCTGAATCTCAGGAGCAGCACCCTGGTTCTGTTTAGGATCTAATGTGCGGATGACCTATAAGAGAAAAACAGTTTGTTTTTTATTAAATCCTGCAAAAGCAATCTTGTTAAGGAATTCAACACTTTTAAGTCAGGTTAGGAAATAAAAAAAGTGATTTAAAATATGTCTACCTCCCTCATCAACCATGACATATTAGAGCATCTGAATAGGGCCCTCATTTACAGGACTGTGAAACAAAACTACTGATAAAAAAAAGTGACACCTAAAAGGTTCAGTATCTCAGACTCCCATATGCAGTTCCTAACCCAGGCTACATTACCTTGGGGCCACAGTGACAGAAACATCTTCTACAAGGTTTTTCTGTTTATAGCTGTGGTTTTCCTACCTGTCCATTTCTCCTGCTTGAGGAAGGCCTGCTTCTGTCCTTGTGGACAGTTGCCATGATTCACCTGCCTGGGGTACCAGGTGTTGTAATTTCTAGGTAGCTCTGTTATGTGAAGAAGCACTCTGTGGCACATGCATAATCATTATGTTACTAATAAGACAACGGGACTCCTGGTTACATTCATATGTGTCATCCAAGAGCGCCAGCAAACAGAGCTAAACCAAGAACAAATCCAGCAAAATGCCTGAATTATTAAGCCTTAATGGCTTAAAACTTTTTACCAACCTCTGGCTGTATAGAAAGAGACTTCTCATTTTTTGTCTTTCTACCTATTTCAGAATTGTGTCCAGGTGCTGAAATAATGCTTTAAATTTTAGTGAGACGTTTTAACTGTATGGCTAACATATAAGTCCCATGAGGAGTGGCTGAGGCAGCTGGGGGTGTTTAGCCTGGAAAGAAGGCTCTGGGAGACCTTATCACTCTACACTTGAAAGGAGGTTGTAGCCAAGTGGGGGTCAGCCTCTTCTCCCAGGCAAACAGTGACAGGATGAGACAACACAGCCTCAAGCTGTGCCAGGGAAGGTTTAGGTTGGATTGTTAAGCATAGGAATGGGCTGCCCAGGGAGGTGGTGGAGTCACCATCCCTGGAGGTGTTCAAGGAACTGGATGTGGCACTTAGTGCCACGGTCTAGTTAACACAGTGGTGATCAAAGGCTGGATTCGATGATCTTGGAGATCTTTTCCAACCTAAATGATTCTATGATTCTATTCTGTTCTATAGAAACATGTTATTTTTCTAAGAAAATACTCATTAGACCTGGATACACTTTCCATAGTGGAAGACTATGATTCTACTGGTCTTCAGAAAAAAAACCCCAACAAAACCCATCAATGACAGCAACAAGAAACAAACAAAAAAAAAAACCCCAACCAAAACAAAACAAAAAACCAAAAACCAAAACCAAACCAAGCACAAATAAAACTGAAAATGAAAGTTGATAAAAAGATTACAATAAGTTAACTAATTGTCCTGGAGTGACTTTATGATGCTATATATCCCAATCGCCTGCTTAATGAAAAGTATTAACTCTGTGTCTTTAAGCTGGCTCAAGAAGCCAGGAGCTATGTTTTGGTTTTCTTTGAAGGATATTTATATTCTTTCACCTTTATCAGCTCGCTATGTTACGGTTCTGAGGAGAGAACATCTCGGCAGTCCCTTTCTATAGTTGAAGGCGAAGGGACACTTTTTTACCTTTACTTCTTTTTTCTTGTGAGCTTTCGCCTGGATTTTACTCAGCTGAGGGATATTCGGACAGAGTAAAAACTTGCTTTTGGTTTTTTTTCCCTCCTCTGCTTGAGGCAAGAGAAGAAGACAGTTTTTTTCCTGGGACTGTATTTTCTTTTTCTTCTTCCTTTGGAACTGTACAACAGACAGCTGGGCTCTGTTCTACATACCATCTCTCTGGGGCCTACACCCCCCGGGCCTGGACAGGGCCTACTCCGTACTCAAGCAGCTAGCTAGAGACAGAGCAGAAGACCACACCTGCCAARGACTCAGGACTTTGATTCATTCAAGTTATCCTCCTCACAAGAGGTTTATTATCTAACATTATTCATTTTTATTTTTATTTTCTTTTCTCCCCCTAGTGCCTGCATGCACACCCCCCCCCCAGCAGCTGGGTTTTGGTAAATAAACAGGTTTTTTTCACTTTCCTCTGAGAAATTCTTAAGGGGAGGCGAAGGGAGTTTCGAACCCTATCTTTTGCAGAGGAAGCTCTTCAAGTCTTCCTTCTAAGTTTGTCCAGACCGTGACACTAATTAATGCTACTGTTGTATAAAACAGCCTACAGTGACATAGTACATACAAATAAACAAATCTTACTGAAAAGGGAAAAACTGTCTTTCACTAAAATATACACTGAGACATCACCAGCAATACAAATGTGGGGGGAGGGGTCGGGCAAAATTTGTTTAGACTTCCTGAAGACATTTCACAGGAAGTCATTCAGAAAACTATACAGCAGTGAAGGAAGAAAGCATAAAGTTTTGCCAAATTAGGAACCGAGTTACAGATTCCAGTGTAATGATATGTATCCAAAGACACTGATATGCTATTAAGAAACTCAAATAAAATAGCAAAGTATAGTAAGAGACAGAATAGGACTATGATTAAGACCACAATACTGCCATTTTAAAGCTGGCAGTATACCCACATCCTCAATATCATACTTAAATATTAGTCACCTTCTCGACAGAAGAATTTAAAGTAATATTGTTTATTAAACAATAAAGGCAAAGAGAATGCTGAACATCATCAAGGAAATGTAACAGCTATTGAAGGCGGTCCAGTCAAAAAGCTCACTTTACTGAGAAAAAGCATCAATAAAAGAGTCACAAAAATGGGGTAAAATCTTCTGTAGAATTAATCCACATTAACTACTGAAACTGTAAGAAGATACAAAGAACTTAATGGGCCTTTCTTCTCTATTAGTTGTTAATGTGTACGCAGATACTGCCTTCATTTTTATTACCACAGAGTGGGCATGTAATACAGTCTGTCAGAGAGGGATCACTGACATGGAACACATCTACTTACACTTTTGGCCTTTTCCAAATACTTTTTGTATCGTTCTTCCATTTGCTTCATTTCCTCCTCCTTTTTCCGTAAAGCTTCTTGTAATTCCTCAATTTTAAGTGCTTTATGTCAGGAGATGCACACATTGGAAAAAATCATTATATTATGCATATTTTCATGTTTTACAACAGACATTTAAGACACAGCTAAAACATATTTCAGTTAAGAAAAGCTGACATAAGGAACCTGATTAGCAGATATCACAGATTTAATCACTGTACAGCTCAGAAACACATTAAAAATGTGTACTCCTATATAATCTCATAAAGTGGCTTTTTTTGGACATAATTTTGCTCTTTAAAATTACGAAAAATAAAGAGAAATGGAATTATAAATTAATTCCATCACACAACACACTTAGAAAATCAGCTTACTAAAGACTTACAGCTTCTATAATATCTTGGCATGTAATACAGGCAAATATGATTTTTCCTATTTTACCTAAGAGGAATAATTCCTAACAGGCACAACTCCTGCTTAAATCTGCTAAGCTGTAACATGGACAAAATTTAACAGAAATGTAACATGAATATACTAAATTTCATTTCCCCCTCACATTTTCTTAAGCAGCAATGGAGAACAGTAGGACAATTTAATTGCACAGATTTTTCCTATGTTGGTGTAAGAATATGTCAAGCCACTATTACTTCTACATCCTCTATACAACTTCTCAGATCTCAGAAAACAAAAATTCTATTTTTTCCTCCATCTTGCTATGAATAAAATCATTTTACCACAAACAAGAAAAGCTGGCATTGGTTACAATCTTTTGCCTTGTTCTATAATAATTAGTCTTGTAAAAACCCAAACTACCTTCATTACTTCTCAAGAAAAAATGTAGCAATAACGTGCTAAAAACCAACTAGGTTCTGCTTACCATCTGAGCAATATGACACATCTTACACTCTCTTTGACCAGTGACTGAAAGCTTTCTCAAATTACAACACATTTTTGAAAACACATTGAAGGAATACATATTGGAAGTGAAAATTACCCAGTGACAGCAGCAAGGATCTTCTAAATTAAGGTCTTACGAGACATGACAGTTCTGGGCAACTGAGGTTCAATGGCAGGTATGACACTGAGCTGGTATTTTTATGGCCATTGTCACTGGGGCTTGGGACTAGATAACCTTTAAGGTTTAGTCTAACCTCTTAGCATTCTATGATTTCTTGCTAAAGTGATTTCTAAAATGTGATCCCATGCATTAGAAGCATCTTTTTGGTCACCATAGTTTCCAGAGAAATTAACAACATACATGGCACTTCCATTAAAAATGTACATTTTGCTTACCTGACACTTCCTTTAGGTACTATAATTAAAGACATGACAATTGAAATAATTTACAAAGAAAAGAAATGGACTGCACAGGTAACTCACAACTGTTGTTGCATCTTGGTTCCAAATCTTCAATAATAGCTCGTTTCTTCTGTAGCTCATTGTTAGCTTCATGGAGCTTCTCACTGTTACAAACCACGAAAGTACATATTGTTTCCTCAACAATATTACTGTGCTTGAAATTAGCACTAAGCAGTACAGAATATCCTCAGAGAGAGATTATTTCTAAGAGCGTGACTGATTTTTTTTCTGTGGGGCATGAGGACAAGTGACAATATTACTGTAGAAATAGTAGATGTATGTAGATAAGATGAAAAACATTCTCTATGGAGAACTGCAACAGCAAACAGTTTCTTTGTCAGTAACTGCATTTAATTTAGAACTTAGAGTTAATTGTACAATGAGTGCCTAAAATGAATACTCATAACTGAGATTACATTGAGAAAGAATGGCTAAACCCAAAGGCAACAGAAACCTATTTTTGCAAGGCAGTCAAAAAGCAAGCACTCTTTTAGGGAAGTAAAAGATGGGCAAAAATAGCACAACAAAATGATAGCACTTCTTAAAGTATTACCTTCCATGCCATAATATATATTAAAGAATAAATAAATTAATTTTGTTTACATTAATATGCTTTACTCAGAACAAAATTACTAAGTCCTCTTGAGCAAAGATTTGCACAATGTTAAGCCAAGTTTTCCACCCAACACAAGATGATGGTTCCCTCATCACTCTTACTGCTTTCACAATGGTTTTCTATGAGAAAAAAACAGAATTGGAACAGCAGATTCCCAAATATTCCTGTGTTATCTAATCTCTCTCAGTTGTATGTTTTCCAGATCCATGATTAATGACTGTTTGCCGTCCACACCATATAGAAAACACAACATTTCAGACTGCAAACAAAAATACTTACAGATGTTCTTCAAGTTTCTTTTTCAGAAGAACTGACTAAAATAGAAAATTAAATGTTTTATTTTAATATGTCATGAAGCTTTAACATATTTTAAAAATTATTTAAAACATGCAATTTTGACATTCTAACGAAAATCCAACTTTTTTACTTCAGTTTTAGATCACAACTGTAAAGTCATTCTCTGTGGTAGCAACCATTCTCTCCACAGCTGTGTGACTTTAGCAAAATTAGAACCCTTTAGAACTTTAGAGGTATTTTCCCAGGAACCAGATCAATAAAAGTAAGTTCCATAAATGACAGAATTCTATGGCAGTTGTTTTAATTTGTTCAGTACTTTGTATTGGAAAGTGCAGCAAAATTTGCAAGAAGAGCTATCCTACCAATATTGCATTGCAACTTGCATGAAAACACGTCATAAGTTAATTGAAGTAAATTCCCATCCCCACAGGAACTAGGAGCAGAGTATTTCTGACTGGAGTATAGGAAAAATTTCACCTTTTTTTCTGTTCTTTTCTTTGATTACAGACACATAAAAATCACCGCACAACTTACAGTGTTCCACTTTCTGGTTAAATCATGTTTAGATAAGCTCTTTGAATAAAAACTTTGAAGTAATTTTTTAATTTTAAACTCACTTCATACACAGTGAGTATCTTTCAAAAAAAAAAACCAACAAACCAAACCCAGTAAATGTCTATGAACTGAAAGTAGTGTTAAGTAAATAGAAAGCCATACTCACAATAGCCTTGAGCAGAAGCCCATGCCAAGAAACAGAGATGACATTAGTATAAAGCAAAACAGCAGCCAACAGAAGAAACTATTTAGAAAGTCATGAACAGAAAAAGTTAAAGCTATGTATTTTTCACTCATGTGCAATTTTTTCCTCTGTTCTCATGAGCAATTTCATCCTGTAACACTTTCTAAAACATGTCACTAAACCCAAAAATATAAAAATAATAAAGAAATACATTTACAAATCCTTGTGTTTAAACCAGACTTTCAAAGGAGAGTAACTTGCTATTTTGGAAAGTCATTTTAGAACAAAAATCATCCAATTAACAAAATGGAGGAAAATGGGCAGTCTGTTAGGCTACAATCAAAATTAAGAGATGTAGGTGTTTTTGTAGTGTGATGCTGAATTGTGTTATTGCCACACTGATTGAATACAAAGCAAATGTTGAATATTTAAATCTGCAACTGCCTTTGTGGTTTGTATTTATCCAGTATTAATCACGTGGGAGGTTTAGCATGTGACTTATGGTCCAAAACACCATCAAATCGTAAGATAAAATCATCAACAAAATTACTTCATTGTTTTTTCTCCTTTCAACAAAGGTTTAGACACCTTGCTAACAGAAACAATTACTCTGCACACTCAAAAAGCTTTTTAGTTTGGTTATACTTCAAAATATTGTCTTTGATCACATTCCTGAGGCATGTTTTTTTGTTATTTCAAATGAGATTTTCTCATTGCATGACAAGAAAGGTGGGGAGCCAAAAAAACAAGCCAACTTGATTCTAGTGACTTCACAGTCAGAAATTTGCAGCAGTTAAGGATCTGCAGGTTTTGACTGTTAGGCTTTTTTCTCTTCCAGTCCTCTACACAAATGCAGCAACACCACCTTTTCAGTAACAAAAAATATTTGTATGCATCTTTCTTGGTCACAAATCATTTGAACTGTTCCCATCACTTATATCTGATCATTTAGAGGACTACCGGCTGGGTGGGACAAGAAAGAGAAAAAGTTGGAAGCAGTGCCCATTTCCCTAAGGTAAGAAAATCAAAACTGAAGTCAGCTTTTCTTCTGCAATCCTCGTATTGCACTTGGGTTTATCTTGAAACAGACACAACTACTAGTCAACACTGATTTCACTGGTGTATTATTTACCCAGTACCTGCATTGTTCTGGGAGTAACCCCTCTCCCATCTACAGAGATTCTGTTCTCACAAGCAAGAAACTAATTGCAATAAACAGCACAAACAATTAAAAGAAGCAGAACTGAGTTTACCCACATTAATCTACCCAAGACACATGATTAGGAAAAAGAATAAAACATAAAATGTGCTATTTTAGCCACCCAAAGATCTTGTATATACTTGGCAGATAAACTCAGATAAATTACTCTAAAAATGGGCAAACATTACTTCTGGGATTTCTGCAGTATCAGCAAGCTTTAAACACTCATATACAAATCCTCTGCTCCTAAAATGTAATTACAATAATTGTTGTTCTCTCATAGGAAGACAAGTCTCCTAAAAACTAAGTCTTTTTGCTTGAAATTTCTTTCATGCTTAACAAGCCAAAGGAACAAGTCTGTCCCCTTTTTCAGGACAAAATTTGGTTTTGTTTTACATGTTTAGGTCACAGGCAGATGGCTAGGCTCTCGCTTGAGGTTAAGCTAACTTAGCTAACTTAGCAGGATGAGGGAAACTATGGGCCATCACTTCGGAAGACTGCTTGGTGAGATTGGTAACACTGTGAGAAGGTGATGAAAGTTATAAGCAGCAACGTGAGGATGGTCAGATTTCAAGGATGCTAAGAGTAATCATAGAGTGGTTTGGGTTGGAAGAGACTTTTAAAGGTCACACAGTCCAACTCCCTGCAATGGGCGGGAACATCTTCAACTACATCAGGTTGCTCACAGCCCTGTCCAACCTGGCCTTGAATATTCCATAGATGGGGCATCCACAACTTCCCTGGGCAACCCATCCGTGTTTCACCAAATAAAAAAGTGGCTGAACTTCATGGATAACTGAAGAGGTAACAGAGTTCTGGGGACCTTTTAGGGAGGTGTTGTATCAGTAACAGCATGTAAGGCCAAGATCACCTATGTTACATTACAAAAAACATTAGGCATGGGATGTATTTAGCAAGTGGGGCAGAAGTAACTAAAGGCAGAGTGTTTATATAGGAAGGGATTAGGGCAGAGAACAGGCGAACAAGGATGACAGAAGACAGTGATGATAAGGCATGCAAACGATGTAGCCAAAGCTGTTCAGGGTAACTTTTGAGCAGCTCCACATGACTACTGCATTCTCGAGGACAATAAATCAACCTTATTCTTGACCACACCAGACACATCTGAGTTGATTCTGCAGTCTGGAAAATCGGGGTAAGGAGGCCTTTCCCTGGCTAGCAAGGTAAGACCCTGCATGGACTAATCATGCATCCCAACAGAACGTGTAGTGCCCATTACAGGCCCAATGGCACTGATATCTTTCGAACAGCTGCCTTCCATTGCACTTCAACACAAAATCAAAACTGCTTCCCTATGTGGACCTTGGCACACAGCATGTATCACTGCAAGGACACTTGTCTGGGTTAGGACAGTACTTCTGCTACTTTTTGGGCACATCTAAAAATCACTTCAACTTTAAAACCAAATAAAACTTAAAAAACAAAAACAACAAAAAACAAACCTGAGCTCTCATCATACATTTCTGAACTGAATTGAAATGGACTGTCAGTTTTCTGGGTTGAGCACATTTACAGCATAAGTATGTAAAAATATGGATTTCAGTGCATTGTTTCAGAAAAATAGCAAAAAAAAAGCTGAAAATGATGCATCAATGAACTGTCGTGTCTCTCCTAATCCCTTCTCATGTTTCTTAAGAATCACTCTTTTCGTATGGATATCCTACAGATAACTCAGGTAGGCCCAGCACAACTTCCATCTACTTGAGCAGCTCAGTTTAACTTCTGAGGTTCGCTCTGCTTTGTCAGGGAGATTCCATGAGGTGACCACAGCGTCAGAGGTTCTCGCATTCTGAACACTTGTCCGAGTCTACTCTCACTCTTTTTGCTTCCTTAAGAGTAAATGAAATCCTCCACACTGAACTCAGCAGAACAGGCCATGGGATTAGTGCCTATAAATCACTGGTATGGTCAGACCTACACAGAAGCCGTAAGTGCAGACACATCCTGAATTACTTCCCCAACCAGAGCCTCAAAAAGGGACACAATTAAAATGGCAGTAAATAAAGCTGAATACAATTGGACTGGGATCTTTTACAATACCCAATATCTGAGAATAATTTTTTCATATTCTTGTTCACCCTGAAAAAATTTATTTTGGCCAATAATCAAGACAACATAGAACATAGACCAATTTCAAAGTGCATTCTAAGTTACTCAGGAAAATAATCTTGTTAAAAATCAACTAGGTGTTTCATATTCGTATAGTTTATTCTTAAAATTAAAAGGATAAACTAAATTTAACACACTCTTAGCTGAACACAAGAAGCTAGTAAAAACTTTCACTATTTTATATAAAACAAAACCACAAAAATAGAAAGCAACACATTACAATTTGTTGCCAATTAGCAACA
The DNA here is from genome assembly GCA_018881555.1 of Amblyornis subalaris. Classification (NCBI taxonomy): domain Eukaryota; kingdom Metazoa; phylum Chordata; class Aves; order Passeriformes; family Ptilonorhynchidae; genus Amblyornis; species Amblyornis subalaris. The sequence goes on from JACAXG010000215.1 coordinate 36,811, forward strand.
CGATACACTGAGATTGTGAGCATACACTATGCATGTACAGTCCAAGAAATCACTGCTTTCAAGAAAGTTCTAGAGCTTCTTTTTTGAAATACAGGAGATAATAAACAATTTTCGAGTGGAAGACTGAAAGTTGTTTTCCACACTAACTCACCTACAATGTGTATTCTTATATTTAAAATAAAGTTAACTCTGTACACAGAAACCGAAACTGATGCACTGTATTGAGGGCCTAATGATTCGACTTTTTTTTTTAGTTTTGGTCTGCCTGACTTTTTCTGTTCTGAGACAGATTTACATGAACAACTGCAGACCTTCCAGTGGCTGGAAAGGCCTTAACTTTCACTAAGAAAACGAAATCAAAAGTAACTTCAGATACTTTATTCACGGAGAATCAACATTTCCTCAATTCCCTGCAAAACTCTCTATTCTACTTAAATTATTTTAAGGTTAAGTTTTGTATTGCAACAGAGACAATTGTTCAAACAAAACATATTTGACACCTTCTCTACATAGGATGGTTTTCTATTCTAAACAATTGTCATGCATCCTAGTTAGAGAAGCACAATTTAGTGGTAAGACCACACAAGTAAATACATAAACCATTAGAAATCTCAGTCTGCATATTTCTTTTACATTTCTTTTTTTCACAAAAAGGTGAGAGTTTCAAAAATGGTAACTACTCGAATGTGAGTTTGATGCACATTTCTACTTACATCTTCAGCTTTTGAACCTTGATCCTGCAAAGATTTTTGTAGTTCTTCAACCTGGGACTGTACTTCTAGAAGTCTCTGATTTACCAATCTAGGAAAGAGACAATATTTGCTTTTTAGAAAAAAAAATAAACTGCAAGAGGAAGTCTCAGATTTTTAGCATCCAGCGTTTTCAGGTCATCTACACAAAAAACACAATACTGTAAATTATTCACAAAAAATTTACCACAGTAGTCAGATCTTATAACCATTCCAGAGATTATAACCTATAGTCATCCAGAATATTCTGATACTCTTCAAGGACAACATAAATGCATGCAGAAATCATTTCTATATACACGAAAGAAGGACTTTTAACAGTCATTTTTACAGCATGAGAGCTGCTAGCTGATGCCTTTACACAGTTACACAATCCTGTAAACCTGTAGGTTGGAAGGGATCTCCAAGGGTTGCCTAGATCCAACCTCCTCCTTAAAGCAGGTGCACTTACAGTGGATTGCTCGGAACCACATCCAGTACCAGGTTTGGACATTTTAAGGACAGAGGTCTAAAAGTCTCTTTGGGCTTCTCTTCTAGAGCTCAAATCCATACTTCTTATTTTGTCTGTTGCTTCTCCTTCCAGTGACAATCTCCAGGATAGTCCGATTCCATCTTCTTGATACCTTTCCATCAGGCTGATGCAGATCACAGTACAATCTCCTCTCTGTTATCTTTTCTTTGGCCTGGACAAACCCAGTTCTCAGTTTTATCCCACCTATCACATGCTCCAGCATCTCTCACCTTAGCAGTATTCTGCTGCACTCCTACACACACATCTTTCTTGTACTGGGGAATCCAAAATTATATGCTATGTCCAGATGTGATATCGTAAGTACTGATGAGAGGTGAAGATTCATTTTCCCAGATTGCCTGCCTGCACCTCGGTGAGGACCAGTCAACTACAAGGTTCCCAGATAACACATCCTCCTTTGCTGCCCACTAGGACCCCAGGGCTTTTGCAGCAGAGCTGCTCCACAGCCAAGGACAGGGCTCCCATAAGTTCATTCCTCTGGGCTGTAAAGCTCCTCTGAATAACAGCTTTTCCCTTCACGATATCAGTCACTCCTCCCAAAGTGGTACCATTCTCAAACTTGCTGAGAACATAGTCCCTCTCATGAGTGAAGTTGTTAATAAGAGCGATGAACAGCACCAGTCCTGGTACTGATGACTGAGGAACTGGTTGCCACTTGCATTTCATATCGCTGACAATAATACTTTAGACTCAGCTGTCCAACGAATTCTTTTGCTCCCTTTACTGTCCACTTATTCAATTTATACATAACCCTTTTGAACATAAGGATACCATGAGACACTCTATCAAAGGCTTTGCTAAAGCTAAGCTAAGTACCGGCCTCTGTTTCGCCTTTCTTCACAGTCATCTCATTGTCAAGACAACTGGATTAGTTAGGCACAATTTGTTCTGAATAAATTCATGTTGACATTTCCCAATTACTTCCCTGTCCCTCATGTGGCTGGAAACAGATTCCAAATGGACTTGCTCTGTAAAATTTCCAGAAGGCCAGCTGTGGCTGACCAGTCTCTGTAGTTCCTCATGCTCTTTTTCTTGCCCTTCTTGAAGGTGAGTGCAGTATTTACCATTTTTCAGGCTTCAGGTGCCTTCCCCAGTTGAAGGGAAGATGGAGAGCAGATTCAAAGCTTAGACAGAAAGCAGATTCAAAGCTTAGATAGAAAGCAGCCTCACATCACTATCAGCCAAATACTGTGGCATGCCATGGATGTCTGTATGCTGACTGGCTCAATCCAGCAGGTTCAGCAAGAGCAGGTTGCCCAGGAACATGTCCTGTTGGGTTTTAAATATCTCCAAGGATAGAGACAACCATCTTTGGGCATGCTCCAGTGTTCAGCAACCCTCACAGTAAAAAAAAAAAAATGTTCTTACATTTAGACAAAACATAATGTGTTTTAAGGTCTGCCCACTGCCTCTTGTGCGGTTACTGAGCATCACTTGAGTAGAGTCTAGCTCCGTCTCCTTTAGACCCTTCCATCAGATATATTGGTAAGATCTACTCCGAGCCTTCTCTTTTCCAGGCTCCATAGTTTCTATCCCTCAGACTTTACTCATTCAAAAGACACTACAGTCCTGTAATCACATTCTTGTGGCCTTTCGCAGGACTGACTCCATTAAATCCATGTCTTTCTTGTCCTGGGGATACCTGTATTGGACATAGTACAATCAAAAGGATATTGCACTGTTAGAAAAGTCGGCTGAAACAGACGACAACATTTCTTACCTATTTTCTGTCTCCAGTTCATTCTTCCGTAAGTTTGCATCATCAAGAAGGCTCTGCAACAAGGCAATCTTTTCATTGTCAGAACCTTCTTGGTTCAATTTTAACATCTTGTTCTCATGTTGAAGGCGAATGAGTTTCTCCCTAAGTACATAAAACACAATTTTGTAGAAAAAAGAATGCCAATATCTGTAACAAAGAAAACAGTTTACCACACGAAGTAAAATAATAACATAAACATCATCTTTACCTATTTTAAGGGAGATGGCTGCACCAATAATCATGTCTCAAACCTCCAAATACAAACATAATTTGAGGAGTTGTAATTGCAGAATGCAGAACACAAGGAAATTACCTGAGTGCCCCTATCAGACCTCAGAGTACAGCAGAACAGATTTATAGGGCAAACAAGGAGAATGCAAAACTTGATAGCAAGTGTGAAGAAAGGCTGTAATCTCAGCTGTCACTGAACTACTGCATAAACCTGAGCAAGTCACTTCAACCCTATTGGTCTGTTTGCACAGAATCACAAAATCCTTTGTGATCTTAAGATCAAGCCCAACACAAACCCAGCACCGCCCAGTCCATCACAGAACCATGTCCCTTAAGCACCACATCCACACGTGTTTTAAACAACTCCAGAGATAGTGATTCAGTCACTTCCCTGGGTAGCCTGTTGTAATGCTTGACATCCCCTTTTGGTGAAGAAATGATTCCTAATATCCAATCTAAACCTACCCTGGCACACCTGGAGGAGAAGAGACCAACTCTCAGCTCGCTACAACCTCCTTTTGGATAGTTGTAGAGAGTGATAAGGTCACCCCGGAGTCTCCTGTTCTTCAGGATAAACCCTCTCTGCTCCTCATAGGACTTAACTCTCTAGGCCCTTCACCAGCTCCACTGCCCTTCTCTGGACATACTACAGCACCCCAATGTCCTTCTTGAAATGAAGGGCCCAGAACTGGACACAGAACTTGAGCTGTGACCTCACCAGTGCCAAGTACAGGAGAACAATTCCTGCCCTGGTCCTGCTGGCCACACTATTGCTAACGCAGGCCAGGATGCCATTGGCCTGCTTGGCCACCTGGGCACACTCCTGGTTCATGTTCAGCCAGCTGTCAACCAACACCCCCAAATCCACACCAGAACAGCAGGTGCTATCCAGAGGGACCTGGACAAACTGGAGAAGTGGGGCCATGGAAACCTCATGAGGTTCAACAAGACCAAGTGCAAGGTTCTGCACCTGGTCTATGGTAACCCCCAGTATCAATCCAGGTTGGTGGATGAACCCATCTCTCCAGCAGCCCTAGGGAGAAGGACTTGGGGGTGCTGGTAGATAAGAGGCTGGACACGACCCAGCTACGTGCACTTGCAGCCCAGAAAGCCAACTGTATCCTGGGCTGCATCCAAAGCAGCGTGGCCGGCAGAGCAAGGGAGGGGATTCTGCCCCTCTGCTCTGGTGAGACCCCACCTGGAACACTGCATCCAGCTCTGGGGGTCCCCAGCACAGGAAGGATGTCGATCAATTGAAGTGAGTCCAGAGGAAGCCACTAAGGTGATCACAGGGATGGAGCACCTCTACTACGACAACAAGCTGAGAGAGTTGGGGTTGTAGATCAGACTCCAGCCTTCCAGTACCTGAAGGGAGCCTACAAGGGAGGTGGAGAGCAATTTTTTACAAGCACATGGAGTGACAGGACAAGAGAGAGTGGCATTAAACTGGAAAAGGGTAGGTTTAGATTAGATATTAAACAGAAATTCTTTACTGTGAGGGTTTTGAGGCACTCGCACAGGGAGCTGTGGATGCCCCATATCTGGAAGCATTCCAGGCCAGGCTGAATGGGGATTTGAGCAGCCTGGTCTAGTGGAAGGTGTCCCTCCCTACGGCAGCAGAGGTGGAACAAGATGATCTTTAATGTCCCTTCCAACTCGAGCCATCCTATGATTATTTTCCACTGTGCGTGTTTCTAGACACTCTTCTCCAAGCCTGTAGCACTGCGTGGGTTGTTGTCACCCAACAGCAGGACCCAGCCCTTGACCAAGCTGAACTTCATACAGTTGTCCTCCACCCACTGATACTGCCTGTTCAGGTCCCTCTGCAGAGCCTTCTGACCCTCCAGCAAATCAACACTGTCCTGGCTAACCCAAAATGTTATTGTATTCCATGTCTATCTGTGCCCAAACCTGTTACTGTCTCTTCCTGCAGCCAGAAACCAGAATGGCTGGGCAGGGACTGGGGGGGACTCCGGGCTCTTTAAAAGATGAGGCATGCAGGCAGAGTCACTCTCTGCCGGCTTGGCTCGCCACTCGGGTCTTTCTTGTCTCTACTTGCTACAGTAGCAACTTGAAAATATGCATTTCGCAATCAAAAACTGTTTCAGAGTGAATTTTGCAACACCCATCTGCAGCGGTACTCGGGCTCAGGACACTTGAGAGGATCTCACCCACTCCCACAGACTTGTGGGTATCTAAGTGGCATAGCAGGTCACTGTTTCCTCCTGTATTGTGGAGGCTTTATTCAGCTTCTTGCCTCTGTCTTTCAGATCAGTGGTCTTACTATTAAAGACTGTGACAAAGAAGGTTTTAAGCAGATCAGCCTTTTCTTTGTCTTTTATTGGTATGGTTCCCCTTGCAGCCAATAAGGATGGAGACTCTTCTTAACCCTCCTTTAATTGTGAATGCATTTACAGAAACATTTTTTATTGTCTTTTATTGGCAGTAGCCAGATTAAGATCTAGTTGGGCTTTGGCCCTTTAAATTTTCTCACTGCACAACTTCACATCTCTGTAATTCCTCTAACTGGCTTTGCCCCTTCTTCCAAACGTGACGCAATCTTTTTTATCCTGAGTTCTGCCCAAAGCTGTCTACGCAGCCAAGCCAGTCTTCCTGACGGCTCATCATCTGGCACATGGGGACAGCCTAGTCTCCTGCACCTTTAAGAGTTTCTTCTTGCCTTCCTGGACTCCTTTGCCCTTCAGGACTGGCTCCCAAGCACCTCCATCAACCAGACTCCTAAACAGGCCAAAGTCTGCCCTCCAGAAGTCCAGAGCAGAGGTTCTGCTGGCCTCTCTCCTTAATTCCCTGTGAATTGAAAATTCTATCACTCTGTGGTTACCGTGCCCAAGACAGCCTCTGACCATCACATCACCCACCAGTCCTTTCCTGTTCACAAACTGCAAGTCCAGTGAGGCATCTTCCCCGGTTGGCTTGCTCACCAGCTGTGTTAGGAAGTTATCTTCCACACAGTCCAGGAACCTCTTAGACTGATCCCTTTCTGCTGTGTTGCATCTAGTGAGCTGAAATCCTCCATAAGAAGAAGGGCCAGCAATCTCAAGACCTCTCCCAGCTAGAGAGGGGTGATCCGTAACAGATCCACTAGGCTAACTGCCTTGTGGCCTTCCCCTTGATTCTTACTCATGAACACTCAACTCTTTTGGTACCATCACCAAGCTCCAGACAATCAAAAGAGGGTAGCAAGAAGAACCTTTTCCTAATATCCAATCTAAACCTCCCCTGACATAACTTCATGCCATTCTCTTGGGTTCTGTCACTGGTAACCACCGGGAACAGACCAGTGTCTGCTCCTCCTCTTCCTCTCATGAGGAAGGTGGAGACCAATATGAGATCTCCCTCATCTCCAGGCTGAACAGACCAAGTGACCTCACCTACTCCTCATACAGTTTTCTTCCTTTCAGGCCCTTCACCATCCTTGTGGCCGTCCTTCGGATGCTAAGAGCTTTACAACTTTCTCATATTGTAGCACCCAAAACTGCCCCAAGCATTCAAGGTGAGGCTGCTCCAGTGCAGAGCAGAGCGGGACAATGCCCTCTCTCATCTGGCTGATGATGCTGTGCCTGATGCACCCCAGGACAGGGTTGGCTCTCTTGGCTGCCAGGGCACTGCTGACTCATGTTCAACTTGCCACTGACCATTGTAAAGGTTAGTAAAACAAAGCACACATTAGCTTACTTTATTTCAGGAGTAATGATTTCTGCTGCTAAACTGTCTGAAGGCTCTTGTCTTCCCAGAGGCATCAATCCTGAGTAAGGAAAAGCACACCACTCATATGACAAGAAATAGACATATTTCCAGAAATTTTAAGCTATTGCTAGACAATGTAAAATGACACAAAGTCTATGGCAAGACAGACAGACAAGCACCATTTCATTTGGTGAATCATTACTTCTGACTTCATCCATTCTGAAGAAAATATTTTCCACTTTATTTTCTGCTCATTATTTTATCTAAGAACTACAAAGCTACGCAAGATTACACATAAAAATGAACTGTAACACATGAAACATCATGAGAAAATATCTCTCTACAGAAAATTATGTAAATACACAGAAATCAGATATACATTATAAAAATATCCCACTGGAGAGGAGACTAAAATTTCTGATTGACCGAAATAACATTAGAAGCTCTGGCTTGCTTATGAAGCTATGAATAGTTGAAGCAGTTTCTCACTGCTGATTTTAGAGAAGCTTAAATTTATTCTGTGCTAAACAAAAGCACACTCAATACTCCCCAGAAAACTCCTGTAAACTCTAGAAAAGAGGCATTTAACCTCCTTATTTGTTCTTTACCTGTAGTGGTGAGTTGACCTTCCTGAGCTTGTACACATCTAAGTTCTTCAATAGTTTCTTTCAAAGAATCCCTTTCTGTTCTTAATCTCTGAATAATTGGAAAGAGAATGAATATCAGTCTTGGCACTACAAATCCATCTTTAACAGCCTTCAAAATTTTAAAAATAATTTAATGCAACTCTAGATATAATTTTCAAATTAAGGTGTCTCAGTCTATTTCATAACAGAATAAATGTAAGTATTATATATTCCACAGGAACATTGGGGGGCGTTTTTTGAGAAGGGTTGCTGATCTTATTGGGCTAAAAATAGCAGAGTATAAGCTTGGAAAACCAAGATATTAGTGACACAAAATTCTGGTACCAGGCAGTAAACAGCATCCACTGGGGCCACTCAACCGTTTTCCTTTTCCTTTCATTGGGGCTGATTCCAAGGGAAAGGGAAGTGAACTAAGAGACCATAGATTTTTCCCTCACTGTAAATCCAAGGTTTAGAGAGGAGTGAAATAATGAGCAGGTCAGTACACAGCCAACATAACAAACAAACTGCTTTAACTTCATTTTGTTTGTCTTTCACCAGTGAAAGTGTGAGCAGCATGTCCATATCCCATTCCTCCTGTACGTCAGCTGGCCTTGTCATTCATCAACATCCTGGCTATGAAAGAAAACTAGTTGCTTAAGACTCAGTCTGAAGAGAACTGAAGAACAGGACTGGATCACCTTGGGATCCAGACAGAGATACTATTCAGTACCATCAGGCAAATACTCTTTCAATTTGGCACAAGTACCTTCTGGCAAAAAAATGATAATCTACAAATAGCACCAAGCTTTTGTCCAGAAAAAAGAAAGCAAATAGCCACTATGTAATGATCCAAGTTGTAGTTTGCTCCAAAATCAAACATTTTCAGTATTACTGAATGGTCCAGGACAGACCTTGCTTCTCTGTAGGTATGGAGTTGTGTTAGCTGACAGCATTCTGTTTTACTAACAGTTGACTACCATATGCCAGAATATCTTTGTAACTAGAAAAAGCTCTAGAGCTTCACTGGTACAAGTAACTCTTCAAATTATCTTAGTACTTCTGATACAACACACCACTGAGGTAAAATTCCAAGCTACTTCGCTGAAGAGATCAAACACTATCACGCTTTGCCAAAACATAAAGAAAAGGATAAAATCAATTTCAGTAACTATTTCCAAAATATGACTGACAAGATACCACTACTTAGCTTGTGACCTGTGGTGGGCTACCTTACTGATATGTATTAACAGGGAACAGAAAGGGTAGGTAACACAGACAGTGAATCACTAAATTCATACGACAAGAGACTTCTAGATGTAATGTACTTCTCACAGGTGCATATCCATTCAAAACAATGTACTTAAAAACAACATCCAGCTCAGAAAAATGCTATTTGCCAGGGGATAGAACGGAAAACTGTACGACAATGGCCTGCAATTCAGATCCTTTGTGCAAGATGAAATGGTCCACCGAGCCATGGATAAGCGACAGAAACCACCTTACCATTGTTAAGCGTAAAAGAACTGGAAAAAAGCCCCAATCTAAAAATAAAAAGCAGGAAAAAAAGCCAAAGCGCAGTACCAATACAGTCACTATGAGCATTCCAGCCTGAACTGAAGGGCAGATGGAAGCGATGTGAAGGTCAAGTGTCCACTGCAGCTTGAAAATTTAATAAAAAATGGAAATCAATGACCTATGAACATAAAATAACTGAAAACTTTCAGTTCAAATGATATTTAAGTGCTGGGCCTGGAAATTCTGGAACTAACTGGACATAAAATATGACTACTGAGGAAAAGCCTGCAGAATTTCCGACAGTTGAAGCAATGGACTTTTAACTAAAACATGCCTAACAAACTGCTAGCATCAAGTGCTGACCTTGGTTTTAGGTAATTTGAGGCACCTGCATACGCATTTCTAAGACATAAGCTGAAATTAACTGGTGAGAAACGACAGCATGCAAGAGAAGTCTGAAGGATCAGTCTCAGCAAGAGAGGACAGAGCAATTGATTGCAGAATCGCCAGCAGCAAATGACACAAGAGGAAGGGGATAGATTGGTATCTATCCCGTGTGTTCCACATTGGCAATACAAGATAGGTCAACAAGGAGCTGTCATAAAAGGTGAGATTGCCATGAAGGACATTTCCCTTTACACAACTACTAAGTCTCTTGCTATATTAGTCATGACTCCACAAAGAGAAGCATGCTGATGGTACCTCGAAGAATGTCTTAGGAAAAAAATGCAACAGGAATTTAGTTCTAGGATGATACTGCAGAAACCCTGCTGTAAATAGCTCTTCAGAATACATAACAATCACCCTGGATATTTATTAACCTTCTTATGGTAAACGGTCAGGAACAATTCCAGATGCCAAATATGAAGGTTCTCCCTCTTAAAAATGGGTTGATTATGGCTTTGCACAGCCACTTTAATCAGTGCTGTACAATTCTTAGGTTTAAAAACTATCTTGTACACAAACATTAGAAAATTTTAGATGAAAAAGTACTTCCTAATTTAAAAAGACTGCTAACTATAGTTACCATATCTCTGTTATAAAGGATACAAAGTTGCTATTGTTACTAACAAAAAAATAACACCTTGGCACTTACATCTTTTTCTTTTTGGAGGCTGTCTACTTTTTCTTTCAGTCGTTTGCATTCATAATCTAATTTATCAGCTTTCTTGGATTCTTCAGATAACCTGTTTTGTAGTTCAACTGCCTGTGAGAACAAGAATCAATAATGTGTCTGCAAATATTAAAACAAAATACACAAGACAAAGTAGCCAATTACAATGTACCACAAGTCACGATGTAAACAAGTGAAATAGTTATAGAACATACTAAAAACTGCTTTCATCAGTTGTTCGGTGTTTCAGCAAAATAAAAAGCATTCAAATATTAGGTCTTAGGACAAGCAAAAGACACAAAAAATATGACGTATTTTCAGTACATCCGAAACAAGAATTTAAGCTCAAACAAGGCTCACAGAAAAAAAGCTATGTAGTTCTAGCGATCAAAGAGCTTAGGAAAAGCAGAAAAATATTCCTGCATTCTGAAAAGCCTAGTTAAAAGAAAAAACTCTGAAGAAAACCAATTATCTACACCTTTGGTTAACTTTATTCCATAAGCCTCACTCAGAATTCAACTACCAGTTTATGCAGCCAGGTAACATTCCTTAACCTGAGATTTCCTAATTATTTTTAATACACTAATATAAAGATTCAGCCACAGGCTTATAAACAGTTTTCTTTACTTCAGAGAGAAACTTTGCTAACAAAGCTGCATGTATTCTTTCAAATACAGATCAGTAAAGAGCTCTTAAAATTAAGTGAGCAGAAATCTGAAAGCTGAACACAACAGAAGGTAAATCAGTGAAGTCTTGCCTTTTCAAAACTCTCAGCCTTTACCAGCAAAGATTCATTCCCAGAACGCTAGTAAAGCTATAATGCAGAGAACATGGAAGCAAGTAAGCTGAATAAAGACTGACCTGAAAACACAAAAGCTGAATGAAGACTCAGCTAAAGACCTACAGCTTCTTCCGAAGCAATTCATAAGAAGGTTTTTTCATGGCTTTTAGACTACAAAAGAAGTGATTAACTTAAATTGTGATGCAAAGCAGTAGCCATACCTAGATTAAGACTGCCTGGTGGTTCTAACTGCCTTTTATTTTTAACGTGTACAGCTACAGCAATAACTACAAGGCCTAAAATATGCACGGTCTTAAGTCTTAGAGAAGGACTTTGCTACTGTTGTTCTTAATTAAAGGCTGCAAAAACAGCACAGGCCTGCATTTTCTGAGATTCAAGAAATTAAAATGTTAGATATGAAAATATTTCACTTTTCAGATGTGACATCCATCAGTGGGGCTGTCTGAATAACTGCAGGTATAAAAACAAAACTGCAGGCCTTCACCAGTGATTGTGCCCCAGCTTGCAAAATATGTAAATTTTCAACTCAAACGGAAACAAATGCATTCATGTTTGTAATCAATCATGCAATGGTACGTAGAAAAACACGGAAGAAAATAAATTTGTCTTGAGTTAGGACTTGTGAGTGCATAGAAAAACACACAGTTTCATGGTAATGTAGAAGATTAAAAAAAAATGAACTGCCATCACATTTACTAAGCATTATCTGTGTGCGGAATGAGTAAAGCAGGGATCTCGCAACAAAGAAAAGCAAGACATACTGTTAAAAATATACCAGAATGCACATGCACAAAGGGGCTGAATTAAAATTACCGAAAAAAATTATCCTGGAATCTTACAGTTTCAATTCTTTATGCTGAAATAAAGTTTCTTTAAAAAGGCTTGTGCTTGCTTTCAGAACAGTGAAAACAAAACACCAACACTTAACCTCACCTCACAGAGACTGCTCTGTGCCTTGCAGTTTACTACAGCAGTTTGAATCAAGCAGTTTCATCTGCATAGCACAATGCTTCTAAGCCAAAGAAATAACTCCTCTAATGGCATCCTCATGAGTGGGTTTGGATCTTTCACACATCAGACAAGACATACTCCACTACAAGAGCACACTAGTGCTCAGCAGTCACATAACATCAGAATCCTTTTATCTGGCTTACTTCTGATAGCACAATTTAGGATTCCCAGAAAAATAATTTTGTGGCTTATGATTCACAGGCAGATCTCAAGAGAGGCCCAGCCTTACAGACATGGAAGACAAACACATTGAGTGTTCATTTTGAGACACCGTGGTTGAGTGAAGAAAACACATTTGCCTCACGGCACCTGAGGCTTACTCCAGTCTCAGCCAGTAAACAGTTCTGCACCAATTAACAGCTCCTCACACAGGAAATCCTACTCATAAAATACAGGGAAAAATGAAGAAAAGGAGTACCTTAGCAGCACAAATTATGGGACTGGCCCTTCCAAAATCCTTTTGGTTAGTGAAATAAGAAGGATCAAATGCAGATGTTGAGATTACACAACAATATCACATGCTCAGCTGTTTAATGGAATGAAATATTCGGCTGCCAGTAAACTTGATATTACTCATGTGTGGAAGGCCATTCCTTTCTACATTTACTTTTCCCTTTGATTGTCCCCTTTGTCAATTTTTCTTGTCCAAGTTCCTTTTTTCTGGTAAAAACATTTGGGCTGTATTTACAATTAGCCCACATAGGCTGAAACTAGTTGTCTTAAAAACTGAGATGTCCAAGTACAGAGAAAAAAACCTTTCAAGTCTGAGGGACACACATTGCTTCTGGGCTTGCAATATTATTAGTGCTTGTTTCTGTACTTTATTCTACTGTAAACTGACACTCCTGTACTGTGATCATTCGATCAGGCAGAAATACAGCGCAGGCACCACTCTTTAATGAACCATGCTCTGTCTGGCCCTATAACAAGAATGCCAGAATGATGTCATGTCCCTGCAGAATAGAAGCAGAGAGAAGATTAAGTACATCTTCCACCTTTACAGAAACAGCATCACACGGCACTTGGATAAGCAGGAGGATAAATAGGTGCCTTTCTCCAGAGAGTCTGTTGTGACACATTTTGTACTCCACTGGGTGTATATAAACAACAGGGATGACATGTGTCCTTCTCTCTTCTTAACTGGAAAAATTCAGATGTATCAGACAAACTAGAACCTTGAAAAAAGGGGTCACTTAACCACAGGAATAACTTACCTCAGCTGTGGTGCGTTCCTCATTGCTGGAAAACATTAAGTGAAAAGTGGATACTTTTTTTGAAAGGAGAGGCTCTAATTCAAGCCCCACTAGTAAACATGAATTTGAACAATAAAAAAAAAAACCTTAACATCTGGGTTTTTTTTGTTAAATGTTAGAAATGCACTGCCTATTGACAAAGTAATAAACTTGCAGTAATGACAAGAATTGCAGGAAAGGAGGACAAAGGTAGCACCTACAAAACATGGAAGTTTTTGAAAGTTTTCTAAACAGGAGTTATTTCTGTCATAGTTTCTTTTTTACTTTGAGGTATTACCTATGTTATGAAGAGAAAGTGTTAAACAGTAGAGAGTACTACGATTTGATGATGCCTGTCCTCACCTGTCTCTTGTATGTTTCCAGCTGACTGCGTGCTGCATTGGCCTTCCTTAGTTCTTCCTCCAGGCTCACGGTATTTTGCATGTACATTGTATTCTTCTCTTCTAAAAGCTTCACTTGCCGCCGCAAATCACCCAGATCCTCCAATTTCTTTTTGTACGACTCTACCTGGCTTTCTAACTTGGCTACTTTATCAGAAGAATGCCTGAAGGGACAAATTTGGATAAAATTTGAACTCTGAAAACTAACAAAACTAACAAAATTAAAAATGCTTCCTCACTGTTTTTTCTTAAGGCAGGAGACATTCTGAGACATCATGGGGAGAACAGTAAAGCAATCATATCCTCCTATTACTAATGTTTTCACTTTTAAATTATCTGTTTTCTTCCCACAACTATTTGTCAACTCTGCTGAAGGTTCTTTTAGACCCTATCCCTCTTCCTAACAACTTTCTTATCTGTTTCCAATCTTAAAACAGTAGTTAAAACAACTTCATTCCCACCCATTTCCTTTCAATTCCAGCTTATCTTCTGTCATAAATTTTTCAAGGGTAAAGGAGAAAATTTTCTGCCCTTCAATTTATTTTAATGATGGCCAGGAATAAAATCATAAAGAATTTAGGCAAATTATACGTGGTGACACAGAAGTACAATAATAGTTTTGGAACTTGATTCCTTTTTAAGAAAAAAAAAAAAGAAAGAGAAAAACAAACACTGGGCTCCATTCGCAGCTTTTCAGAGTTTTTTCAATCCACTTGCTGCCCTGCCAGGACAGCAATGGACCTTACCACCACCAACAAACTCTGCTACTATTACTGTTCCCAGTTTCATTTTAGAATCAACCAATTTACAGACTTAAATTCCTATGAAATCCAGGGAATTTCCCACTGAATTGATGGGTCAGTTTATGGGACATTAAGGCAAGCCAAACCTGTTTAATCCTCAATAAAGTCCAGAGCCTCTCTCTTGGGACAAGGAATTGCTCTTTGAATCCACACAGTTTATGGAATTGTGCAGCCAGATGGGTTCATTCCTTGTATTAATGACAGAAGGGGTAAAGACAGATAGATTTGGTAGAAGGCTGCTGGTGAGTCAGAAATGGCAGTGTTAAATAAGCCTTGCTGGAGAGAATGGGTAACTCTTCTAAATAACCCATGGCAGCAAGACCCCAATGCTGATGGATTATGCTTCATAGTAAAAGTGGCTATTCCACCCTATAAACTCCTAGTATCATCAAATCATGACAACTTTGGGTGCTTAAATCCAGTGGCAATGAGAGCTGCAACAGATGTTATTCATATTAACATTGATGCCAAAGAGATTTTTGCTTTTATATTTTTTATATAATAGTAGCCCTGTAGCCTTTTATTGTATAACTATACAGATTCTTAGCTAAGTAGTTTCCCTATCCCGTTAGACACAACAAGACATTCCTAAACACCTTATCACCGTTAGTGTTCTGGGAGCCAGGGACACTTTGCTATCCCATGTTCCCTAAAAGTATAAACAACAGTAGAGCTAGAAGTTAGGGGGGCTTCAGTAGGAGGCCGAACCAAGGGGGGAATTACTTCATTAACTGCATTTCTAATTGGGAGATTCTGGTCAATTATGTTCATTTGTTAAACCTATAAAAGTGTCGAAGTCCTGTATGGGGGCAGCATTCTGGTCTACATTGCATGCGCATTTTTTTGGCCAACGTCCTGTGTTCAGTTCGACCATGACTGTGCCTGGAGGCCTTCAATAAAGGTAACCACTTTCTTTATCCCCTTAACATCATCCAGCTTCTGATTTTTAGGTGGTTAAAGGCAACAACATCATATGATGAACCAAAAGCACCAGCCAAAGTCCAAACAATGCAAACCCAGAAAAGGAAAGGGCCTAGTTTCCTGATGAGAAGAGATGCAAACGTCATGATGAAGGTGAATATTGCATACTCAAGAGACCAGTGAGTGCCCTGTCATAACCATAAATTGGCACAGAATTGCTAAGTTTACTAATAGTTATTGATTAGGTATACAATAAACAACTATTTTACTCAAGTGGAATTTGTTGGTCTGCATATTTAAACTGAAAGATACAGAAGAACCTTGGCATTGAAAAAGTGTTTAATATTTAAATTATTTAAACAGATAACGTAGATTAAGTACACAAATTATATGGATTAAAAGTCAATGGTTAAAAAGGGTTAATGGAACAAAGTTTACCTGAGTACATCTATCTCATCCTTCAAAGACTGAGCCTCCTCTGCCAGTGTAGTAAGCTCTTCTGTTTGTTGTCTCAATTCCGCAATTTCCTTTTCTAATTCTTCACAGCGTATTCGATAGTCATCTTTGGCAGCTTCTAATCTGAAGAAATGAAAAAAAACCCAGAAAATAATTTCTTCTCCTGAGCCACAGTTACCTTTCCTCATCATCATCCCATCCAAAAGCACATGAAATAGCCTTCTGGTGCAGCGAAGGAAAACAACAGCCCAATGTGTTTATTCAAAATGTAGAAGCAGACTGACTTTATTGATCCTCCCAATCTGGTATCAGTCTTTCTATCTGGAAATTCACAAGGTAACGTATATTCTCATAAAGACAAATCCTGAGGTTTTTTCCTGTAACAGTAGTTTTTCACAATGGAAGCTCTAGCAGAAATTTTCATCTTTTTTCATCTTGGGGCACATAGAGTTGGAACATGACATCTTTATTCTAAGATTTTGTTCAGCTGTCCAACTCATTTACACCTCCAATGATAACACCCTGATTGTTAGATGTTATAAATGCCGTAGACCTCTCACCAAAGCGCCTTTATTTATTTACTCATAAAGAACCTGTGCATGCCCAGTATGTCTGAAGAACTCAGTTATCTAGTTAGCAAGTAAAGAACTCCAACCAAAGTTGCTGGAGATAACTGCTTGCATACAGCAAACACAGGCAAAGCTCCATCAATCTGGCAGTGAACAAAGGGAATCAGTAACAGAAACTTTATCGAAGTATTTTGAATGAATGGAAGAGGATACAACCTGGAACACAGAGTGTGATTTTGATCTGGAATTAAAACAAAAAGAATCTAGGATAGGCGATAAGGGCATGAGAAAAAAAAAATTCAAGGAGTCCAAAAAGAACCAACAAGAATGGAGGCAAGACAAAGTTTTTAAGTCATCTAAATCCAAAACAACAAAGATTTGGACCACGACAGACCAGAACTGTCAAAGGACAAAGAGACAAGACTAGGAGGAAAACTGGTGTAACCACACTGAGCACCAGTTAAGCTGTACGTACGTCCTGCATGATCAGACAGAGCTGGAAGCAACACCTACAAACTGCCATTAGAAGACACATGCTATGAAGACAGGGGAAGGAGGTAAAGGAATGAGTTTCATGGATGACAAGGGTTTAGAAAGACCTTCAAAACCTGAAACTAGAGTAATAGGCAGTGAAGACATTGAATATGGGGAGAAAATCTGTTCAAACAGTAATTGATGACAGACTCAGGTAGGAATTATTCCAGAGCATGGAGATGAATCAGAAGAGATAGAAGGAGACATTACCACTATGTTATTCCTTTACATTGTAGATGTATAAAGAAGAAATCCAGGCATTAGCTGTTGTGAAAGAGAAATACTGAACATTTTTCAAGAAACTGATGGGAGAGGATATGGCAAAATAAGCAGGAAAGGAGGGTTAGCAAGAGGAATTGGAAAAATGGCAAAACAGACAAAAAAGGAAAGTAACATGGCACATATTGTAAGAATAAGAAAAGTGCAATGAGAAGAAGACAGCAAAAGAAAAACTGGCAGTGTAAAGAAATACCATAATTCTACTCACAAAGGAGAGAACGACAAAATGATGGTGAAGTGAACTAGCTCTCTTCAGCAGAATAGGCTTACACAGTCTGAAAGCAACAGTCAAAAGGACCAGGAAGGATCTTTAAAGAGGAAATGTATTTTCACATGTTGAGGAAATGCAAACGAAGTGTGGAGCTCATATGTGGATAATCTCCATTTTTCATCTAGGAAACAACTTGTTTTCAAATTCAGAGAAGGATATATTTTACTATGTACATAATACCACAGGCAGTACAGCCTGTAGCAAACTTTCATCTAGGAATTCCTACACCTTAAAAATACAATCAGAATAATCTGCATAAGGAAAGCATGCTACTTTTCATTCTCACTAATTTTGCAAAACATGGGTGAAATGACTGCACACAAACAATTCAAAGTCACTCACAGCTGAGTGACGCATACAGCATTTCAGCATCAAGAAATTGTGCTCTTAATGCTGGAGCTTGTAAAGAGGGAAATCATAATGTATACAACACTATAAAAACTGTACTACTGTGATTATACACCATCCATTGTAATAATTCAAAATTGCCAGCAGAACCAGAAGTATTTCAGTCACCTCTACTGCCAGCTACAAACAAACAGTCTAACCAAGTGTAGCCTTTCTACCTGAAAGTTTCCTCTTGGAGCTGTTCTAGTTGTGTCTGCAGCTGCAGGTGTCTACGACCTGCAGGGCTGTTGGGATCTTCAATAGAATCAGATTGATTTAAACGTTCCATCAAAATCTGGTTCTCGGCAAGCAGGCTGCTCTTCTCCTCTTGGAGAGCTGCAACCTGTTGTAATAAAAGTATGAATAGGAATAATTAACCTACCCAGGTACAGAGAGCAATATTTTTTCATGTTCATAATGAAGTATCAACACAGCCCACAAACAGAAATATGCAGGCTTCACTAATCACATTTCACAAGACTATACTGTATCATTTAATAGGTAATAAATTGCTATGTGATGTAACCAACATACTGCAACATTAGCGGCAGATCTACCACTCAGAAAGCCTAACTACTCTTTAATATATTTTGCACAAGTGAAATTTAAAGAAAAAGTCTTTGTTATGACAGATGATCATTATAATAAAGTCTGCATACCTTCCCTACAAACAAACTAAAACTAGCCCTCCACAGTAAGAGCCATCTGCAAGCAGGCCTGAAACAGGAACACAGTCCCAAAGATGACTCAGTTTCCACTAATGCTCTGAAAACAGGTAAGTGTGAAGAACCCAAAGTGCTCCAACAGCTGAAACACGGGTTCATATATTAACCACAACACAGAGATCAGCTTTATTAATTCCAACAGTTATTGAACTTCAAGAAGCCTGAATTAATACTCCAAAGTAGGGTTGCAACGGCAATGCCTTTCAGGGCTCCTCCTTCACACTCCTCACGTCTTCCAGATGAGTATGATTGACTTACAGTAAGACTTAGACTAAACCCATATACATCTGATGGTCTATAGTAACTTCTGACTGGGATTTAACTCTTAACTGGAACAGTTACAGCAGCAGAACTTGTATCAGTTCTCTACAGCAACAGTTTTACTACACAGCTCAAACCCTTCCTATGTGAATGAAAAAAGTTTTGTTAGTTTGAATCATCTTAATACTGGCAACACAGCATCAAGATACGAAAACAGTGACATTCACTCTGCTAGCACAAGTGAAACAAAATAATCACTGTCACTTTCATCTCCCTTCTAAAAATTATGCTTCCACACCATACTACTTACTTGCAGGCACCCGAAAGTTAATACATCTTTTTCTCACTTCAAAATTGATACGGACACTATAGCAAACTTACCTGCATATCTAACTCATGACATCTCTGGGCAATTTCTTCTTTTGTTGCGAGTGCTTCATTTAATTCTTCTGTAGTTTTCTTCAGCTACCATAAACAACAAACATTTACATTTCCATCACTCTCTGCGATCCATTTAAAAATATTCTGAACTACATGTCTCTAAAATTATTTTTACATTTAGGTAACATATTAATTTTTTTAAAAATTGAGCAATTTTGCTCCTAAAGAAAAAAAAGAAGCAGATGTGATTACTGCTTAGATTGTGTATTAGTAAAAAATAAACATACCTAAAGATAGTATTTGCTTTTACATTAGAATTATCACCTCTATTCTATAAAATGAGTCAAAAACCGAAGAACTTGGGTCTGAAGAACTCATCAAATCTTTACACTGAAAAAGACTGTCAATACCACTTTTCTTTACAGATGCAAAGAGTGCATAATTTCAATTTTCAAGCTACTTTTGAAACATGGAAAGGACTGGAAGGTGGAATACAGGGAGTGGACAATTAGGGTAAAATCTCTCTAGTCACTTGAAGTTACTTTTAGTGCACAATAGGAGTAAAACATGCTGACAGAGGAACCTATCCTTCTGAAAAAGGGCACTGAATCTTGTAAGCAGTGGGAAATATTCAGATACGTCCCTTCAAAGGCTCGATGTTTAAAGATATGTATCTCATCAGTTTTCAAATGAATGCATTTAAGATAGCATAAAATACATAGCTACAAGAATGATGAAATAAGTGCATGCACGTTATGTATATAGAAATATATGCACTATTATATATGATGAAGTTTAAATGGGCTTTTTCAAACAGCATCATCATACCTTGCATTTGCAAGTTTATTTCTCATTGGCCGGTTTACATACAAAAATTTATTTCATCTGCCAGAATTTACATATTTCTGCAGAGAAAGCATGATGGAGGAATACAGGGAACATCACTGTACTATTCTTCTCAATTAGAAAAAAACTGAGGAAGCAGGACAGTGTTAGCATCAGGATAAACTAGTTAAAAAAATATGGGTTTTGTATATATACAAATACAATAGATCAGACAGGGAAGGAGTATGTTTGAAAACTTCTCACATATTGCAGCAGTTCCAGGATTTCCATAGAAGTGGGGTTTTCTTAAAAACTGACATTGGAACTAGGAACTCACATTAAAACATTTATTCAAATACTACATGTTTTTTATCTTTCTTTCTCCATACCTAAAAATTCGTACCAATCTGCAGTTTTTCTTTATTATGTCATACAGCTAGACTGGTTTTTCAAACCAATTTTATCTCCTTTAAACACACAGTAGAAGAAAACTCAATTTATAAAGCTAAAGGACTTGAAATGCTGAAATTTAGTTTTCCACTCTTCATTTTACTTTTCCACAAAACCCTTTAATGATTAAAGAAAAAAAAAAGACAAAATTCTTAATATGGAAAAAAGACCGGCCACTGATGTACTATGATTGAAGGAAAAGAAATGTCTAGTCTTAGATACCTGCCGATCAAGGTCAACGTAAGCATCATTTCCAACAGAGACTGGAGACTCTTTACTCATCAACTGCAATTAGATTACACTGGATTAGAAAAAGCAAATACTTTTAATATAAAACTTAAGCTTCAATGAAATACTGAGCTGATTTTTTCTTTTGGGAGTTTTGATCTGAATTCATTTGAGAATTTTTAATTTCATTTTTATATATGACATATTCAGAAACAAGAACAGAAAAAAATCTTCATAATTTGTAATATTTTGAGTGCTGTAAAAGAAACCTTACATCATCTCTTTTTCTTTTGACAATGCACATTCTTTATCTATGACGAAGCCTACAGTACACCCCACTAAATTTTTTACTGAAGTGGCATTGGAGTGATAGTAGATATCAACACACCATGCAAAACCTGTCTTTAATTTTTCTCTGCTAGTGGTTTTCATGTTTCCATTACCTGGATGTTCACATCAATTTATTTCTTTATTTCACTAAACTCCAGAACATATCTATCTCAACTAATAATGCAAAACAAAGACGTTAAAACTTCTGCTCTGGAGTTGTCTGTAATTTTCAAATTTAAAAAGAAATTCTGTAGACTGCATTACTGAAATGAGTATTACAATTCCTTGTGTACTAACCAATTTTATTGCAGGAATAGCTGATAGTGGGTTTTGGCCTAGAAGATCAAAAATCCCAACAAACCAAATCAAAACAAAAAACAACCCCAACCAAAACTTCAACACAAAACTCCAAGCCAAATCCTACAAAATTGACTGATGTTCTTATTAAAAGAAAGAAAAAAGCTGATATGTAAGCTTTCTTTCAGTAACCTAATGATCAGGTGCACAGGGCAGGCAAAAGTGAAACCAAACGTAGCAGAAGTTGTAGCTCAGTGACCTCCTCCCACCCACCTCATGCAAACATATTAAGGTAATGTTATTACTAGAAGTCGTAATACACTGTAACTAACCCAAAAGCCATCATTACAGAACGGTCCTGATGGTTTCTGTGCAAACACAAAATGTTCTAAGTGCTCTCCAATAACACGATTCATGGAAGTTACAATTAAAAAGGTCCTATCCTAACCAAAATCAGGACAAGATTTCTTCCCTAAGATCTCCTGTCTAGCCTGGTAACTCTCTCCAGAGACACTACTTCCTTAATTCCTTCCAGAAATCACTGCTTTTGCATTGTTTTCCTTGGCAATGTTTTTGGGATACACAGCACAGAGCCTTCACTTCTCAATCCTGTTGTTTATACCATTGTGTACAAGTGAAAAATCTCTGTTTGACATTCACATCACTCAAATATTTATACACTTACATTTCTCTCACTTTCCCCATATCCTCAATTGGGATTTAGCTGCATAATTTAGATTAATCTATCTCTCCTCAACAGTCCTCCTCAGAGCTTGACAACACTTGCCAAATTTCTTCCATTTTGTCTACACCTTTACAATGGCAAACTACTCCACAATGAAACACTGCATGAAGCCCCAAGTCTCTGCAAAAAAAATCAGAAAGTCGCCAGAGCTGTCCCTTGAAAAATGAAGTAATGTCTTTTCCATTACCATATATAATGGCATTACACACTTGTCTTCAATTTAGGGCCCTGTTTTCTACACTGATTATCATTTAAACAAAACCTCCCAATCCCTCCCTGCTCTGTGATGTTCATACACGCTTCAATTACTGCATTTCACCAGCTTTTCCAGATGACTAACAGGGATATTTCATACTAACCAAATACTGAACTCCTCTCCCTATTTTATATCTCACAAAGCTGTTCACAAACACACTTTGGACATGTGTGCTCACAAACACTCAAGTAAATTGCACCTGTTAAGCCAGCACTTTTCAATTAGCAGGCCCCATGCTGCACGCGTGTACAATAACACGTCCCTAACAAACACCACCCCTCTCTGGCCCTAACACAACTTCCTCTTTGAAAAACCAGCTCAACAGGCCTGTCCAAGACTTACAGAAAAAGGAATACAAGTGACCGCACAACCCACTAGAGGCCACTGTGGTGTCATTACTTTCTGTGACTTGCCGTAAAGGAAGCAAGCCAAGGCTAATAATACAATCCCTATTTTCTTCACGAGTTTTGCCATCTCTCCCAGAACGTCCTGTCATTGAGAATCCTTAGCAGAAACATCCAGAGAAGAGGACATTATCTGGAGCAAGATTAGGTAGTGGACATACATAGTCTGGGTGTACCATGAATGCTAGAGAATTCTCTATGGAGAATTTAACTCCGTAAGGTACATAGAGAATGTCACGGGAAGTGTGAATGAGGCACTGAGGGCAAGAGCCACAGATATAGGGGCAGATGACTACTCAATGCAACAGGAAGCACCTTGCAATTGGATGGTCTGTGGTATGGTGGGAAGGCTAAAGATGAAATTTCAGTGGGTTTTTTGTGACCAGTATCACAATCAGACAACAAACAGGAGCAAGATTGTCAGATAACTCAAAAGGAACACAGGAATCCAACTTCTGATCATCAGTTGACAGTAAGATAGGAAGTAGGATGCAACAGTAGTCATCATGGCTCAAAGGAGTGCTTCCATCTTTTCCCTACACATCTGCCCACAAACTGTAAAGGATAATGGTATATGAAAGAAAATGTCTTGACCATGCTCTGCTTCTGGATTGCCTCTACACAGCTTCTTTCCCCTTAAAAGCAAAAACTATTCCACAAAGAGCACAGCCAGTAGAGCACACCTCCATCCAAACTTCTCTCTCTTCAGTCAGATTTTCTCAAAGTTTCAAGAAAAGTTTTACTGAATGCTGTGTTGTAGGACTCCATACAGCTAGGTCTGTCAACTCAAAACGCACACTACACCTTCCATCCACCAAAAAATATAAGGGAAGAGACTTGCCTAGTTTCCCCTATTCTTCCCTTTGTTTCAGGTCAATCAACATTCTCTAATATTACTGAAATTTAGAGTTACAAAATGGTCATTTAATCAGTTACCTGCTCAATGGCACATCAATGCTTTGTATTACTAGTATAATACTAGTAGGTTGTTAATAATTATTAAAGGAAATTTTCTTACTGTTTTCTGTTATAGATCTCCTTAACTTAAAAGTTCACACTCAGAAAAAAATCATGAAATACTGATGTAGTTTCAGTGCTCCACATGCAATCTGCAAGTGTGATATTAAAATACGTGGTCTTGAGAGGTATGGATCAATGGCAATACTTTTGAGTTTAGAGGAGAAATTAAACTTTATTTTATTTGTATTTCAAATGAGTAAAGAGAATAAAAAGCAGAAGGAAGTGGCCTTCTCATTTTCCCTTCAGATCTGTAAGTTTTTTTCAGGAACAGACTACAAGGGGCATAAAGGTCTACCTTCACAATTTTGCAGCACTGCAACTGGCCTTCATTTCCAAGCTCATAATTTACATTAAGCATAGTATTATCCCCTATTTTCATATGTAAGTTTAAGGGAGGATGATGTGCAGAGATTATAAAAAGGGAAACCAAAAAAATGTGCCTGTAAATTGAAGCAATTGCATTAGGCCTCTACAGGAGAAGAAAAAACCTGCTTAAGAGCTTCACACAGCGAAATAAACTAGCAACGAGCATTTACTTGTTCTTTTTCGGGTTTATTTTGCAAAAAGAGGTCAGTCTGGATTTTAGATGGTGCAATAACCTGGATAATATGATAATTCTTACAATTATTTGTATAGTTTTATGAGAAAGAGTTGTCATTTCTTTTACATCTATGCTTTTTCATGTTCACAGCTTTGGTATGATATCTTACATAATACTTGTAGGTCTGCTAATCCTATATTATTAAAACCTTCACTTTTTAACTGCTTTCATTGTAAAAGGTGAACAAGCTGCGTTGTCATGGATACATAAAGATTAGGGAAGGGGTAAAACTATCACAAAATCTGCATGCATGAATAACCTGAATTATGAAAGCTTATTTCCTCATACATGATTTTGCAAACACAGCAGCTCTATTTAGTTGATGATTTTGAAGTCCAAAATACTTGCTTCATCTGAAATACTTCTTCTACAGTTGATAACATTGTACAAGCTCATTTAAGTGCTCACAAAACAATATCAAAATCTAGCTTCTGTACTCAGGTTCTTTTCCTTTTTTAAAACATCTTCATGTTTGTTTTTAAGAGTCAAGGCTATGTATGACACTGTATATCCTTTAAAGCAGTTGGACTTTCTTCTTGCTCCAGTTGATGTCTAGTCTATCCTCCAGTCTATCTGTTGATAGACCCAAAAAATACTTCTATATCATTTCCTAACTATTCAAAAACTAATTTTACTTCATACAAGATAAACCTTTAAAAAAATCAGGACAAAATACAGGAGGGAAAACCCCCACAAAACCAAACAGTGGAAGTAACACATTTGGTGTTAACCCAGACAGTAAACACCTGTCCCTATGCACCCCAGGCAAGTTTTTACACTATCCCAGTACTATTCTGACTCCCAAATTGACCTGCAGAGACAGCTGCTAAGTGATTACATTTAGAGATGTTCTACATAGCAAAGGCAAACAACTTGTTTGCCTCAGCTACAACTTTCAGCATAAACGAACTTGGCTACTCCAGAAAAAGACTAGGGAAAATGACAGCAGAATTTCCAAAGGATGTCAAGGAAAGGAAATGAAAAATACATAACAGCCAAAATAATTTCTGTAAGAAAATATTTTTGGCCTTTAAAAAATATGAAAATTATGAAATTAAAAACCTCATATTATGCATATTAATATATTCAACGTTGTATTTTGTGCACAACTTGCATTTTGATACCTACATCTGCAGATTAGCATCTAAGAATCTAGGTGGTGACAACACACCAGGCCAATTTGACTACACTGATAAACTAACACAAAAGCACAGTTTCATTCATAAAACCTTTATGGAGCAGAAGACATATTTTAAACATGTAAATATGTGAAGAAAAGAAATTATGAAGAACCAGAAGTTATTAAAAAATGAAATAATCAAATAAAATTTAGAACATAAAATGCTGCTTCTTCCATTGAAAAATCAGCTTCCTCATGCAAAAAAAGAGAAAACTTATTC
The DNA here is from genome assembly GCA_018881555.1 of Amblyornis subalaris. Classification (NCBI taxonomy): domain Eukaryota; kingdom Metazoa; phylum Chordata; class Aves; order Passeriformes; family Ptilonorhynchidae; genus Amblyornis; species Amblyornis subalaris. The sequence continues at coordinate 62,637 of JACAXG010000215.1, forward strand.
TACTGTGCCTCCTGAAATACTTCAGTGAGTAAGATGATTTATGATAACCAAAGAACCATAAAAAAACTTGTATGTGCTTGCCTGAAACAGAAAAATTAATTACATAATACATCAGTAAAGCTTACAGAAGTCTTATGACATACCTAATTTTGAAGAGTATCTGCAATATCAAATGCTTTGAAATTCTGGATTAGGTGACATATCAACTTTTCAAATATGCATATATAGCTACTTTTCGACATATTGCTTTTTCCAAGTCACTTGAATTCTGAGAGCTGCTATGAGTCCAAGAAATAGAAAAACCTCCTTACAAAATCCAATAAAATTGCAGACCTCTCAAGACTTTCTCCATGTCAATCTGTGCTGGCTATGATCTAGTACCCAGAATAACCTTCTCCATCATTTTGCCAGGCACTGAAGTGAGACAGGTCTGTAAATGACAGTTTTCCTTCCTTTTCTTCTTGAAAATTGGAGTAATATTTGCCAGCTTCCAGCTGACTGGGACCTCTCCAGACTCCAAGCCCATTGAAAAATAATGGCCAGAGGTCCCACTCTCAAAGTGTGTCCAAGTATGATACACTTTCTCACCTCTTCCTTAAGCACTTGATATCCTCCTCATTAGGCCTTGAAATGCCTTTGATTTCTAAGCAGCTTGCAAAGCAGCATTAAAATCACTCAGAACTGTGCCAATAGCTGAATAGTAAGCTTTTTGATTCACTGAATTTCAAAACTCTGCTCCAGAAGAACAGACCCCTACTCTGTGTGATTTCTTCCTACTTCTACTCAACATCTCAGAGATAGGACACAAACACTGAACAAGTTCCAAGTTTACTTATCAAATGCTGAAAATTGTGGGCTGCTTCAAGTCTGGCTATTTTATCCAATGAAGGAGACTTTTATAAAAATCAAATAGATTTTCAACAGAAAGAAGTAAGATAAGAGAAGGTTTTCTATTTCAAGGTGGTGCAGAATACAGTGATGCTGAGATTTGGGTTTAATAAAAAGCACCGGAAAAATCCACCAAAACACTGTATTACAGTTACAAAATATACAAAAAAGTAAAATATTCCAAAACTCCAGCAAATTGGTGCTTGGCAGCACTGACTGGAAGATGATTTAGATAACAATTCTTTTGATGCTCATTTCAGAAGTCCTCTCTTCAATGTTACAGACAGGACTCCACACACAGACAACAGAATGTATGACTGCATGGGACAGCACCGGTCGAAGTGATGACAGGCAGGGTCCCCTGTAGCTCACCAACGTCTCTTTCTCTATTCAGACATTACAGAGAAGAGAAACTGCTCTAGAGTGCTATATGGAATTTAGTTTCTATTGTACAGGTTCAGAAGAAATGGGATTACTAGTGGTTTCCTGCATTCCCTAGTGGCATGCCCTGCAGTAAACATCTACAGACTGATAAGCATTTCTCTTACAGGCACTTTGGGCTCCTAAGAAGTCACACAGGGGCTTCAGGGCTATAATGGCTAACATTGTGATTTTGATTTAGCACAAAGGAGCACTTTTACAAAATGCACTGCAGTATACTCACTAACTGGTAAAAACATACCAGCCTGTTGTATTATTCATATATGTTCATATTACATTTCATTAGGCCATTCATAACACTACAGCTGACAAAAAATACTGTTATCCAATTCACTTTCTTTTCACTTGTCTACTAAATTAAAAAAAAATATTTTAACAGTTCATGGAGTTTTGCAATTTCAAGGCACAAATTTTGACAAAATTCTACAGTGGTTATCTATATAAAATCAGTCTAGTGCACTTCAGGATTCACAGGGTGGGAAAAGGTAAGGGAAAGGTTTTGGAACCCAGTATCGAAAATATCTAGAAGTTTCAGTCTTCTAGAGTTAAAGAAAAGTGGGACATTCAACCAGAGTTCCTTGACATAAAGCAAGATTTTTCTAAGGAAAAACAAGAAATTTTTCACTGCAGAAAGAAAAAATCTATGCCCCTTATTTTCTTTACTCCCAACTAAGTTTTTCCTAAGTGGGTAAAAGCATACTACTGTAAAATACTGAAAGGCTGAACTTCAACACACTGTGGGCATCCCAGCATACCTCCTGAATGGCTGTCATGACAACATGTTGAACTGATTCTTCCATCATCATAATGGTCTGGATGTACTCTGAAAATAAAAGCATTCCGAAATGTGAATGTTCCAACTCAAGTCACAGAACATAAGATCAGAAGCTACATCCTTCCTTCAAAATGGCTAGGGGCCATTGATGACACTGAAACGCATAATCACCAGTCACGTCCCACCCCAACAAATTCAACACGATTTTATCAGAAGTCTGTTCAGAAATAAATCCACGCTTATTTGAATTCTACAACAACGAAAAAAGTACATTATATACCTCTTTTTTTCTCCACAGCATCCCACACTTGTGAAATAACTACTTTTACTCCTTTTCTCACTTTGTTCCCAAACTATTCAGGCTCTTCAAGTACACAATTGACACATAGGTTGTCCTTTTCCATAACTTTAACAATAATGGTCTGCCTTCCTATAGCATCCTCATTTCAAAGCATTTTCATATTCATCCTTGGTTTCTGTTCTTATTTCTGTACTATATCACAAATTAAGTCCCCTCCACTTTTTAACCCCTCAGCCACGTGCAGATGTGAGCTACACAAGAGGTACCTTGTAAGATCATACAGTAGTCAGAGAAGACCAAATTCTAACATTTAGACTAAGTAGAGGAGTAAATTACTTGCCCAGTATCATATGGTTTCCAGTCAAACCAGTCATGATCTCCTTTATTCTTTTAATGATGTGATTAAGGGAAAGATGCTGCGAAAAAGCCACCTCCAAGTGGTTAATTAGCTCATGCTGAATCTCACTCAAAGCACATAAAACTAGACTGGTTCTGGTATTTCAAATGTGTATTTTTAACATCCAGACAGAAAGAGTAAAGAGGACACAAGAATAAGATATACTTCCCAGATACACTATACTTGAAGATGACATATAGTCACCAAAACGAAGGAAGACAATTTTATATAAAACAGAAGTGACAGAAGACTTAATAAACCAGAGTTATTTATGTACTCATGGAAGAACATTACCTCTGTTTTAATTAATAGAATAGCCAGACCACTTCCTGGTTAAAAGAATGAAAATAATTTCAGGAGAAATTAAAGTATTTTAGTCACCTAAGAAAACTGGAAAGGGGAAACTAGCTGTAAAAGCTAAGATGCAAGGAAGAGGAAGACAAAAGGCCTGAAATCTTGGCAGCCATCAAAACCAAAATGAGTTAGATCTGGAAGAGACACATATTTGATGCAACTGTAATGTAAATACAGGTAAAAAACCTCTTCTTTTCCCATACATCTATTTTTCCCACACATGACTATGTTTCCTGTTTTAAGTATTTAGAATAAATATGTTAGCATTTGCTGTCACCTCATTCTGGCTTGAATTAAGTGTAATTTACGGTAACTGGGTAACAATAAAGAGCCTGCAACCAAGGCAAGTTTAGAACATGAGATGCGGCACACTTTAACAAACACCTCCATTGTTCATCACATCCTCTGCGGCATCTTCAAGAAAGAGGAATGGGTCTCTATCGTATTTGTGCAGACCAGACGGACAGTCAGTGCCATATGGGTAGAGAAGCAGGAGTCTCTTTCAGCAACTGCTGAAGTGGGATTCAGTTGCCTGGCAAATGGCCTAAAGTGACTTTTTGGATGCCTTTATGATATCAAGCTCCACCTTCAGCTGTTGCCCAGAAGAGCATGGTTGCCAGCATTACTTTTTCCTATTTGTCAACCTCATAGAAACATCTCAGAGACTATAGTATTCCAGAGCACAGCAGACATGTCTTCAGACCAAGCACGAGCCATACTGATGGCTTTCAGCCATGCAATAAGATGATGCCTGTAATGCACTTCTAAAATCAAGAGTCACAGTGAATAATAAAACAATCACGTTTTTCCATTCTTAACTATCCCAGTCTACCTCAGAAATGGTTAAAAGGTATGCCCAAGAATTTTTCCTTTATAGACTGATTTTTCAGCTCAGCAAACCAAAACTGAAAATATGTATGTTGGAAGTAAAATCAAGTCCAGAGTTTGAGTCTCCAAAAGTAGTGAAGCTTAGAACAAAACAACAGTTACTACTTGTAGGACAAAATAATGTCATCATTGAAAAAAACCCACATCTTTCTCTGATGGAAACCCAAGAAGTGTCATTTTTCTCCTTAGTAGTTGCACAATAACCAAGAAAACATATTTTCAAAATTTATTACCTTGCTTCTGTTCACAATTGACAGCACATCCCAAAATAAGCTGAAGCATTCTCCCAAGCTCTGCAGCATCAGCATGCTCTCCAATCAGGTTAACATCAGGAAGGGTGAAATCATTTATCTGTTGTCCTAGAATCTGCATAAAGACCCAGCACATACGTGACTGTTTCACTGCACATATACATACCCATATATTTCATACAAAGATGACTCAGAATTGACACTCTTACTTTAACATAGTTTTGAACCCACCTTTAAAACAAACTAAATTGCCAAACACCTAACATCCCACTATCAAATCATACAGTTTGATACAAATAATATTTGGGAGAAGACAAACATGACTATTCAACTCACAAGCAACTACTAGATAAACATTTAGCAAGACTTCTTTTCTTCAGATAAGAAAGCTAACAAAAGCAGGCCACCACATGGCTAATTAATTTTTTTTTAAAGCATTCCATTAAAAAACATCCAACAATTAAAAACATCTTCTGTATCATATTATACACAAACCTGACATTTCTTGCTTCTAGAAAGCCAGAAAATTAAATATTTCACCTATACAATACATATATCTAACACTGACAGGTGACAAATATAAGACAGTAAAAAACTCAGATCACTAGGCCTCACACTTTTAGCAAATTTAAGGATATCTGGCAAGTCTTAAAGCTAAGAAAGCTGTTTCATGAAAGAGAATCTGAGGTGTAGTACAATGATATGTAATTAAACAGCCCACAGGCAGAAAGAAAGAAAAAAACCCGCAAAACAAAAGCCCATGTGACTCAGAATTAGTGTTATCTGAATTATCATTAAAGATTATTAAGGATTAATGATTGTCAGTACAAGAAACTAGATAATTCTGCTAAATTGCTCTTCACTGAACAGAGGGTTGAAAATATGAATATGAAATTTGGAATTAAACACACCTCTGACACATTAATTGCAGATGAAAAGAAACTGTAACTTCTTAAATAGGGTGCAATAAGGAAACAATGACTATAGAGGGAATCAGTCATGTGTTTGCTGCATGCTCTTTTTTGTGCAATACCCAAGAAAAACAGAAATCAGGTTAAGGCATTTACAAAAAACATAGTGCATATGAAGAATGCAAAGAAAACAAGCCATTCAAAAGTTTAGTAGGGTTGGGCTTTGTGGAAGTGCTGTGGTTTTGTTCTTGTTATGTATGGCGTTTTTTGTGTTGTGGAACTATAGGGTTTCTAAGCAGTTTTCTCAAAGAATTAAGTTCAACACTACTAAAAATCTCTGTATGCTTTAAAGGACCAAGATTCACTCTTATTGGAAAACACTTCCTTTAAGTTGTAAGAATTCTGTGAATGCATCAAGCATGAGAGAAAGTATTACCACTGTATACAGACTGCAATAATACAATCAAATAAAATACTTTTTTGAATCTGGTATGTATTTATATATTGATCTGTAGTTCCTGAATTTCTTTCAAATATAATGCTGGGTTTAAGTTAACAATACTACAATGACTTCACAGTTGCTGACAATAAAACTGCTGTTGAGGAAAGCTGAAGGGAAGAGGCAAATTGACAGGCACTATGAATAAGCCAAGGATGTAAAGGTGTGAATAGAGTTTGAAATTAACAAGAGAAAAAAATTAATTAAAAAAACAAAACACCAAAAACCCTGAAAGAAATATGAAAACGAAAGATAGACTCTGCAATAACTACCTTGAGAAGAAAAAGAGCATTTAACACATTTTCAAAACACAAAAATAAAATACATTTACAAAAAAAATTAAAAGTTTCCAGAGCAGCAGAATTCTGCAGTAAGACTGAGCCATAACAAAGCATGAAAGCTTTAAATAGCTACCTTGGGCTTGTTGTTCTTCCATACTAGCATTGACAAAGACAGCAAATGTAGCATTTCTATTGAAAGATTGTTCTTCTGAACGTGATACAAATGTCTGAATTTTTGAAGATGAGCAACATTAACATACACATTTTTCCAAGGCTTTTAGCTATGTCAGGTAAAATCCACATACACATCTATATTTTAGTAGAGGAAGAGCGAATCAGGTTGAAGAAAACATAACCAGAATTCATAGTAGAATCCAAATCATCTCTACTATCACCACCAGCATTGCCACGGCCAAAAAAAAAAAACTAAACCAAAATCCAGTCAGATTTATAAACGTGCACTACCTTTACAGAACTTAATCAGCTTGAAACAGCTCAGAACTTGCCTGATAGTAATGTTTCCACACCAGAGACTTAATCATCATACATACTAACCAACCAAAACCAAGCCTGTATCACTTTGTCTTAGTAATATTAATTTTCCATAAGAAAAATCTGATCTGTTTCTTTTTAGTATTTCCAGTTACAACCAGCTTGCTTAATCATCAATTTTCAACACTTATTTAAACATGGATACCTAACCATTTACTGAAGATGAGCTCGTAAGACTTTTTCTTTCTGAAATACTTCAGTTTATTAACAAGTAACTTAATCTCTGAAGTATTTATGAGAAGATACTATTTTGAGACAAGCAATCTCTAGAACATACATATTACGGATTTTGTGCTGCCACTTGTACAGATCAATTTGTCTCAAACATCACTGAAAGCACATTTCAGATAAAGATTCACCAGTGAAAGAAAAAAATACTGTATTCTGTCTCCTCTGGAGTAATTAAGTGCTGAGTTGCTCACAATAAGAGCAAATGACGAGGGCTGATTCCAATAACCCTGAATTCAAATATTTCATTTAAAATCAACATGCGGAGAGGGTAGAAACGCTCTTTACTCATTCTCCTCAAGAGAAAAATAAGGAAAAAGGCAGACTTTAGCTGCAGAGGAGGAAGGAAAAATAATCAGACACAGGTACTCTGAAAGCCCATCATCAGAACATAGCCAGTAAAGCCATCTACTGTTTACACGACAGAATTTGCTCATCAGGCTCCCCTGGAACCCCTGAGTATTTAATTAAGCAGGTGAGAAGTCTTAAAGAAGGCCAAGACTATAGAATAGGCCATGAATCACTACGTATGCCAAACAGTTTGCAAGAAAACATCAGAACTTAACTTGCAGAATACCATTTACCTTCAACAGGTTAACTAAAATATGTAACTAAAAAGGCATGTAGATGTAGATTACTTAAAATGGTTCTTACCTCATGGTTGTAATCCAGTATTCCTTTTAAAATTTTCTTCAGGTTGCTTACCTATTAGACAAGAAAGAGGAAATATAATAAATCTCAGGGAATAAATTGCAGAGAAATTATTGTAAAGTAGGTAATCACAGAAGAATCATACAAAAGCAGGATATAATCACATCTATTTACCCACAGTTAAATATAGAATCATGAAAGTTACGCAAGAGTCCCTTATGATCAGACTTCCAGATGTGATCACAAATTTTTATTAATTCACAGAATCCATCTAAATTTATGAAAAATCTCACATTTTCTTGGATAGGCTTTAGATCAGATCCTACAGCATGGATGCTTCTAGAGTACTTGTTCATTTTAGGATTATCTTTGTATCCAGAAGTTGAAACATTCTTTTCTCCTTTCTTCTCTTGAAGTATCCTAGTAATCTCCTTTCTGCAGAGATAAACCTCTTCTTCCAAATCAAAACCAGTCACTGCTCAATATCATCCTTTATTCCCAACCTATATAAGTTAAATTTGTTATTTTTCTCATTAATTATTCCTCTTAGTTCTTTCATTTTTGTTCTTGTCATTATCTTCTCCCCTCCCCCTCCCACTTTTTACAATTGAATGCCTGTCTTACAATATCAGGCAAAATTCACATTTCTCAGTGATGACTTCACTGCTATACAAAGGTAGCTTCTGTTCACTTGCATAACCAATGGCACCAGTTAAGTACCTCCTGCTGTACAGAATGTATGTCACATTTCTCTAGTACTGAGTATTGCTCCCTTCCCAGCAAAAATTCATTTGCATCAAGTCTCTGAGAATAAAGAGTGTGTTTAAAATTATACAAATGCCCAGTGGGTCTCCCAGGTGAAACGTAGACCAAAAAAAAGAATCTTTGCTGAAAGTAACTGCTAGAGATTAACACCAAATAACGTCCAAGTATTCAAGAAAAGAATTTAGATAATAGTAGCAGCGCACTGTTTCCTGGGACAGAGGAGCAACTGAAGGAGCTGGGGTTGTTTAGCTTGGAGAAAAGGAGGCTCAATGGTGACCCTATCGATCTTTACAACTCCCTGAAAGGAGGCTGTAGCCAGGTGGGGGTCAGCCTCTTCTCCCAGGTAACAACAGACAGGACAAGAGGAAAGGGCCTCAAACTGTGCCAGGGAGGGTTTAGAGTGGGTATCAGGAAACATATCTTTACCAGAAAGGGTTACCAAGCTTTGGAACAGGCTACCAAGGGACGTGACTGAGTCACCACGCCTGTGGTGTGCAAAAAGCAGTGTAACAGCTGTGCAGATGTGGTTCGTTGGGACATGGCTTATTGGTGGACTTGGCAGTTCTGGGTGTATGGTTGGATGGACCCTTATGACCTTAAGGGTCTATTCCAACTTAAATGATCCTAGGACTGTATGAAGTTTAAACGGGATCTGCAAAGACAAAAACTTATTGAAATAGGATTCACAAAGTTCTGTTGCTGACTGCAGTAGCTACAGCAGCAAACTGTGGAACTGTAACGAAGGGAGAGCAAAAACTCTCAAGTTCTAATTGCCTTTGAAGCCCACAATAACCTTTATATTCTTAATTACATTCCAAAAATACTCAGTTAGAAGATTCTGTCCACCGACAGAAGTAATTTACCTTTCAAATAACCTGATGGTTGTTAGGAAACACGATCCTGAAATCCAGGGACAAGCTCAACACTTCAGTACAGTCAACAAAATGAAGTGATGAAAGCAAAATTCAAACTCAAGAAAGGAACAGGCTACACAGACTAAAAGATTTTTGCCAAGAAATCCAAAGTGATAACGATCTGATTACCTTACTCCTATTAATCCACCCCCTTTGGAAACAAGTGTCAGAAGTTGATTTCTTAAGATATAGGAACATTCTGACTGTCTTCATAATCACTGAATTGTAAGTCATAAAAGAAACAAAAATTCATTTGGATCTGAAAAGTGACACATCAAATACCCTAACAACCTAGAGTGAGAACTGGAGATGCTACATTATAGCAAGTACATAACATTTACTGTCCCTCCCATAAGAGCATAATAGGCAGTTTACACCGCCTACACTGAAACACATACTACTTCTGTACTATTACACACATCACAGCATATTTCTGTAAGAGCTACAACTATTTCCTAGCTGTCTGTCCAAAAGCAACCAAGACCACCACTCAAAGGCAATGCACAATCATAACCAAAGTCTGCAACAGATTTAAGAATTTAAATAAATTAAGAAGTTTTATTTTTATGTCAAATCACCACAAAGAATACTGCACTGATTTGGAATATAATTTGCAAACTTGATTAATTAAAATCTTCCAGTTTATAATTTACCTGAGTCTGCTGCAGAAACAGCCACAGAAACGCAAAGGCCATGTTGCAGAATTAAGTCCAGTTTACCGATGAGAACACTGTGAGGAACCTTGAACTTGAACATAATCCCAAAAAAATGAGAAACAAAATGGAAAGTATCCACCTGTGAAATACTTCTTTTCCCCACTCCTTGTAAGCATTTTTGAATTAAAATCCTTTAAACATGAAGAGTCACCTTCCTCCATGTAACTTTCACGGAGCTTAGAGTTGAGATACTGGAACAACACCAATATTGGTCAAAATTTGTCACAAAAACTAGCATATAGGGCAACATCCACAAAACATGAAAACAGCAAACAATCCAAAAAAGAAATCTGCGGTCCAATTCTATTCCACTGACAATCAACAGTACTAGGGTAGCTTATTTTCAAGAATTAACTGTACCATCTTTGTATCTGGCACACAATAAGACAATTGTGAGGTTAAAGCAGCTTCTTCATAGACTTCTTTTAAGACTAAGACTGACTTAAGCTTAACAATGATCTCCAGTATTCCTCAAAGGGCTCTTGATTTTTTTTTAAACTTGCTTGCAGTGAATATACTTAGACAGTTTTACTGTGCCAGCAGAGAGAGGATCATCATAGGGAAACTACCACAAATATTTTGTACTTTGAGATTCCACTGAGTAGCTCCCGTAACATTTATGAGGTCAAAACATAAGGAAGGAAGACTTCAAGCAGCTGAATGAAAATTAACAACAGCCTAAGAAAGTGTTAAAGACAACCAAGTAGATCAGAATTCTAAGTCACAGCAGATGATACTTGTTCAGAATTACTTTTCACTTTCTTAAGCACACAGGGAATACCTAACTGTAGTTAAACAAAGACCATTAAAGTATGTAATGGCAGAACATAACAGACGGAATTTCCAATTTCGATCATGACTATAAAGTACTAAATCATCTTTTGGACATCAGCCCATGACTGCATGGGATGTCTATTTGCTTGCATCGGCAACCTGACTTCTTCCTTTTCCGTAGAAAGAATATACAGTCTACACTCCCAACCCCTTTTAATATCCATTCCCTGCAGCCAAACTTCTGATGGAAAAGACATGAAGCTTACTGGGGTAAAAAAAAGGGACAACTATGCCTTATTCCACCTGAAAAACTGTTGCAATTCACAACAGACAGACCATTAAGTATTTCTAGACAAACCGCTATCCATTTTCAATCTCTTTTCCATCTGGCTTTTCTGTTTTACTTTCCCAATCTCATGAATGACAGGATATCTGCCATGAGCTAATGCATCCACAAAGGCAAGCTGAATATTCTCACTCCTTCTTTGAACACCTGAATTTCACCAATACCCACAGTAGAGTTGTCAGGGTGTTCTCTACGTTAAATTATCATTACCCTCTCAGTTAACAGTCATCTTGGCTATAGTATAGAACTACATAGTAAGCACACAGTGTTCAGTATGAGACTGACCCTTATGACATGGCATTCAGCTCACAAACTGACTGGAATGAAAGCAGAGATGATGGGATCTGCCAACACCATACAACTTAATGGTTGCTTATTTTTTTTCCTATTTTTCTTTTATTGTCACTTGTCATATGAAATCTCTCTTAATTACAATTTACTTACTGTTTCCAGCCTCAGGTCTGTAAGGGCAGTCTGCCCAGATGCCACTCTTTACAAATATGGTTGTGCAACAAAGGTAAAGCCTGATGAAGTCACCAGTAGAAAATGCCCTTAAGCTTGTGAGTGTTGACAAAAAGGGAGCCTGGGTTGTCTAACCTCTTGTTTTTTCTCCAACGTTATGACAGCCAGTCCTCAATTTTGCATTATCCTTCTACCACATGTATGACTGAAATCCTGTTTGTGCCGAAGCCTCTGAGTAAACTGACTTATCTTTTTTTATTTCAGATCCTGAATAACCTCTGGAAGTGTTGCTAGGGCACACTTTCAAGTGGTGCGAGAATTCTTAACCAATGAGCTTCAGATATCTCACTAAGGTACATTTTTCCCGTTTGCAGTTAAAAGGTGCGGTGAGGGGTGAGTATGTGTGGGGTGTGGGTGGGTGTCTGTGTGCACACAAAGGAGGGGAGGGAGGGAGTGCGTGTGTGCAGTGTTTGCATCACTCTCACCACAGACATTAGGTTTCTGATTTAAACTGCATTTTGCCGGAGAATGTCTCATCACTGATGATAGATGGAACCTAGAGAAAGACTAGGTTAACCCCCTTCAGACAGTATTCTACAAAAAAGAATCCCCAAAGGAACATACAGAAACACTTCCTTGAGTTAAATGACAAGGTGTGGGAAATGAGGTTTCAGAGACCTTGCAGGTGCAAACAGAGTACATAAACAGCATTGTGCTTGAACAGATAGAAATGGATACATGTTTCGATCTGAGGCCTTGGCGAAAGCTGCCTGAGTTAGAACAGTGAGCCTTTTACAGCTTTAAGCAAAAACGTAGTTTTGTAGTTTTTAAATAAGTATGCTTTATAAAAGTAGAAATGTACTTTTAACAAGTAAAAACATGCTTTATGTAGAAAATAATAATAAGTAAAAGAGTTAAGAACTTTAAGCAAAAACTTTGAGTTTAGCAAAAAACCATATATAATAGAGTTTCATAGAAAGTTAAAATGTAGCAATATAAGCCTGTACAACAGGCCTCAATAGAAGTGTGATAATTGGTTAAGAAAATGGCATTGCAGTAAAATCATACAGTAGTGATTGGTACAAATGTATTAACCAGCTTTGTGGCATCTGCTTATTGGCTTAAAAAAGTATATAAGGCCTTGTAGAAAAAAGTAGAAAAAAAAACTTTTTAGCTACCTCAGCTTCTGCTGCAGAGAGCTTGCTACCTCAACTGCTGCTGCAGGGACATCCGTGCCTGCTGCAGCTGCTAWTGCTGCTATTGTTATTGTAATTGCTGCTGCCTTTGATAGTAGAGATGTTGTTCACACGTTTCTACTATCTCACCCTTCAATAAAGATGAGACTGATTCAACAATAAAACATCTCCGGGACATCTCTCAGTCATCCCAACCCCTTTAATCCCGGCAACAAGGAAAGAAAAATTAAATGTAGCTCTGAACACAGAGAGCATTCCCACATTCAACTTACATTTGGAGCTGTTGGTGACTTAGGAATCAAGGTTATATCAAAAGAGAATTAAATATATCAGTTGCTAATTAACTTTTTGACAGAAATGAATGCTGTCTTCCAATACACCTATAATCTCTGCTTCTCACTTGCAGAAAGAACATTCACACGACAGGCTTCCACCCTTATCAGATAAAAACCCTCTAAAAGGCTGCTCATGAAAAAATGCTCCTTTCCCTTCCAAAAGAACAAGAAAGTAGTAAACTCCTTTACTCCACCAGTCAAGTCAGCTTGTACTGTAGAAGAATTCTGAGCAAACACAACTGTACAACTGCAGGGAACCAAAATTAATTCTCAAAAATCAGATTTGTTTTCTTCGATTACTGCATTCATTGCTTATTCCATTTTGCCATATTGTACCAAACCAATGGCATTCAAACTGTCGTAGGTGCTGAAGGTTTAGTGGCTCCTGCTGTTTGAATGTGCTATTCAGTAATGGAACAAACACAGCTTGCTACCATAAACATCAATAAAATCGTACTTCAAATTGATGCTGTAGTCTGAATGCCAAAGCAAAAAGTTCAGAAGAAATAGTCAGAAATCAAGCTGAACAATGTACTTCCTTCCTTTCCCAAGCCTCCCACAATGAATGGAAGGGGGCAGGGGGGGAAAGGATGACAGTTCTATGCCATCCCTCAGCCAACAGTTTATTCTGTAATTGCCAAAACTGACCTGTATGTATCAAATGAGTAAGATTTTGGCAACCAAATTACTTTCTGTGCTGTTTTTCATTTTCAATAAAGGTTTTATGTTCAAGACACCATCTTCCTCAGCATGAAATACTAGGTTGTACACAATTTAAACTCAAACTATATTAAAGTGTTCAGTTGTACATGAGGAAAGATGTACAATGTCTTTGCTTTTTTTTTTTTAAACGGTCATAAAATTGCAGATAAGGCAGCAGTGGGAAGTTTTTTTGTCGCTCCAGGGAAAACACAAACTGCTACGTAAACTGACGTATGATACGACCCAAAAATTTTAACCCTGAAGAACAACGTTTCTCTACTAAACAGAGTAGACAAATATCTGGTCAGCTGTAAGAACCAGCATGCTTTCTGAATGGTTCCTACTTCGCAAGTTCCCCAAGTTTTAACACTTCCCTTTTTCTCTCCCATGCATTGCTCAATCTCTCAACTCTGGCAACTTGCCCTGAAACCAAAAGTATAAAAACATCCCTGTAAATTTTTTTTTAAATTGTACAGCAGCAGCAAAAATAATTCAGTTACCAGAAAGCAAAATGCTAAATAGCAACAACAAAAAGAAATCCGAGCCTTATATTCTGGTTTTCCATACAACATACAATCAAAAATTAACAATCACATCACTCACTACCTTCTCCCAGGTAACAAGTGACAGGACCAGAAGAAACAGCCTTAAGTTGTGTCAGGTGAGTTTTAGACTAAATATTAGGAAAAAAATTGTCATGGAAAGGGTTGTAGAGCATTGGAGCAGACTGCCTAGCAAAAGTGGTAGAGTCATCATCCCTGGAAGTGTTCAAAAAATATGGCGATATGGCATTTACTGACATAATGGGTTATGGTGAACATAGTGGTGGTGCTACGTTGACAGTTGGATTTGATTTTAAAGGTCTTTCCCAACCTTAACAATTCTATGATTCTATCACTTTCTGAGTACTCCTATCAACAGTGGTAACGAGGGCTGTACAAGGCCTACACTAATCTCTACCACCCCTCCTAACCACAGTTTCACGAAGTAGAACTTCCTGCACATTAAATTTTGGATTGTTTTTATGTACTTCCCCTACTAGACTGGCTTCTTTATGTGGTTCATGATATCGAGAGCTTGTACAAGTGGTGACTGTTGTACGGTACAACATCAGAGGCAAAGAGTGACCATGCTTAGCAACAAGAAAATAATGCAGCTCATTATCATAACTTGTGAGATAGTGAGATAATCCAACTATTATTTCTCATGGCACTTCTTAAAGTAGGAAGGGAAAGCTGTATTCTAGAGTCATGCAAGTATGATACCCAAATCTTAAATCTAGTAATGAATACATATCTAAAAGGAGGTTGTAGTGAGGTGAGGCTCAGTCTCTTCTCCCAGCTAGCAAGTGACAGGACAAGAGGAAATACCCTCAAGATGTGCCAGGGGAAGTCTAGATTGGATATTAGGAAAAATTTCTTCAGAAGGGTTGTTAAGCATTGGAATGAGCTGCCCAGGAAAGCAGTTGAGTTACCATCTCTGGAGGTGTTTAGAAGACGTGTAGATGTGGCATTTAGGGACATGGTTTAACATGGACTTCGTAATGTTGACTTAATCATCTTCAGTAGTTTCCAATCTAAAAAAATTCTATGAATAGAAATGCACAGATTGAAGTGTTCCTACAAGTCAGACTGTAAGTGACGGATTGGCTGACAGATATTTGGAAACTAGACTACTAATAATGTTTACTAACATATAAAGAACAGTTGGCAAAGTATAGGATTACTTTCCTGGTTAAAAAACAAGAATTAAAGCCTCATACTAGCGTCTTTTAGTATTCTTCATAAAAAGTGGTCTCTAAAAATGTATACAAAATCTGGATTATACATATTTTTTAAACAAACAAAACCAGTATTTAGTTCTTGTTTACATGGATACATGAAAAACAAGATGGAATGACATCAGCAAGACACTGAAATTTGACCTGATGTTTTTCCAACCTCAGTCACATAAGGAAGTTACTAGATTGCTCAGCTTTTTTTTTTTTTTCACACCTGCTAAGCCTTTGAATCTGCCAAATTGGTGGGAGACATAAAAATAAAATATTTATTCCTCAAGCTCCATATGACAGTTATAGAAGCGGCTGCTCCACTTTCAATCAGTTGAAATGCTATCATAACAAACAGTTCTCAATTTGTTATTCTCCACATTTAACAGCCAAGACTTTAATGTTCCTTAGAAAAAAAACCCCAAAGAAATATTTTACAGAAAAGTAAAACCTTGTATCCAGCTGTTCACTTGCAATTCCACACAATTCTCTGAAAAGTTCGTTTAAATTAAGTGCCCTACATGCAGCAGAACTCAAGAGAGTTCTAAAGCTTTTTTAGAGATCATGTCTTTTATTCACCAGTCAGTCAATATCTCCCCATCAGTGTACCCACATTTTTGCTGGCAGCCCTAGCAGACAAAACATTCTAAAGCATTCCAGACTTCACACAGCTGGCCAGACAGCAGAAACCATGCTGACAGGCTTGCTGGCCAAGTCAAAACATAAACAGCAGCAGTGTGCTCTATCTTTGTCTCAGACAGTGTTCTATCCGTGTCTCCCTGCAATTCAGAAAGTGATGCTGACAAGCCTGTAAGTACTAGAGCATTTCACAGGTGTAGCCATTCCCCAGATGCTCAGAATGATTTTTGGTGGCTGGAACAACATGGTTTTACAGGAAACAAGAACTAACAGTTCTTGTTAAATCATAACTATTTTTTTTCCCCAATTAGTCAGGCTGAAAATGGAAATTTAGAAAAGCACATAGATCATTCTCTGAACAAAACTAGTCAAAAACTACACTAACATCTGCATGTGAGACTGTGTTCTTCAGATTCTAAAGCAAAATGTTCCTCATTCATAGTTCTTGTAAATTCTATTTCCTTAAGGTTTGCAGAGAAAGTACTAGAATGCCAAGTGATACAAATAGCCCAGCAAATAGACTGTGGTTAAAAGCCATGCAAAGTAGAAACACAGAAAAAACACAGCCTCCTCTGTTAAAACTCAGTAGTTCTGCAGAGCTGACAAAGTAAAAGGAAGCAACACTTAGCCATTTTTCTTTAAATATATTGCTTATTATGCTCCTATTTTTATGCAGCTGCATCTCGGAGTTCCTTTTTTAAATGTTACTGTCACACTGTGCATTAAAAAAAAAAATCTTTCATTCAACATTTGAAAAACAAGACAGGTAATCGATGCATAAAATTTATTTTAATATTTTCCTTTTAAATCATTGAAACCTATTTACAAATTCAAAATGTCTTTTCGCTAAAACTGTGCAGGACTATAACAACATATAAACAAGTAAGTGTAATTAAAATGGTCTAAAATTTAAAATGCTGTGCTATAAAGCAAGGTCCTAAGCCAAAAATGTGCTAATACTTAGATACAATATTGTATTAAGAACTGAAATACAGATTCACAGACAAGTGAAGAAAGTCAAATACCTTTAGCCTCCAATTATCTCCTACTTCTGTTTTGATTCTGTTCAGCCAATTTTCATCGAAGTAAGCTGGATCTCTGAAAGACAAAAATTGTATTCATTAAAAACAGGTTACAAAAATTGTGAGTACGTTAGTCATTAAGCTCCTATCTCAGGTTTGAGTTAATTTAAATGACTACCTTTTGTATCTGACACATGGCCTGAACACAGTACTTCAGAATCCTGTTACTACTCACTTTTCTAACATCTTGCACCCTGCTGACAGCACAGCTTCGTTTGTGTGCCATGAGCAGCTGATGCTTTTGAGGAAGCTTCCGTACTTTTGAATGCATTTTGCCAGTTTTCCCTTCGTAAGTCCTATCTCTTAGTTTCTCCTCTGGTGCCACAGCAATATTTACTTGCATTTCTTACAAGTCTCAAAAATTAATACTTGTCCACATATTAGAGATCCCTACCACTGTACAGTGCTTACAACTATTCAACTTTTAAAATAAAAGCTTGAGACTGAACAATACATATGCTGTCTTGATACAGTGAAAAGAGCTAAAAAGTATCACTGAAGTTTTTACTACTGAGAACACACTTCACTATTTCATCTATCAAACACTATCAGTTTTTGCAGATCTCTTTCCAGAGTAACCCTACAGAAATCTTTTTGTGAACATCCTTCCTAAGAAGTTTTTCTATCCCCTGCACTTTTGATGAGGCAATAAAGATAAACAACGGGGAACTCCTACTGCTTGCAGAGTATACTTCTATTTCTATGAACGACTACTCCCTCTTCATTTTTCTCCAAGCACTTCCACAAGCTGCTTCTTCAAGATGCCTCCCAAGACTCTCCTGCTGCCAAGTTCACAGATCATCTAAAAAGGCTAACATTTTCTACTGCTCAGTTCAGTCAAATTTTCCCTTTATCATACAGAATTTTGAAAATACTATGATCAGAATTACGGAAAGAGAACGTACTACATATAACTGGTTTTAAAGGAGTAGGTAAACATAAGGAAAGGCTCATATTTCATCCAACATATAAAGTTAATACAGTCAGAGTGGAAAAAATCCACCTTTTCTTTTTATTTTTAGCATAAGGCTCTTGTAAGTCTGTGTGGTTACAGTTTCAGGTGAAGTATTTTATTTTCTGGACCTACACTGCTGCATTTGCCACCCATTACAATTAGATTTACTCTTGTACCTTCTACAGGTTCTGGGCTGAGCTCTTTTCTTAAGGGCAAGATGCCATGAAATCTGTTGACAAAACTTCAAGAAAACTCCGAACATGCCTGGAGATTCAAATAACATCTATATAATATATACTGTAAATCAGTATAAAACTACATCAGTACTTTTATTAGAGCACAAACTTTGTAGCCACACTTTGCACCTGATGCACAATATATGCTGTACTCCATCTTTCCCACAATGTCTTCACAATGCATCAAGGTCTGCAAGCTGTATTACAACTACCACACACAGAAACGGAGAAAGATCACAAACAGCAATGTTTCTCTACTGACACATTTCCATTGCTATTTTTACACATTTTGTTACAGGCTCTGGTGAAGTTACAGCATATTTCATTTCCTTTGACATGGCATCCGCAAACATATATCTGGAAGAACAGCTTTAATTACTAGTTAAGTTGATGACTCCAAATTACTTCCATTCAAAAGCAGTACAGTTCTAGCACAGATGACAGAATCTTATGAAACAGAAAAAGCAATGTCTTATCCAGAGTATCACCTGTTTTTGAAATGTTTTCAAACAGCTTTCAAATGGCCTTTCTGCCATGAGAAGACAAGTAAACCTAAGAACAACATTAATTCAAATACATGTAAGATGTCTGACATAAGAAGAAAGCTCACATTCAGCTTTTACATGAAACAAATAGCTCTCCTTGCAAAATGCCTTAATTAAAAAGTCTTCCTTGGCCTAACTTACACTCAATTACAACAAAATCATCTGGACAGTAATGAAAAGAATGGCAGTTCAAGTGCCATTTTAGGTGCGGAGTTCAAAAAGCAGCCTAATAACTCTCAAATGGGTCTTCTGGGAATTGCCAACACACAAGTAAGCTTGCTTAACAACAGACTCGCAAGATGTTTATGCAACTAAGAGAGAAAGCAGGTATGACCTGTGCTTCATCATCAAAAAAAATGCAACAGGACTTTCTTAAGCATTGTATCTTATAATTTTGAGGGTTGCACTCGGTCACTAATATCTTCAGCTGCCTCAAGACTGCAGTGCCATGAATATCTCAATCTCTGACTTTCCATTTTCATGGTAAATAATGACTCTAAGAAGCAACATGGGTAAGCATAAACAACATCCCACAAGTAGAATTATATTTGGATTGACTGGGTAGCTGA
Organism: Amblyornis subalaris; assembly: GCA_018881555.1. Lineage (NCBI taxonomy): Eukaryota > Metazoa > Chordata > Aves > Passeriformes > Ptilonorhynchidae > Amblyornis > Amblyornis subalaris. The sequence goes on from JACAXG010000215.1 coordinate 82,058, forward strand.
TATTGCATATACAATTTTCAACAATAAGGGCATCAATAAAGGCATCAGCTGAGAAACAGTAACAAGATTTCAGAGCTACATCCAACTCACTCCACTCTGGAAGCCTGTACTTCAACAGAAACTAAACAGCTTTTCTCAGCTACTCCTGTAATAAAAGTAACACATGGACCGGCAACCATCCTTAGTTTTGATGGAAATCATAGGCTACCTAAACCCTTACACATGTCATCACACACATTTAAGGAACGTCTCTGAGAAATAAATCTAAACTCATTGCGCTAGTCCTCTTCCACAGATCCCATTTGGTTTTTTATTTGTATGTATACAAGCCTTATGGAAGCATCCAAAGGTCCAGCAGCTGATAAGCAATCCACTTGAAATCAATACCATGTAACAGTGGTAAAATAGCACCAAAAACTCTTTTTAGAGAACCTTCATACAGGTTACACAATAACGAGTAGCACACTGCAAAAACACATTGCCAGGAATACAATAAGCAGAAAAGCAACAGGTTGGGGTATCAACACCAAGCAAACCTAGCATGATCATCCTTTCCTTAACATCAATCACCTACCATTATAATTTCATTTGTCCCCAAAAGTCTAATTAAAGTTAATTATTAATACCAACAGCAATGTTTGCTCTACCTAACAAACTATTTGAAATCAAATCTGAAATAAAAACTTCTCCACAAGAATTTCTACATATACTTTTAAAAAGGGGCTTCCAGATGTTAGGTCATTCACAGCCCTTGCTGCGAACAAGTCTGCATCCGCTAAATTTTTGGGAATCAGGATTACAGTCAAATTCAGAGTTCTTTAACTACCTTAGTCCATTTCATTAGGAAACAACATTATTCTAACAGTGTTTGAAAAAGCATCACCTAAGCAAATACAAAAATGTGTGGCTGAGAACTGAGCAGCTAAACTATCAGAAAATTGACTGGAGCATCATCATTACCATGAAATGACTCATTCACGAACTAAGTATTTTGAATTCAGTAAGCTTCTGCGCCTAGATCCAAACTTAAGACAATCTCTTGCACTGGATAACTTTCAGGTCTAGAAAGGTATTTGTGTATCAGTTGATTGCTGCCTACCATTTGAGTAGTACTGCAGATAACTGGGACTTTTCTTCACAGCACAAGATACTTATGCTGTTGTTAATGCTCTATCCCTTCATGTGATTTTTTCAGCAGTGCTCATTTACACCATCTCCATCTTATTTTATATTCAAATTTTCCTTTATTTAAGCAATCATCTCTCCACATCACAGATGCCAAGAGACAGAAATACTCTTCTGAAGAAAACCAACCCACAGAGCATGTAGTATAACTCATGATTATTACTCATTTTAACAATGGTACAGTAAGCTGCTTCAAGAAATGTCTGTTTACAAAAATTTTCCTCCTCCAGTGATATACAGAAGCATGGCTTTTGTGTTCTGCATGTGTCAAAACATACACAGCATGTTGCAATGTATAATGTAACAAATGAATAATTCGCTGAGAGGGGCACAATGCACAGACGACAAAACAAAATACATACCACTTCTTGCATTTACCAAGACCAGTATGACAGATGAAGAAAGAATCAAAACAAGAGGGACACCTGGTATTAAACAGTCTCCAGAATGGGATGACAGGAAAATTTTAAAACGTAGTATAAAACGGGAAATCATGCTATTCTATGGACACCAATGGACAGTGAAAACACAAGTAATATCAACGCAGACTACCAAAAAAACCGATGTGATTCAGAAGCAAGCTGTCGCACTTCCATCAGCATAAGCTGATTTTAGGGAGGCAGTTTAAACATTTTCTTTTGCTACCACTCTACTCCTGGAGTACAACATTCTGTAAAATAATCATCAACACTGATAGTGTACAGGCATTTTATCTTATGGTATTTCATATGAGCTCTAGTCAGAGGGACCAACAACTATCACATCTGAACACAAACAGTGAATCTTACAGAGTAACACACAGAAAATAAGCTAAAGCATAGGCTGGATTTCTTCCTCCAAGATAATATAGTTAGCACTAGAGAATTTCATTCAATGGTACTTGAACCTGAAATTTGAAGACACAGTTTTAATGCTATAGAGAAAGAAAATGTCCTTCAGGGATTTATGAATACCTCTTTTTTAACAGCTGAGACTGTAAGCAAAATGTTCATGCTTGATTACACAGAACACATTTCTGCTATTTGCTATCACATACTACATCAGTAGTGAAAAGCTTCTGAAGATGTCAATAATTTCCTCTGTAACCTTTTAAACTTTTAATTTTTACGGAAGAAAAACTATTCTCACTGCCCTACGGAAATACACGCAGATCACTGCATCACCTCAACACCTTTAAATTTTCATCAGTGCTCCACCTCACTTAATTTGACTTCATTGACAATATTGTCATCATTCACAGTGGACTCTTTTTTCTGTTTTTTATTTTTAATTCTCACTGGATATATTAATCTGCTCTTTCAGCTATCTTTTAAACATTAATTTACTACAGTAAAATCCTGATGCACACAACATTCGTCAGAATTCTCCCCTCCCTACCTTTACCTAATTAACCTCCTATTATTAGGCTCAAAGAATATACACTTGTAAAGAACCTTAAACAGCAGGCAGCTATACTGAAAAACACCCAGTTTTCAAGGAACATGAATTAAGAAAATAGTTTACCCTTCTCAATGGAATAAGAGTAACAGCACTTAAGTTGTGTCTGCAGTCAAAACAATAAATTTGTCCTTTGAAGATTAACTTTTTGAGAGATTCTCATGTCAAAGACACAAGCATTCAAGTTTTCACTGCAAATGACATGTTTGCAGGGACCTGGTGCTTTCAGGATTGTTTTTTGCTATTTAACATCACTGCACGACTTTTCCAAACAACCTTAAACATGCAGCTGTCTTGCTGTTGCACATTTCTACACCTGCAAAAATTGTCTTCTACATGACCAGCTTTCTTGGGACAGAGAGGGAACCAGTGCTGCTAATATAAAAAGAAGAAAAAAACAAAAAAGCCTGTTCTACATTTGCTTCGTATTGTTGAACATTCCCTGACTTCCAACTAAGCATTCTTCCTGTTTCATCTGTTCAAAGGAGCAAAAGGAGGATTTCAGTGCTAGTGTTGAACCTGTTTTTGTTTTCAAGAAAGAATATTTAAAATGCCTTTGTCAACATGCTCCTGATCAGTTTCCTAGTCAGTTGTACAAACGTTGACCTATGTTCCAATCGCTCAGGTCCAGAGAAAAAGACAATGTTTGGCTATGGTGCAACCCTTGGTTTCTACTTCAAAAATCAATCAGACTAATCTTCTGTTACACTTCTTTTTTTCTTATACTACTTATCTTCTGTTTATTTTGTTTTACAAAGAAAAAAAAAAGCAATAATATTTTCTCTCAAAGACTGTTCTTTTGTTATCATTCCTGTCATACAATCCTATTGTCATACATCCGATTGCTGCTGGTCTTCGAAGTTTATCTCAACAGGAATGCAGTCAAGATTGAGCAATATTGTTGCTAAATTTCAGCATGAGAATGTTCATTACATAAGTATGCAAAATGCTAAATCTGAAGCACAACTACCATAAAGTAAGATAGTCAAATCCTAATTTTGGCATGTTCAAATCATTACATATGGCATAAAGAAAGAATTATAAATTGTTTAGATGATCTTTACACATAAACTGGGCAAACGAAAGAATTTCTGTGTTCAGTGTCAGCACTGCAGTTGTTACAGGAAATATTTTAAAATCACGCTACGGAAATACAGTATTTGTATTGTATATCTATTTTAAAAGTCTCTTTTCATCAGCTGAAAACAGTATCTCAGAACCACATGCTAAAAAGTGTTGCTTTGAAATATTTGACTACACTGAGATTTCTGCTTTCCCCCCTTTTATTCTTACTGTGAACTGGCAGCTCCTTCTCTCTCTAGGAGGAAGGCTCCTGCTCCTGAGGATCTGCAACTACAGAACAGAGTCGGCGCCCTCAGAGCAGTTACAGCCCTAGGAGCTCTGTCAAACAAATCACCTATATTCAGTAAACCTGAGCCAGGCAGCGACACAAGAGGGAAGTGCTAAGTGTTAGCACAGGATGGAGGGCTCTCATCTTCTGACTGACATCATCTAGGAAGGGCTGCTGCTTGTCAGGGGTTTGAATTCCTGGCATTGTTGAAAGACTGCTGAAGTTTGTCCAGCTCCCACATTATTACTCTCTCTGTTCTTCCACCTGGGCATGAGCTGTACAGCTAGGGAAACCTGCAAAGTGCCAAGTGTGATTATGTGGCTTTAGAAGCTATGGTCAAGGCTCAAGTGGTGTTCTCTCCAATCGCACCTGTTGGTGAGGAGGAGGTTCGAGGAGCACACAGATCCTGCAGGTCAACAACCAGCTGTGATATGGTGTTGGCAACCAAGTTTTGGGTTCAATGACCATTGAACCCTTTTGAGAATCAAGGACTGCTTGGAAGAGATGGGATCCAGCTGACTGTGATGCCCAGACACATCTTCACCAACAGGCTGGCCAGTGTGGTAAAAACAGTTTTACACAAGGAACAACAGAAAAAGGATCATCAAGTGACAAAGTAGTGGACTCTGTTTAAAAATTAAGGATGTGGAACGACATGCACGAAAGATACCTCACAGTCAACAAAACAAGGCTGGGTGATGTGGGACCACCTGAAGCATATGCACATAAATACAGAAAGGCCTAAAAGCTCCAGGGAAAGCTTCGTTCTTGGGAATCAGAAAGACTGGATGCATATGTGGAGTGCTTGCGCACTAATGCATGCAGCATGGAGAACAAACAGGAAGAAACAGAGTTCTGTATGTAGTTACAAGGTGACAGTCTTGGTGGGATCATAAAGTTGAGGTAGGGTGGCTCGCATGCCGAGGCTGCTGCCATGAACACATACAGGCTCTCTAGGAAGAACAAGCTGAGAACGCAGTGACAGGGAGACGCCCTTCCTGTGAGAGAGCAGTGGGAATGCATGAGCTCTGTCTTAGAACGGGTATGAGCCAGCCAAGAGATTACTGGTCAGGATGACTAACCAGACCAACATAAGTGATACTGTTACAGATTCCTGCTATAGACTGCCTGATCAGGGTAACATCTTCATAGAAAAGATAAACTGATGAAGCATGACAGCGGTAAGCAGACAGCAAGGTGGGCTGAAAAATGGCTGAAATGCCAGCCTCAAAAGTTTATAAGCACAAGCATGAAAGCCAGCTGGAGGCCAGTCCACTAGCAGTGTAACCAAGGGATCAGTACTATTAAATATCTTTAATAGGGACCTAGATGATGGAACTGAGGGCAATTTTTCATGTAATATAAAAATTGAAGGACTGTTTGATACACCTGATAATTGTGTTCCCATTTAGGATGAATCTGACAAGCTGGAAAAACATGCTGAGAGGAACCTTACACATTTCAAAAAGGTAGGTGCAAACAAACTCCATTTACCAGTATATGCTGGGGGCCAACTGGTTGGAGAACAGCTTTGCAGACAAGAAACGGGGTAGAAACCAAGCAGAACGTACTCCAGCAATGTGTCCTTGTAGCAAAGAAGACCAATCACAACCTGGGCTGTATTGGGAAGATCACTGTCAGCAAGCCAAGGGAGGCACTACTCAGATGTGTTAAGACCACATCCAAAGTGCTGCATCCTGGACTCCCCCGCATGAGAGGCACCTGGATATACATATAAGTTCAGCAAAGGGCAATTAAGATGATTAACAGACTGCAGTATCTATCAGATGAGGTGAGACTGAGTGAGCTGTGCAAGAAGAGAAGGCTCAGTGGGATTTTACCAATCCTGTGTATAAATAACCTGATGGCTCCTTTTTCTTTATTACCTCACATAATCTCAGTGGTGTCTATTGAACAGACTAGCGGTAACAGAACCAAATTGAAAGGCAAGTACTTCCAACTGCAAACAACTAAACTGACAGTTCAATTCAGTTTATCTCACTATTCTAACACAACTGAAACAAACAACAATCAGGGCCAATTACCTTACCTTGTACTGATTTCAAATTTAAGTGTGAATCTGTAAATTTAGTTTTAATCCAGCTTACTTTCCAGTAAGTTCACGCTTGGATAAACACTTCCCTAAAACAAAACTTTTTTTTTCATTTAAGATAGTTATCTGAAAACAACAGAGAAAAAAATCATTAGTCACATTCCAGTTTAACGTACCATCTAAGCCACATCCTTATGGAATACTAGCCAAGTCTGACATAAAGCACATGTAAATATAGAAAAAATATACACATAAAATACCTCTGTATTTAATTCATTAAGTAAACTATTACTTACATTTTTTGAAGAACCTGGGCCATCACAACCCCACTCGTTAAATCTTCCACGGTCTGGCATGGTGCCTCAACATTAAAAGTCTGGATCTGTGGAAGAAAGGAAAAAATTATCTTCTTTTACTTCAATGTCAAGGAATTTTCGAAAGTTTGAAAAAAACTGCTACCAAGTAGCAAACAGAATAAACTCCACACATTTAGTGCACACGTTAGACTTAAAAAGCTTTCTATTTAACAGCCATCGAAGAAATGAACAGAGCTTAGCATCCTTGTTTTCACAATAAACTTTGTTACAAATAACAGTATTACATTCTCCAAAAGGCAAACTTTCCACTGCATTTTCTACTTATTGAAAGTGACCAGAGCATTCAAGTACTTCCACATATTCATATGCATATATTCAAGTACACTCTCTCAATCAACAAAGGTAAGAAACTCAGATTTTAGAAGTAACACTGATCCCACAGAATGCTCATCAGCTCCCCACAATGAGAAGATGAAATGTAGAGTGACATACATATTCCAAACTTAATTATTCCCGACTATCAGAGGGAAGAGGAGGACACAATGCTGCTAAACCCTAATGTGTGTATGTAGTACTAGTGTTGTGAGTATTTCAGGGTGTTTTATTAACACAGTGACAGGCACCACAGTCCACAAGGCAAAGCTCCTTTCTTCCTTGCTCTCTTGGTGAGAAGAGTCTGTCCACTTCAGGACAGTCTTTTTAACTGGTGTAAGTTATTTGACAATTTATTTTAAATTAACATTATTTTTAAATGATGTGGAGGAGTTTGCAAAAATAATTTTGATGGTATTATTCGAAGGATATCTGCCTAGTGCTCTCTGCTACTATCCTCCTTCTAGGGGAAGACGAGGCTTATTTGTAGAAAGCACTACTCATATGCACACGGGATAAGACAGTCTAGAAGAGCACTTGCAGCTTCAGAGTACATAAACACTAGACATATTGACCATTTTTTCTGAACATAATGTACAGCCATTCATGCTTTAGTGGCATTTCAAAGAGTAATGCAGGTCAGTCATTTCCCAATAAGTATCCTTTATATACATGTATTACAATAAAAGACAATTAATGTAACAGTGAGAAATTCTGACGGTCCTTCTCTGAGGAAAAGGCCCTCAAAAAGTCAAGTGTGCAATAGCCAGATTCTCCTCATACCTTTGTCATGTAAACTCTATCAATGCCATTTAACATTAATTTGGAGAACAGGCACCTAGATGAATGTTCCTTTCTTTCCTTCACTCTGGAAGAAAAAAAAGTAACACTCAAATTAGGAAAAAAAAAAGCCATGATATCCATGAAGAGCCAAAAATTGAGCTCTCAGAGCATGTTTTCTGATCAAGTTCAGCTGCAACCAATGAATAGTCATGAATGATGTCCACATTCCAAAAGCACATGAATAAATTACTGAGTGGCATATAAAACAGACAGAAGTGACTTCTGCACTTCTGTTTCAGATTTTCCTACAGTATGATTTGAGCTACTCAAAAAACACAGCTGCTTCTCCAGAAAATCAAGAAACCATCATAGATTGTCAGGACACTAGGTGAAAATTAGGGTGGGTGGGTGAGGGAAAAAACCCACACATGAAAAGACAACATAACAGGATATAACATCGAATTGGTATTTTGCCAGAAAATTGAATTTACCAGTAGTTTCTGAATTATGGCAATATTGTTGAAGGAACACAGAGACAATTCTGAGTCTGTATCCCCAACTCAGCAACATATTAAACAAGAAATAACACTTTAGAGCAAAAAAAAAAAGGGGGGGGGGGCTGCAATAACATCACAGATGCTTATGGTTGAAGACGTTCAAGATGCTAGAAGGATAAAATTACCAAGCATAGAAAATTAAAGCTTTTTTCTAATTTTGCATATTACACCTTTAAATAATGAAAATTATCACTTTGCCGCACAATAGCCAAATCAAAAAATCACTTAAGAACTACTACTGTGACAGTTTTTCAGAAATACACAATGTTAAATGTTCTTTTCAAATAAGCAATACCAACATAATTAAGGACTTCAGAGTGCAAACTAATTAGGTTTTTATATATTTGTCTCTTGATACATAAAACAACTCCTTGACTAAATAAAAGCATATGTAGATGATACCACTATGCTGATGAAAAAAGAAAGATGACTAAGCCTATTTCTGAAACACAGAAAAACAAGATGCACATTCTCTGTTGCTTTGTATATAATTTTATCATCATACTTCCCCAACACTTTACATAGAAAAAAAGGTCAAAAGTGTCATTAAGGTTCAGGTAACCCATCTGAACTCTTTTTTCCTCCCACAAATACACATGCAAGATTGCCATTGAGGACAATAATGTTTTTCATAGTTGATGTCAAAGAACAGAAAGAAAGACTTGAACTAATATGACTTTTATCTTCACAGATATTTAAATTTTGTAATAAATGTCTTTGCTTTTTTATTTCAGTTGTGTCAAATTTATGCTGCCAAATACTTACTCAAATCTTAAAAAAAAAGGACTATGTCCTTTTCATATCTTCCAGGGATACGAAACCAACAAATTTTCTTAAAAAAAACCACCTAAAATACCTTTTCAAATCTACGTTAAAGTTAAATTCCTATACCATTCTCAGTTCTACTATATGCTAAACCACTCTAGGAAAAAAGAGTCCATTTTCCAGAAGGGAGAAAATTATAAGAATGTGGCAATGCAGACGCAGAGTCCAGCTATGGAGACGAAGAAGCAAATTTGTGTGTGTGTGTGCCTCTAAACAGCTATTCAGTAACAGCTGTTAAAACAGTGCTCTTCCTGCGCATTGTGATGCGTTTCCTTCTGGAATACTTCTCTTCCTGCAGGAACTGCTCCTCTGCTCCTACTTCTTGAGTGCTTGCAATGCAGTCCCCATCGTTAGTTCCACAAAGATGTAAACTAATGCCTGTTCCTGTTATGATTCTTGATTTTTCCCCACACTGCATGGAACCTGAACATCATGTCTGTGGGCACACATTACTCTCATGAGGTTAAACATGGCCAAGTGCCAGGTGCTGCACCTCGGTCGGGGCAATTTCCATTATCAACACAGGCTGGAGGATGAACAAATGAGCAGCCCTGCCAAACACTTGGGTGTGCTGGTGGATGAGAGGCTGGACATGAGTCAGAAACATGCATGATCAGCATGGCAAGAGAGGTGATTCTCCACCTCTACTCCACTCTCATGAGACCCCGCCACCCTTAGCACTATGTCCAGCTCTGGGGTGCTTAGTACAAGAAGGATGTGGACCTGGGGACTATGTCCAGCTCTGGGGTGCTTAGTACAAGAAGGAGCAGGTCCTGACCAGGGCCACAAAAATGATCAGAGGACTTTCTTCTGCAAGGAAAGCCTGGGAGAGTTAGGGTTGTTCAGCCTGGAGAAGAGAAGGCTCCAGGGAGACCTCACTTTGGCCTTTCAATACTGAAAGGGAAGATGGGGACAGAGTTTTTAATAGGCCCTGTAGCAACAGGACAATGGATAAGTTTTAAATTGAAAGATCACAGATTCAGACTAAACATAAGGAAGAATTATTCTGTGATGAGGGTGGTGAAACACTGGAATAGGTTGCCCAGAGAGGTGGTAGATGCCCCATCCCTAGAGTAAGGCTGGGGTGGGCTCTGTGCAGCCTGGTCCGGTTGGAGATGTTCCTGCTCAAGGCAAGGGGGGTTGGACTATTCGAACGTAAAAGGTCCCTTAGAACACAAGACTCCGAGGAAACAAAAGGTGTAAAAAACCCCAGCCACTTGGCTCAATCACCAGCTCTAGTACACCTTCAATCAACTATCATGAAATGAAAGAAAAGGGTTGTTTTATTTAATTTTATTTAATATTAATCCAGACCTCTGATCCACATGAACAGTCAATTTTTATAGAAACCTTTAAAAAAGGAGTAACAGGTGACTGTTACAATGCAAAGGTGGCTATCACTGAGGACTAAATAATTTCCTCAGGAAGACAATACCTTAGAAAATCTCAGTTACAGCTCCTGATTACATACATGACTAGTGAGTATTTGTTAGCTGCTAGGGATAGGATGCAAAAATGTATTTCATGAAAAATACTTTTGATAGGAAGATCAGCAAACTGGGCAAACACTCAGTTGTCAAAGACAGTAGGTGAAAACCAGGATAAAAACAGGATGGGGAATCCAGCATCCCATGAAACTTGATGGGAAAAATAAAAAAGTAAAAAACCAAACAAAGCAAACCCCTTCCACCTCAAAGACAAAAAAGTTCTCAATCACCTTTCCCTTCTCAACATTAAGAGACAATTAAAGCCTTGCTCTTTGCACAGTGATTATATACACAGCTTGGTTTTTATTACTGTTGCAGTTGCATAATAAACTTCTAAAATATTCCTTTGTAATAATACCTGAAATTGTTATTGGCAGTTCTTAGCAGATTAAACACTGTGTGACTGGTTACCTTATGTGGAAACACAATGAACAGTAACATCCAGTTTCCAATTTACTGGAGCAAAGCACTCTCCAGTCACTGCTGGGGGCATCGGTGAGCAGGTTCTGACGAACTCACTTGTTTCTCTTCAGTTTTGCTACTCTCTTTCCCTCTCCTTATCATAACCATTATTATTACTGTTATTAGCATATTTAGTACTATATTCTATTCATTAATAGTACTATTTTATGTTTGTGTTATCTCTAGCATATTTATTACTGTTGTTTTATTTCGTTTCAATTATTAAATCGTTCTCACCTCAACCTGCAAGGTTTACTTTTTCTTTCCCTTTCTTCTTCACACTGGCAGTAGAACCAGGGGGGTATGAGCAAGCAGGTGTGTGTGATGCTTAATTGCCAGCAAGGGTTAAATCATGACAACACCACTTTAGAATTATTTACTCACTATTTTCCTATATTTTTGGAACTGACTATGCAAGCTTCCAGCTAGCTACCATGTACAGCCTAGAACAATACTGTGTCACCAAAGAAGAAACAAATCACACAGACAAGACAGGGAGAAGTGGCTGTGAAAGGAGACAAGAAAGGAACCAGCCTCACCGGGTTGGATGCAAAGAGCAAACTGGCAGAGAAGACTAAGGTGGCTTGGATACTTCTGTCCTTGCACATTAATCCTACATGATCTGCAAGAATCATACTAAAACAAAGTTTACTCAGCTTCAATGCCTGGAGGAAACCAGAATATCAATTCTTTGCACAATGGCAAGATAATTATGTGATACACACAGCTGTTCTTCCTCAGATGCCAAATTCTTGTATTGAGACAGACCTTTCAAATTAGAAGTGGATTCCTATCCTAAAAGCAGATCCTGTGCTTTTAGATAACTTTAAGGTTTCTTCACCTCTTTTTCTCCTCACAGTTGGTAGCACTGCTATCTTCTGCCTGGATAGTCATGGCAAAAGCTTTTTTTCATGCATTCCAAGACAACAGCAGACTGCATGAAACAAACAATGGGGAAACAGATTCTCTAACAAGCATCAGTTTTATTCCAAGATTTGAATTTCTGGATGTTTCCTCTGATTTTTAGGTTGTCAGATTTCATTATTAAAGTCTCAAAAGTTACTCTGCAATCCAGCTGTAATGTTAGGCACTCAATTAGCCCAACAACGAAATTTCAAGGTTTTTACATTACTGGCCAGTGTGGGGATTCTTCTGGGGGAAGGACTTGAATACTAATTTTTTTTATTCATTTCCTTCTCATTTCATGTATACTGTGTTTAAACCCAAATATCTTAACAAGTTAAAGCCATGAAATAGCCCAAACAAAATATTTTATTCAAAATGAAACTTCTTCAAAAATTAAATATTTTCTTTGAAGAAATACAGTGCAGAAAGCAGAAGATATACCTTGACTAAAGCTTACTTACTAAAGGACTTCAGAGATGAGAGAGCCACGACAGCATAAACCAGTTATTACTGCACGGCTTGGCATTGCCACTACATTGCTGCTAACTGAAGTGTTCAAGTATGACAAATTATTAAGATACAATGAACAGAGTCTCAAGTCTGAATGGTGTTTGATTTAACCATTTCAGAAACACGCATGAGGTGACAAGCTAACCTACCAACTCCTGGGACGAAAATCAATGTATTCCTGTTTTCAGTTGAAAGCCAGATGAGCCAGCTGATGAAAAAGAATTCTACACAGCATTTGTAATAAACATAAAATGAAAACATAATACATAATAGGAAAGCCTAAAACAACACCATAAACCAACAGTTCTTTTCAAGCCTTCATCTATCTCACCATGTTTTATTTAAAAGTATTACCAGTTGATGCTTTCTCTTCTCAAAGCACAAGGTACTAATAAACTGCGAAACGGCCAAAAGTTAACTCAATGCACCCACATTTATAGGATACTTACATTCACACTCCACCAAGCACCAATGAATTTTAGAAAGCCCCAAAACTGCCCTGTAAGAGTTGAAATATCTTCTCGTGGAAAAAAGAAAGAACAACAAAACGCAAATGGTAGGGCCTCCAGTAACCACCAGCTGCTTCTGACAATCAGAGTACAAGAATTTCCATCTCTACTATCCAGAGGTGACAAAATAACACACTTAAAATGATGTCATATTAAACACAGAAGTAGGATATCTTCTGCCTTCAGCACTCTGATTCACAGAAACCTAGATGATAATCCAACCCATAGAATCGGGACACATGAAGTTTCACCAAAGGAGGATAATGAAACTTTTCTCTAAAAGTAGGTGTTCAAATTGCAGAGCAGTGCTTAATGAAGAAAAGAGTGAAATTCTTGATATTCTAAATGACGATGGCTAGGCTACCAGAAACCTGAATAACATTAGGCAAATGTGCCCAAATTGATCCATACTAAATAAAGAACAGGCAGCAAGGCATAGCTTCTATGTGAGGGCATAAGGCCAAGTAAAGTGAATTAACTTCTTGGGTAGTGCCTAGCCAGAGGAACTTTCCAAATTTACACATATTTCCAATATTACTTAAACCTCAAACCAACCAATCAAAAAAACTAAACAGAAAAAAAAAACGAAAAAATCCCCAAAAGCAAAACAACAAAAAAGTGAACACAGATGATAGCTTTCCCCTTGCAAAATACACAATAATTATTTAAAACCCATTACCTGGCCCTTTACATCTATAATTCAGATGAGAAATATTATCTCTATTGACCGGTGAAAGAAAGAGCTCTCTTCCCCAAAGGCACAGAAGATGAATCCAAGAACACTAAGTTCTACTGAAATATCATCTGCACAAACTTTTAGATCAGTGTGGAAACACAGGCTTTCACAGGATCACATGAGTAAGAAAGATTAAGCAGCTAAAAGACAAGATTCAGAGAAAGCTGGCACTAAGTTTTCACCGGGTTAAGAAATTTCAGACTTAACAGATTCTGGAACTGGTAACAGACGTATAGCACACCACTAAAATTAGCATATGTTGCAGTTCAAGTCTTCTCCTTTTCCTTATTTATATCTCAACAATTTCCTGAACTTCATGGAATTCTGTGCAGAACAAGATTTTTCAGAAGCTGACCAAATTCCATGATTCCTTCAAAAAAGGCAGGAGCCACCATGTAACAGGCAGCCACCTTTTGACATTGTCCATAACATAAAATCATTAACCCTGCCAGAGTGATCAAGTCCTGCTGCCTAGGGTTTTTTTCTTGGCCACAAAAGGGGCAGCAGAATTAATAAAAACAAAACCAAACACACAGACAAAAACCATAGAAAAAATAAGGCAAGAAACAAACGAAAAGCCCCAAACAAAGTCTGTGGCAGTTAATCACACACTTATTTCTACTTATTCCTACACTGAAGTGAAACTATGAATATCTTGCTGCCATGGCAAACAAGTTCACGCAAAGATTTATCTGACGTAATCCTGAAATGTAAGTGTACTGGTTTGAACGTGAACCAGCAGGAGGAATGAACCTCAAACAAACCCTGAGAGAGATTTTAGGTCAGAGTTACAATTTTAATAGAAAGGTTACAATAAATGCAGTAATACAGAAACAAAACTGGCTTAAAAACACAAGGTCAGAGTACAACCTGATACCCTGTTGACCAGGGTGCTAGCTGTAGTCTGATTAAGCAGTTCCGTTGAAGCGGTGGTTGAAAGCAGTGGTCCTGTAGAAAGGTCTGGTCCTCTGGGTGTCCAGTGGTGGTTGTCTCTCAGTCCCCGGGCCTTTTTATGTGGTGGTTCTTAGGTGGTACCTCCCCCAGGGCGGAGAGTTTCACAATGGAGGTGATGTAATCCTATGAGTCATAGGATATTTCTGGAGCTCTATTCTGCCCGTGCCTATTCAGTTCACCGATGGGCCATTAGCAGAGATGACCCTCTCAGGATGGATGGTGCTGCTGCTTCCCGGGAGAGTTATCACAGTTGAGGTAAGAAACAATAGCCCACCTCACACGGTCTGCCTCTCCTCAGCTCATAGCCTGAGGGACCAGGTGTGTACCCAGCTATTGTGAATGACCCATCGTTAACCAGCTTATCAAGGAATTCTGTGGATGGTGATAGAATACTTACTTTGGTTAACCCAGGACAGTAAGAAAGGCTATAACTCATTTAATACTTTACAACTCTGCAATGAATAAATTACAGATGCTCATTTCCCAGATCCATTGTTCCCAAAACATAAACAAGTGGGGTGTAAACATGCACTTGTTTAGTTTAAGTATCTTAACTTAGCAACCTTGAGAGATTTAGCTTCAAATGGGAGTTCCACAGAGGACACAAAGCATTACACTTCCACCATAGTAGACATCTGCAAAGAAGCTTGCAGCTAAATGGCATGAAAGAGCCCTAGGAATTCAAGGGCTGAAGCACATTATCATCAGATTTACAATGCGTCTTCTTGAGCAATATTTGCTTCACTACCTGCACCACTTCAAAAACATTTCCGGGGTGCCCCCTTCGAAAAGTTCCCATCCCTTTGCGGCCCCAGCTAGTCCACTGAAACACAACTCCAGCTTTGTATTCATTCAGAAGCTTCTGCCTACCACAGGCAGGAGTGGAGTGCTGGCTGGTCTCCCCCGCCTTTAACCTTGGAGATATTTTCCCTCCCCTGAACCCCTTCTCCTCCCTTCCATGCTTCTCTTGGTTCCCTGCCCTGAATGAGCAGTACTAAGTAACTCACAGGAATGACTTAAGTCACATATGGTAAAGACAGACAGAAAAACAATACAAATATACTCTGCAGGGCAGAAAACCACTACCGATACTTCAGGGAAAGAGTTAATCCCTCTCTCTTTCCTGTGTGGAAGGACCTGCCAGGCTGTTGGCAACAAAAGCCACAAGGACACTACTACTCTCTTCCCCTCACTTCCAGCCATGCATTCCTGCCTTAACCCTGTGCTAGTGTTGGTTGCCATGTGGCAAATAAACTCGTTGTTGGTTGGTTTTTTTAAATCAATCACTAGGACTTGCAAATTAAATCGATTAAACAACCCCAGACTTAGCCTCTGAAGCTGGGGGCACTTAACAAACCGAATTTAGGCAACGACCTTTCTTAACGACCACACTGCTGAAGAGGCAGCCAAAAAAGCAGAGAGCAGTTAAGTGCAATTGTGTAGCAGGGGAGAGAGGAGAGGCCCAAGACTCAACCTGAAAGCCTGCAATTGCTCTACAGAAATCAAACACATTGCAGCAAAGATTTTTTTTATAGTCCAGGAACAACAGAATATTATCTTCCAGTTTAAGAGCCCCAAAATGTCACAATTAAGACAGACAATTGTGCGAAATTCACAGTTTGACTTCATCTCTTTGAAACAACTGTTTAAGTATTTCAGAAAAGACAGAAACAGGTTTTTCTCCACACCTCCCACCTTGAGATTAACCAGCTAACAGAAAAGTTGTTTCCTTTACACTCTCTAAGGTTCACAGTTGCTAGAAGCAAACTCTTTCTTCCCCAAGCAACATCTCTCAAACCCTCACCAAAAAATGAGGGGGCAGAACTGGGAGCTAGCAACTGCTATAAATGTACCACTGTATAGAACAGCCCTTCAGGACAGGGAAAATAGAAAAAAAAGAATTTGGGACAAGGCCCCACATAATGAAAATCTAACAGTGTCAAAACGCACACATGACGAATGAATGCCTGCACCTCCAAATTCTGTGTTCACTCTTCCCTTCTCAGGCTGACTTAAAAGATGGCGGGGATGGCAAGGAAAATATACAAACTGTATGCTATTATCTTTAATTATTGTATTCACGTTATCGACCTTCTATACTTGCTCTACAGTTTAATCTTGACAAAAAGTTCCTGTTTCTGCTTGACCTCTCAGCAATACATTAAAAAAATCTCTATTACCTAATAATGGTGCTAGACACTTCAGCTCCTTCAAACGTGAATGTCACAGAGTATCACAGTCACAGACAAATACCCCTTAAAAGCTGGAGCAACTAATTCTTTACTGTCTTAGTGAGAGGTCATAAAATACACAAAAAGGTTGCTTAGCCTACTGGTCTTTCATATTAGTTACAGGAGCTGTGATCTGCCAGGTTCCTCAAGCCATATTCCATGATTGCTGACAAGCTCAGATTTTTTGTCCTCTGAACAGCAACATATTCGAACAGAATAATTTTCTTGATTCACTATCATCATCAGCACAATCAACCAGTCCTGATGGTTTTTTCAAGAGGTAAGACATGCTGATGCAATTATATTATCAGAAGAACAACCACAACTTTGTAGTCAGTGATCAAGGATTGGAAGAAGAAACAATTTAAACAGGCTGAGCAAGTTGCCTACGATGTTGGCATCTACAAGAAACCAGAAGAGTACTTAAAAACATAGACACACAAGAATCAAGAACAGCATTATCTAAGAAGAACATAACTGGACAGTAGGGAAAAACAGCCTTCCCAGTAAATTTCAGCAATTTGATTCTCTTTGAAAGGGGTGACTACCAAGCATTTGCAAGCAGCCTTTTCAAGGAATCAAAATCTGTTTCAGCACTTGGTCACATGGTCTCTGTATTTCATACCACCACAGACAAATCCTTACAGTTGGGGATAGGCCACAACACAGAAGACAGAGATACACTGTACTGAGGAGATTTTTTCAGCCAGAAAGGGACAAAGGTCAAAGGACTCATAGCACATAAACGACCAAAGCGCTTCTAAAATGGAGGATGCTGAAACAAGAGCTTTGCAGTGTTTACAAAGTTCTCACTCATCATAAAAGTTTTAACAGAAACTTTATTTGGCCTTGAGGGTTGGAAAAGAAAGCAGGGAAGATGCAGCTCAGTGGAGGCAGCACATACTAAAATAAGGGATATTTATCATAATGAAAGAAAGTTCATGACATCTCCACATCAATTTGCTGCTTACAACCACTTAGCAGTGACCTCTTTGAGGAATCCTGCTGTTTACATATCAATGTCAAGTAATCTTTTCAGTGTCGTATCTCAGTTCTATGTTAAAAAAGAAAACTACTCAAGTTACAGAGTGAAAGCCTGTAGCCATCACAATGATTTCAGACAGACATATTAAAGTGTAACTGGCACAGGCACGTTTGACACCTCTCCATGTTTTATGAAATTTCTCAGCTATGTGTCTAAGTTGAAAGCACTCCTGACACTACACACACCCCCAAAAAAACCCCAAAAAACCAAACACCAAAAATCCATGCATTCATACGTGGACCAGTCTTAACTTTTAAACCAAAAAGATGTTGTCAACGTCTATTAGATCCACTGAAACAATTTTAGTATTATTGCAGGTTTACTTCACAGCCACATTTTTCTAAACTGCCTTGGCTGAAGTGCACCTTAGATAATAATCCCATAGTGCACAGAATAGTCTCTGAAGAGGTTTGTGGGAGATTTTGGGTAGAGCAATAGTTCTACAATTACTGTAGGCTGTAAACACTGCTAAAGAGTAAATATCAATTTTGAGAAGCCAGTACTTGGCCTCGTTCAGTTTTGCTGAAGTTGTCACTACTGTGGCTGTCTCAAAATAACATCATGGTCACCTGCTAAAGTGGTAGGAAGCCAAAGCTCATCCAGCTGTCTAAAATCCTAAACAACAATTATTTAGGAACCCATTTGATGACATTGTCAGAGAGGTGAAAAATAAATGAGAATTACACCCTGAGCTAGAGCGTAATGACAAAAATGGGTGTTGGCAAAATATTAAAAAATAAACCAAAAGATATTCAGAAGTAAGCAGCTTGCTCCAGCTTAAACATAGCAGAACAGAAATCACAGGCATGCAAGGTAAAAAGCCTGAGAGATATTCTCCTTCATTAAAATCATGAGTTGGCAGAGAAGAGGAGCACTTTCTTCTCACCCTACGTCCATCTGAGCAAACATTCAGTGTAGGCTGAACAGGTTCTCAGACTTGCAGAAAGCCTTATCTATTCAAAACATAGACAAACCAGTTTAAGTACTTCTGTATGAATGTTAAGTAAGCAACCTGAGAGGCTAAACCAGTTCTAAGGAGCAGCCAGCTTCTCTGGCATAATGGGAAAAGACTGGCCATCCCAGATGTGCATAAACTGTTATTAAGACAGCTTTACTCTCCTATCTCTAAATGAATGGTTTCCAAAAATCATTATGGGACTTGAGAGAAAGCTGAGCAAAAAAGCGTCTTGTTTATACACAGTCACTTTCACTGAGGAACAAAAAACTCCACTGCCTCTTCTGTAAGTTTCATGTATTGTGGAATAAACTGAAATCACCCTTCTCCATTTTTTTTACTGAGTCTGCTTCAAAACCACATTCACACAAAAATGATGAAACTGTAAAAATAACCCATAACCTCATACATTCATCTCAGAATCAAGCTGACCAATTCTAATGCTGTTTAACAGGATTTACTATTTCTGCTAACCAAAAAGGATGCAGCTAGTCTCTTCATTAGCTCAATATTTGAGGGGGTGCATGGAAAGCCAAAAGCAAGACAAGTGGCCAACCATAACAAAAATGGAGAACTTGGCAGAAGGAAGTAAAGAGAAATTGGGTTACTTATTTCAGACCTGCATGAAGCACTTTCCCAAAAACCCATCCCCCAAAACCTTTGCCTTCTATACTTTCCAGGCCACCTGCTCACCTCTAACAATAAGTTCATTTCCCTTGCTCATCCTTTTTTACCTTCATGGAGAAACCCAACCTGTCATTCCCCAGGAACTTACTCATCACCATCAGAGCTTCAGTCAGCTCTGGCCTCTCACAGACAAAACATCTGAAAATTTCTGTCTCTCTTCAACAATCAGGTGTACTGCAGTTTCATATATTAGGTATTTACTTTGCAAAGTAAGGGAGGGAAAAAACCAAAACCAGACCCAAAACCTAATCCAGTGGTTTGAAACAATTAACTAATAACTCAGCTGCTACAGTTCCATGTCTGTGTTTCAATCATTGCTCAGACTACACAGTAGCTGCAAACCCAGGTTTAATGTTCACATTTTGGCTGCTCTTTGAGTGACAGCATAACCTGAAGACATTTTTGGACCAAACTGCAAACATTAAAACGGTATAAAGTAATTCTTAGCATAAAATCATAGAATGGTTTGGGCTGGAAAAGAACCTTGAAGACCATCTGGTTCCAACCCTGCTGCCATGAGTAGGGACATCTTCAGCTAGACCTGGTTGCCCACAGCCCCATCCAACCTGGCCTTGAACACCCTCAGGGATTAATATATCACCTCTTGGGTTGATACTGTAACACCCTCGACCTCATCAGTGAATTCTGCCTCGGCAGACTCAAGCAAGCACTGCTTAAAAACACCGAAAAACAAACAGGCGGAAATGCAAGTTTCTGGTCAGAAAGCCGGCCTGCCTTTCTGGTCAGAGAGCGGCGGGCGGGTCAGAACAGCGGCACACTGACATACCGACAGCACAGCACGGACAAGGACCAGAGCCCAGCCTGCAGCTCGCCCGCCCAGCCCGGGCGCACCTGGGGGCGCTCCCGCGCCCGCCCCCCCGTCCCTTTGTTCCCCCGCTGCAGGGGCAGCGCTGAGGTGGAGCAGAGCCCTGCCCCGGGCACCCGCGGAGCGCCAAGATAAAACAAACAAGGCAAGGCCAGTCCGCCGAGCGCGGCCCGGGCGCGCTGCGGGCCGCGGCGCCTCTACCCCCGGAGGGGGGGCCGCGGCGGGGCAGGAGGCCCGGGGCCGCGTCCCTGCGGTGCGGCCCAGCTCAGTGAGGGCGGGCAGCGCGCACTCACCCAGGTGAGGAGGCTCTCGCCGAGCTCGGCGCGTTCCAGGCTCTCCACGTTGAACATGGCGGGGCTGCGGGGCCGCGGCCGGGTCGGTACCGCCGGTCCCGCCCCGCCCCGGGCCGGGCGGTGGCGCCGACACGTCACCGCGCCCTGACGGGAACCTGCCGCGCGCGCCTGCGCCCGGCGGCCGCGGGGCGGAGCAGGGGACGCGGCGCGACACGGCGCCGTCGGGGGGACGGGGCGGGGCCGCGGGGCCGGCGGCGAGCGGCAGCTGAGGTACCGCGGGGGGACGGGCGGGGCCGCACCGGGCTGTCCGCTCCTCACAGCCGGCCGGGGGGGCTGGGAAGGGTGAGGGAGACGCGGTCACCTCTGCTGCAGCAGGCCCGGCGGGGCACCTCTTACGCCGCCGGGCCCCCCGAAGGGCGCGGGGAGGAGGGGTCTGCAGCCCTTTCCGCGGCTGTATGTGTGTGTGTCTGTGTGTGTATGTGTGTATTGGCGCGGAGGAGCTGTTCGGGAGAGTGTTCGGCGGAGCTGGGAGCGTGGGTTTGTCAGAATGCTGCACCACAGTGTTAGCAACGGTGTGTAGTGTGGCTTGACTTGTGGATGAAGCGGCCCCGACAAGGTTTTTCTCTGTTTTTGGAGTAGAAGATGACCCTTTACCCACAGACGTTCTCCTGTTAGTGAAAGAGGCAGCCCCTACAAGGTTTTCCTCTTTTTGGAGTAGGAAATGACCCTACACCCGCGGACATAAGACAGTCTCCTCTTAGTATCTAGTGTGGTTTGGCTTGTGGATGAAGCAGCCTTGACGACATTTTACTCTTTTTGGAGAAGACAACGACGTTAACATCCCTTCAACAAAGCTCGGCTGTAGTAAATTTAATGAACAGGCAACCTTCCAGGATCTGAAGGGGTCCTGGAGGGAAGCCAGAGAGAAACTCTTCGTTAGGAACTGTAGTGACAAGGAGTAATGGGTGCAAACTAAAAGAAGGGAAATTTAGGCTAGATGGCAGGAAGAAATTTTTTACTGTTAGGGTGGTGAGACACTGGAACGGGTTGTCCAGGGAGGTTGTGGATGACCTAATCCTGGCACTATTCAAAGCCAGTTTGGATAAGCCTTGAGCAACCTGGTCTAGTGAGAGGTGACCCTGCCCATGGCAGGGGGATGTGGGGACTAGATGATCTTTAAGGTCTGTTCCAATCCCTTAAACATTCAATGATTCTATAAGTTATTTGCTTAGCACTGGCTGCAAGTGGTGACTAGGAAAAAAGGGTGATTAGACATTGGAATGGGCTACCCGGGGAGGTGGTGTAGTCACCGTCCCAAGGGGTGTTTAAGGAAAGACTGGATGTGGCACTTGGTGCCATGGTCTAGTTGACAAGGTGGTGTTCAGTCTTAGATTGGACTCGATGATCTCAGCAGTCTTTTCCAACCTAATTGGTTCTGTGATTCTTCAGGTAATTCAGTTAATTTTTAATCTCAAGGACAAGGAGTCTGTCAGTGGCCACAGTGCCCCTGCATTCTCACTGTGGCCCAGCCAGAGGAGTTCTTCATCATGCTGCAAAGGAATCATCTGAGGAGTTCGTGTAACTCTTTCTCAGTAGTCTGTTGGATTTTAGCCCATTTGAAGTTTGCAATGAGAATGTGTCATATCATGATAAGTTCTGCAGTTCCCTATCACTTAACAACTGGACTGACATTCAAAAACATGGAGTAGCAGGCACAGGGCACTGATAGCAGCTGAGGGTCGGATAAACAGCCAAGAAAGGAAGGGTCACAGATGCAGAAACTGTCACTTTTTTCCCTGTTTTCTCAGAGTTCTTCTATTAGATAAATTAGTAGCGTGGACAAAATCTGAGTGCTCCCTTTATGGGAGCGTCTTTTGAACTAAAGAGCATTGCAGAAGATATGAAAATTTTCAAGTTTTCCCAGTAAAGTCCTTCCTCACTGATCTCTCTGTATAACCTACTGTATAAGTTATAAATCAAATCTGTCTTCCTTTAAAGGTAGCTTTCACGTTTGGGAATGAGTTTAAATGTCTTAGAAAGCTCCACAACTACAACTTTCCATTCAAAGTTTTAATGTGTGCTTTGTGCGATATGCCCGGTACTTCTGACAAACAATGCTTTCACAGGTTTATTTCATTGTTTAAGGTTTTCTGCCATGTCCTGCTTTATGTCTCATTTCCTGCTCTGCTTTGCCTGTTGTCTTGAGGTGTAGCTTGTGTTTTGTTGATGCAAGCAAATACAGTAATGCTTTTTTGCCTTGCTATCTATTTTAGATATGAGGTTATATATGGAAGAGTGCTTTCTACAATAAGGAATTCTTGGGCACTTTTCCTAAAAGAGATCTGAAGCCTCTTCATTCTTAGCTGAAGTATTACCATATTTCAGTAAACATTATTATAACTAAGTGACAATATTTTTTCTTTTTCTTCCTGTCTCACCAGGAAAGTCAGGTATCCAAACTGAAGACATTGGCGGGCTCTTTCTCGTGCTCTTACCTGCATAGGAATTCAGTTCTGCCGTCTGGTTTGTTTACAACTCTATACCTTTCAGTGTGTTTTAGCCATATAAAGTGATGGAAGACTTTGTTGGAAATTGTTTTACACAGGTCATACATCACCCAGACAGATACTCAGAACAGTAATGCTATACAGGCCATTGACTTTGTCTTTTTGTTTCAAGCCATCCAGATAGTTTCAGGCTCAGGAGAAAAATTATTGGAGACATTTTGTTTTCCCAGTAGAATGGTGTATTAATTTTGAATTCTTTTCCCTCGCAGCCTTGTATCTGGAGTTTGCGTCTGCACTACTTTTAACTTGCAAAGCATTATTCCATGAGCAAAAGTAGAGTATCTACTTTCTTTTTCCTTCTTTTTTTTCTCTTTAGGAAAAAATGTGCCTCAGAGACTGCTGACCTCAGACCTTGCAGAAACCTGCTTTATCAGGCAAGTGCCTCAGTTGGTCAGTTCTTAAGGTATACTCAACAAAATCATTATTTGCCTATTGAAATTGCCCTCTTCCTGCTTTTGGCAAGACTCTTCAGGCCTTTTCCATTCTCTTTTGCAAAGAGCATGCATACACATAAATGTTGTCAGCACAGTCTTGAGAGCAAAGGTGGTTCGTGGTGAAGACATAGCTGAATATTATACAGCTGAGTTTGGCAGTATTTCTTTTACCAGCTGAACTGATTTGTAGCTCCAAAGTTGCTGCAAACTCATAATAATGATACATTAACAGACTGCATGAAATTCGGATAGGATTTTAAACAACCTTCTCCCAGAATATATCTTATCAATTTATATGTTGTTATGTTTGTTTTCTTTTTAATTTCCCTTAGTAAATATGCCCCTTGGATTTTCTGCATCTGATTTTTAAAATATATGGAGATACTTAATACTAGACATTGTGTGTGCTTTATTCAAGACTATGCTCACAAAAATGAAAAGCTAATAAATCCTGTTTCCTCAGAAGCACTTTTTCTGAGTGCACCATCAATCATTTCCATTATTTCTGTTTTATAATGTTATATTTGCTTACATCATTATTTCTCAGTACACTACAGAACCTGGATAAAATGTATCATCTCAGGATTTAGCTGATTTAGGATTTAGGCTAGTAAACACATAGAGTCTTCAACACTTCCACTGTTCATCATGTGTATTTCATGCCTGCTCTTGTTAACTGTTTCTGTAGTCTGGGCATATCTTTGAACTCTTAAAGAAAGAGAGGATAAATAACCGTAGGATCCAGTTTGCTAAGTCAAATCCATTCACAAAGTCCCATTATCAACCACAGACAGTGGCCGTGACGTGCTACTACCCTGAAGCAGTAATGAGATAACTTCTAATGAGAGAGATCCCATTTATTGCCCTACGTATAAGAATTCGCCTTTATTGTGGGAATTTTTGCCTATTTTTCTCTTAAATGAAATAAGCTAAATTTATGCCTTAGATGTTTCAATATAAGCTGATATATGTTCAGGGGGTGGATTACAGAATAAATATGCTCTGGTTTAGTATGCTTAAATTCTTAAAATTTGGTTTATGTTATCTAAAACAGGCCAGTCTTATTAGAAAGTTGTTGATACAAATGAAACCAATTTTTTTGTTTGTTTCTCTTACTGTGGAAGAAAATTTTGAGGGGTTAAAGCCTTTTTGTGCTTAAGAAAGTGTGACCTGTTGTATTTGAGTAGATGGAGATGAATTAGCTTATCCTGGAAAACACACAATCTCTACAAATTAAGCAGCATTTTTAAAGGTAAGGGGTGTCTCTTTTGCTAATGAAAGACAAATGGCAAAAGGAATTGCAGGTTCTGGCTTGTGCACTGGCCCACCATCACTGTCTAAACTTTATACATTTTTTCAAGAACTGAAGGTGGCTGCCAGTACTGCATCAAGAGGAAAACACTCAAAATAAAACTGAAATGAACGAAAACCTGAAGCTCCATTGTTCTCATCCAGTTCACTCCCAGCCCATCCCATAAAGGACACATTGTTATCCAAATTATCTTTCAGATGTTGAGCAAATTGTACCATGCTCGCAAAGTCAATACAGTAGGGTCAATAACTTGTATCTCAGAGCAGTATTGCTTGTGTTTTACCTCAGTGGTTACTTCTCACATCAAGAGAGCCTCTTACTTCTTTTTCACTATGCTTGCACATTCCTTTGGTAGTGGGTCCTAAAAGTCTCTGTGGTTTTGAGAGTACATTAGCACATGGTACTTCCCTGGTAAACTTAGAAAAGTTCAAATCCTTCAGAAAACTATGGGGAAAATTCTGGCTTTGGATAGCTGACAGCGGTTTAACATGTCATGGTAAAGACTGGATTGTTTTTCATTTCTTTACGAGTCATGGCATGGGATATTGTTGTAGCTGTGCTTTATGCTGAGCACTGAAAGTCTTAATAATAGTTTGCAGATCTGAAAAATTAAGGAATAATACATCCACACTAGTGTATGTCTTCATGCCCTCACATTTCAATGTGATCTGTGAGTTTCCAAGAATAAAAGACAATGTACTTGCAGTATTGCTCATTATGGTTCTCCTTTTTTTGCTTAAACCTGCATGCATTGTTCATACATAACCACAGAAGGAAAAATGTAACTTTTAAAAGGTCTGTAGATTCTTATTTGAAGGGAAAAAAGTTAGTGGTGCTTTCTGTCAGGGATCCCTCTGAGAAAAGCTGGTAATAAGCAGGGTGATTTTCTGTTCAGATGGTTAATCACTGAGAGACTTACAAATAAAACTGCATGATTTTACAAACAGTCAATTACATTCCTTTCTATTGCCAAGCATTTTGTGGACAATTTAATCTGAGGGTGTTTACACTCTTTAGCTATCAAGAGCCCTAATGCAGATAAACCTGGTCCCAGTCTGAGATGCAATGTCAAGCTGTAACTTAGCTAGCCCAAGTGGAATGGAGGAGTAAGTCCTTTATCTTTTTCACCCGTTTCTGTATTGTTTTACTTTCAGCAACTGCCAATAGTCTGAAGATAAGATGAAATAAAACTGGAATTTAGGATTTGGGCTTTTTTGTTGTTGTTTTTAATGTAGGAAGAAGACCCAGCATTTTTGTCAGTTTCTTAAACTTTGCGACTGCTACTTTTAACATTCTGAAGTTAATTATATGAATTTCAATTTTGATGTGAGTATTGTTAGATGTGGCTTGGTTTTCATCCCCTAATTGGAACACAGGGTGGAGTTAAGCTTGCATTTAAGAAAACTATCCCTGTGAAGTGGCTAAGAAGAGGAAAAGTCCTAAGTGTAACCAAAAATCAATTACCAGAATTTAATGTATTTTTAATTGCTGCCTTTTTTCCCCTGAAGTCATTTTATTCATTTGGTACTTTCTCAGAGAGCTAGTGCAGACAGGAATTAATTTATTGTATTAAGGAACGGAAACACAGCAATAAAACAATTCAAACCTTCTTTGCAATTGTAGAAAGAAAAACATAAATCTGCAGACGAGAAAGAAAAACTTTAAAATTATTTAATGTCTGAAAAGCCTGTGGTGTAGAACACAGATCTGAAAATGATTATATGAGGAAAAGGTTGATGAAATACTGTTATTTTTTCATAACCAGATAAATGTAATGGATTGATAGATGGAATTTAGTATAAATCACACCAGCTTGCTCTTGAATTGCATCAAAGTAGCAGTTACTATTTTAGGAGTGATTAGATATATGTGATACGGTCTGGTTCTGGAAGTCTTCTCTGACATACACTTGGTCTTTATCAATGCTGGTTGTCTCTGAAGACTGAATGTCTTCATTACATTATTTAAGAGTTAAATCTCCTATAGCTTGCTTATTATTTGTACCACCTGAAAGAGCAACACTTGTGAGGCAAGATTTCTTAGGAGCTATTTCAGTACTGTTATCTAGCCTATCATACATTCAAACCACTGCGGATCACTCTTTGGTGGTTGCGGTTGCACTTGAAGAAACACTGCAAGTTTGCAGTTCTAGATATTTTGTTTGAAACCATTCAAGACAGCCGTGAAATCAAAAAATGGCTTCCTCCTTCAGTCAGACATTTTTCTAATAGCATGTTTTAACATTGTTTTGCTTGTAGACATTGCTTTTTTGAACATGCTAACTCAGAGACAAGAGGAGGAGGAGGAGATTGTTACTGTTTCTACTGAGGCTTGAATTCAGAGGAAGTATGTATTGGTCTTTTGCAGTTACACTCTTCTGTTTTGTAGTTCCTAGTCTACACAATTCATGTGAGCTCTCTTGTGCAATGATCTTATTCAGAAAAAGTGCTAGAAGTAAGGAGAGAAATACACACAACACTTGTTGGCTGTCCAGAAGCAGCAAGTAAATTCAAGTATGAACAACGTGAGCCTTAAGCATTGATAGTTTGTCTTCTCTGAAATTCAGTGATAGAAGCAGCTCGTGGTGGGACTGAGGCAGAGATTCCACTCCCCCACTATACATCTTTGCAGTATTGATAGGTGAGTGAAGACAAAGTGTCTGAGGGAGTGGTGTTTTATGCGACAAGAAAGACTGTGCAACAATTTCTCTCGGGCACTATGTTTGTGTCTATACGGTTATTGGCAAGTCATATATGTTACAAAGTGAAGGGGTAAAGTAGATACAAGTAACTGGCATATGCGAGAAGGAAGAGAAGGTGAGGCTCTGTGTATTACTTTTTCATGTTCTGCTGCTAACTTTGGCACCTTAATTTGGTATTTCAAGAAAAGTGCGTGAGCAGAAATGAAGGCAAGCAGATGCAGTGAGTGCTATTAATGGTAAGCAGATAAGAATTAAGAGTGTTGTTGCAAGGAACATACAGAGAGGAAAGCGCTCCAGAGTGGATGTCTTGAAGACTGTTCAGGGAAACTGATTTAAATTGGTGTGATATTGACGATTCATGTGTTGGCTTCAAAGTGCATCAAGCAAGCAGTGACAAAGGAAGCCTTTCAGACATTAGTGTGAGAAACATTTTCCTTCCAAAGATACAGTTAAATCATCTACATGTCTCTGACACAGTAGGTATTTCTGAAAAAAAACCCCAAAACCTTGTCTAATACTTCATGGGATGTAGTTATTATTGGCATGTTGGTATGTTCTAACAGAATGGATGCAGGACGATGGAGGAATTATCACATACCAGTTCCCTGGCATTTACTTCTGATTTTGTTCTGAGTGGTCAACCAAGAAAAGACAGTGCAACACAGTAAAAATTAGTGGACTGCTGACAGTACTTAAGGAGGAAAAACATAGGAATTGAAGATATCAGCATGCACAGTTGTGGAAAATGGCTGTCTCAGAATGATGGTAGTGTAAGAGAGAGAAGCTTCTTCAGGATTGGATATGCAGAGAAATTAAGTATACAGGCAGGTAATGTTGATCTAGGGAGGCGTCACAGCACACCTACCAGTCCGGATCCTCAGCACAGGGAACTGCTGCTCAGAAAACTTCCACAACATCTTAACCTTGTGGCTTTAACTATAGGAACGTAATTGTGTAACTCACTATGCAGAGAAATGCTGCAACTCCTTGTGTAGGCTCATGTTCCTGTGTAAGACCCTTCAACAAATACCTGGTCTTTTAGTCATTAGTATATACGAAACTTGTGTTAACACTGACCTACTTTAAACATGCCTGTTCATGAGTCACTGGTGTTCCACCTTTGAAAGAATTTACTCTTTCCAAACACTAAATGACATTTCAGTAGTTAGACTATGACACAGCTGCTTGCTGAAAGCTGTAATTAGCAGAAAATTATGACTATAGTTACAGAAATAATAGTCTCAGTTCAGATTGGCACACTTAGGATAACTTCGTTTATTGTTTGATTTCATATATGCTTCATTATTCCAGTGTGGTTTTCACAGTGAAAGCCCAAAAATACGACAACAATTTAAAAAATCTCCCTTATTCTCCACAAGTTTGCTCTGCACTTATGGTACTTAATTATACCACTTACGCTTTTTAACAATACTCTTAGAATGTATCAGCTTCTCTTGTGTTGATGCTACAGAGGGCAGCTCCCACAAATGCAGGGTAGTTTGAAAAAAGCTCCACTGCTTATACTAGAAAAAATCTGGAGGGTGAGAGTAGCTGTTTCAGGGAAAAGGTGATGCTTTCAAATTAGCAATAAGACTGACATGCTGAAATCTTGCCAGGGTAGTCATTGCAGGTATTCACTAAAATCCTGATGACTTGTATTCCATTTCAGTTTTGCAATTAATTCAGGGCCAGAGGGTGTTTGGTGATGTTTGCTAGACAGCAAGGTTTAAATTAAAAAATGACACGTGACACTGTGAAGCGTAGAGAAACACTGATGAAAGTCTGCAAGCTGGACTAGGAAACAGAGCAAATGTCTTGCCTGCCTTTAAAAACCAATACTCGGATTTTATGTCAGATCCATATGAAAAATACTTCAATTGTGTATGGACACAGCTTCCATATGACTTTTTATGTCATTTGACAAAATTAGCTTCACCCTTCTGATTTTAGCTATAGTTCATTTCTCCTCCTGATTGCAATGGGAATGATTTAGCAGTGTGTGGAAACTATTTTATTTTGCATGTCTCCAGCCGTAAGTTAGTGATGTAGGTTGATAAATGTTAGTGTTAGTCATTCTGATGGCTAAAAATGTGAAATTAATATAAAACAAGTGAGTCTAACTAGGGAAGCCCAATAATGTTATTTTTCTTTCAAGTTTTTCCCTGTGTTTCCAGCTGAAGATTGGTAATGCACAGAAAATACAGATGAAGTTTAAAATGGATTGGGTGATTCCTGTTGAATGACCATTTAACACTAAAACCATCTAAACCCCAAATGTCGTTGTTTCTTTATTCACATAAGTGGTGAAAGTTAGGTTTCTGTGTTGGCTTAGCCTAGCAGGAATTATATGATGTGTAATAGTTAAAATTCTTGATCATGCAGAGTCATTAAAATTTTTTTTCAATAAACTGTCCTTAGAATATATCCAATTCAGTAATGACCTATTCCTATGCAATTTATCTTATAAAGGTTCCCTTCGCCTTTATTCTGACTGATGGGGTTTTTTTAAACTATCTGTATTTCATAACACAGTCATTTAAGATTTGTTTGTTACTGCAGAAGACCTCTACAGCAAGCTCAGTGTTTGGTAAAAATGGATCCATTCCTTTTTTTACTTTTTTCTCCCAACAATGACTATTCTGTTGCTTCAGGAATTAGTTGTGTATATGAGTAGGTGAGTATACATATTGTTTGTAACTATGTTTAAAAGTGTGTGTGCACATATGTTTTAATATATGTATATATTTCTTTTTACATTTTACAGCTGTGATGGCCAGTCACCAAGCAGAAGTTCAAAGCTTGAAGTTAGATAATGATTCAGTTATAGAAGGAATAAGTGACCAAGTACTGGTGGCAGTTGTGCTCAGTTTCACTTTCATTGCTGCTCTGGTATATACGCTTTTAAGGTGAGAATATGTTGACAGGAATTGGTCAACATACCTGCATTTATAAAAATCCTAACCTTCTCAAGATCTTTTTGCATTGGTACATGAAAACTGTGATTTTGTGACATTAGAGAAGTGATTGTTTGATTGCTTACTATGTTTAGCTAATTGCTTGGCACAGTTAGTATCAAAAGTGGAGTTTAACTCTTCCTTATCTTTAGATAATCAAACTGAGTAGTGTTCATCACTCCTTAAGACTGAAAATGCTTGAATTCACAGTCTGTATGGCTGCTGTGTCATATTTGGTTACAAAGTACAGATTTGTCAACAATGATTCCAAAATTAAAATTGGATGTATTCCTCCAATATATGTTCTAGTTGCAGTCTCCTAAAAAAAAAAAAAAAAAAAGGACAAATCTCCAAACCCAAATACATTGACTGATTTGTTTATAGATGGGTGTGCTGTGCAACAGAATGCAATAACTTTAATGGTCAAGTCATCAAAGCTGATTTTCACTTCAGAGTTTTTCTTTGCAACCTAACAAATAGCCTATGTGTTTTGGGAAAATGGGTCTGAGCTTCAGATTGACTCCTTTTCTTGTATGGATGTCTATAAACTTCTGAACACACAAGTTTTCACAACTAAGAGAACTCAATTTTAGTGACACATTGGCATCATGGAACTTACTGAAAAGGATATGTCCATGCGAGAAATATTACTGGGGTAGAGTTACTTCAGAGCAAGCTACAAAATAAACTAAGTTGAAAAACTTGGTTGGAGTGCAAGGCAGTGCTGCCGTTCAGGACTAGGAGATCACAAAGGAATCTTAAGAAGCACATTCACTTCACCTCGCCTTTTTTTTTCCAAAGCTGTTTCAGTTATTCAGATTGCTTCAAGAATGCCTCTTTTTTCCTCTGCTCTCTTATGATTTCTTTACCCCTTATACTGACATTTTTGGCAGTGGTGACTTGAATTTTAACTACTTAGTTTGAAAGTTAATATTTTAATTTTGAACTTTAGAAAGGCAAGTAAGAAATACTAAAAAAAAAGTGAGTGGAGCAAGGGTCAGCAGTGGGCAAGAGTAGCAGAAGTTCAGTCAGAATTGAAGTTCAGGGAGATGATGCATCAGTTATGAAAAGTTACTTAAGGAGGGAGATAAGGCTAGTTATTAACTACCTCTGCGGTGTAATAAGGAAGGTAAAAAGTTTGACTGTGGATCCCGTTACACACCTTGATAATAGGGACAAACAAACTGGAGGGGCAAACAAACTCATACACTTTAAAGAGTTTAAAGTCTGCAAGCTTGATTACTTCTGCATTGTATGACCTGTGGCCAGTGACAGGACTCGAGGAAATGTATGAACCTGAGTCAGAGGAGATTTAGATATCAGAAAAAAGTTTTTCACCCAGAAGGTGGTTAGGCACTGGAACAGGTGCTCCCCCGGGATGTGGTCACAGCACCAAGCCTGACAGATTTCAGGAAGTGTTTGCACAATACTCTCAGGCACATGTGTCTTGAGGTGTCCACATAGGGCCAGGAGCAGGACTCGATGATCCTGATGGGTTCCTTCCAACTCAGCATATTCTTTGATTCTGTGACTCTATGACTGACGACTGAAAGTCTTACCAGCATCCTCTTAGCTCCCCACTCTGCCTTCTGGTACTTTCTGAAATTGTCTGTATTCAGCAGCACTCTTCGTCTACCTCGTTTGTATTGTTGCCATCAAGATCTGCACAGTATGGTAAAAAATCTGTACAGTACAAAAATTACTTTTAATTTATTTAGCACTGAAGGGAAGGTGGGGGAGAAAAAGAGTATTTTCTTTTTCTTCTCTAGTTACCTTAGACAATACAGTGGTCTTTGTAGTATTCAATGTGTTCATTACCCCAGTTTTTTCTTTGCCACCCATGCTTCTGTATTCAATAGCTGAAATACTTAAGTTGGGTAGGAACAGGTCACAGGAAAGAAAGCTCACAGTAATGAATAATGCAGGAACTGAGTAAAAAGGGAAAACTAGGAGCAAGAAGCATGTGTTGCAGTAGATTTTAGGGGGCAGAAGCAGAATATGGGAAGAACTGTTAAAGGGTATGGTTGCTGTTTCCAGTTGAAAGAACACAATGGAGTATCATATCAAGGCTTCATTCATGCTTCAGGTGGAGAAACTTATGAGCCATAATTAACATATGGAGCAAGTTGCAAATATTTAGTTCAGGCACTACATGATACTTTTGTAAAGCCTGTATGCTTTTGAGTTACAGATTTTGATAAAATGAAGCCAGATTTTTTCCATCATCTTCTAAATTGGTAGGTTTGTCACATTTCAAATGAGACTGAAAATTCAGTGTATTCAACAAATTAGAGGGAGACTGACCTTTTAGTTCCCTACAAGAGATTCCTTGTTTGTCCTAGATGACTTACCTATTCCATGTTTATGGATCTGCAGGTTTAGATCTTTTTATCTCGTTTTTCTATCTGTCATATGGTTTGATTATAAGATCAACTCAGTATTTTCAGCAGAAGTGAGATCCTTGGAAATTAACAATGTCCATCACTGCACAGTGATGCACCAGTCCCCTTAAGTCCTGTTCCTCTGTTTCCTTGTGTGAGACTGCACTGTGGATGAGTAGGCAGCCTTCCTCCTTCCAGTAATAATAGTTTGGTGGGGCCCTCTGTGGTACATAATACAATCTTTCCACATCATGAGCTTTTTTCCTCAAGTTTTGGAGTGCTAGCGCTCAGAAATGGGGAAATAAAAACCCTTTGCATCTAACTATTTCTCTTTAGCTTGTGTTTGATAATGCCTTTAATAATGTAGCACCATACTTGTGTTCATTTATTTCATTTATCTTCTCACACTAATTGCATGACGGAAGTCATGAATTTGATACATCTTGAGCTCTGCTTATCCCTTCCTGAACATTGCACGGTTTTCTGCAACCTCATCATCTTATGCATAAGTGACAGTACCTGCTGTACATCTGCAGCTCTACAAATGCTCTCATGTATTCGGCATAGTATGTGATACCAGGGCAAAGTCATGTAATCGAACACTTTAAGAGCAAATCTGCAATTAGTTGTTTATGGAGAAATGAGAATAAACTGTCTTATAATTCACACCTTCCTCTTGTGTGTGAATCAAATTGAATTTCAATATATATCA
This sequence comes from Amblyornis subalaris, assembly GCA_018881555.1. Taxonomy (NCBI): domain Eukaryota; kingdom Metazoa; phylum Chordata; class Aves; order Passeriformes; family Ptilonorhynchidae; genus Amblyornis; species Amblyornis subalaris. The sequence continues at coordinate 115,600 of JACAXG010000215.1, forward strand.
AACATTCTGGCAAACTGAAGATGTGAAATATGTTCATTTTGTAGCATCTAAACAGAAAAATACTTTTATACATACACCATGTATAACAGATAATATTCACAAATCTGATTCATGGAGACCCAGGGTGCATAAGAAGGGTTTTAATACAGCCTTCTCATCATATAAATTTCATATGTCACCCACATTAGTCTTAAATAACTTCGCTTTTTACAGATAACCATGTAAATATTAGCATGAAAAATATGGGACTTGTCTATTTCTTTTTGAAGTAAAAATGAAGCAGACAAAATGTTAAACATAGCAGTAATGCAATATTATGATTGCACACATTAAACAAAGGAAAATATTGCAGAAGCTCCTAGAGTCATTGAGAAAATGATGTAATATAACTGCAACCAGAAAATGTTCTAAAAATTCAGCCAGTCCAGCTCTCAGCTCTGACATAGGATCAGCTTGCCTCGGTATCTCTGGAAGCATTACAACCTGTTTTTTGATTTAACTTTTAGTCAAGGATAGATCACAATACCCCAAGGTAATCTTGTCTGATTTTGTACACTTTGTGGTTAGAAATATATTTCCACAAGCCTTAGATAATAATTGTGTGAAATAATTGCTCATATTTATAGAATAAAAGCCTTATCCTGTCCCCCTTTCACTCCATGAGAAGTCTTCTATATGAAATGACATTTCTTCAGTCTTTCTCTAGTGTTTAAAAAATGTGGGCAGTAGTTCTTATTCTCTTCTGAACTTCCTCCAACTTCTCTACGTGTTTCTATGCATTTAACCCAAAATGGAGAACAGAATCCAACTGTGACCTTAAGAATGCTTAGCAGAATGTGTCGTCATTGAAATCCATATGAATAAATAAAGCATAAAAATTCACATTTTTAATATACTGTTGATTCATATTTATTGTAACTCAACACCTCTGATTGTTGTCAGTGCATTTTTTAATTCCAATTTTGTCCCATTATGCTTTTGAATTTCAAATTTGTAATATATCCATCCTTCTTTCTTCAGTGTGTCCCTTCTCTATGATTCCTCTTGGCATCTCTAACCTGTAGTTTGCTTGCCTGTAGAGTCTTTCTTTATAAAAAGTGTGATTTTAAAAGAGTGATTTCTTTTTATATCCAGTCTGCTGATAGTTACATAAATTCAACATTCTAAATGTAAGTTTGTCTACCCTTTCTTATGCAAATGTCATGTAGCAGATAAAATTGAAGTAATTAGGAGGTTTCAACTCTGACTTCGACAGTGAGTGAAAAACCAGTAATTTATGAGTAGGCCAACAAATAGGAAACTAGCAATGGAGACAAAAATGAAAAATATTTCTGCATGTTCAATAAAAAAGCTTTCAAGCAACTTAATTTTTTGTAGGTTCGTGGCTTAATTTATTTTCAGATTAAAATATAGTTTTAACATGATTTAATGATTGATTGTGGAGTCTCTGAAAAATCTTGCTGCTGTACAGCTTTAAGTGTCCAAAGTAACTTTAGGATTCAGAATAAAATCCTGTTTCCTTAATTAATTGTGTCCTTCCTTTAAAATCGTTTATAGTAGGAAAGAATTATTCTTTGCCCTTTGTTCAAGTTTCATATTTGTTTCAATGAGTTATTTTTCAGTGTTGGATCACAGGGGTTTTTTTATTGCTTGTATTTCCTTTCACAGAAATGAACATCAGAACATACATCCAGAAAATCAAGAGCTAGTACGAGCTCTTCGTCAGCAGCTTCAGACTGATCAGGTGCTGTGCTAAGGGTTGGCATCATTCAGCTCTCTGAGGTGGGGTAGTGTAGACTTTCTGAGGTTCTGGAAGAAGCTGATCTTGAAAGTTGTGGAAGCTTACTTACTGTGCAGAGGCATCCTTGAAATTCATCAAGTTATGAGATAATGTAGGCTTTTTTTAATTGATGCATTAAGTAATTAAAACTAAATATTTGGCTGGTTCTTTTTTCAAACAAGTTTTTGCCACAAGGTGGAGTATCTTAGATTATGCTGTGTGCTTCCTGCAATGTTCCTGGGAATTTACTGGTAAAGGAAAGGAAATCTGGGGTACAGTTTGCTGAGACAGGACAAGGGTTAGATGTTTAGGCTGATAAACAGTGTGTAACAGAACAATGGCACAGCAACAAGAGCCAGGCAACAAAGTGACAAAGAGGAACTTTTTAGCAAAGCTTTAGTCACAGGACAGGGAACATTGGTTTTAAACTGAAAGAGGCTAGGTTTAGATGGGATGTAAGGAAGAAATTCTTTACTATGAGGGCGGTGAGGCACTGCAACACGCTGCCCAGAGACGTTATGGGTGCCCCATCCCTGGAAATATTCAAGGCTGGGTTGGACAGTGTTCTGAGCAACCTGGTCTAGTGGAAGATGTCCCTACCTGTGGCAGGAGAGTTGGAACGTAGTGATCTTTTAAAGTCCTTCCAGCTCAGACCATTCAATGATTCTATGGCTGCATCCAGTTCGGACAGGTAGAGTCTACGCCATAGTTTTGAAGAATATTGAGAAGAGTCTTTCATCATGAAACTTGTTGAAATAATGACAGTGCATATTTATGTGGAAGGCAAATATGGCAAAATGGGAAGTAAAAATATTTCATGACAGTGACATACACAAGCTGATATCTGTGATGGGCTTGGAAACACTGAATGCTGCAACTGGAAAGCAGCACAGTTCCGTTACCTGGCTCTGGATAGAACTACTTAGGATAATGAAATAACAATATAGATCCAAGTTTGTTGTTCATCTTCCAGCATGTCTAACCTGACTGAATGTGAAGAACCTAGGAGGTTCTTTCTTTGTAATCTTTAACTGGTTTGAAGCACACACTTATTTAACAGGTGAAGGGAAAATAATGGTCTTGTCACAGGAACCTGCTTATTGAATCACTGCATTAAAATATGCTTAATTTTTGAATTTAAATATATTTCTCTTTCATTTCTCATAGTTCTGCATTTTTGACTTACTGTAAAGGAATGCTAATGTTTTATTATTTTTTAAAAGTCAGTAGACTTATATAAAATAGTATTTCTAACACTGCATTTTTCTGCTGTTCCAGCAGGATGCTTCTGCTGGTGATCGGCATCGCTTCTATACAGATATGTCCTGTCCAGTCTGTTTGCAACAGGCTACATTTCCTATAGAAACAAACTGTGGACATCTCTTTTGTGGTAAGCAGGCAGAACTCCTAGTGGTAAAGATAAAACCAGAACAGAAATACAAACTTTTGGCACTAGTACAGGCATCCTAATTCAAAGCTTTGTTTGCTTTTAACTATTTATCTTTTAGTCCGCATAAGAAATATTTTTTTGTAAATAGTTGAGAAAATACATTTGTGAATAAACAATCACTTTAAGAGTGTGCTGTGCTGTTTTCTATGCTATCAGGCTTGAAACTAGTTAATTTTAAAATGTCAAAGAGTATAATTTATTTCCAGTTTAGTAAAAAACTGAAGAGGCTGAAAAACTTGGAAATGTACAGTTTAAAAAACATGGTTTAGAAATAATAAAATATTCTTTATCTCAGAGAATATTTTTTTCTTGGAAGTCCTGAAGAAGTTTGAGTAAGTTCACAATTGATTAAAGTGTTTGCCTTTTTTTTTTTTTTTTGAGGCCTCATTTATATATAAATAACTTACGTAGCATTTTGCTTCCTCTTCTTCAGGTTCCCAGTAGGATTCTTTCACTGCATTCATCTAGTTGTATGGAGTATGTGGTGCATGCCACGCCTAGTTATTTAAATGAAAAAATATACAAGTTCAGAAAACAGTTAAAGTACTCGTATTTTGATATAAGTCTTCATCTGTTGACACTCCAATAATAAAGTCAGGGTTTTAGAATAAATTTTACATCTCTTGACATTTTTGTGACTTCTAAATTTTAAACTGGTAAAAATTTTAATTATTTTCTTCTTCACTTAATGATTAAAAATTTGTTGTGTTTTCAGGAAATAACACCTTAAAATTACTGATTCAGTTGAACCTATTCAGGATTTTTGTCATTAATAGCGTTGAATTAGAACATGTTGGTTCTTGGTATCTTCAGTGAATGCTGTATACAAAATTACATCAGAAAATGTAGATTTAACTTAACTGCTTATATATACTTGCTGTTATTTTCCTTGGTGTGTAACATTGTTTCAGGCAATGCGGTTTTTCAGCTCAGCAGTTTAAATGTCTGTAACTTACTTTCACCAGGTTCCTGCATTATTGCCTACTGGAGGTATGGCTCATGGCTCGGTGCCATCCGCTGTCCAATCTGCAGACAGACGGTAATATATTAAGTCATCATGGACGTCTCAGTTTGGCTATCTAGGATAGCTTGCCACAAGGCACTTACATGTGAACTGCAATAATGAGGCTGGCAGATGAAGAAGTGTGAGAAGCTGAAAGAATGTACAGGGATATGTGAGACAGGAGTGGTGGACATTCAGTTTTTCCGAACTTTTTGCTTTGACAAATGGCTCAAAAAATTCAGATTGTTCTTGAAAGTCAAACATAAGTGAACAGCACTGATAACTCAGCCATTTTTCTGTAAAGGAGTATATGAAAAGAGAAAATTGTGAGATTTTACCTATGATCATTTCATGCTTTGTGTTCAGGATGTTATTTAACCTCTTTACCAGAACTTGCATCTGAAAGGCCTGGCTGTTGTGGTCGACTGCCAGTAGCAGTACACTACTCGTTCCTGAGAAGTACCCTCTCCCTTCCTTCTCTCCCTACCAAAAAACCTATCCATGTCAATTTCTTATTTTGCCCCTATTTTTAACTTGTATGTATTATTAATTTGAGCTTTGTAGAGCAAGCATTAACTTACTTCCTACGCAACTTACTTACATTGTCAGTTTGAAATATGTTCCTGCAACTCATTAAAGTTTAGGATCTCTGAGTCTGATAGCATACGTTTTAACAAAAGTACATCTTTATTTTAACAGTGCACAAACTACAGAGCTAGTAACTTCTGGTGAATTATATAACTCATGCCCTTGCCCCTCCATTATATCCTGCTTTGATTGTGTGTATCAGCAGGACTAATGACTGTAAGAACACAAGAAGGAAAGAAAAATAGGTATGACTGGAGGAAGAATGAGTAGGTTTAGAGTGTAACCAGTGAGGAAAAAGACACAAGCAATAAAGGTGAGGAAGGTGGAAAAGGAAAATGAGGGATTTTTGTAGTGTCTTTCCTTACATATATGTTCGTTTACCTTCCTCTAAGCAACAGGTATATTAGGTGCTACTGCTTGTATGGTTATGTATTCATTCTCACTCTGGTTTATAAATGGGGAGGGGAAGTATGTACACATGAACAACATGAGTCACCCAGAAGGTTTGTGGCAGGGCCAAGAGTTAAAGTAGATCTGTTCATGCTGTCATTTGCTAAATGTGACTGCCGCACAGACTTAAGATGTATATTTAGTGGTCAGGTACAGAGGAAGCTTTTGAAGACTGTAATAATTTCAAGTGCTGTGAATTCCCTGTTTCATATGATAATCTGCATTTTATTCCTGAGCATTGCTTCCAAATAGAAGTCTCAAGTTTTCAGCAACTCCTATGCAGAAAGATAACATAAGATATATGTGAATATGACCTTACCTTAACTATGTTAACCCAAGAGAAGAGCAGAATTCTCTGTGCTTACAAAAGAGCTGAAGGTTAATATCTTTTTCTGTTAATTCATGTTGGTATGAAGATCCAGATGCAAAACTATGAGTTTTGCTGCATGTTTGTTGTCATTTAAGACCATTCTAAAGACAGAAAAAGAAAGGCCTCATTGATTGCTGTACTTGATTTTCAATTTAAGGAACAAAATTAGATGAATTTGGTAAATTAACTTTGATCTCCAAATCAACTGTCCCGCTTATGAAACATAAAGCATTTATGTGTTTAGAAAAAATATATAAGCCTCTCTTAAAAGGAAGGAATATGTAGGCCTCTCTTCAAAAATTAATATTCTGTAAAGAGTTGTAAGTGATTAATTAGTTAAAACTTAGTAGCAGTATCCATGCTAGTAATTTTCAGTTTATTCTCCTATTAACTATTCAATTAAACCAAAGTGTTTTCTATGTAATTAACTAAAGATGACTGTTGTACAGTTGCACGTGTAACATCATCTCCCTGCTGTGCCTAGGTAACATTGTTCTTACCACTGTTTGGTGAAGATCAGCAGGGTGCAACCCAAGTGTTTCAAGATGTTAATGATTATAATCGAAGATTCTCAGGACAGCCCAGATCTGTAAGTTTTGGGTAAATTTGGGTAGAAGTCAGTGATGTCAGGAGAGTTTGAGAGCAATTTTTTATGATTTTGGTTTTCCCACTTCTTTTTTTTTTCTTCTTTCCCTGGGATATGGATTTTCTCTTCATCATGCTTAGGGCCTAGGCAACTTTTCTTTACAAAATCCATGTTTATATGGTTGGTCAAACTCAAGACCTCAAAGTTATTTATTTGTCATGTATGAAAATGTATGGAAACTTGCATTTTTGTTGCGAGTGAGAATCTAATAATGTTGAGTTTCCTGCTCATGAGTTGTTTTTTAGATACGTGTCATTATTTTGAAAGGATCAATAATTAGTCAGTAAAAATACTTAATGAAATACATAACCTGCAAGGAAGAATCAATTCACTTAATTGATGTCTTTACACTGATTAAAAGAACCTGAAGTCCTACTCTATGCCTTTCTCCTCAGATTTCAAGCTATAGGCTGTCTTGATTTTTAAATTTTCCTCCTAGATTATATTTCAGTCTTTATGCTCCTCTCTGGGTGAAGAAAATCGAATTTTTTTTTCTGTAAATAGCTAAGAGAGATGGTCAAAGTTCTACAAATGTTAGAAAGTCAGCCTTGTGAGCCTGTCTTCTATGTGTGTGTTCTGTTTCGCAAGGTGAAATGCATGCACATGCACACTAGTAACCTCCCTGCTTGTCATTTGTTCACTGGATTTGGACATAGCAAGAAAACATTAGCAAGAGAAATGTATGATACAAAGAGTCAGAAGAGGAAGGGGTTTTTTTCGTGTTCTAAGCCACAAAATTTATGGTTTCGGTCCAGAGGAGATTGAAACCACCTTTCAGACTCCATTAGACGTCTCTGTGGGCTGTGTCTAGTCCCCAGTAACCTGTCTGAGGTCATGCCAGAAATCTGCACTAAAGCCCTAATTGGACTAGATAAATTGTGTTTGATTTATACACAGTGTTACCACATACAAAATTTGTTTTCAAAAACTTCTTCAGCTATGGCAATAACTCATTTTAATGGAGTTTAATGGCTCTATGTAAAAACTGTGTATAGTAGAAGGCAACCAGTATAAAAAAAGTTTTAAAGTTCACCCCTCCTTACTCTTCACAACAAAAACATGACTATTTTCTGTTGAGCAGTCCCTTGCTAAGCTGGCAAAATCATAGAAGCAAAATGCAAAGGAGCCAGGAATGGATTAATTTAAAGGTTATTTAGTTTACTTTGAAGCTTGATCCATCCTTTGGAAACTTATGTGAATCACTGGTTATACGCCACAAAAGACGGTATTGTGTTTCTGAAAAACTGCAACCTATTCTACTTTACCTGTTAGGTTTTTTCTTGTATTCCTTGTTTGTCTTCCAATCTAATCAATATTTCACTCCAGTTAACCTGTCTTCTGTTTCTCACTTTCCCAGTAATTTGTTTTCCTCTAGTAATCATTGCTTTTCCTTCATAATAGATGCCAATATATTTTCTAGTGATGTATATTAAGTGTATGCTTTTCATTGTAGAATAACACAGTTTGACTGTTTCTTGAAAACATACATATTCTAAACCTGATTTACTACCCAGTAAAACTAAATTCATTAAGTCTTCCTGAATTTTGTTTTAATTCCTATCAAACTCATAGATTCTAAGCTGTAATGTAGTAGTATTCAGTTTAGCATGAATGAGTTGTTAAAGCAAAATACTAACTTTTCGTTTCTTTCTTTATAGATTATGGAAAGAATTATGGATCTGCCCACCTTATTGCGACATGCTTTCAGGGAGATGTTTTCTGTAGGGGGCCTCTTCTGGATGTTTCGCATCAGAATATTCCTCTGCTTGATTGGAGCCTTGCTGTACCTGGCTTCACCTCTGGATTTTCTTCCTGAAGCCCTGTTTGGAATTCTGGGGTTCTTGGATGATTTCTTTGTCATTTTTCTTCTGCTGATATATATCTCTATCATGTACCGAGAAGTGGTAACACAGCGTCTAAATAGATGAAATGGACAAAAATGACCTAAAAGCAGAGTCAGTTGTGGAATGTTTTAAAAAGAAAACTATAACGTAAGTATCATATAGCAAGGTGCCTGTGTATGATTTCAGTAGTAACAATTTCTTAGCTGGTTATGTTATAGAAACAAAGGGTTAGTATGTGGTGATGCTTAACTGGAATCTTTACTTTGTGCATTACATATGCTTCGTAAGGATGAGGTTAGTTTTATAATGTTGTAATGAACCACCTTCATCTGCTTCCACCTGATGAACAACTGTATGTAATCAAAGGAGGAAACACTTTTTTTGGTGTGTTGTGGTTTTTGAAAAAGGAGTTCTAGCAAAGGACTTCAAACAATAAGCCCATTTGGCTAATCTAGATGTGTAAGAAAATTCAGAAATTCTTCACAGTACAGTTGTCATGGCTAAATTGTTTGATATCTTCCTGTTGTGGGCTAGAGTTTTTTGAAATAAAAATAGCTTTGTGTGCCTCTGTGGAAGAAGAAACCTAAGGACCGCATTACAATTATCACCCTGCAGTTTGCTGTTGTCCACATGCCTCAGAAAAATAAGGATAATACCTTGGTATTGCTTGAACTGCACTATGTACAGTTGCATGCAATTCGTACAATTTTTTTTTTATATTTGGAAATATACACACAGTATCTGATCTACATTGAGCAACGAAGGTTATGCACATCAGACTAGTTAGTGCTCTGTTTTTTAAGTGAGAGCATGGTTTTTCTCTTCAGACTTTTTTATGTGGTAAGTATGTATCTTGGAAGTGGGGGTTTGTGCTGCTTTGGGTCAATGCAATATATCTGAAATGCAAGTTTGCATTTCTTTACTTGCATTAAAACATTTGGTCAGTTGGAGAAGATGCTCAAATTCCAAACAGTGGTTGAAAAAAAGAAGTCAGAACTGGATGTTTGCACTACATGTACATGTAGATGTATTTATACCTGTACAGTGTAGATGTTTACCTAAATGTACCTTCTGGAATACAAGTATACTAAACAACTTTGGAATACAAGTATACTAAACAACTTAGATATTGGGGTGATTTTCAGTTGGCGTTTCCTTGTTTGGTTGATTGGTTGTTTAATTTGGATATGGATAGAAGAGGTTCTGAATAACCTTGAAAAATAATCTGTGATAAGGGACCACAAAAAAATCCTGGAAATGTTTTCAAAAATACCAGGGTATTAATTATCCTTAAAGCTGATTTTTTTTTCATGTTGAATTTGAGCATAGGGTATCATAGCTATACAAGTAATTTGAAAATACTTTCATTTTAAGCAATGATTGCCACTAGAAAGGTCCAGGATATGACAGATCAATGTACTTTCTAGCTAGAGGAATGATAATTGCAATTTTACTTTAACTTCCTGAGTACTTGAAAGACAGTGAATTAACAGGTGATTCTTTGTGTGTTTACATATATGGGATGAGACTTACAATGAAAGGGACCTTTTCACAACTTCTGTGTTTTCCCCATGTAGTTGTCTTTCCACAGCTTCTAGCATTTAGGCATGTGCAGGAAGATGATAGAGCTGGAACCTCAGGTGTCAGTCATTGAGGGTGCAGATTGTCCTTCAGTGTCAGTGTTCTAAATGACATTCATTTAAAACTGAATTCACTGATTCTTCATTTGAAAATTTACTTTTGAATATCCAAGGACATTTTACAAATGAACTGGAAAGCTAAACTTTTCTTTGTTGCTGTTTGTTAGAGATGGGCAAGAAGAGAAAAGGGAAGTGAAACAAGGGTTGGAGGAAGAGAGCTAGAGAGAAAATGACATTTTTGGATGCAAATGCTAACTAACTTTTCTTGAGCATCTTGGTTGACCTTTTCCCATTGTGTTGGCACTGCTAATGTATGGTGATGGTTTAGTGGCTACCTCAGTTAAAACTCATTAAGGTATTATTGAGTAAGGGTGGGATATTCATAAGCTGTTAGGTGAATTTACAAAGCAAGATAGTAGTTTAGGATGTTACTTAAGACAGGAGTTCACAGTTTTGCCATAAGTATTGGTTTTGGGGTTTTTTAACCAAGAAATCCAGCTGAGAGCAAACCCCAAAAATTCATTTTTGATTGAGGAAATTTAACACCCCCTTTTCTACTGGAGTTTAACTTGTAGGTCTGCTTACAGAAGAGTGTGAACTGCTGTTGTACAGTAATTGGAGTCTGTTCATAGAATTTGTTGATCTAGTACCTCATCCATACTTTTATCCTATGATTGTGTTTATGATTTTCCCATGACTCTCTCAATCCAGAATGGATATAGATGCATATAAAGCTGCTTACTGATTGGTTTTAAGCTGCTTACTGATTGGTTTTCTTTGAGTTTCCGAATTCCATGTGCTACTGTGAAGTTCAGGTGGAAATACCCATCCCATCTAAGGGGATCCTGTGTACCTGAAATCATACACAAACCACATCTGAAAGACTATATGAAGTTTCCCTGTGTTCTCTTTTTTCAGTACATTTCTGATAGCCAAAAGGGTTTCACTCAGAGGCTTCTCCTTACTTTGAGTATTGGATAACATTGTAAGCTTAAATTCAATACATTAAATGCTTGACAGAATTAGGATTGTTCTTCTTCTTCACCAATATGTGTGCTTGCTTGTGGATATTTTTTCTGGTCCTGCAAGCCAATGATAAACAGTATTATGACTTGTTCAGGCCTTTTTGTGTAATGTGAAGATGCATCTGTCCTGCAATGTCTGGCTGCTACTCCTTTACACAAATCTGAAATAGCTGTAAGTTAGCTATCTTGGGTACTTGGCTGGAGTTTAACCTAAGTTCTAGAGCTCCCAAGAAGCTGGAGATTAAAACATGAGCATGTAGTATTCCTGAAGCATGTGCTGCCAAGTTGTTCTGGCAGCAAAGTTAAAGGTAAGGGCTAGAGCTGAGCACTGGCTTCAGAATGTGGAGAAAATATGTGATGCTGTGTGTATAGTGAGTGCACACATCGCTGTGGTTTTGTCTGCTGAGATGGGGTGGGTGTGTCACTAAGGGGGGGAAATTTGAAAAAGGGAAACTATAGCAGGAAGAAGTATGGGGATAAAATACAGTTCTTAAAAGATTACAGGGTCACCAAAAGCTATGTGAAATATTTGATTGTTCTAGCAATATTAACAAAGGGGAAAACAACAATTAATCTTAATAGCTCTTACAAAATAATTCGTAGCATCCTGAGGCCTAATAATCATCGCTGTATAGAGCGATCCATTTCTGTGCTGTTTGTGTGCCACATCATTGATGTCTGTGAGGAGCAGGCAGAATGGTGTGGTTTGGGGATACAATTTTGCCGTAAGTTTCATAGAACTGTAGCAGTGTGTTACACTAGATTTTTAAGAAAAAAGGATTTAAAACTACTTGTTGTTACTTTTAACAATAATAAATTGCTGTTAAAGATACTCTCTTGAATTATTTTATTTTACTGACTTTCTGGATGCAATATTGTTTTATTTCCCCCTTTTCCATGTCTGTGGGTTAAAGTTGTCAATGTGGTGTCCCACGCTTAAGGGGAAGGGAATACCCAAGATTCATGGATGCTCATGGTCAAAAGGAACAACAAAAGTCAGAGGGTCCACAAAAGTTCACAAAGTTCTATTATCAAATGACACACTTGGCATCAAAATTGCTATAAGTTAGTCCCTCATCCCCTCTATGAGCACATAGCAGTGGATTTTGAATAGATGGGTAGGGTGAAAGGGAAGAGAGAAAGGGCGAGATGAGTTAAAGTGGGGGAGAGAGGAAGAAAGGGAGAAAGAAAGAGAAATCACCAGTCCTGGCTCCAGCATCGGTCCAACTGGGGTGTCCTGGGAGTACCTACACACCTGGGCTTGGTTGGGGTACCTTTTATAGATAAATTTCCCCACCATGGAGATAAAAGTTTCTCACTTTCTATGCAAATTAGTTACCATGGGCAGTCCAGTCTTCTACACCTTTCTGGAAATGGGTTGGAGGGCTTCAGGTATCTTTGGTTGTCTGGATTCCTGGATTCCCTCTTACAGTCCATGCCCAGTTCTCAGCCTCACCCCTGCACTTGCGCTGTGCTCTGTTGTGCTCATCTTCAGGAGCCAGAATAAGGATGTTTGTCCCAGAAATGTGCTGCCCTACATCCATACGGCCTCTTCTCCAGCCACATCCTGTTCTTTGTCACTAACAATTTTTGGCTGTTATTACCAACAATGCGTGGTTGGCTCCACAGCTGACTATCATGTTTGAGACACACTTATTAGCCCTCTTATCTTTTAGGATTCTACAGGCAGTAACTCTTCGGCAACTGTAACCAATTTTTGTCTTGGTGTCTGTAGACAGGATGTTTAGAGATAACTCTAGTGTTTTTCATCTTTATGATTGCCATTATAAGGATTACTAAATTTCTAAGATCTTAGTCCCAAAAGCATATTGTACATAAGATGTCCTTCCTTAAGCAGTCCAACCTGTTCCATCAGATCCATGAGCACTAATCTTTCAGGATGATAAACCAGTACAGATGTTCGGTTAGCACCTTCACGTAACAATCCTCAAGCAAACAAAAGCATAAAGCCAGGAGGATGAGAACGTAAGCGAACAGCAAATAGTCTCTATAGGTTTATAGGAAGGATGAAGGTTGGGCTGGGAAGAACTGGATGTGACTCATCTGTGCTGCAGTCCTGGGTTTTTCTTAATTCATGTCATGAAAGAGCCCTGGACATCAGGAAGCCATGATCCATTCTGCTAAAAAATGTCTAACAAGCCATAGCTGGGAAGTGCAGTGCCAAGTTGGGCCAAGTATTTTGTTAACTTTGTAGCCCGCTTTGGTACACAGTTCCAGTGTTTATGGAAAAACGTGTAATTGCATATTTGGTAGGATGCTATTAAATCAGGTTGAAAACTTGATGGGCACACACTTGTCCTTATACCTGATGCCCTTCTGCTTGCCATGGGAAGCTCTGCTGAACACCTGAAAGTTCCTCAGCCAAGGCTGCCAAAGTAGATGACTTTTTTAGGAGTTCTGTTGTACAGTTGCAGTTGTGGGTAGATTTTCTGCTTCCAGCTGTCAGCCAAATAGTAACCTGCCTGTTAGTCCCCAAGACTGGAAGCCACATGGGCATTTGTTCCAAGGAGACAGAGCAGTAAGTCTTGCTATCCCTGTTTCTTTGAGATGGTGCATCCTAGTAGGTTGCCTTCTTCCCTATTGTGAGTACTGTATTTTTAATCTGGGGAAGAAGCTGCTGAAGTTCATTCAGTCTATGATTCACTCAGCTTAGGTACCAGTAGATGTTTAGAGCAGAGAGAGGTCTGGAGGTTCTGCTCCCATGTGGACAGCACATCATTAGACACTGTGGTAAGTAGAAGGTGCTTTCTGTGAGTCAGGGATTTTGTTCATTCAGGGCATGAGAAGCCAGTCCAAATAATAAAATAAATAATTACTACTGCAAAATCAGGAAAAAAGAGCAGGAGTTTAGAGGTGAATTTCCTACTCTTCAGCTTGGATTCAGCCTCTTGGTATGCCCCTGCTCTGTATCACGCTGCCTTATGTAAGATGTTTGTCATTTCAGCATCCACATAAAAGTCTATCATAGGTACATTTTGTTCATGCCTACGTAATATCAGATCTTGCCATGGGGATTTCTGTTGCAAACTTCATGTCAAATATTAGGGCTGCTGGGTTGAATAGATGAAATCAAAGGGTATGGCAGGGGGTAGCAAAAAGGGTCCTCTTAAAGTAAATTTCTAATTGTGTGATATACTCTCATTGGTAATATATGATCCTGTATGAGGATATCTGAATATCTTGTCTCTCTATGTTAATGCTCAATAGAAGGCAGAAGAACTATGACAACACTAGAAAATAAAACCAGAAATAAAGGTTGAAGAAACTGGTATTTTGACTACAGAGTAGACTGAAGAAGACACGAGTCTTTAAATATGCTAAAAGAGGATGCTATTTCCTGCATTAGGTATAACTGGAGAAATGCATATGGCTGGAGCTTGAACGATGGCAAATGATATTAGATTAGAACAAACTTGCCAAAGTGAATGGGGAGGGGATTTTGTCTTGTGGAACCTCTCCTGGGAGGCCTCTGAAAGCAGGCTAACACCTGTGAGGACTGTTTTCTGCACAGCTAGTCCTGCCTGGGGAAAGGGCAGAACAATGAAAAGGTGGCTGCTTTCAAGGCAGCTGGTCTGGGCCTTAATAGATGTGAGACCAAAGAAGCCTGATCTGGCCAAGTCTTTATTGCTCGTGGTGTTTCTGACACACATTACCTGTGTGCATCAGTTGGCAGACCTGACTAGCTTACCTTTCCCCAGGAGTTTTGCTAAATAGCAGTGGTTAAAATCCATGGCATAACAATACACCTACATCTTATTTCAGGACACCTTAATGATTATTTACTATAATATTCCATTTTATTGGTAAAACTCATCATTTTGTCTGATATTTTCCAAGTACAGGACTGTTTCTCATGATTAACAGATGAATAATTGGTGGGAGAAAAGAAGAGGGGAAAGGAACATAATTGATAATATTGAATCCATTGCTCATTGCTGGCAGGTAACTGATGGGGAACCATGGATATATCAGGTGTTAGTAATAGCTTGGCTAGAATACGTTTCATGGAAAGCTGTTCAGCTTCACGCTAGCATATGCTGTGCTTCACAGTCAAGAATTGTTTCCTCCCCCTTTTGCCTTCATTCTGGAAACTTATTTCTTCTTTTACCAAGATGGGGATGCAGCAAAACCTGAAAATAATCCACACATTATACAGGGCAGTTAAGTACTCCTGATTAAACCACCTTTTTCAGGGACAGGCTTCTCATCATCCCATGGGATGTGTCCTTACTTAGAGCAGAAGGTCACGCTTTTGTCCTTCCTGCCTTCTTCACCATCTAGTTGCCAGGGGTTGGTGCTTTCTGATGTGGTTGTTTTTGTGTGTGGGCTCTAAGCAGAGTCATGGTATTCAGTTTAATGCATGTGGACCCAAAATATGCCTCATCAGTTTGCTGGTTTATGATAGTTTATGTTTTCATCCCATCAAGGGTCTTTAGCATCCAACCAACCTGACCTGAAGCTGCTCTAGTTTCATTTCTCTTTTCCTTGCAGGATTTGGCAGTTTTGTTCATACCCCACCTACTTTCTTACTGTTCTGTGTAAGGACCACAGTGAAGATCACAAAACAAATTTTGATGAATCACTTGCTTATGCACCACAACAGTTCACACCTTACCCCTGCATATCCCTTCCAGCCAACCCCTTAATGTTCTTGCATCTCACATGCCATACATCAGGAAGGAAGGTAGAAATGTCTGTGGTTAAACGGCTGAACGCCTCATGTAGCAACCTGAAGAAGACAGTTCAGTACAGCTCTGTGGTTCTGCCTCCTCTCCATACAAGGAGCTGGGCATCCTGGGTCTGCTGCCTTTTCCCAAGAAGGATGGAGGACCCGAAGTCCAGCAGACTTTTCCCTTACCCCTCTAACTTCTCTTAGTACTGCCTCCTGGTTTGGTAGCTGCAAGTGGAGAATGAAGCACCAGAAGAAGCGCAGCATCATACAGATCTCCTAGTTAGGCACGGCTGTGTTTGCACCTGGGAGGCTGGAGAAGAGCCCACGTACTAAGGAGCTGTTGCATTCAGTTTCAGTCACATCTGGAGAGACTGGTTTTCTCTGTCACTGAGGTTGTCAGGTATAAGTCTTTTCTTGATGAAAAACAAGGCATTGCTTTGAAAATAATCTCTGTGGTGCTAACCTTTATTTACATACAGGTATTTTGAGCCCCTGGGGTTCTTGTTCTCATGGTTTCTTTCACAGCTCCCACAAGCAAAGATTCCCTCATATGAAAAGAAGAAGAGAAAACTCAGTAATCATACTGCAACTGCAAGAACCCTAGGAAAGAAACCACCCATGTAAGACACATGATTAAAACCACAAGGACTGGCAACATGGTGCTAACAAAGCCGCTTCTCTGGAAATCCCATGAATTTCCCATTCTGGGCTGCTGAGCAAACCGTTTCCTACATTCAGATTTTCACTCTTGATTCACCTTGCTCAGAAGAAACAGGTTATTGATAATAATTTTAGATGTTAGGTCAGCAGCAAAATTAGCCACACTACCCCCGCCCCAGCAGAACTTCTCCAGTCCTACCTCCTGCTCTGCCATGGGCCACTGCCCTCCCTGACTGCCTCAGTGACTCACAAGGGCACTGCAGATGCTGTGGTAGATCTGGGGCAAAGGGGAGCAGGGAATAGCTGAAACATCTGATAATCCACATGATTGCTGACATCTCATTGCCAGGAATGGGAGAAGGAGTTAGGGACATCTTTACCCTTTGGAGGAGAGAGGTAGTCAGGGGACCACCAGCCTGCCATGAATGCTGAAACAACAGTCCCCAGTAAGGTATGAGGCTTTGTAAAGGGCAGTGATCCTAACAGGGGCCCATGATGATCGCATGAGGAGTGTGAGGCCAACAAAAAGCAAGGGCAGGGTACAGTTGTAGCCTGGGCATTGGCCCTCAGCATCAGTGAGCTGATGGAGGGGAGCTGCAGCAAAGCAAGGTGTGCCCCACTGCTCCCTCAGCACTGCAGAGTAGCTTCACTGTACTGTGGAGAGGAAAGCGAATCTCTGGGGCCAGGGCTGACCTAGAGGTGGCAGCTGGCCCAGCACCTCTGTGAGTTGGTGGGGTTGTTAGGAGTGTGAGTCTTCTCACACTGTGCTTCTTGATGTGACTGCAGGAGTCTCCAGCTTTTTTCAGGACCACCTGGCTTCTCAGGTTGTCTGTTGCATTTTTGAGCTGCTGCAGACAGTGTGACTGGAGCCCAGCCGGAATGAATTAGTTGCACAACCCTTTTCAGAGGAACATAGCATGAGCTTGCTCCTGTTCTTCTGTTCTGCTTGCTTCAGCCAGGAGAGTGACTCCTGGGTAGTGTTTTCGATAAAGACGATGGCAGGTAATTAGAGACTGCATGGTCCAAGCTGTCCCTCTGCATTATGGGAAGATTCAGGAATAGACACAGGATGGGTGGGCTCCTCTGGATAGGACACCTATGCACGGGTGTCTCACCTGACTCCTCATAAGTATTTGCCATAGTTTCTTTTTCAATCTGCTCTTTCTGTGCATGGTCCTTAAGTACTTGTGCTTTCTTGAAAGGACTGTGTCCTTTAATCTCCATTGGGATACTGCCTTAGAGCCAGCCACTTCTCCTTATAGCATGTGAAAAATCACAAAACGTAGACCCTAAAGGGTTAAACTTTATCAAATACCAAAATTTAGCAAAAATAAAATAATCCGAATGGGAAAGGGGAATCAACTTGGGGATTAGTCATTACTGAGTAGGATTTACAGAGGAGTAAAAGTAGCGTAAAAATGTAAACTAGTTTTGCATCCACCCACCATACCATGTTTGCTTGCTAAGAAACACCAAGCAAGAACCAGTAGGCACATCATCTGATATACTGCAGCAAAGGTCCATGGGTCAAAATAATCTAGCAAAACAATGACATCTCAGACAGCAGGTGTACATGCCTGAGCTGGGAAAGACCTACTTACAGACACAGAGCCCACTGGTCCACTGGCCACCGAGGGATCCCACAGCCTTTGTCCACAGCTCTGTCTGCATATCTTAGTATTGCCTGTGGGCCATTCCCTGAGAGATGTTTCACAGGGATGGTTGCAATCAAAAATATTTTCCACCCCAAGCTGTACTCTAATTCTTTCTCTTGGCACAAGGAAGATCATATACTTGCCTATGGACAGTACTACGGCACTGATGAGGTTGAGGACAGATATGCTACCCCATGGACGACTTCCTTGTCTCTGATATGGCCTTTGCAGTAAAGAGTGCAGATTAAAGCCCATGTCCCAACAGCATTCTCATGCCCTTCTCTGACAGCCCTCTCCTGCCAAGCCCCGGCTGCTTCCCAAGAGAAGGCAGCACGTTTGCACATTGCCAGTGCGCAAGGTTTGACACTGTACACAAGGCTGATGTTTGCATTTGGCAGTTTTGGGGGTGTATTTCATCCCCTGTTGTTCAAAGATCTTTTACCTTCCAGTCTGATAAAGAGATTTCAGTATCTTGGCTGCTCTTGGTCTATCCTGTATCTCTTCTCATAGCCTTAGTAAATGCCTCTTCTTTTCTTCTGACAGCATCAGCACTCTAAGTCAAACCAGCCTGGCAACCTGCTTACAGCCCCAGCTTTGGGAGTCACATAAACATGGAAAAGTTCTGGTTCACCTTAACCCTTCTCCACAACAAATCTCATATTTCCTGAGAAAAATTCAATAGCAGAGACCCTGTGTTTACAGCCTTATATGCCAAAAAAAAGGAACATGAAGAAATCCACTGCTGAACTCATGTTTTGCTAGGTTTTATATTTGCTAAGCAAGGTCATGCTTTTGTAGGATTTGAGTTCGATTAGCTTTTGAAGGTAGGGTTTGTCAGCACTAGTGCTTCTCTTCTTCCCCTTCCCTCCTACTACTGCCCATAAGTCTGTTTCTTCTCCCTTTTGTCTTGCTTCCTTCTGAGCTGCCTTTTCCTCTCTCCTTTGCATGACTGGGAGAGTTTCTGCTTGCTCGCTGCTACTCTCTCTACCTGCATGTTTCATGTGACACCTCTTCACGGAAGGCAATGGAAGGCTAAGGGAGGTTCTGCCACTTAAAGACCTCAGCATTGGTGTTGCAAAAGTAACAACCATAGGCTCTAGAAAATGTGTGAAGTTTTAGATACATATTCCCCCTAATTTAAAAAATATAATTATGCCAAGCCATCTGTTGCTAATGTAAAAAAAGATGTAAATAGATGATACATAGTGTACGGAGTGTCACATGAGTGCTCCATCTGCTGTGGGGAAAGTCACTGCTCCCCAGCAACAACACCGGGTGCTGGAGTGCAATCCAGCATTTGGAGCAGCCTTAGGCTTTCCAAAGGCATAACCAGATCCAAAGGCTGACCCGAAAGAAAAACAACTCAAACAGGAGTGGATGGGGTAGATCTCTGTATATCAATCTTTCATCTCTGTTTTTCTGACAAGTAGCAATAGTGGCTTCATTGAGAAAAGGTAAGTTATACCTTTATGCTCTTGTTTCAGACTCTCTGCTGGTTCAGAGATCCTGCTCTCCTTCCTCATATTTTCAAGGCTTACCTGGCAGCCAGGAGTCTAACAAGCTGTGTCTCTCTACTTAACACCAGGATAAGCCCAGAATATCAGAGTCATTGAGCAATGAATTGGCAGATGAAATGCAGCTTTGATGAAGTAGCAGGCATGGGGCAACAGCAATCCTTTCCATGGGTGCTGACTGATGTACTCCATCATCAGCTGTTGCCACTCAGGAAGAGACCCAGGAGCTGCTGTGAATGGTTTGGTGTGCTCGGCAGTGGTTAGAAAAGGAAACATAAGGTTGAGAATTACGAGAAAGGTAATAAAGTTAATTTCACTCTCTGGTGCATATGACTGGAGAATTCTCACTTTTCACCGTGAGCCCTCTGCTTACTTCCAGTCTCCCCATCTTAAGATGGGTGCAGTGACAGGACAGACCAGACTCCAGGAAGCTGGAAGTACAGCATAGTTCTCTGCCAGGACACAGCAAACGTACTAGGATCCTTAACCTGCAAAACAGAGAAGGTATGGTAGGAATCTGAAAAAACCAGGACTCAGATGGGAAATGTTACAGGGAAACCACTATTCACTGTTTCTCATGCCACCAGGTGTGGGTCACACCCCATGGAGTTAGCAGAGAACAGTTTTTTAAGGCAGAAAAAGGACGAGCTGCTTCACAAGATGCATAGTTACCCTCTGCTGATAGAGTTGGTCATGTTACGAGTTTGTCCAGTTTCCAAAAGCTTCTAAACAGATTTGTGGCACTAGTTTCATAAGAACTGATAAACGTGGAAGCCTCAGAACAATCTTTCCCTCCAAATGTTCCCAAATGCTTGTCAGCAGTAGATGGAGGAAGATCTTTTATCCTGCTATACCCTTTTCCCAAGTGCCTGCTGCTGTCAGCCAGGGAGCTGTGTCAAATGGCTCCACAGTCTTACCAACTTTGAATGAGCAATTTTGCAGAGCCTGGTATCATGTTTCCAGCTTGCAACAGGTTTGAGACAAAAAGGGAGTGCAGAACAACCCCCTAGGAAGCACTAATTGGTTGAGAAAACAATCTCCTTTCCCACGATACCACCAGCCCTTCCTTCCCAGTTTCCTCCCGGATGGATGTGAAGTAGATGCCTTTGAAGGACAGACTTTTCACCTGGGGGCATAGCACCTAAGTGAAGCCCAGAGATGGGGAGAAAGGCAACAACACAGAGAGCAAGGCAGGCCATGGTGGCTGAACCTTATATGGGGCTCCCCAACCAGTGGTCTCCCCCTGCCACCTGCAGTTACTGAAGGGAGGAAACATTATCCAATCCAGAGATGGAGGGTGAACCATCCCTCAGGGGCATAACTGAACATTCCTCTTTCTTTCCAGGTGTTGGAGTGTATCATCCAGCACCTCTTCATTTCCAAAGGGGCCAGGACACTTCCCTTGAAGGGTACAACAGTACACAAGCAATTTTTCACCCCTGAACATGAACGTGGTGTCTAACTCAATATGGATTTTCACAGCAAAAAGATGACATGGAGAAAACTGAAGAGAAACTATCCAAAGTCTTCTGGGAGAGGGGCAGTGGGGTGCAAGGGGATGCCCTTGTGCTCTTTGCCTTGCCTGGAGCCAAGGCTTCTTGCTCCAGTAATGCTAGGGAAGACGCAGTTACATGAAAACACACACTTCTGGGGCCAGGACAGGTGTTACCACCAGGATGAAGCCTCCTCTGTGCAACCAAATCTGTCTGAGAAAGCAGGATACAAACGGGTTTTGTAAACAGCAAAACCAGGTACAAAAAAAAAATAAGAATGTCACCCACTCAGCACCAACCCAAACATCTGTCTGGTCCAGACAGAGCCTGAATTTTGCTATTGTTCAGAATAAAGAATCAATAATATTTTCTGCCTTTTAAAATCTGACTCCTTGAACATAAGGAGCTTTCATTCTGCCTAGCCCGGTGGGAAGGGCATGATCTGCTCTTGCATCATTTTCTTGCATCCTTACCAGATAACAAGTGTTCCCAGCTGAGTGGATCATGAAAAACCTGATAGCACAGATCCAGCAGGAGGTAAATGCAGTTGTTTGACCATGCAAACAGTAAGGTTTGGAAGTACAAGATGGGACAAGGAGTTGGTGCCAGCTGTGTTCACCCCCCACTCTAACCTCTCCAGCCAAAGCTCAGTGATGGGCAGCACCTTCTGCAGATGCGGAGGAAGAGAGACAGCACAGGAGAGTCTTTAAGCTCCCTGTCTACCTGGAAAGCTGCTCCTCAGAGGTACAAGCCAGCAGATCAGAGGCAGGTGAGTCACCAGTGCTCAGAGGGCATTCAGGCACCTGTAGACTGGCTGTGACTGCCCCACTCTTGTTTTTCACCTTTTACGGCTGCTTGAGAGGCCCAAATGGCCCTGGCTTTGCATTTCTGTCCTTTGCACTGCTGAGCAAACAAGCAGGGCCTTGTCTCCACCAGACTCCTCCACTATTTGCTGGCTGCCTTTCAGTTATCTGCCAGAGTGCATTGCAGGCAAATATTTGCTTTGTGGTTTCAGACACTACCTCACTCCTGTTTGCCCAGGTTCTCACTTCAGTGCCTTGAACATTGTGCTTGCTCCACCCACACCCTGGGGTGACCAAGTCGCAAGGACATGGGCTTTGTGTGCACTGCTGTCCTTCGTGCCCTCCTTCCGTGGTACTGGTAAACGTGCAGGTCACAGACGTCCAGGCTGTCAAACCCACCTGCAGTCTTTACAAGTGTGTCCTTGCTGGGGACTGTGTCAGCCATGCCCACCCCACCAGGAGGTGAAGGGGGCCAGATACCAGGCCTGCTTTCCTTGGACCTCTGTGTAAATGCTAAGCCTCTGTGTCTCAGTTTGTGCTGACTCTGGTCTGCTGCAAGCCCAGATAAGCAGAGGCTTGGAGTTGCACCTTTTTCACCCACCTGCAGCTGCCTTGCAAGCAGAGCAGTCCCTTGGGAGGGCTACATTTAATTATGTGTGTAGTCTTATTTCACTGGGCTGTGTTCTCACGAGGACATGCAAGCCACATAAAACTGTTAGTTATGACCATGGGGACTGCTGTGAATGGAACAGCCTGGAAGGCCACTTAGGTCTCCTTGTCTTGGCAAAATTGTCCAATTAAGGCAGCTACAGGTTCATCCTTTCAGGGACTCTCTCAGTGGAGTGCCCAGGTTGGCTGGGTACCACGTAATCCCCGTGGAAGAGCCCTGACTTAGATCTCAAGGAGCAAGAATAAAATGAAGTTCCTTGTTCTCTTTTCTTTCCTTTTTTTTTTTTCACCTCTTCTAAGCTCACAGCCTGTAAAGCTCAAAAGTGCTGCCAGACCCTTCATGTTATGCAGCAACAGGGCAAAGACTCCTAAAGTGCTCTCTCTGTGTCCTGATAGCAAACACGATCCTCTGTGCATCTGGAAAAGTTTAGGGAGGACTACCACCAGTGCTAATGTAGATCATGAGGACTGTTGGAGTGGAGCAGCAACTTTGCAGAAGGCCCATATGGTTTTAATTTGTGAGGTACCAGGGAAGAGCCACGCACCAAAAGGTTAGGCTCCAGCTGTTGTACGAGTCCCAAGCCAGATGAACACATTGTGCTGCAGGATACCTGCTCCAGGGAGGCTGTGCTGCTCTGCAGTGCCATGGAGCAGTCAGAAACTGTACAAAGGGGTAAATATGATGCACTAGCCCAGCTACCAGTCCACAGTGACCAGCTGTAACATCCACCGATCTATCCAAGGAGGGATTTGCCTTCCTGGAGCTTCTTGCAAAGTTGTTGTATGCAGAGAGGATTCAAAGTGTGTGGTTTTAATAAAGCAACACCAGCACTGAGTTTGACAAATTCTTCCCTTCAAGCAATTTCTCTTTCTTTCTAGCCAGAACATTCACTTCACACAAAGTCAACAGAGGAAACTAGAAAGTCTCTCCTGGTTTTGGCTGTCAAAAGCCAAGTAGCAATGCTAATTTTGAAAGTAGAAGGAAAACGGAGTGAGGTCAGGAGGTAATTGCCCATTGATCCCAGCTGCATGGCACAAGGCAGACACTCCCCTGCGCCTCACTTTGCAAGTTTGTCATTTCCAGAAACCTCAATGAGTCACATTTGCCCTGTGTCTCATTTAAAGAAACTGAAAGGATTAACTGGTAAGGCACTGGGAAAAGCTTGTTGTGAGTCATGCTGTCAGAGCCATAGCTGCACAGGCACAGGAAAGCCCACATGGCTGTTCCCAAACAGCAGCTCATGGGCAGAAATGTCCCTTAAAATCTCCAGAATCTGCAATCAGTGAGACTCCAGCACCTTCAGAAAGGCAAGACATGATCCAAGTGGGATATTGAGGGTTCAAGGTGTTCAGTGACATAATGAGATGTCCAGTCATTTGCACAGCTGGTTTTGTCTCGAGTTTGTCCTTAGCCATAGTGCATCCTTTCAGGTGGCCTGGACACAGGCTTCAGAATAGTCAGCAAGAAAACATTTTGTCCAACACCCACTAAAAATAGCTGCACTGTAACAGAGAGACATTATAGGTGAGAAGGGAGAGTTGTTAATCTTCGGAGACCAATCAAGCTGGCCAGCACCTGGAGTTAAATCTCCATCTCTTCTCAAAAGGCTACAGTGATGAGAGAAAGATACTGGAATACATTGGCTCCCAGTCAACTCTTACTTAATCTGAACTGCAAATGCTGGAGAGCCTTGGCCTGTGGCAAAACAGCAGGGATAATTCAGCACCTCTGTTGTGCTTTCTAAATTACCTTCATGCTGTGGGTTTTCTAAAGTGTGTTTTGGAGAATAGCAACAAGTCTCCCCATGCTGATGTTTTGCCCCAAAGTATTTACATTCGTCTCAATTTTGTGTAATTTTCTGTCCGGGATTTTCCTTCATTTTCTCCCCTATTTAAGCCTGCTAAACACAGAACCCAAAAAGAAGTGAGATCCAAGAGCTCCTTGGAATCAAGGGGCGAATCCACAAAGCCTACACGGTTTTTAAGGCCACATTCTTGCTGTGGCTTTACCCTGGCCCCACCTAGCACAGGGAAGCAAGGCTGTGCTGAACCTGCAGGCTCATAACACTCACCTTAGGCAGAGGCTCCCTCCCTTCTACAGCTGTGGTGGTCAGCCAGTTCATTTGTTCACTGAACTGAGATTTTCTGCTTTTGTACATTGACAGATGGAACTGTGGAGGATAACACTTCTGCTGGCATGCATTCTCTCTGTCCTCTCTTCAGAAGGGTGTATTCCACTTGCTGCACAGCAAAGTGCCTACACACACCTGAGCAAGGAAGGCAAAGAGAGAGGGAGGGGAGCTGGGAAGGCTGCCAGCTGCAGCCTGAGGGAACAGATGGAGATGCAGTGTTAGGGTTAGAGAAATGCAGTAAGTGGGAGGCACCAAAGGAGAGCTCAGGCACAGAGAAAGGATGGGAACAGAGTGGAAAGGAAGAAAAAGAGTTTCTCTTTGCAACTGTCTATAAGCATCGGGAATTCCAGAGCATCAGAAGGTTGTATTTGGTTTACATGGCAAGGTTCTGGTAACGGGGGCACTACAGAGATGGCTTCTGTGAGACACTACCAGAAGCTTCCCCCATGTCCAATAGAGCCAATGCCAGATGGCTCCAGGATGGATCCTGGATGCTGGCCACGGCTGAGCCAATCAGAGATGGTAGCAATGACTCTGTGACAACATCTTTAAACAGGAAAAAAGTTATTGCGAAGAATTAGCTGTGGCCAGAGAAGAGAGGAGTGAGAATATGTGAGAGGAACAACTCTGCAGACACCAAGGTCAGTGGAGAAGGAGAGGGAGGAGGTGCTCCAGGCACCAGAGCTGAGATTCCTCATGAGGCTGTAATCTCATGAGAGGCCTGTGCTGGAGCAGGGTCCTGGCAGGGACCTGCAGACCTTTGGAGAGAAGAGCCCACACTGGAGCAGGTTTCCTGATACGACTTGTGACCCTGTGGAGGACCCACACTGGAGCAGGGGAAGGACTCCTCTCCCTGAGGAGAAAGCAGAGGCAGAAACAATATGGGATGAACTCACCAAAATCCCCACTCTCCATCTCCTTGAGCTGCTTGTGGGAGGGGGTACAGAACTGGGAATAAAGTTTAGCCTGGGAAGGAAGGAGGGGTGGGAAGAAGGTGTTTTGAGGATTTCTTTTACATATTATCTTGCTCTGATTCTGACTGGTAATAAATTCAACCCAAGTGAAGTCTGTTTTGCCTGTGATGGCAATCAGTGAGTGATTTCTCCCTGTCATTATCTCAACTCCTGAGCCTTTCCTTGTATTTTCTCCCCTGTCCAGTTGTGGGGGGGAGTGATAGAGCGGTTATGGTGGGCATCTGGTGTCCAGTCAGGGCCAACCCACCACGCAGGTCCAGCTGTTTGATGAGGAATAGAGTAATGCCCGCGCATGGCTATTCAACTATAGAACACGGGCCATGGGTAGCTGGAAACCTCCTTCAGGGGTAATATCTGCTTAAGGCCCCTCAAGCAGATGTAATAGTTGCAGCTAACAACCAACTTTATATTCCTTTCAGTTGGGCACCATAGCTCAGGGCCCTGGATGATTGAGCTGTTTGATATCCTGCTCCCTATGGAAACTGGACCAGTTCTACCAGGTCCAAAGGAAAAAACTTGCTTGATTAAAGGAAACTAACACATAAAAAACAACAAAAAAACTAAGCAAAGGATGAACATTCAACCCCAGATATATCTACCATAGGTAGTGTGGTGTTGAGAACTGCTGCTGTGTTGTGGATTATGCAATGCTGTGGCTACAGGTGCACAGGAGCTGCCAGGTCAGAGCAGAGCAGGAGTCCCTTTAACTCAACAGTATGGCTCAGAGAATGGCCAGTTCCTGGTGTCTCCACAGATTACTAAAAACTGTAAGGTGATGGTTAGAAATTATGTGCTCTGGCTGACCTATTTGTCTTCTCCTGCATCTCCTGGTCTGGGTTACTGAATACCTGAAGAATGAGTTTTGAGATACCCTCCAGAATTCAACCATTATGATGCGTTACACATAGCAGTCAAATCATGGGACATGACATATCCAGGGATCTGTGACTGGCCTTTGCAACTTGGAATCTTAGAAAATCGGCCTCCAGCCCTGCCCAACTTGCCAACCCCAGGCTGACATCCATCCAACCACTTTCCTGAACTGATTAATCCATCAGTTACAGTCATTAACTCTTCTCCACCTGCCCTGCAGCTGGGTCTTTCTGGGATTGACATTTGAGAGTTGCAGCAAGAGTGATGAAGGCATGGATTTCAGATTCAGCAGAGTGGCTCGGATGATGAAACATCCGCCCAAATCTTGTCATTTACACTTCCTGACCTAATTTACAGTTGGTGGGGGGAAACCCAATGCAACTTGCATGTCATATCTTCCATGTTGCTATGTCACACCAGAGAAAAGGAAGACTTAGAAATTAGTTTAATGCAGCCAGCTGCAGGTGAAACAGAAAGTAACCAGCCCACAACAGGACAAGTGAGAGAAGTTCACAGCTTCTGTGTGTTACCTGCTATTTGATTTCTGGCAACTGAGGCAATTGCCAGGTCTACCTGAAAGGCCTATGCCAGAACCTCAGATGCCCCAGCTGAAGGAAAAGAAAGAATAGGCTGCGAGAGCATCAACAGGCCTTTGCCTCCCTTAGTCTGGAAGATGTGCAGGGCCCAAGCAGTAAATTATGAGTTGCTGTTCTATGTTAGGACGCCAGTTTCCGAAGCTGTGCAAGGGCCATGTCTGTTTCATGCTTGCACGGAATCTTGAGACAGAGAGGGAGGAGAAAGAGACATTCTCAGAAGGAAAAAAATCTCTGAATACAATCCTGCAGGTTATTCAACCAGTGCAAAGCACCCACTTTTACTCCACACCCTGTGGATAACAAAGCACAGTCAGTCTCAACTATCTCCTCCCTGAGCACTTCTGAAGGCACCATTCTGAGGCACTCAAAGCCAGAGGAACTCAAAGAGAACAAATAGACTGGTTCCTATACCACATATTCAAAACACTTTTCCATAGAACTACACTCTGAAGTTCAAATTGACATAGAAAATTAACGGTACCCTCAAAGATCTATCAAATCATTAAAGGCTCTCACCACCTTGTTGTTCTGTTTCCGCTCTGCAGTTAATCTGGAAAGCATCGACAGTATTGCAACAGTGCTACAGACTCTCCCATGAAGAGATCCGTCTCGAGTGGAAATCTGCAAGGAATGGTCTGATTAGCGTATGTGTGAAACACAGCCTGCAGCCATGCACGACATGGAGATTAAAAAGCATTAAAAATTCCCAGAGCACTGAAGGGAGGCATGGTTCACATTTAGAAGTCACAGTAATCCCACACCAAACCGATTATTTGGTCATAAACCGTAAGTGCCAACGTACAACAGCTTGAACTACAGTGTGCTTACAGCTTCCTTCCCCTCCCTCGGCTTTGTCAGGCCTCTGAAATCCTAGCATTTGTATCTTAAACCAGAAGAAAACATTCCCTCTACTGTTTCTTCAGAGCCAGACCTGGAACGCAGGCACTCTAGAGCAGAGCCAGGGTCCAGCTGTGTGCCGCCGTGTGAGCCGGCCCAGCCAGCACCACCAGAACTGCTGCGCCTCTCAGCTCTCGCTCCAGCTTGGCACGCTCGCAGCATTCTTGGTGGGGTTTGGCCCTCACCCCGCCCATCGGCACCAGTAAGGACGTATCCGGAAGGCAGGGCCGCCTTCCCAGAGCAGGGGAGCTTTCAGCTGGGACTTCAGAAGTGTTTTCAGCACGTGGTGATGTTTACTGAGTAGCTCTCCTCTGGGAATACGTCAAGATGTATCAGTGTGCATAAGAACGATCACGGGAAATAAAAAGAAATGCCTTATTTCAACAGATTTACTCCAGATGTGGTTCAGAACAGTTTAATTCGCAAAAAGGTTTTACTGTCACTTGCTCTGTTGAAACAGAAAAGTCAAGACATGAGTAACTGGAGACCCATCCCACAGCACTGATGACTCCAGTCAGCTTTTCTTAGTAAGGGCCTGAAATACGATATCACCAGAGCTGGACTGTCTCTTCTCTTTTGCTCTTTATAAAAGTTTACTTTCTGAGTTGCAACTGCACTAGCACATAGGGAAGTTATCCCAAAGAGCAGAATTTTTACATGAAGAAATTCATCCCTCCTTGCACTTCAGTATGTTGATACAATCAAAAGATGCAGTGTATTAAGCACGATTTAAAAATACTTTTTAAAAAGCCCAAATCACTATGCCTTAAGCAGGCTTTTAAATTTCTTGCTAAACTAATAAAAAACACAGCCAAAAATATGAATATAAAGCAATTTTAATTTTCCTCTAGATATTTATATCAAAGAAATAATACTCATGTCCAAGTACTGTACATACAATATCTTCCTTATAAACTCTGTAGTTTAAAACACATGTACAAAATTGCACATTGCAGTTTGCAAAAAATCATAAATACCTTTTTGCATGTAAACAATTCCAGCACAAGGATCAATGTTATACATTCCAAAATGTCTAAGTGTCTGTTCACAAACAAAAACAAACAAAAACCCCACTGTGATCTCCATAAAGGTCCTAATGTTACAAATCAATCATTATCAGATTTCTAACTGATGTACTACACACAGGGATACATAAACAAGCACAAGGCAAGTCGCCTTTTAGTCAAAAGTACTTAAGACAGAGGCTTGGAATACAATCCTGCTGCCATTTAAACCCACGGTATCCATCCCACAGTATTTAGTGGTAGCAGCACTGAGTTAATTTTTCCAAGATTGCCAATTGCAGTATGCCTTATTTTCAGTTCTTAAACAAGTTGGCTACCACTGAACAGTAGGAATTTGAAAATTATTGTAAACACAGTTATCACTGTTGTATATTCAGTAAGTTACAGTATTCTCCTAAACACATCACTAAATTAAGAAAATTTTTTACATTTAATCAAGTGCAAGATGCCCACTAGTATCGTCCATTTTGTCTCAGAAATAAGTATTTTGAATATAGTACTACACAGTTAGTAAAAGTAAGGTAAAAAAATTACAATGGACATAATCCTCAGTTGTATATTATTAAGCCCTGTAGCTTGTTTACATTAAAAAAAATCACCACATCAGAAAAAAGGTCTCAGAAGTGTCCTTTAAAATCTCTCCTGACCAAATCCAGCAAATGAGTAAAAACTGAATTTTGTTTCATTACTATCTCCATCTGTGTGCAATGTCCTTGTCAGCACACCTGTTTGAAGACTTCCCAGAATTAATCAGGTTTAAAAAGGTCCATGGTATCCACACAGAGTTGTTTGGGTTTTTTTTTTTTTTGTCTGTTTTGGGTTGCTTTTGTGTTGCTTTTGTGTGTTTGTGGGTTTTTTTGTTCGATTGGGGTTTTTTGTTGTTGTTTGGTTGGGTTTTCTTTAATCTAGTCACATGCCATAATTTTATAAAATTCTACCAAAAGCAGAGATTTTTAAAAGGTTTCTCAGAGGCTTCCTCTGTGCCAGCTAACTTAGTAAGGCAGATTAAGAAGGTACACATACACCCAATTTACAAAAAACCAGGAAAGGATGTAAGCAGACACCCACCCACCAACTAGTTACACGTAAACTACTGGAAGAGCAAAGCCCAGTCTGAATTGCTCTGCTTCCACCTTTCATTTTGAAGAGCTGCTCTGAAGGAGAACGTTTCAGTGCCATGCCTGAAGGCCTGTGAAGAACCAGCTTGGTTGAAGAGCTGTAGGAAATGGCAGTTTGCTGACACTTCTTTTGGGCAAAAAGAGCTTGGAGATGCTAGTGGTGACACAGCAAGGAGGGAATTCTTGTCCTTTACAAGAAATGCCTTATTCTGTTAATCAGCATGTGGCATGAACCCCAGTGATGACCACAGAACCCACATGATACTACCAGTAGCCTCAGCTCACAACATTGCAAGGTATTGTGATTATAGTACTGCAGATCGTGAAGTGTTCTCTGCATCATGGAAGCTCAGCAAGAACCAGAAACCACCAAATGTTTTCCAAATCTGGGTGCTATTGCCCAAGAGCTCTCCTTCCTTATCTGATGGGAGTTAGTTCCTCTGTTCAACTGATGGAAAGACACACTGTGCAAAGAATGATAGATCTCATCTTTCCCAATCTGGACCCAATAGAAGCTACTCCTTTCTCAGGGGATCTATTTTGAGTCACACAAGATTAGCCATCACAAATACCACACAGTGAGGGCACATGTGCAGTCCCCTAAACCTCAGAAAAATTTTTCAGTGTAGGCAGAAACTGCAGGAACAACAAGCCAGCTTTAGATGAGCAACTACAGGAAAGAGAAACTGCCCCAGAAGAATGGCCCACAACTCCACAGATGAAAAAATACAAAGCTGAAGAACTACTTCACCAAAAGACTTATTCAGCAATACAGACTCAGCCACCTTTCCTGGTAAGACCCTGCACAGGGAGTCTAAGAATTATGTTTGGATATCACAAACTAGAGGTAACCTAGCAGATTAACTTGAGTTTTAAGGCCGAGGAGGCTGAGGGGCTTTGACAGCAGAATAACCCTGGTACTACCACCTCTTCATATATCTACCCTTCTCTCCTTTTGACCTTAAGAAGCCAGTAGACCCATTCCTGATTAAGAAGAGTGGGAGGGGCAAAAATCAGTGGCTAAATTTTGGTGTATGAGAGGCCTATGCAGACTTGCCTATCATTTTCTATTTAAAAGGCAGGAATTGCACAATACTATATTGCAACACTTGTTCCCTTCCCTTTGTCCGGTACAAAGTAGCAAAGTGCAACCAAAGCAAAATCACTGTTGGGAGTGTTTAGATTGACGGCTCACATGTCAGAACTGCACTCAGCGTCTCTGTAATTAACAGCACTTTGCAACAAAGCAAAACAATTCTTCAAGATATACTTGTGTTGGGCCTTTTGTTCTCGGTTTGGGTTTGTTTTTGTGGGTTTTGGCTTGGTTTCGGTTTTGTTTTTTTTCTTCTTGGGGGGCAGGCAGGAGAGTTAACGAATATGAATACTTAATCTGTTACACGCGGAGGAATGCTCAAGGGGCTCGCAAGAACTTGTTTTGCTGCACGTTGAGCAACACTACATGGCAAAGCCTTGAAATTAGAGCAAATGCTTGAAGACAGGGCGTAGCTGCCTTTGGAGCTCGTCCTCCACGGGCTGCATTTTATTAGAGAGCAGACCTTTGCATCACCAGTCAGCATTCAGACCTGGGCTTTACTTGATGACATTTCATTATGGTGGTTGCCATGGCTTTAAATAAATAAGCGTAAGTGTGAAATCACCAGTCATCAGGCCAAACAGGGAGGGGCAGAGTTTCCAAAGAAGAGACGTTTAGAAGACACTTACGCAGTAGTAACAAAACAAAGTAAGTTAAAAAGCAGTCTGAAGAGCAGTCTTAATTATCTGCCACTTAAACATACAATAAATATTACCATTAAATACTGTTTCAGACATAAATATTATTTCTTTCTTGGATTCCTTTTTTTTTCTCCTTCCGGGTGCTGATTCCTTCAACTATCATCTCTAACTATTACCAATGGGGAAAGGAATAAAGAAGTAAACCTTATTAGACACTACTGGCCTGCTGGGAAAGTGGTATCATACCACAAAGATAACACAGACATACCAGCTTGTGCTGTGATTTCACTTACAGGGTGCACACAAAGACTTTCAAAAATCACAAAGATTTACAATACCATTTTAGTAACTGGCACAAAATGGTTTGGACTGGTAATGACACTTAGGCAGCATTTTAGGAATCCCTGTTCTCAAGACATCATCTTGCAGACCTTAAAAAAGTGTCTTAGCTACTTATGGCCATAACTTATGTGACATTAGATATAACAAGAACATTTAACTCCCTAATAGTATTTTCTCACTATTTCTGTCACCCTCCAATGAAGGATATTAAAAGACAGAATGGTAAAAGTTGGGAAAATCCAAGAATTCAACCTCTGGCTCTGCTCGTGAAGAAGAGCAAGTTTCATATCAGTATCTTCTACTGCTATCTTTCCACAGCAGTTACTACAGAAAAAGAAGGAGGGTATCCTAAATAACACTCTCTGGAACAGCACATTAACTTTATTCTACACCACTCCATTGCTTGTGTCCTGCATTACAAGAAAATCTGGAGATTTATGAAACAGAGGTGTGGGAAAGATTGTCAAGTTCAGTATGTTACCTTTCAAATCACTCAGCGTGTACCAGAACACTATCTTTATTTGGTTAGTTAGTTATTTTTAAACTGTTAATTCTTAAAGGTCATTTTTCCATATGAGGCAGGAGGGACACACATCCCTTGGGGCAGTGGGATGCTTTCTGAAGAGGACAAGAAAATGGTATCAAACAGCTCCTCAGAGTTCAAGCTACTAGTCATGATTTTTCACAGGTTCAGTCCATTGTCTAAGAAGAGGGATGCAGTGACAAGCCTGACTCTTAAGAGCTTCAGCTTTCTCCATCTATGACAGAAGTAATACCACAAGTGTACAACCACTGACTGTAACTGAACAGTTGCAAGACATGCTTCAAGGTACTTATTAGAAAGGTTTTCAAATTTATTTAAATAAATTTTGAGGTAAAATAGGACTTAATCTAGAAAAGTAACTGGGCTACCAAAACAGACTGCAACCTAAGCTTTTTCCCCCCTCCCTCTGGGATGGGGAGTCTGTTACTGATCTCCAGCAACACAGCTCTCCAGACTGCATGAACCTTACTTAGGTGACTTATAATTCCAGCCATACTTAGTTCTTAACCAGTAAGTAACAGTAGTAGTAAATCTTATCAGCAGTGTGCTAAATATCAGAATCTAGCAGTGTATTAGTGCACAGTGAACTGGTCATATCTCTTATCTCCGTGTTAGCAAGGCTTCATACCCAACCATAACTTCAAAGCATTCCGACAGAAAAGGTAATTCTTTCAGAAAAGCCATTTACCCAGAACATATACTCCTTTAACTATTGCAGACCCTGTTTGTTACTAGTACTAGAAATTCAGAGCAAAGCTCAATTTACAGCTAGCTATGCTATGGATAAACTTTTTGACAGCAGACAAAAAAGCAAACATCACTTAAGAGTGACTCCCTTACAAATATTATTTATGATAATAGTCCCTTCACCTTACACTAGACTACTATACATGAACTGCAGCACTTCGGATAACATTAAGGCTAAATGTGACTTTAAAATAAATTCTCTTTTGTGTTAATTTAGCATTGCAAGATTTGACAGCCCTCCAATCTGACTGGAAATCTAAAAAATCACCTACTGATTACCCACAGAAATGCAGCTTAGTTTTCTTCTGGAAGAATTTGACCACAACAAAATATGAAAAACCCCATTGTGTACTGTTGCAGTTAAGAAAGTCACAGTTCCTTCCTTTAGCCATCTCCTTCTCTACGCATGCTGGTGTCTATGCACACCACCTTGATACGTGTTTGCAGGTATCTGTGTGCTTCAGAAGAATTAGTTCATAAAGGTTGGATTTGCTGTTTCTTCAGTTAGTCCTCACTGACTTGTGCGCCCAAAGCAGGACTCCAGCACAAGAACTCATGTCCCCTGCAGACACAAGACCAAGATTCAGTGTTTTTATATCAGTAACACACTTTTGTCAAAACTACTCAACTGAAAGTTGCATTTCAATACACTAGCATTGGTGTGAAGATACAGATCCTAGACTGGCTTCCGTCCTCCCCACCACTGTTTCCTCAGTGGGACCCTGCAAAGACAACTAGAGCAAGGTATTCTGATTGACCCATATGAGCCAACTGTTTCAACATCCAAGCAGAGATATGGTTTGTGACTATACCAATGCAGAAAATAAGCCTCCAGGTATGCAATAGCTTAGCAAAAAGTGCTTCCAGACTAAAGTAAGCAGGAAGGATCAATGCTCACAGCAAGGCAAGAGGATGGTGTCTCAGAAAGCTGCTCTTGTTATGATTTATGTGTATACAGTTTCTAGACTCTTTCAGCAATACACAAACAACAGCAGGTTCTCCACTGTGCACTCACTGTTGCAGCGTTTCTCAGAAACCTACATTTAGCTTGTCACACATGACCAATTCATGGAGAAGTTGCTTCTGTCCCACCTCCAAGTTACTGAGTTGTTATGAAGAGAGAAGTTTCACAGCACAACAGCTGCAAGTCACTTCACAGGATAAAAAGAGACAGATCTCTGAAACACTGGAGAGGAGTAATTATGAATTACTGAAACCTCATCCCCCATAATGGTCTAAGTCTCCATTTATTCAGATTCAATTCAACACCTTCATAGTAAACTTGCATCATGTGCAGCAAGATTAACAAGTTTCTTATAAGCCTTAGATTCTGCATTTTGTCACAGGAACATTTATCATTCTTCATCAGGTACACTAAACTCTGATGCAAGCCCACAACAAGTGACTGTGGCATGAGAAGGATCAGTTAACATTTGCAGGATTATTATGTACAGTGAAAGCTTTCTGTCCAAGATTTTTTTCTGCTGATACAGGTCTTGCCAAATGTTGAAAATGGTGAATCCCTGACAGACTTTACTGTCCATCTCTGCTGGAAGATGAACAGTCACTACACCGAGTACTGATCAGAAGAAGTGACCAAGGAGCATCAAAACAGGCTAAGAACTCTTCAACATTCATTCTTAGAAACTTAAAATACTTGAAAAATGGAAGTGGTTTTGTGCAAATCAAATATGTACACAGATATGTCATACTCCAATTTGTCTACTTGCTAAACATAGAAACTGGGAGATTCAAGTAAGGAAAGAGCAAAATTATCCAGCAGCAGTTACAGCTGCATATGAATAAATGAAAATGTAACTCATCACTTTTCCTTTTTTAACTACATCAAAGAATGACTTATGTTACAAGCAGATGGGGTTTTTTTCTTCCATATTGATCTCAGATATAGAAAAATTTTCTCTAAGAAGCTGCTGGTTTCAAATAGTCAAGACTCCAGTTATGGCAGCCAAGACGCTATTTTCAGCTAGTACTTCAGACATACCATGCACCTGTACTTCAGACACTATCAAAAAATACTATACAGTACTTTGGGAAGCATCAAGGACCTATATAACTGATTAAAAATTAGTTGCCAAATAAATTTCCACGTTAACTGCAGAATGCCTCAGGGCTTAACCTGGGGAGATCACTCCTTTGGCACAGGTGAGACAGACAGTCAATCAGATATTTAAATGAACAAAGGATGCCTCGTGACTCTTTCTTCAGTAAAGACATAAATACAAACCAAGATAACAGAGAATTGTAGAAGGGCCACCCTTGATCTTGAACAGTGTATGATAGTCAGTAGTGATTACTGACATGCAGTGAAGAGTCCTAACCTGTTGAGATATTTACCTCCTCCAAGACTGTCAAAGGCTCATGACAGAAAACAGGACCATCACCACCAGAATCACTCCTCACTGTGATCAGGACTTACCATGTCCAAACACACACACTTCTCAAAGTATGCAAAGTACTTGTGTTTTTGGAAAGGCTCTCTAAGCATAACAAATGGGCTGGAATCACAGTGAAAGTTTTAAGAACCACTCACCAGCTACCTGGACCTATCTGGAGACCTTGTGATACCGACAGTCTTCACTACGCTGGAGACCAAACCAATCCCCTTTCCCAGCAATGACACCATTTGAGTCAGTCTTATCAGAGTAGTTTCCTTGCACTCACAGCAAGCAGGGGCAGATCTAATGGGGACTCCACACCCTCTGCCCAAAGGAGTGAACAAGACTTCCCTTACGGAAAACATTCCCTCTCCTACTTCCCAAGACAGAAAAGATCTGATAACAAATATCAAAGTCATATATGAATCAAGCTATTTTACTGTAGCACCTAAATAAGAAGGCACTTCACATCTAAACCAAGACATTGGTTCAAGCACATTCAAAAACTGCTGAGCAGCAAACAAGATGTGCACAGGAGCAAGGATCCAGCAACCAAAACAGACAAAAGGAGGAGACTGTGTAGTCTCCAGAGCAGATTGCACCTAGGGCAAAGAAGAAAAGAGAGATGTTTATTCATCATAGGCTCGCATTTGGAATGCAAAACCAAATCAGAAGGGCATGAGTGTAGCCTGCAAATCAAGTCACGCAGCGTGAGTCTTTGCAAGGACTAGCAAATAGTGTGCAGTGTGCACAAGTATAACAAAACATGGTAGTTTTGAAAGATGAAGAAAAATGCTAAAAAGCGCTGAGATTACAGTGAACATAAACTGTTTTGCTTAGGGGGTTTAAGTTTTTTTGTTTGCTTTTTTTGGGTTTTGTTTTGAGCAGTTTTGGTTGGTTTTTTTTTTTTTTTTTTCCTTTACAGTAACACACAGCCATCTTGCTTGGAGTTGCTGAAAAGGAGCTACATGGATGCAAATCATACAAACAGTCTGGAACATTTTTACCCAGTATCTGTCTTTTAGCATTTCACAGTGACCAAAGTTTTTGGCAGAAAATCAAAACCTAAAAGACACATACATTTAGCAATGAACTGAAGAAAAAAGGCAGACAAAATAGAGAAGCAGTATTTAAAGATGTAAGAACACTGCAGGCTGAAAGTCAGAGTACTGATACATTTTAGGACATAGGAACAATCAAGTCTGACAGCTGCAGCAGGTAAGTACTCCTGAGTCTTTTGACATTGGTTTTAACTGTTAGGTGCTTTGCTCTCCACTCAAATATCTGCTATAAATGCATCAATCTCTAGCAGAATCAACCCAAGCACAAAAAAAACCCAAGCATCCCAACCCGATTCTCAGATTTTGGTCATGTCAGTGTTAGATCCTGTGTCTTAGGCTAAATGCCAAGATAAAAGAAGCCATTTATGAAGGTAACCTGTCACTCAACAGAAAACACATTTCTTTTGGGCAACTCTGCTACCAGAATAGTAGCCTCTGGCAGAGAGCTAGAGCTGCCAGCCTCAGTAGTAATCTCTCACCAGTCATTAGGGTAACAGAGCTGGCCTGTCACCACTTCTACCACCAAACAGAAGTCAGCTAGAACATAAAGCAGGCTATCAAAGAAGTTACCACATGAGGTCTTTGAGATGCTGGGTGTGAGACTGCTCTTGCAGAAAGTTCAAATGTGAGTGAGGTAATGTGGGATGGTTTCCAGCTTTAACATTACCATGCTGAAGAGGGGGAGCTCATTATAACCGTGCTAGGCTATAGCCCATTATAGCCCTGACCATGGCTGGGAAGGGAAATTGCAGTGATTTCTCGCGTCTTATGGATCCCCCATTTCTTCTTGGATATTGCTAATTTATTATGACCAGAAATTATGAAGTAAGTAAAGAAAAAGTATTGCCCAGCTGCATTTATCATTGTCCTGTGTTCTACCACAAGATCTTTACCTAGCCCTATGCTCACTTACAAAGACAAGGACCAAAGCAGCAGTGTTGACCCATGTAATTTTTTAAGATTTTTTCCAAGATTCCTTAAAAAACCCCCACCTCACTACATATGCAGTAAATTATCTCACATCTACCAGGCAGCGTTACCCCTCTCACTAGGGAAAAGTGTTAAGTGTGTGTGGGGGAAGTTTTTTATTGGTTTCTCCAGTCTTGCAGCATCTTTGCAGATGGGTGATGACTACCAAAGTAAAAACCGTATTTCTCACCCAGTTATTATATAACAGGCAGTGCTACAGATTGTATGCTGTATGGTTCAGAATGCCCTCAAGAAGTCTTTGAATCTGTGTTAAGATCAAAATATTTTTTTATCTGCTCATTAGTATTTGTAACAGCAGAAAGTACTGTTATAGGCAATCATTTCAACCACCAAAAAAGGCTCTGGTGACGTGATTAAACAGTTATACAATGATTAATATGGCTTCTACCTAATTTGCATATGCATTAAGAAAAGAAATATCCTCAGAGCATCTCAGCTACAGTAACACTATTACTACGCATTGTCATGTCATTTCATACATGTGCCAGGAATGACTATGCACTAAAAGGAAAAACTCATACACTTGATTGATGCGGCTCAACTTTCTGAACAGATAGCACTCACGTATCCCCAATAAAAGCATGAAAAACTGTGAGTCTATCCCATTCTTATTGAATTTCAAATCATTAACTGTAGCCTCCAGAAGTAAGACATGTTTACCAGCTCCTGCGTGGCTTTAACAGATCTGAGCAATTGCTGTACACATAGAGATGTCTATGCCCCCTTGGCTCCTCATACAAGTCCCCCTTTTCACCAGCTGGCACAAACACATATCCCCATATAAGATTTGCCTCTGAGTTCAAGCAGAGTTTTTAGCACAGTTTCAACGAGGGGAGAGGGCCCCATACTGCAGCTGGATCTGCTCAGGAGAAGCCCTGCCCTCCTCCAGTGGCAGGGCCGGCCTGCGGCCTCCACACAGAGGGGCTTCTGGTGGGGTGACCATCACACTCCGACAGACCCTTCCCACTGCACCATTGCCACAGGGCTCGGCAGCGCTGCGCTAGCGGCTATGCTCAAAATACACAGGTGCAGCAGAAGCAAGGAAGGCAGTGGCACCCAGCAAGGGACCTAAAGCTTCAAAAACTTATTGAGGATTATGTCTAATCAGAAGAAATAGTTCCTTTGCTATACTCTTCTACTAGTAAATTCTCGACAAAGAAATAAATCACACGAATTCTTCCCAACCAGAAAAACATTTCACATTCTAGCACTGACTCTGTCTCTAGAGTATTGCAGAAAGTTTCTTTAGAACAAAGTAGACCAAGGAACAAGATACACAGATTTCTACTAAAAAATAAATCTACTTCTCCATAACATTTCTGTGATTTATTCAAACAGAATACAATGGAATTATCACCTTTACAGCTAACCCACCCCAAACCTGAGCCCTTTTCTGTATAGCACTGAATTGTTACTATACTATGTAAAGAGCACACACTACTGGAATGTACACAGTGAAAAGGAAAAAAAAAAAAAGTAAAGCTCTTTTTGCCAAAGTAACCATTTTGTCTACTAACGTGTTCTCTAGAAAAATAAGGTCTAGGCAACGTCCAAAAGTGTTCAAGTTTCAATAAATATCAATGCCCCAAGTTTGCACTGGCACAAGAAATATGGAGCACACAGTTTAGAAAACTATTTTCCTATGACTGAGTCAGCAATGCATTTCAATCTGCTTAAGATTTACAACAAAAATCATTTCCCTCCAGGGTTTGATTTTAAAATCAAAGCCATGTAAGAGTGCAAGAGCACTTACACAGCTGTGTTAACTCTCAATGGCAAATTAAAGCTCTAGAGAAAGACATTATTTTAAAAAAAGTTCTTTATCAATACCAAGAAAATATACATAGCCGTATTATGTTTTAAATATATATATACACGCACATCTTTTCAAAAGGTACGATTCTGGCTATTTTTTTTTTTTTTTTTAAGTTTGAAAAGCTTATCCATTGCTATACAGTTCAGTAAGGTGTATTAGGAAACACACGTTTTATATCCCCCATGAAAATAAAGTTGAATCTTTCTGTAAACAGTAATTTTCTTATTTTCCGAAATCTCTACAGACCTCAAGTACTTCACTGAAAAATTAACAACCACCTGCCCCAGAACCACCCACGGAGACCCTCACTGCTGAATGTGACATCGACAGAACTCGGGAAACGCTTAGCAACACCCGGCTCTCGCAAAAACGCCTTCTCCGGGCGCAAATAAATAAAAATAATAATTAATAATAAAAATAATAATAATAGCATAAGGGCGGCGGCGGGCGCGCACCTTGGCCCCGCGGTGCCCCCGGGCGGGATGGGGCCGGGGCCGGCGGGGTGTCCCTCCTCAGCAAGCGCTGGTCTCCGGAGCGGCGGCGGCCGCCTCGGGGGGAGTCTCCCGCGGCTGGGCGGCGGCGTGAGGAGGAGGAGGATGCCCGGCGGCGTTGATGTGGCAGCCGGAGGAGAGGTGGCTGCGGACGCGACCCTGCAGCTGGGTGACTTGGGCGCGGAGGAGGTTGGCGGTGGCGGCCAGCTCGGCGTTCTGCCCCTTGAGCGCCTTCACCTTCTCCTCCAGCCGGGCGATGCGCTCCAGCTTCCGCCGGCGGCACTTGGAGGCGGCGATGCGGTTTCGGAGCCGCTTGCGCTCTGCCTTCAGCCGCTCCTGGCTCTCCGCGTCCAGCGGCGACAGCGACGGCGGCGTCGGCGCGCTGCTGCCGCCCTCCCCGCCCGCCGACGGCGGCACCTCGGGCACCGTCTGCGGCTCCTCCAGGGACCGCGCCGGAGGCAGCCGGCCGCTCCCCAGACCCGCCGCCCCGAAGGCCAGGCCCGGCGGCGGGGCGGAGGCGGAGGGGTAGGCGCTGCCCGAGGGGCTCAGCGGCCCGGCGGGGTTGAAGCCGCTCAAGTTGGTGTAGACGGCAGGAGGGTCGGCGGCGGCAGCAGCGGGAGCGCCTGGCGGCCCCGGGCGGGCGGTGCAGCAGGGTCCCGGCGCGGAGAGCGGCGGCGGCGCCGCCAGGAGTTGGTTCTGCTTGTGCAGGTCGGCCAGGGCCTTGACGAAGCCGTCGGCGAAACCCTCCTGCTCCTGCGTCACCGGCTGCCGGTAGAGGAACGGCCCCGCCGCCGCCGCCCCGCCGCTCCCCGCCCCGGGCGCCGCCGGCCCCGGGCTGCCCGCCCCCAGCCCCGCGCCCCCCTGGATCAGCAGCTGCTCCAGGTCGGCGGCCGGCGGCAGCTTCAGCAGGGGCAGCTCCGCAGCCGACCCCAGCGCGGCCTCCGGGCCGCCGCGGGCCGCCGCCGCCCCGCCGCCGCTCCCCGTCTCCGCGGAGCCCGCGGTGGGCGGCGGGGCGGCGGCGGCAGCGGGCGGCGGCGGCAGCAAGCGCAGAGCCGCCGCGCTGCCGCGGGCGCCGGCGGACGGGCGAAGGGCGAAGGGGCCCGGGAGCGGCGTGGGGGCGGCGGTCGGCAGGTCCCGCTTCTTCCCGGCGCCCAGCAGCATCTTCTGCCCCGCCGCCGCATCGGCTCCAGGTCCGCCGGCGGTACCGAAACCCGGCAGCGGCACGAAGTCGGGCAGCAGCTCCAGTCCTTCCTCGGGGTAAAACGGCGCCTCCATCTTCACGGCGGATCGCCCGCTACGCCCGCCGCTCATGCTGCCGCCCTCGCCGGCCGGCGGCGGCTCCGGCGCGGGGCGGGCCGGGCTGGGCGGCTGCTCGGCGGGGCCGGCCGCCCTCGGCTGGCAGCGGGGACTGAGCCGCCTCCCGGCGCCGCCGGACCCGCGCCACGCCCCGGGCCCGCTGCCCGCCCCGCCGTCGCCGCCTCCCTGCCGCCGCCGCCGGTCCTCCCCCCCCCCCGCTCCTTCCCCCGCCCGCCCGGCATGCGCGGAACGGCTTCCCGGTGGGGTGTCCGTGGGGAACCCGCTCTGCTCCTCCTCTTCGGAAACTCGCCCCGCAGCTGCGGTGTGGGAAGGAAGGCTGTGCCGGGGCCTTCGTCCGGGGACGCGGGGTTTCTCGGGGCCATCACTCCGGCCAGTGCACGAGTCCTGCCGGAGGAAAGGGAGCAAGGGACACCACGCGTGGCGGCTGCTGTGGGCGGGTGCTGGTGCGTCCGGTCTGTGATGGATGGGCACAGGATAGTGCGGGTGTCGAGGACTAACGATTCCCGACAACACGGTGCTGAGAAGTCCGACGGGGTAATGCTTGGCCATCAGGAAACATGCCACCTGGTCAAACCAAAAGTTGCTCAGAAGATGGACATAGATTTGATGTAGCCTTTTCTTCTGAAAAAAAAAAAAAAGTTAAGAAAAAGGATTTGAAACAGCCT
Organism: Amblyornis subalaris; assembly: GCA_018881555.1. Lineage (NCBI taxonomy): Eukaryota > Metazoa > Chordata > Aves > Passeriformes > Ptilonorhynchidae > Amblyornis > Amblyornis subalaris. The sequence continues at coordinate 157,601 of JACAXG010000215.1, forward strand.
AGACGTACTTCCAACATTTGCAACATTACTGAAACGTGAAAAGCATTTTTCAGTTTGGGGGTTGTATTTATTTGTTATCTTTACTCGAGACAATTGCCTCTTCCTCTCTCCTAATCTCTGAAATTCTTATGGAATGAGGAAATTTCTTTCCACCCAGTCTTTTATAAATCCCTTTTGCTTCAGGATACCAATGTAATCCTGACAGAACTGCTGAGAGCTCTCATTTAAGTCTTTAAAATCAGCTTGCTGACTGAGGGCCTCAGTGGCTCATCTACACATTTGCCAGATCTCCTCATCCGTGGTGGGATGCCCAAGCATCCACTCAGTTAGGTGTCACCTTCTGCAATCTACTTATGCTTTCATGCTTTCTCCATAGGCATTTCCTCCCTACATATCAAGACCAAGTGCCTCTTCTCCCAGTATCTAGTGAAGATGCTGAGCTCTGTTAGCCACACAATCTGTATGGCCATGCTGTGCCTCCACGTGCCTAGGTTCACTCCAAAACCTGGAGTGGAGAAGGAGACAGACACTGGTGTCAAGTCTGGAAGGACTTTGCCTCAGAAACCCCCTTCAAGTCTATAAGAGAACTGGAGTCTAGGTGCACTAACAAAGGTCTGGGTGACCTTGGCTCAAGTACTTTGGTGCCCCCAACTCTTGCTTATAGGGCAAGAGCTCCTTTCCAACACAGCCCAGCACCTTCAGTCCCTGCCCAGCTATGTTGCAGGTGTTGCTCTCTTCAGCCCCATCTCCTGGGTGAACCTTGGACCTGTGTTTCTAGTTCTGTTCCTGGCACCATCTCCTGCTGCTCCTGCCTGAATCACCTGGGTGGACCTTGTACCTGGTTCATCACCTCACCTTCTGTTGGTGTGTCAGCGGGTCCAACCATTAGTGTTTGCCCTGCTCTTGTGCTGCAGGACTCTGCCCAGGCTGGTGAGCCTGGGCCTTCGCTCTGGCCACCCCCAGCTCATCTTACCATGGGACAGCCCTGCTCTGCTGGTCCCTGAGTTTGTGGCAGGATCGCTGCCCAGAAAACTGGCAGCAGAAGGAGTCGAGGGAGAAGAAAGCTGTCAGGCAAAGGCAAAGGCTGTCAGGAACAGAGGCACTCGCCTGGATAGGGGAGGAGTAAGCATGTTTTTCTTGGTAAGGAAGGTAGTGCTAGAAGGAGCTTATTTTTGTTTCCTTGTCTCTTGGCTGACCTAGCAGAAGAGGGGCAGAGCTAGCAGTGCTCAGCCAGCACTGAGTACTGAAAACAGCTAATATGAGTGGCTTTGTGGAAGTACTGGTGAAGCTGCTTGCTGTACAGGCTCTTCTGTCTTATTCCTGGATGAGCAAATGGCAGTGACTGGTACCTTACATAAGCTGGGCAAGGAGGGCTTTCTAGGCAGAGAAGCCACAGCCTTCAACCTAAAGCCAATACACCTTCTTTTCTGTCCCTTCCTTACAAAGCAAGTGTAGCGGGGTAAAGTAGGCTGAGGAGAAAATGATGATCTGGGTGGGGTCAGAGAAAAAGCTGTGGAGGTTCACTTGGGTCTGGGGTCATTGTCCAGGAATTTCTAGATATGATATTACACATGACTGAGGTGACCCTAAAGGTAGGTTCCTTCATTATTCTCATACAAAAACTGTCACTTATGTAGGATGGTTTTATTTACTGATCTAATGCAGAGTTGGAAAGTGAACCTCAGAATGGGATATGTTGAAGCTGCTCGAAATATACTTACTTGTACCACCAGATCGATTTATTGAGAGATCTACTGATATACCTGCAAACTACGTTTAGGCGAGTGACACGGAGCTGTTTTGTTGTTTTACACATCCTTAATGCAACTGTGTGTTATGGCAAGGTGGTCTTTGCGTTGTTTTCTTTTGCTTTACCCCGCCTCTGCCCTTTCCCCCCCGCCCTGCGAAGAGAGCCAGAAACTCCCGCGGGGCTCACAGCAATTTCTTCCTGTCCCTGTGACAGCCGCGTTGTGCACACCCAGCCGTCCGCCCGCCCGCAGCCCTGCCTGGCGGCTGGGGCGACCATCCCCGGGCAGGATCTCGGGCATGGAGCGGGTGGAGTAGCCCCTGCGGGGTCCCTCCCCGTGCAGGAACGGCCGCAGCGCAGTCCTCGGCTCCGGCGTGGTGCCCGGCGGGGTGGGACAGGCGGCGCTGCCCAGCTGTGGGGGCGGGGGGGCGGGCGGCGCTGCCCGGCCGTGGGTGCGGAGGGTGTGGGCGGTGCACGGCCGCGGAAAAGGGGCGGAGCGGGGGAAGGGGGCGGTGGGATTGGAGGGCCCGCCGGGCGAAGCTCCACCCCCACCCCGCGCCCCGCCGCGCCCAATGGGCGGAGCGCGGTGCGCGCCGCTACCGCGAGAGTTTCCGTTGAAGCTGGCGCCGCCATCTTGGAGTTGGGAGAGGCCGCGCGTCCCGTTCCCGTCCCTCTCCGGAGGGTCACGGGCGCGGGGGGGGGGGCGCAGGAGGCGGGGGGAGCATGGGCGCCCGGCGGTGAGTTCGCGGCGGCCCGCCGGCTCGTCCGCCCCCACTGAGGCCGCGCCGCGGCGGGCGCGGGGCTGGGCGGGATGGTGCAGTCCTGTTCCGCCTACCGCTGCCGGAACCGATACGACAAAGAGAAGCCCATCTCCTTCCACAAGTAAGCGCGCGCGGGCGCCGGGGCGGGGCGGGGCCGCGCCGGAGGCGGGGCCGCGCGCGCGAGTTCCGCGGGGAGCCGAGAGGGAGCGCGCGCGCGCATGGACGGACGTGTCTGTCCGCGGTCGCTGACGGGGGGAGCCTCGCCTGCCCCTCCCGGCGTTTCCCTGGGAAAAGCCGAGGGACGGGACGCTCTGAGTCGCCTTTTTCAGAGCGAGAGAGGGCTGAGACCCGCCCCGCTGGGGAGCAGAAGGGGTTTGGCTCCGGCCAAGACCCCCCGCGTTATAAAGCTTTCCAGAAAAGCTGAAAGTGCCTCTTACTTGCAGGTTTCCTCTTACAAGACCCGATCTTTGCAAGAAGTGGGAAGCTGCTGTTAAGAGGAAAAACTTCAAGCCGACCAAGTACAGCAGCATTTGCTCAGAACACTTTACCCCCGATTGCTTTAAGAGGGAATGCAATAACAAGCTCCTAAAAGAGAATGCTGTGCCCACAATATTTTGTTACACTGAACCTGGTGAAAAGGTAAACCCGACGCACCCATGGCTGCAGGGGCCGGAACGTGTCGTGTGTGTCATGTGGCAGAGCAGCGAGCAGGGAGAGAATGCAGGCTGGGGAGGAAGCAGCCTGTGCACCTGGGGTCAGCAGGAGGGCTGCGGTGACTGAAACACCTCCAACAGCTGTTCTTGTTTTCCATGACAAGAGCAGAGACATGGGCTGTCCAAGGCTTTGGAGTGTGGAGTGTTGTACAGGCGGACAGTGGCTGTGACCTGCTCATGTGTCCATTTAATTCAGCATCCATGTGCTGAATTAAATGGAATGGCAGCAAAGATATTGCCCTGTAGTTAAGCTATTCCACAGTATTTGCTGCACATTGGGAGTTTGAGAGAGCATTCATTAATGCTTGCAGATGGCACTGTACGCTTCCCATGGCTGATGGCTACTGCTAGTGTTGAAGAAATGGTGGATGTAAATTGTGAAACTTAAGTGTTCCCTCAAGAGGGCTCTGGCTTCTCAAAGTTAAAGTGAGGGACAGAATCTTACCTGCACCTTTTATCTGTCCTGAAACCACCTGTGTCTTGTCTTAACCTTGTGTTCAAAAGCCAGACTATGCCTGACTTCTGATGGTAGAGTCTCCTGTGTGATGTATCCTTCCCTTCACTGTGCCACTAGAGCAGTTTACCATGAGATACAAGTCACTTATGAGTTCTTCCTTCTTGGTGTAATAACTGTAAGACAAGAATGGAAAAGATTGATTTTTGACTCCTTTAAAGGGTATAAAATACTCGATCTCTCATCACTCTGCCGTAGAGGAAGTGCCAAAGGAGACAGTGGTAGATAGAGTAGGTCTAGGGAGCAAAAGTCTGTAATGGGATGAAACGCACAGAGGAAAACTCAGACTGTTCTTGTTCTATTTTTCTCTTTATATACAATATTGCATTGATGCAGAAATAAAAGGGCAATGTATTTGAAAAATGAAAAGTGGTTAATAACAGATATGAGAATATAAACAGAATGTATATAAGGAGACAGACAATTTACTGGGAAATATGGCTGTGTTTTTTGTTTGATTGCACTTCCCTGCTTATCTGTGCAATGCACATTTTTTTCATTGTGTAAAATACTTGCAAATTTTTTTACAGTCTGAAAGCTGAATAGGTGTATAGGGTAGACTGCAAAAGTACAGTTGGTGCAGTAGGATTAGTAGTGCTCCACGTTCTCAATTTCTCTGTCATGCCTGGATCTAGAAAACACAGAAGAGTGCCTTTTAATTCTGAAGGATTTAGTTCTGTTCCTGTTTGTCTCATGGCACTTTTGAATAAACTGCCACATATCTTCAAGTAATAATGTAGTAACAAAGAATAGTAGTGGTTGGTTTTGGAGTTGAATGCACGCTGATTTTGAAATACAGGTTTTTTTGCACTATGTGATTTGGTATACTTTCTTTTTCTTTACTTATGTCCTAAGAGAACTATTTATTGGGTGGAAGAAGTAATTAGAAGTCAGTGGTGATACCAAAGATCTGTTCTCTGTGATATGTTTTGACAATACTAATATGTCCATAGAGGTAGCATGTGTTCCACAGATTTCAATAGAAGTCTCTGTGAATTCAGCAGTCCATCAGTGATCTGAGTTTTGCTTTTGCTTCCAGCAAGAATGAATTTCTTTTTGCGGGCTCTATATTTGCCTTGTAGGTTTTCTTCGTAGAAAAATTTGATAGTGACAGCTTATAGGGTCAAGCTCTTTAGAATATTCATGTGTGAATTAGGCTAACAGTTTCTCATAACTGAGAAATAAGATTGATAGTTGGCTGGTTTTGTACTTTAAGGTGATCAATTATATTTGAGTGCATATGAAACTTCCCCTCAATACCAATCACCAAACTGCCTTTGCAGTTACTGTTTGCGAAGTGTTGTAGTTTGTATGAGGGACAGTTAGACCCCCGAATATCAAATATTATCTTGTTTGCATGTTAAGTCAAGAAAGTTAGTGATATGACCTTCAGATCTGATGAGCTTGGTAATTTGATGGTAAGGACTGTTGGGTGTTCTTAAAATCAACATTTTCCCGGTCCTTATGCTTTTCTTTGTACTAATAGTATTGGCAGCAGGTGGGTAAGTAGAAAATCGTTTCAGTGCCTCTTTTACTGAGAACATCTTAAGCTTTCTTTTTAACAGGCAATATACAAGCTCTTTGGTTTCAACAGTGCTTTTTCAATAAACATGTGCACAGAAGCACTTCTGAATTATACTGCATTCCTTTGGGGAAGAAAGAATCTGATCTCTGCTCTGGCCTGTGCTCAAGTGGTTAGGGATCAGTGTTGTCCTGAACAGTACAAGTGAACCTATCAAGAGCAACGTGATAAAACCTGCAGTTTTATCTGAAAAAAAAACCCCTGCAGTGGAGTTGAGCCAATTGATATTTTGCTGCTGCCAAAAGGGAGAACTGTGCTTCCCCCTTGTGCCTTCCATCTGCCAGCTGTGCAGTCCTGTTTCTTAACGTGACCTGGCAGCGTGTGCTCACAGCCCGCAAGACCAGTCCTGGGCTGCATCCAAAGCAGTGTGGCCAGCAGGGTGAGGGAGGGGATTCTGCCCCTTTGCTCCACTCTGGTGAGACCCACCTGGAACACTGCATCTGGCTCTGGGGTCCCAGCACAGGAAGGACGTCAGCCTGATGGAGTGAGTCCAGAGGAGGCTAGGAAGATGATCCAAGGGGTGGAGCATTCCTCTTACAAAGACATGCTGAGAAAGTTGGGGATGTCCAGCCTGGAGAAGAGAAGATGGTGTGGAGACCTCATAGCAACCTTCCAGTATCTAAAGGGGGCCTACAAGAAGGCTGGAAAGGGACTTTTTACAAGGGCAGGTAGTGACAGGGCAAGGGCAAATGGCCTTAAACTGAAAGAGGGCAGGTTTAAGTTAGATATTAGGTTAAAATTCTCTATTGTGAGAGTGGTGAGGAACTGGAACAGGTTGTCCAGAGAAGCTGGATGCTCCATCCCCAGAAGTGTTCAAGATTAGGTTGGACGGGGCTCTGAGCAATTTGGTCTAGTGAAAGGTGTCCCTGCCCATGGCGGTGGGGTGTTGAAACTGAATGATCTTTAGGGTGTCTTCCAACCCAAACCATTCTATAAATCTATGATTCTCACTTTTTCCACATATCAGGGCAGGTGTAGGTCATACCTTATGTTGCATTGCTTTGAGTTTTAGTAATGGACAGAAAAGTTATGTGGTGATAGTGGGAGATTGAATAGCTTTCTGTCATCTTAGCAACTATGTTTGAGCAAAGAGTGAATACCAAAGGTGAGAGGGCTGCTTTGCTGTTGAAGAGCTGTTTATTTTGGTTCATATCTCTTGAAACCAAACCCTTAGGCTGCAGCCCAAAACCAATTCCAGTTGTCGAGAAGACAGGTTTTGTTGTGTCTACCTCCCTGCTCTGCCAGCCTATCAGCCTACTTGGTAGTTGACCCTTATTATACCTCAGCAGAAGATTGTCTGCTTCTGCTATGGTTTTGACTAAGTTAGCTGATAGGTTCAATTATGTAGTGGTATGATGCAGCAGAAAGAAGGAGGGACGAAAGGGAGGGGGATGGCAGTGATGACCTTGTGAGGTCGTCTAAATTCCGTTTTGTGGAACTGCAGCCTGTGTCCTTGCTTCTTAGGTAATTGTGGATATACATTTGACCTAAGTCTTTACATAGGAATATTGAGACATCAAGGGTTTGAGTTTCAAAGAGCTCTTAAAGTGAAGCTGCTTAAAAATACCTCCAGTTGAGAAGCCAGACAAAACAGGCCTGGAACCATTTGTCAGTTTTGAAAATCTTGGCTTTGAAATTTATTATATTAATTTAAATCCTGATTGTTTAGGTTATTCTGGGGCTGTAGTAAGGGAGTTGTGTTGTAAGCAATGTTGAGCGTGAAATTGTACATTTTTTTCTTGTTCTTTCTAGTCTGAAGAATTTGCTGAACAGCCGGAAGATCCACTGCCACCTCCTCCACTGCCACCGCCGCCACCACCTCCACCACCACCACCACCACCAGCAGCTCCAGTACTTCCACCATCTCCATCAACTCCTTTTCATTTGTCTCAAATAGATGCCAGATTTGTAGATCCAAGTATTGGATTACTGATGCCCCCTCTCCAGCCCCCTAGCAATCTTGCTGTTTTTTGTGATCATAACTATACCGTAGAGGATACAGTTCATCAGCGAAAAAGAATTCAACAGCTGGAGGAACAAGTTGAAAAACTGCGGAAGAAGCTCAAGACAGCGCAACAGCGATGCCGGCGTCAGGAAAGACAAATTGAAAAACTGAGAGAGATTGTTCAGTTTCAGAAAGAAAAAGACATATTGGCAGGAAAAGGCTATGTGATTCTGCCTAATGACTATTTTGAAGTTGTAGAAGTACCTGCCTAGAAGTCATGAACATCAGTTTTCACTTTGGTAGGCCAAGAAATTTAGTTTAACAACTAAATTCTTTCTAATTTGGTATGTTTAATTCTCAAACAGTAATTAAGCAGTCATACAAATAAGATCATATTTTTTCTTCATTGCCATTTCAGTTTGATACAGTTTTAATATATTGGAGATGCAAGCATCTCAGAATTAGAATATGCAATTAATTTACAAAATCTGAATTGTTTCACAGATGGAAAGGATGCAAGATTGAAGACACCTAGAAATTTAATTTTTTTTACTATGTCTGTCTTATGCTTACAGGGGATGGGAACAGAATCTGGCTGAGAGTGATGTTTAGGTGGTTGTACACCTAGTGCTTTGTCAAGACTTTTAATGTTGGCTTTGGTAATCCCCAGTAAGTAGTTTTCACTGATTTTAGAAAGAACAGAATTAGGTCAGCTAACAAGCTCTGCAAGTGCTGCAGAAAGACAGATAAGATGCACATTTCAATCTGGAAAGACTTCCAACTTCAGTTTGCTATGCATTTGAAGCACTGCAAAAAGTCTAATTCCTGGATCCCTTTGGGTGAGGCATGTAAATGAACCTCTTCTTTTGGAGTAACTGTTCACCACGTATGTATTTTGAGGGCGATGAGGAGAATTCATTAGCATAGCTAACGAGAACCGGAGAAGTGGCTTTGGTTTTGAGGGCACTTAAAAATAGTACTGAAGTGCAGGGCTGAACTAAACATGTATGTTACTGCACTGTTGTCAGGATCAAGAAGACAATGTACTGTTTATAGTGAGTGCTTTGCAAAAGTACCCTGGTAATATACAGTCTCCAGTATGTTGTAGTGTCATGTTCCCATAAACACTGACTGGTAGAGTGTTGTCCTTGATTTTGAATGATTTGCATGTCAACCACGTGTAGCTTCAGGAAATTAAGAAAGTTTTTTCCTTATCCAGGGAGTCAGACATTTATGACCTTGCAGTATACAATGGTTTTATTTCTTTACTTTTTCACTCCCCAAAAGGCATCCACCAAAGGGCAATTAGGGAATTAGACTTTGGAGTTGCTTGGTGCTAGACTGGTTTATAATATCTCAAATGCTGCTGCATCTCCTTCAGCCTTATTAAGACTCTTTCTAGTAATAGATTTAGCATGACAAAGTAGTGCAGCAGTTTGCACTTACTTTCTAATAATTTATTTAGTTAGTGAACTCATTCAAAATGAGAGAAAATGGCTAACCCTAATGTAGCCTTCACGGCTGAAATTCCTGGATATACTAGATATGAGGAAAATAGCTTTTCTCATTCTATGTCAAACTTGTGCGATGTGGATTCTAGCTCTGATGTTAAAGAAGCCTTTTCATGATGGCTTTAAAAGCTTCCATTAATATCCTGTTAGCATGACATTTTGAAATGTTTCAAACCAGTCTTGATACTTCTGACCTCACTCATGCCATATGTCTATTTTCCCTACCATTTCATACACTTAAAATGAACAAAAATACTGATGCTTCCTTTTGTGTACGTTTATTATACCTAATTAAAAATTTGCAAAGCAAATGATGTGTTAGATGTTTAATTACTCTGTCTTCTCTTTTCCCAGGATTTTGCCCAAACTGTCTTGACATTTTGCAGGTTTTTTCTACTAGTTTCCTTGTTTAGATGTTGGGTTTTTCTCAGTGTACCCAAGTCTTGTTGCTGTTACACTTTTTGTTTAAAATTGCTAAAATTCAAAAGTGACAAGGAAAAGACGTTTAAAAAACTGATGCTATGCTGTTGGCATGTGTGACCAGATAGCAGATTGTGTCTGTTTTCTCTGCAAAATACCCTCTCTTCTTACTCTCCAGGAATTTCAAGTGTGAATTCCTGAGGCACAGTGGATTCTTGCAATACCACACACCCTGCCGCCCACCTCTGCCCCCTGACATTTGGTTGTATACTCTCACTACCACCCTTATGTCCACCAGTTCTGGTGCTGGCTGTGCCCTTCTGTGGGCACTTCAGCTAACTAAAGCAGCAGGTTTGGCTCATAGTGAAGAGGTAGCAGAAGGCCAACAATACCACACCTGATGTTGTGGGCCAGAAGTGGGGCATGAGGAGAAATAAATCCTCTCCTCTGGCTGCAATGAGCTGTTGCATTATGCCAGCTGCTTCTGAAAATATAAGGGTAGCTTCCCACTCTTTATATCCAGCACCATTTCCTTCCACCCTGGCCAAAATTCTCTGTTTCCCGCCCACCTTATGCTCTGGCTGCTGTGTTTGTTGGGCCCTTCTTGGGTGTTTTAGCTTCGTAAACCTCCAGGAAAGCAGCCCAACAAAACTAAGTGTGCAAAGTAAATTTAGGCTACACTGATACATGGCTGGTGTGTGGAGTTCTCGTGTGTTTAAGCTGTTTGCGTTGGTAAAGTTGGTTTAACAGCTGACACAAGTAAATGTTTCTTCTATTGAGAGGGTTGGTTATTTATTGTGTGTATGGTTTCAGAAGTAGCATGTTGAAGAGGGGACTGCTGCCCAGTCGTCTTCCTTTCCTGTTATCAGAGGATTTTTCTAATGAGAGATGCAGCCCATTCTGACGACAGGCTTGAATTTCTCCTGCAGCAGCTTTTCTTTTTTTCTTTAGAAAAAAGTCTTGTTAACTCCTGATGTAGTCATGTTAGGGCTAGGTGTGGACTTTGCTAGACCCATGAGTGTTCTCAGTATCACAGAGCTCTGAAGTGGGCAAAAAAGACTGGCACAGAAACAACTGATTGTTGTTTAGCAGTTGACTTTTTCTGCACTGCATCGTGCTCCTCACTCTTCCACAGTCTCTCTTGTTTGGTAGCAGTATAGAAAGAGAAGATGAAGGCTCTCTGCTACTGGTAAGACTAGAGAAAGAATTCTAGCTAATAAGCACAATATGTTCCCCAAGCATGTGTTAAAATTTCCTCTTTTTTGGGATCTGTTGTATCCACACAATCATCTGTAAAAGAGGTCTGCAGCATTTACTGGCATTGGCCACAACTGGTACCTGCACTATCAGTAATTTCATGAACATCTCTAAAAGGATGTAATTTGGAGTTAAAAAACAGAGGTGGGAATTGTAGAATGGCATGCAGTTGTTCAAGTGTGCATGAAGTAACTGACATTTGTTTAAATGCACCTCACCAAAACCTATTTTATAAAGTGAAAAATTCAAGGAAATTAGAAAATAGCAAAATTGGCAAAAAATATTCCATCTTTAAATTATAGACAGACAGATTTGTTTTTAAATGAGTGGATGCTTCAACAGATAGGAATCTGAGCCACTTCTGAAAAGAGAAGTTTTGGCTTACTTCTCCCTGTTGTCCCAGTGCCCCTTTTGGTGTGCTGGGGTGTCTGACCTATATGTAGTGTTTGCTTTTTTTCTTCTTAGACCTCTGCAAAGTATTAGCTTTCCTTTTCTAACTGGGACTGTTCAAACTCAGAGGCATATTTTATGGGGAAAAAAATTAATAGCTAAATATTTTAATTCTTGTCACACTGGGGGAGTTCTTTGTCACTGCTCTTTTTATTCCTGTGTTACCAGTTACCATCTCGTCTATGTTGTCACTAGTGTGGTCTTAACAACTGTGGCAGCAAATTAATTAAATCAAGATGTCCAAGAAATCTTCCATCTTGCTGACATTCCGTTTTCCTTCAGCTCTACTTAGGATCTAGGGCCTTGGTGCCCGGTGTGAGTTTTGAAGGAGTTAGAAAGTGCAAAGCAAATCCCACGTTGAACGTAGGAAGAAGGAAAGCAAAATAGTTGCTTGGATAAAACAAAAATCACAACAGTTTCTGAATACTTTCTAAAGGACTTCTCCTGTTACGTGCTTTTCTGGAGCCAGACAGTTATTCCTAGTTGCCCTTTTGCTTTCTTTCTTTCCTGAGATCTGTTTTAGGTTTTAGTCTGTAGGTTTATCTCTTTCCTGTCAGCTTACAACTTCATCAGGTGGCTTTGGCAGGGTGGAAAGGGTGTTTTGAGCTTTAGTCTAATTTTAACAATGAAAACACAATCTGCTGAAGCATGTTGATGACTGCAAGTTCAGGTACGTAAATGCTGCTGTTCTAAGCACAGCAGTTTATTTACCATACTCTGTCACGATAATGATTTGTTTATAAATGAGAAAAACAGGATACATGACTCAAAAATATGACAGTAATTGCTCTTAGAGATTTCCCTTTGCTCTTGTTCAATGTTTTCAATGGAAATTTTATCTTCATATAGAAATCTTTGATGAAACTGCAGATTTTATTGCACAAAATTGGGCAGAAGGCCTTACAGTGTTATATAGGCTGAAAGAGTTTAAAAATGGGCAAAAAAAAAGTTTTGCGAAGTTGCTGTTTAATCTGCTATACATAACTTGAAACAGTTGCCAAAGAAAGTCATGTTAACTATTCCTAAATTAAAGACAGCATTTAAATCAGTTACTGAGAAGGAAAGGTTCAAGTACCTCTCTTGAGAATGGTTACTTTACATTGTCATAATTAAATTATTGCAATAATTAACTTTTTCCACAGTCTTGCCACTGTTGGTTCGTTTAGCATTGGGTATCAGGCCTTTTGTTGTGCAAAATGGGCCATTGATCCTCCTGTAGCTGCTTCCTCCTATTATATAGGGCAAATAGATTGTAGAGCCTGGGCTCACACATTCCTGGAACTTGTGAAAAGTGATTGTCCTCTGCCTCTTGGTTTCAGTGGTCTTTTCATTAGGGGCGAGTAGGGAGAATACCATCAGACCACTCACTAGAGCATGTGTGGTTTTTGTTTATTTGTTTTGTTTCGTTGTTTTGTTGTTGTTGTGGTTTGTTTTGTTTGCCTTGTTTTGTTTTGTTTTAAACTCATGGAGGACTTGAGCAAATCAGGCAGGATTCTCATTTCCTTACAGGTTGTGTTGGATGTGACCATTAAAGATGCAGGGTCTGAGGCTGTACTAGTCATCTGTAGAAGAACCAATACTTCAGTATTTGAGGCTATGAAAGATGTGTAACTTCCTACTGGCAAATCTTCAGTTCAATGACCTGGGATGGATAATCCAGAAAAAGGAGGAGGTCTTGCCTCCAGTAATGGTGTCTTCTTTTGTGCTGGGCTCATTTAGTAGCCTGTTGCCACAGTCCAATACTCTCTAACCAAGTTCTCATATATGTATCCAGGACTTTGATTTAGCAGAATGATACAGCAATATACTGGAATTGCAGCATAAGCACAATATAGCAATTGCAATATACAGTGGAATCACAATTCAAATGCACTGTACTAATTCCCGTTACTGGTCTCTAAATGCTTGCTGTCGTTACACTGTGTCCCCACAGTTACTGGGAAGGAACATGCAGGTTCAACCCAGCTCAAGCCAGTTGCTGTCTTCCAAGGTGATTTTATGAGTTGTTTAGTTTCTATACTTTGTATTGGGCTGAGTCACATACAGACTACTCTCCCACGCTGGTCCAGTTAGCTCAGGAAAACATCACTCTTGACTAATCATTTCGGGGAAGGCTGTTTATTCGATCTGGTGACTGAATGATGCAACTGTATTCCTAAAGCAAAGTTTTCTATCCAGTCCCTCTTATGCTGAGATAATTTCATCTTTCTTTATGACAATTCATTGTTTTTCCTTACATTCTTCCCTCAGCACAGCATTTTTGCCCATCTCCTCTGGGCCTTTCTCCATTGCATAGGTCAGTCACCCATTCTCACACCATCTCTTTTAGTGTAATCTCACACCATCTCTTTTGGTGTAATCTCACACGTCTTTTGCAGAAAAAGTGGACTTTTTTGTCTTTGGGTGCTTCACAGCCTGGACCCGTGGCTCAGAAAGGAAGGAGTTTTCAGGGGTAATACTTTTTCTGAATTAAGAGGAAGGGATCTTGTTCTTGGCTTAAGAAATCCCAAGACTTCCGCCTGTACTAACAGGTTTGTGGTAATAACCACAGCTGCTTGCTCTGAGAGAAGGAAGCTTTGGATTCCCACTTTCACAGTCCAAATTTCTTGCCCTTTTTTTGTGTGGTTTTTTTTTTCTTCTTCATTTTGTATTGATAGGGTCAGAGTCTTCGTTCATTACTTCACCGACGTTGATGCTGTCAGGTCCAGAGGAATAGCACCTGCATGTAAAGAAAATCTAAAGGGAAAGTTATTCCCAAACTGGTTGTGAACCACCAAGGGGGAGTCTTAGAGCTCTTCCAGGAGGTCATGTGAACTCAGGCCACAGAGGATGGCCTTACTGATAAATGTTTCAGTTTCTAATTATTTTAAGCTTGATCATGCAAGCTTGTCTCATAGGTGTCCTGAGCTGATACAGTGTTATATCAAATGATTTTGTGGTGGTGGTTTTAATCTGAGGGATTCCAGCAGTTGCTGTCAGAAGAATACTTGTGGTGTTATGTCGAAGGGCTGAAAAAGAATTTATTTAACAATAATTTCAAATCTTGTTATATGTATATACTTTCAGTTCTTATCTTAATTTCTTTCTTTCTGAGTTCAGACAGGAAAATATTTTTATAGTTTTCTTTTTTTTTTTTTCGCATGACAAGGGACAGAAATTGCTCAGAGTTTATTTATGTGTTCAGCATGGTGAGGAACTGGGCAGGTTCTTATTACAGGTACTACAGCATGGAAATCTCTTGGTTGTGTATAATAGGCAACCTCTATTCCCCCAGTTGAATGTGCATGTGGCAGTTTCAGTTTGAGGAATTCCAGTTGTTTGGAAATTATCTATTTAAAATATAGACACACACAAACCACTGTTATAGGATCAGTGGAGTTACCTTTCTTTGATACTGTCATCAGGTGACAGATTTCCTCATGGTAAATTTTCATATAACTGAAAAAAAAAGACCCCAAAAACATATGTAATAAATTTTACACTCAAATGTTCAAGCAAACTTATCATGACATTACTTAACCTAATAGTATCACTCTGGTGATAACCATTCTTCCATCAATATTGACATTTACCTCTTGGCCTGTTTACTAAGGTTCCTAGAACTTACATTTTTTGTTTTGTATAATAGCCACCAGGTAATTGACATGTATATGACTTCAGTGATAAGATGTAATTAATTAAATAAATATCTACAAACGGTGCTTTCTTGTGTTGTTCCCAATGCTGCCTGGATTCCTACACCAAATAAAAGCCCAGCCTTCTTCAACACCTTTTACTCCTTCAGTCACAGAAGAAATCAGAAGCTTACACATACAGGAGATGACATTGTCCTTGCTTGTTTTTCTCAGTATGATCACACAAAATCTTGCTTTCTAGTAAGTCCATCATCTCTGTGATGAGATAGGACTGTAGAAGTAAGACTTTTCTCCCTGCTAGAAATCTTTTATAGTATTGAATGGTGTACAATTTTCTCTTGCTTTTTCTCGTGTGCCTCACCTTGCTCCTCTACAGCACCTCTCCTCTCTCTTAAAAAAGAGTAAGTTGTTTTTTCTACTAGTACCCTCAGAATATAAACATCTGTGTTTCTCAACATGTCTTCTGATCTTTTCTACATGGTAGTGAGACACTGACCTGTTCAGTTACAGGGGTTGTCAGCAATTGAACAGGGAGGTATTTGGAATGTGCGGTAGTAACCTTTTATTATGGACTGGTAACTTTTTGCTGTTTCATGCTATAAAATGTGCCACAGAGATGAAAATGCAAAATTGGAAACAGCATTGGAATGAAAAGCATGTCTGAGCTGAAGACTGCTTCGGGTTAATGGATGAATTTGGCCTGAGGAAAGAGGAGCTTGCTTAATATTTCAATGGATTTCACTCTCTGTGCTTTCAAGCTGAGTTTTGCTTTTATTTTACTTGCCTCTCGATTCCTATACATAAGAGATATAAAAGCAAGCTTAGTAATTCCCAGGGGACAGGAGAGTTTTCTGAGCAATGTTCTCACGACCGATGTAGCTTCCCCCCCACAAAAATCAAGACCTGCTAGTTCTGAAATGTTAGAAGCCTACCTCTGAACATTTAGGACAAAGCTTTGCTGAACCCCATGGAACTAGGATTTCTTCTTTGAATTTCTGAAAATGGTATTGTATCATTGGGAAGTGCACCATGGATTTTTCTCATCAGCTTTGTGCAGAAGAGAGTTAATGGGGCAGAATCATTGTCTCAGACAAGACTAAGCAGCATTGTTCTTTGGGAACGAAGTATGAAGTCATGTATAGCTTCACCTGCCAAGTGCTTGCTGATGATGTCACAACAGGAGATGAGCTCACAGCAATATGGCAGTCTGCTCTGCTGCTGTCAGATCATGGAAAGGTAAAATCCAGCTTCACTGATAAATGGGTTTTTATGTGACCAACTGAGGTGCCTGATAGCATTTCTATGCAAAGAGTCATCCCCATTACCCATAGAGGAATTAAACTCTGAACGAAACTCTGCAGTCTTTTTATTGCTCCTGTTGACTTTGCTGATTATCACTGGCGTTAAGGCATCAGACTCTCTGGGCTTACTGAGAGCCTCAAAACATTACAAACCACATGAAATCAGGTCTGTTGGCTGACTTGCATTGAAAGTGAATGTGAGGAGTTGCCCCAGTGAAGAGATATAAGGATGGTAATGTGGAGAAGGATGATAGCAGCCCAGTTTGGCCTGAGGCAGTTAAAATGCCCTTTTGGGCCTCTGTGAAGTTTAGTGGAGGTGGCATTTGTTCTGTAAGCTCTATCAGGGCCATGGCAAGTTGTCTCCTGGCACTCTCCCCCATCATCCATTGACTTGCCAAGGACTGGCCCTACACTTATCAGCCTTCTGTTGGAGAACTGGACCTCTTCCCAGCCCATTCTTCCTGCACCATGTGGGTAGTCTGCAGAGCATTTTGGCTGTGATCCCATATGTGCCACCTCCTACTAATCCACACAAACTGTTGGACTCTATTCACAGTTCAGGGAGTTATTCCAACCCAGCCTTGGTTTACTCTTAAGCAAAGTTACCTAAATACATTTAGGTTAATTCTTCTGACTAAGCACAGGCAGGCCATTAAAACATTTACAGGAAATAGAATATTTTGACATGGTAGAAAAAGCAAAACTAATTTTTTGCATATTTTATAAGTAATATCAATTATGCTTTCTACTGTGGTGAAGCTGTAAACATTTGGTTTTGTATTCAGCTTCCTTGGCTTGTAAGAAGCAACACAAATGACAAATACCAAAGATGTCATCCAGTAGAGATAGCTATTTTGGTCTCAAAACCTCCCAGTTTGCTGTTTCATAACTTTGAACTATTTGATGAACTTACGCAGTTTTAAGATATATCCATAGGTTATATATAGCACCAAATAATTACAGGACATTCTACTACCTAACATTATGTTCACATCACTTTTGTTATATGTTTGATTATATGTTGGCCAAGGGTTAATTTTTGCAAGATATATGAAAAGCATACTCTGACTTCATTCAGAAACTGTAAAAGCATCTGATATATTATGCTATGTTTGCACTCATGTTCAACATCAATTGTTTCCATAGTTCCAGGCTAGTTGATATTACTCAGAACTGTTCTGTTGTAGGTATAGGCTATTATGCATGAAAGTCAAAGGCCTTTATTTCTTCCATACTCAGTACTCCTAGGCATGAAGTCTAACTGCGTTTTTTTTGTACATATTCATGAGCACAGCTTTGTAAACTCTAACATAGCAAGCAAATACCTGGAGGTAGACAACATTTTTAAGCATATAGGTAGCCATTAAAGGGGACTATGACACTTCATGTAATAAGTTATTATGGATAGAAAATTCTGGAAGTTATGTGAAAGCTGGTTTCTAGGTCTACACTGAAGTGCACTACCTTTTATGAGCCAGTGAAAATGGAAGCCCAAAATTCCACTGATGTTCAAAATGATGGTCCTTCATATACTGTCTTTGGTTCCTACCTGTGAACATTCCTATTTAGTCTTAAGAAACCTCTAGAAGGAATAAATATTATTCTTTGTAAATTATTTGACATTAACCCAAACAATATAGACACGGCATGGCAAGCAGGCATCTCTGGATAGAAGGCTCAAATCCCAGGTCAAATCCTCAGGAAGGAATGTTCAGAACAGCAGAGGGCTGACTTGAGCCCTGCTGTGACACTCCTAGAGAAGGACAGATAGAAGTTAGCAGGTGGTATTACATGAATAACCTCTTGCAAATTCTCCCATGACTGTTTTCTCATAGAGCAGGTTGTTTTAGGATACTGTGACAGAGGTGAGGTCTGGTCTGTTGATTGGATGCTGCCAGAGCAGTTTCTGATTTTTGGCCAGAGATGATCTGAAGTAAAATGCATGCACTTCATAGGATCCTGAGTTTTGTGAGGCTGAATGTGGCTGAGACAATTCGTGCTGGTGCGTTTTCTGTAAAAATAGTAGCTTCCAAAAAAAATGAAAAGGTAGAACAACTCACAACGTACAGAAATTCAAGTAAGAGGGTTGTGTTCATGAAGCACAATTTGATTGTGCACTTGCAGATTTGAGTATATCGTCTGTAACATTTTTCCACAGAAATGTAATCTCTAGTACACATCCTGAAAATGCACAGGATGGAGAACTTTCTAACTGTGGAAATCACTGTCTTTTTGGAATCCAACCAGCTAGCAAGAGGTATCAAGCAGTACAGGAAAATGCACAACAGTAATTGCATTTCTTTTCATTAAAACATTATGAAAAAAGCCACAAGCACCACAACAGCATAAGTAATATTATGAAGAAAGAGACAGACGAGGTATGGGCTTCCAAACATTTCTAGTAGTTTTTGGGGAAACATGACGATTGTTTTTATCTTTTGAACAGTAGAGAACTATTATCAGTGTCAAGACATGTTTCCAAAGCTAAAAAAAACCCCTCCTTTTGAATCGTGTGGACTATGTGGGCCCACAGAGCAACCATCTCTGCTGACTCAGGAAGAGATAATAAAGAACAAATGCCCTCAAATGCAGGCAGGAACAGAGCTTGTAGAGCTCATCCAATTTCTGACAAAGCATTTGATTTTGCTATGATATCTTCAGGGGAGTCCCCCACCCTCCCATGCCAGATACAGCAGCTCCAAAAAGAAAGTTTTTCAGCTACCAGCATTCTGGCTGTGTGATGGGACTGTCACATCCAAAGAGAAGAGGATGAAATGAACAAAACTGCACGACAACTTACGCAGCTTATTAAGGCCATAGGATGTGGCAGGAATTGCCCTTTGAGTTTTATGATTGCCTTGGGGATAAAAAACGTGTATTAGATCGAAATGAGAAAGCAGAACCTCTTGTAGAGTATGGCATGTATTGGGATAAAAGCTCCTAGGCAGCAGCTGTAACCACCGAAAATGAGAAGCTGAGAGGCTGATGCAGTTAGGCATAAAACAAGTTCCTCTGTCATTCCTGAAGCAGTTGTCTTTAAAACAGATTTTTCTCTCATACCTTGCAAAGTCTCTACCTTCACTAGTAGTTTGCTTACCCCTGAAATCTTCCAAGTCTTTACATCAGCAAATCCATCTGCAGATAAAATTTGAGCTGTGAGGGGCATTTATGAAAGCAGAGATGAGCTTGATGAAATGGAAAGACAAGCAGAGAAAATGGCAGAGCTGAGCCACAACAGCCCAGCTTTGTTCACAATTATTAACTCAGAACAAATGGGTTTGAAAATTATCATATTCAAAGATAGATAGTGTCATCAAAATGCAGGAAGTGGTCACAGTGCCCCAAGAAACTCCTGAATGAGATGTCACAGTAAAGTTAGAACCAAAAAACGAAAACAAATATTCTAATGCAGAGGGTGATGCACTAACTATTGGAAATATTAACGTGCGAGCAGTGGTGAAGAGCCTGTGCACCTCCAAAAGGCCCATGTCCCTACTTGTCTCCACTCCCTGTGAAACACTGGGAGGTTTCTACAGAGCGATATGCAGCAGGCAGCTGCATGGACTCTGCACCGTCAGAAGGCACAGGAACTCAGCTCTTTCTCAAGTCTGCATTCACATAAATGTGGTAGAAATGGGAAGGAGGGCAGGGAGGGGTTCCTCATGGTAGGAAGGTGCCAAGGAAACCAAGGACTGAAACGACTCTTCTGCAGAACCTTGTCCCTGTACTTGCAGAGCCTGGCCACTGCTGAAACAACTGCCTGGGTGCAACTTGCAAGTGAGTCCAGCTCTGGCAGCCCCCGTCAAGGGTTCCCATCAGCCCTTTCTGAGGCTGCTGTGCTGAGTGGCTCCCTGTTCCCTGGCTGACACAAAGACAAATGCACGATTTTTCACCCGTGAGTTTTCAAAACTACGCGTTACGCTGGTCTCCCAAACAGAGCTCACTCGACGTGCAATACGCAGGGTAGCCCAGACGAGTCCGGCGCACCATTACATCCATTCCCTTCGAAGCCCAGGGAGTCCCTGGGTCAGCAGGGCCCTGATGCTGGCAGTCCGCGCGGTGCTGCCTGTGCTGCCGCGTCCTGCCGCGGCGGGGAGCTGGGACAGCGGCGGCGGGAGAGCAGAAACGCACGGAGGAGGGGAAAGCACCTTCGCTCAGTGCGAGAGAACGGGGGAAAAGGGAGGAGAATGTGGCGGAGGAAAGTGGCGGCTGTGCTGCGGCACCGCGGTAGAGATGAGGACGGTGGGATGCGGCGCTGCTCCTGTGCGAAAAGGTTGTGTGGAGGAGGAGGAATGGATTAGAGGGCAAAGGGCAGTCAGGGAGAGACTGAATGGGGTTTGCTTGGTGGGGCCTGTAAGCAAGCCAAGAGAAAGAAGGAGGATGTTTTGGGGAATGGAAAGCTGGAGGAGAGCAGAAAGGCTTCAGGATGTGTGGACCGGTGGATGGCT
This sequence comes from Amblyornis subalaris, assembly GCA_018881555.1. Lineage (NCBI taxonomy): Eukaryota > Metazoa > Chordata > Aves > Passeriformes > Ptilonorhynchidae > Amblyornis > Amblyornis subalaris. The sequence goes on from JACAXG010000215.1 coordinate 177,885, forward strand.
GTCTCCAAACTTTTCCCTCTGGCACGTGGAAGTGTCTGGTGCTGCAAAAGTTGTTGGTGAGCTGGCTAAAAACAGGTCTTGCCCAGTGAAGATGCACATTTTGAGAAGCTGCTAGTGGGGAGAGGTATCTGCTGCTGGCCAGAACTGCAGTCAGAAATGACCTGAGAAGTGTCAGGGCAAAGATGAGATTCCAGGAGTTCTGCCCTTTCCCACCCCATTTTTGCTCCAGAAACTGTCCCCTCACCCACTAAAGGCTGATGTTCTGCTGGCTTCCTGCATCATGCCAGATGGTACAAGATGGATTCAGTCCTCCCTTGGGAGCTCTGGGGAGCCTAGCTCCATCATGAATCCTGGCACTACAGGTGTGCCTTCCTTGGCTCCTGGCATATCACCTGCAGGGGCCAGGGAAGCTGCAATGGGTTTGGGAGGGAGAAGGCACATCCACCTGAAAGGTGACTCTTCCTCCATAGCTGCTGCCTCACCTCTCCTTCCTCCATCCTGCAGCTGACAAAGCTAGAGGTGCAGCAAACTCCACTTTGGCTCTTGGTTTTGGAAACAAAGCCTCACAGTTCTGGTACAGAGCATCTCCCATCTATGTCCTTCCTCTCCACCATCCTTCTCGCTTTAGTACAGATTCCCCCCGCTCTGATTGCCAGCCAGCACTGCCATCTCTGCCTGGAATCTGTTTGCCATTCTTGACTGCATGATGCCTTCAGGTAACATGGCTTAGGACTCTCCATCATAACCGCAAGTTTTCAGTTGCTCCTAATATTAACCATGTGGGCTTGAACTGATTGATTTGTGCCTCTAGATGGATTTATCTGTTTCTTGGCATTTTTGCTGCCTAGGGGGTGAGGCCCAGCTCCAGCATTGCTTTTTCCCAGGCAGTACTTGGCCCTTTGCAGCCTGGAATGGCAGCCTCATATTAGTTACAAATCCCATGAAACTTGTGGAAAAGCAAAGGCATATTCTTAACAGAGAATAGCCACTCAAATACTGCCACAAGCAGAGTTCTGCTGAAGAATTAATTTGCTATCTCAAGGTGGACGCTCCTTATGCTTCATGGCCGGTCTGGCAAAATGAAGTATTCATGCATACCTTCTTTTCCAAAACATTGGAGTGCATGGCTGAATAAAGACCTGTGAACAGAAGACAACAGGCAAACTGAATTTATTTCTCCAATACCCTCCTCTGATAACTTTGGAAGCCTATGACCAGGCAAACCTGGTGCTTACCGCTTGTCACATTCTAGGCATTGGGTGGGGGCAATGATAATGCAACCATAGTTCATATTTCCCTCTAAGCAACTATCATGTAGTAGCAGAAAGCCTACTCCTATAGGCAGGTAATAAATTAACTCTACTGCCACAGGACAGCATGTTAAAGCCTTGTGCAAAACAAGTTTCTCTCATATTGTCTAACAGAGCAATGCCTGGATGCAATCTCGGGCAGTAACTGTGATCAGAGGTGTCAATGGGTAAAGGCTGGGGCTTGCAATCATGAAGCAAAAGTGGTGGATGGTGCCTGAGGGTGCTGAGTCCTGTACATGACCACAAACATGCTGGAAAGTATGGGCTAGTCAGCAGAGAACATTTTAAAGGGGTAACCTTGTTGCAGAAAAATTTGCATAAAGCTGAATAATTGTGTTTAGTCCCCACTCAACTTTATGCTAGATTGTGGTGCTGTCTGTCCACACCATTCCAACCAAATGACTGCTGTTCTCTTGATGCCATCATAAAAAAAGGAGCCTTACTGCGTATCTCAAGAAGTTGTGTTTTTATGCCTAGTCTGTATCTAATAGGGAAACTGAGAAGTGACAGCAGCTGGTGGTGACAGTACACTTCATTGAAGAGGGTCTTTTGGTCGCACTCTTGTTTTCAAGTGGCTTTCTGCATCTGGGATGAGGAAAGGTGCAGAGGAAGACAGCTGCTCCTCTAACCCTGCTGGGTGAACACTGGCAGAACCAAGGAACTAGCAAGGGCCCTTGCAGATTTTCCTGTGTGTAGAACAGTAGTGGGAAAAACAAACTCACTGAGTTGCTGCTGATGGCCTGCCTGAGAGCTACGGATGAGGTAGGCTGCAAGGCCACAAAAGCATGAAGAAGGTGATAGGACACTACACGAATGTTACTTGCAGCAGCAATGTGATTTTTAACCACACTTAAATAGCAACTTTTTCATTACAGGAAGCTGAATAATCTGATAAGACTACAGCTGTCAGTTATCAATCCTCTGTGAGGACTTTAGATAAGGCAAATCTGAATCACAAAATTTATGACTACCAAAATCTGGGCCACTGCAAGAAATGGACCCAGTGTTGCTGAAAAAACCCCAGGCTTCTCATATGAAAGTCAACAAGCAATTAAATAGCTGGCAAGAATAAACCAAAGCAAGAAGAGTTTTGGGTCTGGGGACAAGCTAAAAGAATTTTGCACCCCTCTTCCTTGAACTTGAGAAGTTCAGGGGAAAACCTCCTCTCGGGAGAGGTATGGCAAAGTGACTCTCATTTGAGAAGAAAACGGAGAAGATCCTGATATCCTCTGGCAGAGGAATGGCAGGGGGATGGGAAAAGAGGAACCTGCATCCCTTTTGATTATCAGCAATTTGTGGTGGTTTCTGCAAGGAGCCTTGTCCAAGGTGTCACTGGGGAGGACTGACAGAGGACTGACTACGGAGGAACTGGCTAAATAATCATCACTCTCGTTGCTAAACACAAAACCCCAGGGCAACATTCTCTGTAAAGCTGTGGCAATGGATACTACTGTGCAAGCATTTCTGTGCTGCTGTCTGTAATGTTTTGTGTGTGAGTGATGAGATATAAATTTAGAAATCAGCATTGTTTTCTCACCTATATCTTACTGTTTTTTTTCCCCCCCAAATCCATTTTATAGCTGTAAAACAGCAAGTGTAGTATGAAAAATGAATAAGCTAAGTTAGGTCTGTAGGGAGTCTGTCTCTATTATTAGACCAACCGATACAGCTGAAGCAAACAGACAGAGGCATGTGATTTGAGTCTGAACTGCAGCTTTTATTTTTCTCCAGCTGTAATTAGCAATATAATAAAAGATATTTCTCCTCCTGAAAAGACTTGCCTCTCTTGTACTCCTAGACCACAGTGGTTATAGCCACCGAAGTGCTGCCACAAACAGGTCAGTCAGAGTTTAGGACCCAGAGCCCTCTTGTAGGCTTACAGGATGTGACAGCTGACTGAAAATCAATGAAGTGTGATTTACCAAGCGTCATAATGAAGGCAAGATAAGGCTAGAAAGGTGCTGCCTTGTCTTGCAGACTCAGCTGTCTGCCTTGATTTTTGACTAGATTGTTTTAGACCCCTACAAAGATGAGACCGATTTGCTCATGAAAACAGAAGATCAGATTTAAAGGAAAAGCCACGGTGGTGCCCATGCTTTGCCTAATGCTCTTTGCGCTGTGTCTGAGCCGCTCAGGTAGGTGCAATTTCTTCTTCTTCTTCTTCCTCCAAGCTGAGCTGCAGGTGTTCAAGATTTTTTTTCTGCTGGCCAATTAGCTGCTGCTTTCTGGGATAAGTGAATGCTGGCTTCCCTTGGTCCTCCTCTAAACACTGTTTGACTAGCAGTAGTGGGTTATATCAGCTGCTGCCTTTGTATTGCAACCACGGGCAGTTTGACAACTAGTTTTAATAACTGGTGGTGGGGTGGTCGCTGGCTAGAAATTAACAAAATGTCCTAGGCTCGACTTTCTCTGCTAAAGGGAATTAAGGGAGAATTTCCATCACCAAGAGGAAAACTGAAAAGCTTCAGGCAAACTGATGAAAGGCTAAGTGTCTTGTCTGTACTTCTTGGAGTGTTTTGCACATTTGTTCAGCAGACTTCTTGCCTCAGCACTCCTGTTCCTGCAGCCATGGGGAACTGCTACTTGCACAGATCACACAGAGAAACAGGAACCTGGGGAAGAGGGGAGATGGCCGATAGTGCTTGGGTACTTGAACACATGTTAACCTGCCCAGGAGCTCCCCAGCTTTTGCCTTCTCAGTGCACCAGATGGTAAATTCAGGGATGTATCTGTCCTATGGCTGCTTCTCTGTCTTTTCCAAAGGCAGTTCCACTTTGTTCAGCGTTTTCTCCGTGGCTTTATCTAGCCTAATTATAAGATGACACTTGGTCAAAGGAACTATTAGGCTATTGTGCCACATGATATTTCTTACTGCTCATTAATAACTTCTGCTTTTAAACTGTCTTCATACGAGTACTGAGGCTGTCTTATAAAGGCAGCAAATGTCTTCCTTCCGACTTTCTTCTTTGTGAGAATCCTCAAATCTTTTTCTCTGTTTTGTGTGGCTTCCTCGGCAGATGAGATTCAACATATCCAGTCCCAAACCCAGTTTTACCACCTGTCTTTTATACCCTCTTGGAGCATTAGGGTACCTGAACTTCATGTGAGATGTGGGCTGTGAAATGGCACCATTCTCCTATGAGGGAGGTCATACGCACCCATGGACACACAGGGTGTGTGGCTGCATATATGTGTGCAGGATGTCATACTCAAATAAACACAGAGCAATGTATCCTAGCATTCAGACAGAGCTGATTTTGATCCTGTGTATTTTGGGGTTACGGATTTTTCTATTCTATGGCTTTTCTGTTAAATTTCCTGTTTTTAACAACCATACACCTCTAGGAAGCTCCTAAAGGGAAAGCAAAAGGTCTAGGAGATGGAGTCTCTGCAAGGATTCTTATATGTCAGGGGGTTGGACCACTGAGGTTGTGGGTAGTTAGGGGCGAGAAATGTGTTCTTTCTTTTCCTTTGGTTGCAGATGCAATACCTGTCTGCCATGTTTGGGCAGCTAATGTAATTTCCTAGGACAGACCCCAGACTCTGTCCTTCATTTGCTGTGGTGGGTCAGCTCTGGCGTAAGAATAAACCCTGGAACAAGCAGAAGGGGCATTCATGGTTCCCAGTTGGAAATAGCAGGCTTCAAGGGCTTGTGACAAAGTGACAAGACAGAGTGTGGCCACAGGAACTTCTATAAACTGTATTGACAGCTCCATGAGCCATCTCTGGCTGTGGGACGGGGCAGGTGGAAATGAGTGTGAAAGCTCCCTCTGACCAGCCAGCCTCTACCTGCCCACAGCTTGGTAACCCCACCACAGTTGCACTCCAACCAGAGAGGACAAACACAGCTTGTACTAGAACATCTGACAGTAAAGTTAATTGTTACCCTGTGAGTGTGCAAGCATTAGGTTTCAGAGTTTACAGCTCCTCAAAAAGGAACAGTCATTTGCTGAGACTAGAATCAGGGAATTACAGTGTTCCTTGGACCTTGTGCTATCCTGAGAGGATCCAGACAGCATTAGAGAATGATTTTGTCCGATGGAAAGCTCTGTTATGAGAGCAGGTTTTTGCTTTAGGCAGTGCTTCAGCTGTGCTGAAGATCTAGCTGCCAGATCTAGCCCTATCCTCAGCTTCAGACAGACCCTAACAAGGTGGAGGAAGTTGTACAGCCTATCTTGCCCAGGTGATGGGCAGCAGCTGCTGGGGAAGAGGACATGGGCAGGGATAGTGATCTGTAGTCATCCTTTCTTCCATGCAGGGACATAGCACTGCCCTCTGCCTCCAGTTTCCTCTCTGGAGGGGCTGGTGGGTTTGAATGCCCTTTCCTCTCTCCCTGTGGCACAGGGACCCTGCTAGGGGATGCCTTAACTCTGACCTTTGCTGCACAGCATGTGTGAGCCCATTGACTGTGCCCTCCTGCCGGGGATCTCCCACTGTCAGATCCTGCCGCTGTCCCTTGGCCATGACACTCTGCCTGCAGACCCCTCCTGCACTTAATGGCTGCCAATCCAGGCACAGGTGTCCTGCTCACCCTGGGGTTGGCAGGGCACAAGCTGGGCCCTGGACAGTGCCCTGTAAGGTCCCTTTTGACTGCTGACACAGCATTATTGGCTGTGACTCCTGCTGTATGGGCTCAATCAGCATGAGCTCCTTTTTCCTCTATGATAGCCTTGAAGAGAGGTAACATCCTTCTCACCCTTGAGTGCTGTGTGTGTGCACAAGGGAAGAGATGGAGGTCATGTCAGAACCTCAACATCACAGGGAATGCAGTTGAAGTCCAGGAAAAGATGAAGGCTATGAACTGCCCTTCACCTTTCATGGTAGCAAGGGGAAGGAGGAACATGGTGTCAGTGATTGTGGGAGTCACAAGTCTTGCAGGTACAGACCACGATGGCTCTGTGCTTGCTTGGCAGATCTAGCCCTGGCTGCATCATCCAGCTCCTGCTGCTGCCAGATGGGCTCGTTTTTTTGTCAAAAAGGCCACAGAAAACATAAACCTGGTACAAAGTCATCACTGCTCTGGTCTGATTTTTTTTTGTATGTTGGTTTGGCTTGGGCTCTCTTGCCTTTCCATTCACTTGCCCTGGTTCTGCTGAGAGTCTGTGCATCTGAATTCCTGCAGATTTTACTATATGAGACAAGACCTGGCCAGAGGCAAATTTTCCTCACATTGTTGCTCTGCCTCATGTTTTCAGGTTGTGGCATTCCCCATGTCTGATTTCTGGCATGCCCCCACTCTGTGTTGCTCTCTTCCAGATGTGAATGCCTTCAGTTCAGTTGCTGAAAATGAGGATGCACTCCTCAAGCACTTATTTGAAGGCTATCAGAAATGGGTCCGCCCCGTGGAACACTCCAACGACACCATCAAAGTCCTCTTTGGATTAAAGATATCACAGCTTGTGGATGTGGTAAGTGCTGTGTTAGGCTCAGTAAAACACTCCTTCTTTTATAGACAGTGGTATCTCCACCTGGGAGGGCTGGTAATGTAATTAGCTTTTGCCTCCTGACACGAGAAACGCACAGTAATGGTTGGGCAGCAAAACACTTAGCGTGAAATGGTGCTGATGATATGATCTTCTGCTCTCCCCACAGCATGGACTGTAGGACTCATTTGTTTTGGAGGAAACCTGAAGGTCCTTTTTCCCCCTGCTGTTTTCAGGGAATAAGGCTGCATTTCCATCAGGTTTTAATCAAACAACCCAGGCCAGACAGTCCTCGGCATCCATGTTTGCAGTGTAATGACAAGGCAGCTACAGGAGACGGGTGAGGAAGGGTAGAGCTGGTTGGACATTATTCACTCTAAGCAAGCTTGTGTCCAGGCCAAAGATAGTTCATGTCTTAACCCACCTGGTCACTCAGATAAAACTCTTAAGGCAAAGCAGACAATCCCATGTTTTTGACCATGTGGAAATTTTCCCTTCCCTTTCCACTGCAATGCACAGTGGAATTTGCACAAGGCCCAGAGGTGCGCCACACAACGGTGTGCTCCTTACATCCCCCAGCCCCTGGCAATGTCCCTGTGGGCTGTGGAAGGCACACTCTAATTCTGTGATTTAGTTACATATTCAGGACAAAGTTTCAGCATGCATCTTTCCAAACTCACTCCAGGCCGAGCAGTGTGGGGAGATGAGCTGTGCTGCGAGCCCACAATCATGTGTGACCTGACACTACTTGCTGGCTGAGCCCTGCTACCTCCTGGGTCTTTGGCATGTTATTCCTTTGAGCTCCTGTGAAATGCCAGACCTCAGTTTTCCAGCATCAGGAGCTCCCAGTGACAGCAGGACAGCACCTAAAAAGTCAGTTAATTTCCCTCATCAATGACTGAAGAGCCTAGGCCCACAGTGATACAGGACCATAGGGGTCTCATCTCAGTACAGGGTTGGACTCAGCAGGCATACGCTCTGTTTCTGCTGGCTGCTTTGGTATTGCAATCATCTCCGCCTTGTGTCATCCTAGGATGAGAAGAATCAGCTGATGACAACCAACGTGTGGCTGAAACAGGTAAATCAGACCTCCCTTTTCCCCATGTGGGGCTGCTGAGCTGAGTGGCCATCCCAGTCTGCTGCCCACTGTGCCATTCCTCCTGGTTCATGATGCTGAGTGGCCAGACAAAAGCTGCACCAAGTTACCTAGCCTATAGTTTTAAATTCACTCTTCTGACTTCAGCAAATGTAAAAAGAGATAGAAAGGCAGGCAGGTAGACCTTTAGCACATAGGGTACCCTCTTCTCCTGACCTGCACTCCAGCTGTGTGCTCAAGCCAGCCGTATTTCAGAGAAGCAACACACCTGATACTGCACTGGCTATCCCTGGGATGTTGTGTGTGCCCTGAGGGACTATTCTGTCTCAGACTTAGAGGTCACAAAAGTACCGTCTCCCTTGCCCAAGCTAAGAGTGGTGCATCGGATAGATTTCTTCATTCCTCAGCATAAGTAAAGAGAGAGAAAAGGCCGGCATGTTACATACACATCCACACACCTTTCCCTGTTAAAAGCTGTAGCAAATCAATCAGATCTCTCTAGCATAATTGTTTCTGGAACTGACAATGATTTATACAAATGCAGGAAAGGTGCAAGTTGAACTGTTAGGTCTCCTTTCTTCTTCACTCTTTTTGGTTTAAGTTACATTGCACCAGTTTATCGACCTTGTGACAATTATTTTAAGTATCTCAGCCATGTGAGTATCTGTAAAGATGTCAGCTGATCCCAGGCAGAGGACATGAAAACCAAACCGTACTTGAAATCATGCCAGGGTTCCTGGGGGTCGCTGGGCTGGTGGACAAGAAATGTGACTCAATTTTTATCTCAGTGTGGGTCCTGTAGTGCTGCAGTGAGTGTGAGCTTCTGGATCGACCAAGACCCCTTAAATCTATATCGATATTGTGTGCAAACATGGTCTCTCCTTTGAAGAGAGAAAAGCTCAGACTTCCCCTCACTGCAGGGAAAACAGGAATTTCCCCTTTTGCTGGAGAAATTTCCCTCTGATCCAAATATAGCTGCTGGGAGCCTGCCCTGAAATATCTGTAGTATTACATTTTCCCCATCCTCAGCTGCAATTGTAAAGCCCCTTTTGTGCGCAAGGCCAGATCTTGGCTTCCTTACTTTGAGTATCCACTTGAGAAGACAGCAGAGCCCTTCTATAAAGGTCACCTCTCTGCCTTCACCTGTGCTCTCCCCATTCCCGCCCACTGTCCTTGCCGACTGTAGCGCCCACAGTCACCTGCAGGTCCAAGCCCTGTGCACTGTAGACATGCCGATTTCTTTGGGAGCCTTTGGAATCTGCTCAGATTTTAGCCAGGGCAGCTCCTCAGGGCAACTCAGCACTGTGATTTCCCAGATTTGCTGAGCTGGGCTCTCAGGAGTTGTTACCATTTCTATGGGCTGAGGACATCAAGGCCCAAAGGAAATGCAAAGGGAGCGAAAAATGTGGCACAGGCTCTGATTTTCATGCATGCAAGTGCCCTCAGGGTGTCAGGCTGAGCATTAAATAACTGCAGCCTGACCCAGATGTCCTGCTCTGGGAGTTGTGCATTCATTAGGCCCAGCTCGCTCAGTTTTGCTCTTAAGAGAGATGCTCCAGTCCCTTAATCATCTTTGTTGCCCTCCATCGAACCAGCTCCAGGAGCTCCGTGTGTCTCTGGTGCTGAGGAGCCCAGAACTGGACACAGATGTGCCTTACCAAGGCTGCATAGAGGGGCAGGATCACCTCCCTTGACCCACTGGCAATGCTTTTCCTAATGCACCCCGGGATTGCATTGGCCTTCTTGGCCCCGAGGACACACTGCTGGCTCATGGACAGCTTGTTGTCCACATGGACCCTCAGGTCCTTCTCCACAGACCTGCTTTCCAACAGGTCAGCCCTCACTCAGCTTGTGCTGGTGCCTGGGATTGTTCCTTCCCGGGTGCAGGACCCTGCATTTGCCTCTGCTAAATTTCAGAACGTTCATCTCTGCTGATCCCTCCAGCCTGTTGAGGCCCTTCTGAAGGGCTGCACAGCCCTCTGGGGTATCAGCCACTCCTCCCAGTTTTGTGTCCTCAGGGAAATTGCTGAGGAGGCATCTGCTCTTTCATCCAAGTCACTGGTGAATAAGTTCAACAACACTGGGCCCAGTACTGAACCTTGGGGGACACCACCAGCGACAGACCTCCAACTAGACCCTGTGCCTCTGATTACAAGCCCTTTGGGATCTACCATTTAGCCAGGTCTCCATCTACCTCACTGTCCACTCGTCCAGTCCGTACTTCCTGAGTTTACCTATGAGGATGTTTGGTGAGACATCCAAGAAAGCCTTGCTGAAGTCAAGGCAGACAATATCCACTGCTCTCTCCTCATTCTTCCAGGTAGTTGTTTCATCACAGAAGGCAATCAGGCTAGTCAAGCATGATTTACTTTTAGTGAATCCATTCTGATTTTCCTGATCACCTTCATAATTTCTCTGCAAGAGCCTAACTTTTCTTGGATGAGCAAAACTTAAATACAACAGTTTTATTTTGGTTTTTTTTGTTGGCTTCAAACATCCTGGTGCTCAGGATGGTGGGACTTGAGGAGCATGCAGGCAGGCACACAAGGTGCAGAGAAGCCCTTAGTGGTTGCTGTGGAAATGTCTGGATTTGGGCAAGCTATGAAGTCTACTGGCAAGGGTTGAGAATCTGGGTCCAGTGTTTTTTGGTCCACTTGCAGTGGCTTAAACTTGTCAATGACAGCATAGAGATGGGAATTTGGCAGAACTGGAGGAAGGAGAGAGCGACTGGACTGTCTAGAGGAGCTTGGAAGAAAGGGAGAAGAGAGGAAAGAGCCTTATGCATCTACCGCTACAGTTTGTGTCAGCATAGCCCACAGGGAAATTCCTGTTTTAAACTGTTCATCCTTAAAGTCTGCACACAATCTATTTTCTGCTCTAGCAAGAAGACACACAACCATTTGCCCTGCAGACATGAAAGAGCACTTTAGCTGGGAGAGAAATCAATGCAGGGCAGGGGGGAAATGAGGAGTATTGCAGATGGACCAAATAACCCAGGCCAAGGAGCTGTTCCAATTCGACTCCAGAGGGATGATTATATCTCCAGGTGGCTCACAGGTTATTTGCTGCTCTTGTGTTAGTGCAGGCTACAAGCTGACTGTGTTGGTTGCTGCTCAGCCCTGACTATCCCTTTACATGATGTATGTTTCCAGCCTAAGCCCTGTTGTACCTATTGCAGGAAGTGTCCAGGGCATACTTGAGACTGTGACCACTCAACAGCCCAGGCTGCTGGAAACATCTGTTAGATACCCATCCTCAGAGAAATAGTAACAATAAAAGTGGTATTCCCTGTCCCTGAGGCTGAGGCTAAGAGCAGCAATGACCTCTCTTCTCTTTCCACACCTGAACAATAACAAGTGTCTGTAGGTACAGCTGTGAAAAGCACGTAGAATCAAAGAAATAAGAGGGGAACAATGTAGAGAATTAATAGAGAATATTGGTTTTTGGTTCATCCTTAAGCCATGGAGGAAATTGCTCAGTGAAGGCTGAGGCCTCCACATCCCTGGAGATTTCTTAGTGTTGGAGCTTAATGGAAACTGGTTCATCTTCCACTTCTTGGTATTGACCACAGCCTACAGCTCTTGCATCACGTTGCTGCTATTTCTGTGGACAAGTGAAAATCCTCATCAATAATGAACAAGGATCAGAGAGCTGATTTTCCACTGCTTTTCTGTGGAAATCTCCAGGTTGCTGGAGCCACTTTGTTATGATCTTCTCATCTGAAAAACCAATAGAGGAGAAAAAAATTATTCTAGAGTTCAGCATTATGAAAATGGACAGGACTCTTGCTGCTTTGGTAACCAAATGCTTTACAATAACATCATATTATTTTTCCTGCAAAAGTCTGCAGGTCTTTGTGATGAACGAACAGATGAACTGTCTTTTTTTTTTGCAAAGACAGTGTACACATATTAGGTATTGTATTCCATTCACTGAAAAAAGCCAGGTCTCCACTGAAAAGCGAATTAAGGCCATCTCTGTCTCAATTGAGTACAAGTAGCCATGCCACCTGGCTCTTCCATCCAGTCAGTGCCAGCGAAAACCAGCATGGGCTCTTTCTCAAGGGAAGGAGAGCTGCCATACTAAAGTGAAGTGGCTCCTTCCTTCTAGACTACCCTCAGGTGGGCTCTGTCGGATGGTGAGCGAAATGAGAGTCAAGAGCTTTCTGGGAGTGCTGGCCTTGAGGTTGCCTATGTAGGGATGGGTCATTGGGGTCTCACCTGTGTCTGGAGGGGCAATGCTTGTGGGGATTAACATCTCCCAGCCATGTCCATCTGCCATCCTCTCTGCTGCTAAGCAGCCTTACACCAGGCTCTGCCCGCTATGCTGAGCATGCAGTTGTTCTGAGGCCGGGACAGGGTGAGGAATGAGGCTGCTGCATACGAGTGGGCAGAGGACTCTGCGGTTTTGTTACAGGAATGGATCGACCACAAGCTCTCCTGGAATCCAGAGGAATATGGTGGGATCACTGCTATCCGAGTCCCCTCTGAGTCTCTGTGGCTTCCCGATATTGTTTTGTTTGAAAAGTGAGTAGAAAGGCTCTTTGATCTGGGATTAGGCCAGAGCTTGGGCAAGGCATGTCAGCTACTGTGAGGCTTGTGTGTGCTGTCAGAAGGCTGCTTCTTTAGGCAGTGTGAATGTTGTGCACCTTGTGCTCCAGGTGAGAGATAGAAAGCAGAGCTGAGAGGGGGTAGGACTGAGCAAACATAGTCCTGAACTTGGTACTGTTTCTTCCTGTCCAACTCCCAGTGCTGACGGACGTTTTGAGGGATCCTTGATGACCAAAGCCATAGTGAAGTACAATGGAGTGGTGACCTGGACACCACCGGCCAGTTATAAGAGCTCCTGCACAATGGATGTGACCTTCTTCCCCTTCGACAGGCAGAACTGCTCCATGAAATTTGGGTCGTGGACATACGATGGCAACATGGTGGACTTGATTCTAGTAGATGAAAATGTAGACAGGAAAGACTTCTTTGATAATGGGGAGTGGGAGATCTTAAACGCCAAAGGTATGAAAGGCAACAGGAAGGATGGGCTCTACTCTTACCCGTTTGTCACTTACTCCTTTGTGTTGAGACGTCTTCCTTTGTTTTACACTCTTTTCTTAATAATCCCTTGCCTGGGACTGTCTTTTCTAACTGTCCTGGTGTTTTACCTACCTTCAGATGAAGGAGAAAAGCTTTCATTGTCGACATCAGTTCTAGTCTCCCTCACTGTTTTCCTTTTAGTGATTGAGGAAATAATCCCTTCTTCTTCCAAAGTCATCCCTCTGATCGGTGAGTATCTGCTCTTCATCATGATTTTTGTGACCCTCTCTATCATTGTGACTGTGTTTGTTATCAATGTCCACCACCGATCCTCAGCAACTTACCATCCCATGGCTCCCTGGGTTAAAAGGCTCTTTCTCCAGAAGTTGCCTCGGCTGCTCTGCATGAAGGGCCATGTAGATCGCTACTCCTTCTCAGAGACTGAAGAAAAGGGAACCACCTTGAAATCAAAGTTTCTGGGGAAGCAGAAATACAAGCAAGCAAAAGATGGAGAAAAAATTGTTATTGCCTTTCTGGAAAAGGCAGCTGACTCCATTCGGTACATTTCCAGGCATGTTAAAAAGGAGCATTTCATCAGACAGGTAGGTGGAGGGAGGGCAAGGAGGGAATCACATTTTCCTCAACAGCAATGGCTTCCAAGCTCTTTCCTTTTCTGCATGCTTTTCCCTTTGCCTCCTCCTCCTGCCCTCATAGGAGACATATTCTTCTTCAGACCTAGATAAATAATATGGTTTTTGAGACAACCCATAGCTTCAAGGAGAAGTGTATTGTGCTGTGAGAGTCCCTGCTCTTCACAGATGCAAGAGACTCCAGCAGCCTCTTCTGAAGGAATTCCTGGTTTGGGATGATTTGAATAACCTTGTCCTTGTGTGAGTTTGGGATACACATGAATCTGGAAACTTCTAAACTGTCATATGCTCTGAAAATGTAACTGTCACACTTACAGACAGGGCTCTATGGCAGTTGCCAGGTGTCAGTCCTGGCCTCTCAGCACATCCTGTGCACTGTGCATCTGCCCTGTTTCGAGTAGAGGTCTTCTAGATTGTCACTAACACCTGTTTTGATTAGCCTTCAACTACTATCCTTCACCTCTCGATTATCCTTCTGGCTTTTAAAATGACAAAGTACTGTGTGTGCAAACAATGCATCTCATGCAAGGGTGGGACAGCAGAGCAATGCAGCTAGCAGCATTCTGGAAAGAGACAAACTTCTGTTAATACCTTCCTAGCACACAGTGTCCATTATTGAAACCTTCTGTTTGAAGCTGAAAAAAATTTTAACAAAAAGGTCCCTTGAATCACCCTAATAAATAGCACTATTGTGTGTGCATAGTTGTGCCAGTACTCACAAATCAAAATTCCCCTCCTGAGTGTACCCAATCTGAGTCAACAAATCACTTAAGCAAACACAAGTAAATTGAACCACTTGCACTAGAAGCAGTGCCTGTGTCCAAGTGCTGTGCCAGAGCCTCGTCCTGGCACTTCAAGGGAAATACAGTTCTATAAAAAGAAAATCAGTTCACTATAAAGCTGTCTTCAAGGATAAATCTGTAAACTTTCATATACGCACTCAGCTAAAACCTTTTGCGCAGGCTGAGAAAATCTTATCACCATGTGTACAGAACTATGGAATTGTTTCGGAGTTCTGAGCAATTTGCAGCTATGAGTGCTGAAAAGGCGATCCTTGTCAGTTTTAGGATACAGCATACTACAAACTTCTAACTTTAAAACCAGATTTGGAGAGCTGAAATAGATGTAGCAGTATCAACAAAGTACTGGGCTTGTTGCTGTTTATATTTATCTTCCCTCTGTCCTTCCCAGGTTGTACAAGACTGGAAATTTGTAGCTCAAGTCCTGGATCGGATCTTCCTGTGGTTATTTCTGGTGGTGTCAGTGACAGGTTCAGTTCTCATCTTTACCCCTGCACTACGGATGTGGTTGAATAACAGCTTATAGAAAATGCTCCCACAGGAGCATACAACAAGTACAATGCCAAGGGATGGTGGTGCCTTCCAGCTTGGTCTCTGTTGTACAAGAGGAGAAGCGGCAGCAAGAATGAGGGAAGGTGATGGTAACAGTGGGCATTGATGAGTACTTTCAATCTTCATATACAGTTACAGATTTTGCTGAAATCAGAGAAGGGTTTGGTGGACAGCCAACTCCTAAACTGAACTGGGGTTGCACAACTGGGTTATAATTATTTTATTGTTAGCTTGGTTGTATTTCAATAAAAGCCAAGATTACTAGTTAAAATTGGAAATAGAAGTTCTTGCACAGTGATTATACTTGAAAGGCAAATCTGCCAGTTAAAATGCTATATTTTGAAGGAAGTTACAGTAGGTACACAAATCTCTACTCAGTTTACCTGTGTTTCCAAGTAAAAACCACAAAGTCTCTACAGATTGCTTTATGTATGTGTCAGAACTGGCAATTGCATAGCCATGTGCATCAGAAAAAGTAATTTTTCTTAGATGAGATGTTTGAAACCTTGACTCTCTAGCCTCACCTTGCTGCAGGATCAGCTCAACAGTGGCAGAACCTACCACTCTGCCCACCTGCTACGAGCCTTTGTGGCATGCACACCTCATCTCTCATCTCAGCCACAAGGAAGCTACAAGGCATTGCCCACTTTTCAATATTATGTGCAGTTTTGCTTGCTGCTCTGTAGTGAACCAGAAGGCCGAAGAAGTGAGGATTTTCCCCATGCTCCACATTTAGAAACTATGATTCCTTCACCTGCTTATTCACAAGACAAGTGGAAGATCACCTAAGCATATTGCATAGAGGAAGGTGGCTATGCTACTCCATAAGGCAACAGTGATATTCCTGAACAGTTCAGCTGGAGGGAAGCTGCAGATATCGTTTTCAGCAAATTAAAGTTGTGGTTACTGTGGGAGTGGGGTTTCTCCTGAGAGCTATGGGTTGGGCTGGTCACCAGGAAGACATGTTTTTGGATATTGGCTTGTCCATGTTTCCCAGGCAATTCAGAATTTCATTCCCTCAATTCATTTATTATGGGATCCTTTTGCATGATTAGAAACAGCTCTTAAAAGTGTAAAATAAGTAGAAAACACACAGGTGAAACTCTTGAACACATGACTGAAGCTCTCACCACTTTTGCTGGGGCAGTATTTTCCAACACAGAGTACTTTAGAAAATCCCATTCAGAATTTGCAAAAGTTTTCAAGGTTAGCAAGGGATCTGGAGATCCAATTTTTTACAATCTAAATATGTGTTAAAGTTTTAGCTAGCCTTGAAACTGTCTCCCTAGGGATGAAGGTTAGAAAGTGTTAAAAATAGATAGAGATGTTCTTGTCCTTGGATTACGCATGCATGCCAGACCTCTGTGATTGAAATGTAATCCCATCTTGTTGTGTCAATGCAGAAACTTCTGTTCACTTGTGCAATTATTATTAATAAAGATGTATTTAATAAATGATTCCTGGGGCATTCATGCACTGGGCTTTGTTGTTGATTTGTTGTAAAAACTAGATTGTAGGCCATTTTAAAAGTTTTGTCTCAAATCTATTCAAGCAGGGGGGTTGTCATGTTCTTGGAAAGTTCTCATAACTTTTTAGCTCTGTGTGTGAGTTTGAGCAAGAAGTATTCAGTTTTGGTTATTATATTGCAGAAACCTGGAACAAGCCCATTTAGTTTAGCATGTGTAGAGAGATGTCTTAGCATGAGACACTGGCATAAAACTCACACACATTGGCTGTTCTACCAGTTGCTCCTCTCTTCTTGCATAAAGTGCATTAGTTCCCCTGCACAGTACTGTGAAACATCTGTAGAAAAAGAACAAGAAAGCTCTTCTTTCCAGTATTTCCAGACTCTTGAGCTCAAGTAGTGATAGGTATTCCCTGTGAGCACTGCTGCCAGGAGGCAGCCTATTAGCCATGACAGATGACAACCTCCTCTCCTGGGCAAGTGCCGCAGGTGTTCATCTGACAGAGGGTCCTGCTCCCATCATGCAACATTTTCGTTGCCCACCTGCAGGCAACACATGGCTCTGTCTCACATGGCTGTTTCTGATGCCAAGCTGCTTTTGCTGGCTTATGCTGATGAAGATCAGCAAGGCTCATGTGTGGGAGATGTATGAACAGTGCACAGGTATGACTTCTGGTCTCCAGTCTTCCTAGCATTGCATCTGGGACTGCTACATCTGCAGTCTCACTACTCATTCCCTGGTGCTGCCCGTTCCTGAGCTTCTCTAAATCTCTTTGCTGCTGGCCCACGAAAGCATTCAGCATGTTCCCACAATGGCCTGCCACTTAAAACACAACTAGGGAAGACATTTGGGCAGACAGTCCTTCGATGGGTCCCTTCCCTCTGCTCCACATGCTCTGACTGTGGATGACAATATTGCAAATCTCAAAACTTAACAAAAAACCAGTAACCCTCTGCTTACCACTGTCTCAGCACGTGCTGCCTCAGTTTTTGGGCACTGGTTTGCTAGGGTGTTGGCACTTCTTGGCAAGACCACATGTATCATCCACTCACTGGAAGATAAATACAACAAATTCCTCTGGGCCTTTCAGTGGAAGCAAAGTGGGAAAATGGCCTTCCTTGGGAAGAGAATGTAAAGAGATGCTGACCTGTTGAATTGCTTCAGTGCTTTTAAAATTAATTCATAGACGCCATCACTCTCAAGGAAAGGAGAATTCTTGCTGCCAATGGTACACTTATCACTGAGACATATAATGAAGGGCGTTGTTGATGTGACTTTGGAGCTGATGGGGTGAGAATAAACTTTTCCTGTGTCTGTGCACAGTGTGACCCAAGTCACCAGCTATAGTTGTAACTTTTCCAGTTATTTCAGTTAGAAGGTCCCCCAAACTTCCACAAGAGTTGGGGCAAGCAAAAATGTCATTTTGGTGTGGGTTCTTCCATGTCTGCTTAGAGGGGCACCCCTACTCATCTTCCCTCAAGGTGACATGCTGACATGCTTATTGTGACCCTCATCCCCACTCTCTGTAATCAGTCAACAACTTCCACAAAGCCGACAGGGCTACATACGGCTCCCAGTCTTGAATGTGGCAAACACAGCTGAGAATGGCAAAAGATGGCTTCAAAAGTTACTGACTCGGGGGAAGGAAGCAGAAATAGTACACTAGAAAGAGACAGAACATGACTTTGGAAATCAGGGATTTTGCTGAAGTCAGATTATTGACTGTGGGGTTGTAGCTGTCATGCTTAAGACACCAATACAGTACACATTCAGCCACAATATTTTCAATGTTTGGATGGTCATAGAGTGCAACTGTCAGATATTGGTAGAATGCTGGCAGTCAGATATCTTTTCTGTAGAAATGAAGATTTCAGCCTCAGAATTCAGCTTTCCTCTTCAAATTTTCTTTCTCTTACCTCACCTCCTTTCTGATTAAAGAACAAGCATAGTAAATGTCATTTAGTAGCATCTATAAACACATTTCATAACCGAAAATTTAAAAAAAAAATCCACAAATTATTCGAGAAGGTAATGATATTTAATTGACAGGCTGACAAAATAAACCATGCTTTTTCATACATCTGTCTGTCAGTCACTACATAATTAAGCAACATTCAGAGGGATTACAGAAAATAATAGTTTTCTTCTAGACAGTCATGACTGGCTGGATTAAGACAGTTATATTCTGGTCATTCCACCTTTATCTCTAACATATACACTTATTCAGTCCTATTCTCTTCATTATGAAGCATCAAAAAAGAGTAAAGGCCAGTCAGTGACTTCAGAAACAGGGAGTCATGCTTTCCAAGGATTGGTGATGTTCAGAGCAGAGACTGACACATGGCAGACACTGAAAACACTGCATTGACACTGTACAGTTAAATTTAGAGGCTCTTGTAAGAGAGAAGGGCTTTGTACTCTTGAAGCCATTGGATTTAATTGAAGTGGTGCCTTTTAAAGAAGAATCTTTCAGCACAAAACTAACAGGAATATAAACAAAGAAGGGACCTAAGGGTAAAGCATCCACATTTTATAGAAACCACATCAGGAACACATCTGCAAAGTGTTTCAGGATGAAGCACACTAGGACTGGGACCTGGTTACACAGCAGCAACCTCAGGCCCAAAGGACATGTCCCCACAGTTATAGGTTTGCACACACAGCACTGACCCATGAGGAGCCAGCAAACAGCACATTGCTGCACAGCTGTTTGAAACAAGGTGCTCAGCTTTGCATAGGATTCATAGTATCCAGCGTTCTTCTGCTGGGATGTGTGTAATCCACGTTGGTCTTCGGTTTTAAAACCAGGAAAACTCAGATCAATCCAATGCTGTCAAATCAATTCTCTCCATGACAAGTAGCTACTCAGGAACAAACCCTTCTCTGTTGGGTTTGTGTTTGAGCCTGAGAAATGAGTTTTCAGAGCAAGAGTTTTCAGAGCAGAACCTGCAGACTAAGACCACTGTTAACCTGATGAGAGATGTGGCTTGGAAATCCTACTGAAGCTTCTCAAGATCTTGGTACTCAGTATCAGGAAGTAAAGGGGACTTTGGTCACATGCAAAGCTAAGTGGGAGATGAAACTGGTTCTTAAACATTTTAGAAGCATGTAGTTTTCAAATGTGTATGCCTCACATGGTAACCACATTGTAATATGGTCTGTTTGTCTTCAAATATGATTAAATGCTTAAGACCCGTCTGATTTCAAACGTAAATGTAAACATGTACTTTATTGTTCTGGGACCCTGTGTGGCTGGGTGCTGAAGAGGTGGTGAGCAGAGGGGTTATCTTAGAGGAGAGAAATAAAAGGTAAATTTCTGAACTGAAAATGAAACAAGAACAAAAGTGGATAAAAAACAGTGGATCAAGTTATGTATCTGCTATTAGTGGCTGGATAAAGAGCCCTACCGTCCCAAATACACAAAGGATTATAAATACCCAGAGAAACACTCTGTCTATCACCATAGCTACGTATTTCCAGTCATCTTCCACCTGCAAGAGAATAAAAAAAGGATAAAATACATGTACAGTTACCTGCAATTGTGAGTTGACATTATGCAGCAGAAATGCCCCTGGTGCTTCTGAATGTGAGGAAGAACACACATGCAAATCAGGAATGTTGCCTGTCATGCTTATAGTTGTTGCAGTTTTCAAGTCTCTTTAGAGGGGGCTGTTTTTCTAATGGTATTTTACCACCTTTGGCTGAGAACATACAACACTGTCCTAGTCCGCTGAATTCTTTTAAATATTCAAGTCTGATGGCAAACCACGGCCGCGATGCTGACATTAACAAATAGGACATGACGGGTGCAGAGTGGGGTGGTTTGACAGCAGGCACGGCCACCATAGCTGCACTTCAGTAAACCCTGTCAAAGAATTTATCCTGACAGCCCACACAAGACACCGTTTGCTATTCCGCTCTGATTTCATACACTGTCTCTCCAATCAAGCCCTGTTGAATTCAGAAAACTGGACAACTGGACACAAAGACTACAGCAAAACAAGGGATCTGACAGAGCAAACTGCTAAGCAGAACAGCGTGGATTTTGTATAGCTGAGAGATAGATCTCAGAACCACATTCAATTAAGTTGTTGTCCTTTAAACTGTACCTTTAAACTTGTACCATATACAAGAAACACTGCATCAGAAGAACATTCACTCATATAAACTACTGACTGAGTAAGAGCTCTCTGCTGAGGGATCTTCCACTTGTTTTCCCAATTTCATTAAATTTTCCTCCAAGAAAATACTGGGTTTAGGATTTTGGTTGTATTCAGGGTGAGGAATACAGCGGCAGTTACTGGGGAGTATAAGTACAAGTTAAGTAGGGTAAGTTTGAAGTTGTAAATTACAATAATGGCTATTCAGCCCAGGTGAGGAACGGCTACAAATGCTAAGACTTTTCAGGTTTGTGTTTGGTTTAATCTTATCCAATCTCCCAGGACTGCTGAGAGGACAGCTATAATAGTCAGTAATGTTGGGTTGAGTGATGGGGATGTTATGAAAAAGAGGGTGGCTGAAGAAAACTTCATGACCATGGATAGTAACAGGCTGGTCAGGGAAGAACCTTGGAGGACTTCTGAAAATCAGAAATGGAAGATGTACTTTGCATGAAAGAAAACGCAGCAAGAACTCCAGCAGTTGTAAATGTTGCTACAATTTTTAAAGGGCTTTTATTTATATAGGACTAGTAAATAATATCACCCATATTGCTTTGTATATCTGGCTGAAGCAGAAGCAGCCTTCAGAATAATTTTTCTCAGTGCTTGATTGAGAACAAATCCCACTTTTTGCCCAAAGAGGGGATTTTGGTAAATGAAAAGTTGTGCTTTCCATTCCTGGTATGTTTTGAAAGGTAACATACAAAGTTGCTGATGGACACACTAGACTAAGAATACAATTTCATGTGGCAGGAGACATTTGCAAGATGCAAATCAGCAAAACTAGCAAAGGAGGACTTCTAGTGAGCTATAAAATCAAGATAGCAAATTATTGGGATGAGTGCATGCAAAGCCTCTTTTTTTTGGAGAACATCAGAGAAAGCAGCCGAATCAGTACATGGGTATGTTTTATGCAGCCGGTGTGACAATGAAAGCAGGACTGAAATGTTTGGGTTAAGCAAAGCACTAAGGGCATAGGCACTAAGCAAGGCTCAGCTCAATCCCCATCCTCTATGCCAACAGATTCCTGTCTTTTGCTTTGAGCTGGCATGTACTACACACTCATCCTATGAATTCAGTCACCAGTTTAACTCTAGTCCGTTATTCAGAAATGTATGGATTTTGTTTTCAGATGTAACTTCTTCTGCAGGGCATAAAAAAATTGGGGGAAAAAAGTAATCTTTAGGTTTCACAGAAGTTGCATGAATTTCGACAAAATATTCTGATAGAAACTATATGTATCAACATATCCTTTATAAAGTTTTCGTGATTTTCAATACAAATATAGCAGTATTTAGTTTTGAAATGGATTTTGCCATCATAGAGCATCTAAAAAACTTCAAAACCAAAAGCAAAAATTCCATGACAGATCAAAGATATATGTTTCATTAGGTTCTAAACACCTTTCAAAAATATCTTGAAGTGTCAGAGAATTCCTGCTCCTTGTGAGGTCTGGATGTCAGAAAATCTTTCTGCAGCTGCTTTTAGTTGCCTGTGTTTATACATGAGGATGTGGCCCCAGAATTCTTTAAATAATTTTCTATGACAGTAATCCCAAATAGGATGAAAAATTTATAACCTCACACAAGCAAGTTCATTAAATGGTCTTCTTCTCCAGCAACTTGTACTGTTCCCGTACCTATAAGATTTCCTTCTTGGAGCATGTCCAGCCTTCCTGGACTCATTCAACCTTCAGGACTGGCTCCAAAGGGACTCTGACAATCAACCTTCTAAATAGGCCGAAGTCTACCCACTGGGAGTCCAGTTCTGCTGACATCCCTCTTAACTTCACCCAAAACTGAAAACTCTTATCATTCCATGGTCACTGTGCTCATGGGCCTCTGATCATCACTTCTCCCACCAGTCCTTCTCTGTTCACAAACAGCAAGTCCAGTGGGGCACCTTCCCTGGTTGGCTTGCTCTGTGTCAGGAAGTTATCTTCCACACACTCCAGGAATCTCCTAGATTGATTCTTCTCTGCTGTGTTGTATTTCCAGCAGCCATCTGGCAAGTTGAAGTCTCCCAAGAAAACAAGGGCTAGTGATTATGATAACCCTTCCAGCCTCTTGTAGAATACATCATCTGCCTGTTCACCCTGCCTAGGTGGTCTGTAACAGACTCCTACCAGGACACGCACCCTGCTGACCTTCCCCCCAGTCTTTACCCACAGGCACTCCACTGATTCCAGTGCAACCAAAACAAGCCCTAATGGGATGGTTACCTTCCTTACCTCTTTGGTTTCATTTTGAGACCTCATGTTCTCTGCGATGAACTGGACGTTGCTAATGACATCCTTCACCTCTGGGGAGTACTCCATGTGCTCTGCCATCCATTTCAGCGACTGATGGCTCAGTCGTCTTTTGGTGGTAGGGAGTTCAGTTGCCTTGTCACAGTGACTGCATCGCTGCTCCTTGTGCAATTTGGTATCTTTGTGTTTGCTGTTCTTTGATTTGCCCGACTTACTCTCTGATACTTCCTTGTTTTTTCTGGATGTGTTTTTTTTCTGCTGTTCTAGTGGCCTCTGCATCAACAGGACTTTGGGGAGCAGGCTAAGAAAGACAGTTTTTACCCATTTGGGCATTGTGTGTGTGGTTGGAGTCCTGTAATGTATATTCAGGACAAACACTGTGATGACAATTGACAGAGTCACAAATATCATTGTGAAGAGTAAATATTCACCTACTAGGGGAATTACTAAAGAGGTAGATGGGATTGTTTCTGTGATCACCAGTAAAAATACAGTCAAAGAAAGAAGAACAGAGATGCAAAGAGTAACTTTCTCACCACAGTCAGATGGCAGGTAAAAGACTAACACAGTCAGGAATGAGATGAAAAGACAGGGAATGATCAGATTTATGGTGTAGAACATTGGCAACCTTCGAATATAAAAGGAATATGTTATGTCTGTGTAGATCTCTTCACAGCAGTTATATTTGATATCATGTTTGTAGCCAGAAGCATCAACTATTTCCCATTCACTATTTTCCCAAAAGTCATTCATATCTACTTTGGATCCAATGATCAGAAGATCAATTTTGGCTTTGTCATAGGTCCAGGAGCCAAATTTGAGTGAACAGTTCTGATGATCAAATGGGAAAAAGGTAATATCCATCGGACAGGAGCTTTTAAAAATAGCTGGTGGGGTCCAGGTGATCATTCCATCATAGCGAAGGAGGGCTTTGGTCTTGCTTTCAACTTGAAAATCTCCCACAGCACTAGAAAGACAAATGAGGCATGTAAAAGAAAATTACGATGAACATAAAATGTAATGGATGCTTTCATGGGTGCTTCAAGAGGATAGTTTTGAGAGAAAGAGTCAAACGAATCAATAAAAAGGGTAAAATGAATCATCATACTTATTATACAAGACAATATCTGGTTTCCAAATTTTATCTGCTGGTACCCGAACAAATTCAATGCCATCATATTGTCTGGGATCCCATCGAAGTTTGTAGTCATTCCAAATCTGAAAGAAGAATGGACAAGGATTTTAAAACCTTATATTATCAGCAAATACCTGTTTCTCAGATCTTCCTGTAAAACAACAGACTATGATAAAGACATAAAGTGCAGCACATGGAGAAAGGGACAATGTCCAAAAGACAAGGCCATGACCTGAAGAAACACTGGTCATATATGAATACTGCTCACATTGATTGCTACTCTGTTCTCTGTGAGTGGATGGGATGCCAATTCTTATGAATTGCTGGCATGCTGAGATCTCTCCTCTATCTTGTGACATCAGTAAAGACTCTTATCTGTGAAAAATTACCTCCCCACTGTGGAGAAAAAATAGGGGCCTTGCTGCAGCAGCCCACAGGTTAGAGGACAGTGCCAGAGGAGACCAGCACCCTCATGAGCAAGGAGGCACACATGCACACGAACAGGCAGCTGCTGCCAGAGGACAGTGTTGGTTCCACAGGAGTAGTGAAATAGCAAGTCAGGGCAGTAAGGAGTGTACAGCAGCTCTCTTGCATTGCTGTCTACTGTCCTATCATGGGGCCATACTCCATGGTCTCTCATCGATTATAAGTACAAGTACAGTATCTTTTACAGAAACTTTGTGTGGACCACAATGAGTGCCTGAAAAAAATGGTGCAAGTTGCCTTTATTTGCTCAGCAGTTAGGTCCTCTAAGGATCTTTATCTATGTAAAAACACTAAAACTATCAGGAATAAGGGAGGCATGTTCCTTTTGCCGATAAATGTTTGGTGGAGATGACCTAGGACTGCAGAGCTGCATGTTTAATCACCCTTTAAAGGGCATATCCAGCTAGATTTTCCAGAAAAAAAAAAAATCATAATGAAGTTGGAGAAGAATATACCACACAGGAAAGGAGGAAGATGTAACTTCTTGGTAAAAAGAATGAAGAAATTACTTTTTCAATTGTTGAGCTTCTCCTTGTTCATCTTTTAAAACATTTGTTACAAAACAAGAACTTATTTTACAGATGAAACTTACAAGGTAACACACATTTTCTCATATCGATGCAAAATGCACGAGAAATGCAACACAGTCACTTACGTGTCTTAGCCACAAATTTGTTTCCATAATCTGATTGACTTCATCCTATAAAGAAGCACAGGTATAACCAGTTTTAGTGTCCTGAGATGGCCAAAAACAT
Organism: Amblyornis subalaris; assembly: GCA_018881555.1. NCBI lineage: Eukaryota > Metazoa > Chordata > Aves > Passeriformes > Ptilonorhynchidae > Amblyornis > Amblyornis subalaris. The sequence continues at coordinate 202,996 of JACAXG010000215.1, forward strand.
AGTCCATAAAACTGGAAAACAGAATTCCACATTAACTTAAGATTTTTTTCTAGCACCCTTCAAGAGGTGTACACATTGTACACAGTAGTGTGCAACTCTACGGAAAAATTAATACAGCTTTACTGAAAAATCATGCTCCATAAGTACCAGATATACAGAGAGTTGCACTGTTTTGCCAGGGGCCTGAATACCTGGATGAATACCTCCATGCTTGAAAACACCACTCTTCAGGCTGCACTTCCCTTATGTAGGTTTGAAACAAATAGACAGAAAAAAAGCACGCAAAAAAGGAGATTTTACCCCTCAGGACCACTGCGAAATGACAGTAGCCCCACAGGAGAACTGGCCACATACTACACACAACATGGACACACCACGTGTCTCTGGAGTGGGCTAGCCCTGTGAAGAGTGGGCTTGAACATTCAATACTTCTGCTCTGGGCTCTGGAGGCTGCTACCTGGAGCACAGGGGTTTGATGCTACAGAGCAAGCAAATGAATCTCTCTCATTCAAACCACTTGTTTGAGCAACTGGAACAACTCGGCTGACTGTAGGAACAGCAAAGGTCTCAGCATGTGCACTTAGGCACACACGAAATGCAAGCTAGGAGAGTTCAGGGTTTGTGCAGCCATCACAATTACATCTCCTGCTTCAGCGATTTTTATGGGTTTACAACCATCCCCAAATCTCAGCAGTATTCTGTAGGGAGTCTTACCACATTTGTAAGCTGGGTAATGGCCAGTTCAAAATACACTGTGACAGGATCAGACACATTTTCCACTGGCCTGATGAACTGGTTGTACTGGGAGAACAGTTTGTGAAATAACCGTTCCTCTGATTTGCAGGCTGTGGTATCTGTGTTGGTAAAGATAAAGAACAGATATGCCAGAGGTAAGAAAAAGAGAAAGAAGATGCTGGATAACATACTAGTCTGTGCTGTATTTCTGGATCTGGTGCTTGTGACCATATTTAAAGCCACCAGAGCACAGAGAGAAGAGGATTGGCAGTATGCTCTCAGTTGAAAGCATCCTCCTGCAAAACACTGGTTACTCCTTGTTTCCTCAAAGTGTAAGGTAATGGCCTCAATGGAAGTGTCTCCTAAACTGGATTTAGCCTATGGGCCTCCATTTGGCCCACTCTGTACCCACACCAAAGTAGAATAAGGTGGTGTGAAATAGAAAAAGTAGAAATGTGATAGATTTAATCTTTGTGAGTCTTCATGGCAAAACATGGAGTTTATGAAAAGCATAGATACTTACAAATTAAAAGCTTAAGGCTGCAACTACTATACCAAAATCTCTATCAGGTGATCGGGTGACGATAAGGATGCCTCCTAGTCTTAAACACTATGACTGCATTTTATCCTTATGTTGCTATTTCCACTCTTTAGATAACACAATTTTTCTTTGAAGAAAGTTCATTTATTAAGTTCTATGAACAGGAAAAAAGTGGAAATATTAAAATTTCTTATAGAACAGCATGCACCCATGTAATACTGAATTGTTCTTTCAGAACAAATAGATCACAGCTGTAACCCCTCATTAATGAAGAACAGACCAGATATCTTAGAGGAACCAAGGTATGTGATGGGCACTGAGCTGACTCACTGCAGAGTTATGAAGAATGCTCCTAACCTGTTACATACAGTCCAAACCTGAAATAGTTATTTTCACAGTGTTAAAGCCTATAGACTTTGATTTCAAAAGGAAAATATTAAATTATGTTAGTTCTGGCAACATCAGCTCAGAAGAACAATTTTCTTGAATAACTTTGCTATTACAAGGCATTACTATAATTCAGCACTTAAACTAAAAATACTTTATAAGGTCAAGATTTAAAACTTCCTTCTCGTATTGTGCACAGCTGTGTTGTCAAAGCTGTATGATGATCCCAAAGATGTCAGTGATACAACTGAGGAAAAATTTGTTTTTCAGAATTATGGTCATAAGTTTTTTGTATTAGTCCCAGACTGCACACATCAGGCAAGCAATCATAATAAGCCTTTCTCATTGCAAATATTAAACTTAGAAGGGGTCTGTGTCAGGCAGCATGGTCTCTGGCACAGCAGAGAACATAAATTTGCAATTCACATAACCTTCAGTGAACACAAGGGCCTGTGGATGCACAGATGTCCTGCAGGGAGACATTTGGTCTCAGTATGCTGCACTTTTATGCTTAGACCGCCCTTACCCTGTTCTTGAAAAAAAAATTACATTTTGCCTCTAAGGTGACACAAAGCATCCTGAAATTGCAGGGGATTATCATAATTGCAAGCTGAAATGTTGGCTACTGGCCACTTACATGTATGGAAAGAAAATTCTAGTAAAAATTCTGTACTTTGATGTTTCATCCTTTCAGCATCATCCAGAGAAGATACATGAATATCTATAAAGTTTGGATGTTTTTATGTCATGTATTGTGCCACTCAAAAAGGAAGTAAAAATTTTCTTTTCAGAAATCACCCATCGTATTGTGACGAGAAGTACACTACTGTGGGAACATGAGATTCTTACCAAAGTCTTATGACTAAAGTCAACGAGTCTAAAACCATGCTTCATTTGAAATTTCCTACTGGCTTCTTCATAGACACATGCATTAAAATAAAGTAACATAAACCAGAGAAGTATTTAGGTTTCATCTCATGGTGCTGCTTTAAGACAGTATCTTATGCCTTGCTAACACAAGAACTGTATTTAATACATATTTTGGTCATTGGCAGAAGCGAGACTTTTGAAACAGATGCAGTGTCTTACAAGCAAAAATCCTGCTAAACTCAGTGAGAGTTGTGCATGGAAATGACTGCAGCATATTTAAACACAGATCACAAACAATAGTGAACAACAACTGATCAAGTTCTGACTTTTGAAGATGTGAGTACTGACCATGTACATCCTTAGCCTGCATTATTTAAGCACTTGCAAATTCAAGCACCAAATGAAATTACTAGGACTCCTATTCCATTTTCATTATTTTCTAGAAGATGTTCTTCAATTAGTTATCAAACAAAAATGAAGAGTTTCACATTAGAAAAACTAGTATTGCTTTAGCTCTTTTAAAATACCGTTGAAATGTTACAGATTTCAGGTTAGAAATAGCTGGTTGAAGCTTTACATTGAATTCATTCAGGAAAACAGAAGCAGAGACAGTGACTAGAAAACATTCTAGAGACTGGTATCAAAGAGAGCCTACCTTTAATCAAGGATGTGAACACGAATGCCCACACACAGAAAGCAGGATAACACCAACATAGCCACCTCTCAGGATGCATTGCTAGCAGCGGAATAGAGCTTCCTTTCGAGAACAGATGTTTGGGGAAAGAAACAAACGGCAAGAAGACATATAACCCCCCTGGACAGTAAGGACGGTAAGTAAGCGGTAGAAAGGTGGATTTCAGTTTTGCATCTGCAGAAATCTCTGCAGCCTGCTGAGCAGAGCAAAGCCTTGCAGAGTTGCTTTCACTACCACTAGGCAAGGAGAGCTTATGCTGTGCAGAGCGAAGGGAGTCAGGCAGCGTCCTATCAGGTGACTTCACATTTCCAGTCACCCGCACCCCTGCCTTGGGGGAATGTGTAAGAGTGCGGGAGAGAGAGGAAAGGCAAGACATAGGACAGCCATCACAGAGCCCGGGGAGCAGTTCACTCAGCCCTTCACCCAAGGGTTAAGAACTCTCATCCAGTTAAAGCACCAGCTTTAGCTATGCCTGGTGCTCACCTGAGCGACTCCATCAGAATATGCAGACATAAAACAGCTTCAGTTTCTTGACTGAGGACTGATCCTGCAGATGATGGAATCAGATGCTATATGGTTTTAACACCTCTACCAGAAACCATACGGACCTTGAAATAAGCACAACATCAAGTGATAGAATTGCTTGACAGTATTCTGAGTGAATAAATCTAAGGCAAGTAGACTTATTTTTGCCATCTGACAGGAGCAACTAAGCATGCTAAATTCTTTCCTGACAGTCAAGTCAGCTCACAACATCAATTCTAACTTTTTTTTCCTTCTGTGTGCAGTCATTCCTGTGCCAGTATGCTAGTGTGGAAATGGAGGAGCAGAGTAAAGAAAAAAGAATCAGGTGCTGTTACAGGCCAAGTTCTCTGCAACAGAATGTTACTTTTAATCACAGAAGTTAAAAAAAACTGATTTCATGATCCTGTAGAGGTTAATGCATGTTCCCTCCTCAGGTGTTCAGTACACATGTCCTTGCAACAGGAATGCCTGAAAAGAATCTGTAGGGAAAGGATCTGAGACACTGAGGGTCGTGTTTAGCTGCAGTGGGGTGGAAGGCACCTCACGTTACTCAGTGCCATCCAGCCTCCCAGAAAGCAAGCAGCCTGGACAGGGAATCTCCTTTATGTGTGCTCAATCCAGCATGAACAAGTCTGAGTGACGGGATGAATGATTTGATCAAAGCAGAAATGCTGCTGATTTTCAGGCACTTACATTGTTGTGTAAGTATGCATACAGAGAAGAAAAAAAAAAAAGCCAGAAACTGAAAAAAGGATGCCCTTCATACTGCAAAATACAGAGGCAAAACTGCAGCTCAGAATAAGAAAGTAATTTGTCATTTATACAGATTGTTAAAGTATGGGTAGGAAGGGAAGAGGACTGTCTGGAAGAAAGAGACTCAGGAATTAATTGACTGCAAAAAAGAAGATACCTAAGTGGACAAAGTTGACCATGACAAGTTTTGAGGGATGAAAAGTAAATATTGAAGGATTAGTAGCACAAGTTTTACTCCAGAGCTCACTGGAGACAGGAAGCCTTCAGCAGAGGGATGAGAAAACAAAAGAAACAAACCACATGAGTGTTTGGAAGGCTGGGAGTCATTTTGCCCTCTCAAAAGCAGCAGCAGCAAACTATAACTGTAAGCGTAGACCACAAGGCATGACTATGAGGCATCTTTAAGCTGAAGTTAGATATAAATTCTCCTTACAAATGATTTTAGGATAAAAATGCGGGTTTCAGCATGGTGATTTTTCTTTTAAATTTCCATTTTGCCAACATTTTCCATGGAAAAAAATTAAAAACCACAAAAAACTTCTATGTGCCCAGCTTTCCCAGGCTGCAATGTTTATTAGAATGGTGTTAACAGTCCAGGTCCACAAGCTTGCAGTTTCCTCACCCTACCAAATGGAGTTCATAATTTCTCCTTGAACTGATGTGACCATGGTGCACTGTGGCTAATAGAATTATGCAGCCATGTGGAATCCAGGACGCCTGTGGCTGGCTGCAGTTGTGGCATATGCACTCCTGTTAAAGTCCAGTGCGTCCAGAAAGATGACATATGGTAAGACAGTCAGATACAATTTGAAAACAAATTCACGCCAGCTTAAAATGTTCTGACATTTCCAAACTTCTTGTTCTTCCAAAAAATGCACAGGTCAGGGAATCGGGTGTGAGAAGTTAACATAGCCACACATGCATATCTGAAGACTGAAATGTCTTCAGAGGTGAGGGTAATGAGTGTGCTTCCCCTCCAGAGAGAAGGAGAGCAGTGGCAGGCCAGCTGGCAAAGGTGATCCTTACTGCCAGACTTGAGGGAAAGAGCTGCTTTGTTATGGAGAGCAAGGGACTGGGGAGGCAGGCTGAATTCAGAGGCAATACCAATCATTCAGTGAGCAGATGGTGTGTGGTAAGACCCTCCTGGAGTGGGTGCTGCCTTTGGTAAAGGCTGAAGAGGAAGGCAAAGTTCAAACTGAGCCACAACCAGCAGCTGATGAGGCATCCAGATGGAGAATGCAGAGAGACCAGCTGAGGTACTGCCTCAACACAAGGATGCCAGCTGGAAGCAGAGCAAAATGTTTGTGAATCACTGCTGCTTGGGAAGGGACCTAATTTAATTTAATATGAACTGGCCAAAAGAGGCATCAAAATGCCAGGCTCAAACAGAAAGCATATATTGACAGACTTTCACTCCTCCTTTGCCCTCCAAGTGTAGAAGAAGAGGCTGATTAAGTCCCTTCACAAGTGCTTTTACCCACCAAGAACATACTCACTCAGAAAAAAATCTCAGATCTCTTTTCTTCAGGTGAGGTGGCTCAGGAAACAGACAGCAAGCAGCTTGCAGGGAAGCACAAAATCTGCCCACTATAAAGGTTTCTACCACATTGATACACTTCACCACTGGAGCCTGATGTTGTAAAACCTGTTTGGTGTTGACTGTGAAAAAACCAACAACATCAGGACCCATTTGGAGGGTTGCCTATGTGTCCTGGAACTGAAGGCATGCACCCTAGTGCTATTTGCAATCCTAATGACAGATCCTGACTTTTGGAGTCAGGCTTAGGTTTGAATGGCTGATTTCCCCCTCTAGAGCCGAGTAGACCATTGCTGGAGAGCTGTATCTGAGTTGTTTGTAGGCTTTGACAATGCAAAGGGTTAACCTGCAGTGGGACTGTTACAAACACATCTGTGACAAACACCTTTTCCATCATGAGATAGTCATGCCCTGATCATCTGCTGAGAAGGCCCTGCATCCAGTGTAGAAGTTCAGTCTGTCAACTCTTTGCTAACTACCACTAGGCAAGTGAGTTTGCACTAGGGACACTTGTTACCCTTTCCATTGCTGGTCTGGAAGCACTGCAGAGGGATGAGCCACTTCTCACTGGTTTCTTGCTCAGGGCTACCCGTACATTTGCTTGTGGTGCCTGTCCCAAAATAGCTGAGTGGGACCTCAGCAGCATCTAATTTTATGTCTACTCTGCTACTTACTGCCTTTGCAAGCAGACAGCTATTAGGGAATCAACCAAGTCATCTAGAGCTCACTCCTCTGTGCATTCACACACAGCACTTCCCTGGGCATGGAACACCTACTGCTAATAAAAAAGATGCCAGTGGAAGGAAACCATAGTGGAAGAGTGAAAGTACCAGTCAAATCCTACATCTCACTGACAGTTTTGTAGTCAGCCTTGGATACCTTGTGCATTAGCTAAATTAAGGTAAACAGAGATCTTGCTAAAGGTCACCAAGGGGAGATTTCTGAGAATGGGAGATGCTTAAATTGAGCAGGCAATTGAAGGACAAGCTCTAAAGACTGGAATGTGAAGCTGCTTAGCAGGTTCTGAGCGATGAAGGAATAGTTTAGCTTGCAAAGTTTATTTGGACTAGTGCTTTTTCCATGTCTGTGCTGCATGGACAATTCTTCAGCTTGTGGACACTGATATTTTACCTTAAAATGGTCTGTTCTGAATCATTGCATTTGGACAGCATCACCTTCCAGGTCTTCCAAGACAGTTGACTAGAAATAAAGCAGGCTTTTCAAGCACTCAAGGCTTTGCAGACATTAGGCAAGAGGGCAGAGGCCACCTCTGTGACAACCCTCTGAGAAAAGTGTTCCATTTCAGCAAGCACCGGGCTCAAAGTAGGGCTCATCAAGAGACATTTTTCACACAAATAGTTGGGCGAAAGGGTCACAAACATTTATATGTTCTGGAGGCAAAACCAGAATCTATTCTTCTATGTTGTCAGAGTCATCCTTCACTAAAAAGTGTTCATCTATTACTAAGGCAGAGCAAATCATTGCTCCCTATGTTCTCCTGTCTTACATCAGCTAGATGCTTTCTCAGCTGTTTTTTTTTGGTTACTACTGCTGTGTTTCTGAACTGCATTCCCCCAGACTAATCCCCTCTCCCCCAGTACAATAGGCAAATCATTGTCCGATGGGCTCTAGGTCTGTGTTCCACCTCTCACCTTCCCCACCCAGTATAATTTCCTACAGTTGCACAGAAGCAATACTGACAGCAGCACTTCTCCATCGAATTTTTTATTCTTCTATGAAGTGAGGGCCATAGGGAAGTGAAGAGAAACAGCTCTTCCCGGGGCACTGAAGAACAAAGCATTGTATCACTATTTCCTCTGACCTTTCAGTGTTGTACCTGCCTTTTCTGTGACAATTGCAGTCTCATAGGGGTAAAAGATTGCTATCAATCTGTATTAGCCCTGAGTGCTATTGGGATACCGTATTTTGTTTGAACTCCTGATATCACTACAGTAAAGCAGGCTAATAAAGCATTTATCAGAAGAATATTAAGAATCCAGCTTTCCCTGCCTTGTTGGAAGTCATTCAACTGTCGCAGAAGCCCTTCAACTGTCGCAGAAGCCCTTCCAGGTCACTGCCCTTTGCTAAAATGTTAGTACAGTCCAGCTTGCCAAGTGTCACACCCTGAGCGGTACATTCACACTCCCTGCAGCAAAGCCTGGATCTCACCCACGTGTAGAGCCCTGACCTTTGGCCTATCTCATGCTCTGGGACCTCGTGTGCCAACAGTGTTTGCTCTCTGATCCACCAGATTTTCTTCTTTTTTGGTCAGATTTTAAATGATATGTTGGAAGAGGCCTTGAAGCTTGCATTGATTAGGGCATTTCCACAAATTGAGTACAGGATTTCTTCAGTTCAGTAGCTCCATTAAGCCCTTTCTCAATTTTTCTTTTGTATTAAAGAGATTGAACCACAGTACCTCTATGAGACTGCCCCAGCTATGAAGTAAGCAGTCAGTAAGTCAGGCAGCCAATATACACTGAATAGCCAAGTACATTAATGGAGATGCTTGCTCCCGTGATCCTGTCTGTTAAGCAGCTGCAGTCATCAGAGTACAACACAAAGATCCACAAATATTTTAAAAGCTAAAGCATCACTGATGGCAGCATCGCCAAAGCACCTTCCATTGTACAAACAGCATCACTTAGTTTTAGCTTCACTGACCTCCAGCTTGGACCAATTCTTCTTGTAACTTGATGGAGATCATATAGGCCAATAAAACCTGATCCATTTCAAGGAACTAAACTTTAAACCAATCAGCTCTATTCAGCTTTTTTGGAATTCTCAACTAAAGGAACAATTCCTGGGAGTAGGTTTTCAACATGTAAAATACACGTTTTCACATTTCACTGATGTAAATACCTTTCTTTGTTGCAATCATACCATGACACTCCAGGGAGGCTGCATTGGATATTTCTGTACCCACTTTTGAGCTCCTTGCCAGAGATGCCATTTCTCCCCAATCCCAAAATGGAAATCACAAAATATTTTGAAGCAACTCTAAAGAGATATAACAGAGAGAGACCAGCAGAAATGTCTATCTCTATGCACACAGTTATGACAGCAGAAATAACATAAAGACCACACAAGCTTGCATATCTCTTGGAAGTCACCTAATTCTATCCTGACATCTGCCTCCAAAGATGCTACTATAGCCAACATTTTATTTCTAAGAAATTTAGCATTTCTTAAGTAGGGAAAAAATAAATCACGCAGAAGTGTAAATGGGAATGCTTAAAGGGATGCTATGACATAACATTCCGAAACTGTTGGATTCAGTGACTGTCGTTGGGTCTCTTCATGTCACTTGCCTGTAGCGAGGATAATGGGTATAGTAGCAATATTGTTAGGGAAAATACAAGAGTAATGAGTGTGATGAGTGGAAAGGGTCTTTGAACAAAAGGTACAGGGCCAGATTCAGCAAGTGAGTGATGGGAATACGACTGCAGTAAAGAGTTCCAGACTGAATGTCTGAAATTGCCTAGCCTAAAAGGGATTGAGATGCAAATGTCCAGTTTTGGCCCTTACGAGTTCATTAGATAACAGACTGTTGGAAAGAGCAAGTAACACAAGTACCATGTGAACAGAGCACATCTAACAGTGCTCTTGTTGATCCAACTATTTAGAAGTGCACTGATGTCAAATCTTTGACATGCAGTAAAGCACAATAAGTGTGCTTGGATTTCCCATCAGCTGAGACCTTTGTGATAATTCTTCACAGGGGATATTTTTCACCTCCAGAAGGAACTGGTGCAAGTCTCTGGAGAATTTTGTCCTCTTTGAAAGCAAAAATTGTTAGCTCAGTGCTAAATACGAGTCTGCACTGTGCCATAGACCTTGTACTCAGATTGTTGCCAACATGCCTTAGCAGTGCTGTTTTAAATAGCCCAGAGCTATTTACTCGAGCCATTCCCATAGTCAATCAGATCATGCAGATTTTCAGAAGAAATTTTAATTTCCTTTTAGGTAAATTAAGAAAAATGAACTAAAGGAGTATTTGGCCAAACCTAAACTCCCTGACAGAGCTCCTGGTGAGGGGAAGCATGCTATGACTGCAATGACATACCATAGTCTCAGAAGTGCAAGCAGCCAAGTGACATCTCCCATGAAATCTCATCATGACAGACCTCCTATGCGAAATATTTCAATCATCAGTTCATTTATATTAGGGATAGGGAGAGGACTCTTTTATCCTTAGAAAATGGTGCCATCCTTCTATACGCAGAACCACTCAGACAAAAATCCATTACTTTAGCTGAGAATATTTTTAATCCTTTAAAAAACTAATCTCTAAAAACCTTTATTATTTACTTAATTGATGGCTTTCAAATGAAGTGTGTTGATAAAAAAGACAGCTGTGGGACTGACAGAATTTAAATCAGCAGAGACATAAAGAACAAAGACAATGCAGTGTAAATGACCAAAACTCCAGAGGTCCTGAAACATGATTGTTTAACCTTTTGGGGCTGGCTTAAGTTTGCATCTGGAAGGAGAGCACTTCAAGGCTGCCAAAGGAGACTAGCTTCCCATTCCAATTTAAATGGATAATGAATTAAGATCCAAATCTGGTAATTCAGAAAGAAAAAAATAACACCTTATTCTATGTTATGTGAAGAGCAATCTTGCCAAGAAAACAAAAATTTTGTAACTGAAGGCACAAATGGAAGCATTCAGGTTAACAAGAACCAAGTGGCAAGATCCTGCTTTTGGTAGGTGGGTGGATTTGTCCATCTCTCCCATGGATAACTTTGTATTAGGAAAGGAGGCATAAAGCCATCAGCAAAGTTGATGGACTCTTCTTCATAGAGCAAAGCTTTATTTTTGTTAAATTACTGTCTGACAGCTACAGAGTTCTGTACACTTCATTTAATGCATGGCTTTGTGAACCTCATGAGTTCTGACATTTCTAGGACAGGCTGAGCCATCAAAACCTCTTGTGCCTCTGGCCAAAAAGTACAAGGAGAAAGCCTGATGTCATTATGGTCAGAACACATCTTTTCTTTTGTGCTCTGTCTAAAAAAGCTTTTCAAGGGAATATCAGCAACCTCATAACGAGCATTGTGAGTGAGAGAGGGAGGAAGTAGAAAAATTAATTAAAATCATAACCTGCTTTAGTTACACAAGTATTCCCACTGGCTATTTTCTATGAGCAAAGATTGTCTGAAGGGGAAAGGCTTCAAGTTTTATACATAGCCTTAGGATTAGACTTGCAGTGTTTGCTGATCTGTTGCCAACACCACAGTCTTTGTCATGCAATTTTAGGTTTAGGCAGAGCTGAGATATTCCTGTCTTTGCTTCAGGCAGAAGTAGATAATCTGATTAATGGGGATTAATTCCATCTAGCTCTAACTATCCAGAAATGAGGTATCCATTCCAAAGCTTTCTCTGTTATCTGTAGAAGAAGATTTGCTGCTGCAGAGCTTGACTTCAGACAGAGACATCTCACAGCCTGGTCTGCACAGACTTGCTAACTCTTGCTAACCACCTTCTAGGTGGTTTAGGTTGGGCTAGCTAGATCCCATCCTTTTTCCTCCCATTATTTCATCTGCCACAACAGGATAACAGTGTTTTGCCTCTTAGTCTTCTCTAGGCTCTGAGACTGGCACAGACTCCATTTGCTATATGCTCATACCACCCAGCACCCTCTAAAATTCGAATAGTAGGTGGTAACAAGGAAGACGTTCAGATGGATAATAATTAGGGTAGACTTACATGAATAATGAGAATAATTTGTTTGTCTTTATGGAGAAAACTGGGTGACAGAAGCGAGGGAAAAAATGACAATTCCTTTGCAGGCCTCCAGAGGCTGTGCAGCAGGTCCTATGTTAACTTTATATGATAGATGCTTTAACACATTGTAAATTTAATATTGTACATCTATGGTATTTGAGCTCATGACTCATCTATATGAGTATCTAATGAAGAAAAAATTGGTGCAAAACATATAATAACAGTCACCAATACAGTTAGGCAGCTGAGTGCTGTAACCAGCTGTTGTGATTTGCTTTTTCTCAGAGCTTCCAGTAACACATTACTAGAAGCACCTTACATCAGCCAGCATTACCTGCTTAGGAAGGGATGTAAATATGAAGACAAAATTGAAGCCAGAGCAAGTGTTGAGCTGGAATGTGCATAAAAGGCCGGGCAAATTTCAACTGCCATTTATTCATACCACAGAAGATGCAGCAGTCTTGAATCAAAGGTGAAGAAAGTAAATATAAATTGGCAGGACACCCCTTGGATTCATGGTGCAAATTCACTTATAGTGTTCCAGGGCCACATATGCAAACAATGCGGCAAAAATATGATGAAGAGCAAAAATGGAGACAACGCGTCAACTGGGTATCGCAGTATGTTGGTGCCATGTCAAACATCAGCACTGAGACAGGCAAGAGTGTGTCAGTGATTGTCTGACATACTTAACATTGTCAATGAGCTCCAGCTTGACAAGCAAGAACGAAGGGTGAAATTTCCAGAGCAGACCCATGAGAAGTGAGCAGCAATGACAGCTAACATCTGCTGGAACTAGCGTTGCTGGCTCAGCCAAGAGGATCTCCTTGTTTAGAGATGGCTAGAAGACTTGCAATTCAGAAAAGGTCAAAGTTTGTAAGACGGCAAAAAAGGAAACAAGAGACACATTTTTTGGAAAGAGCACCTTATTTTCCTTGGCCTCTTCTACGGCCAGAAGAAATTTTTCAGGTAAACTAATTTGTGCTTAGGTGCACTAATTTGTGGGTTTTTTCAAAGCTAGATCTCTTGAAAAGAAAGTGGTTAATTTCAGGAAGGGAAAACCATTAAAACTTAAAGCCAGTCTGATAAACATCTCTAGATTTTACTGCCTTGGTAGCCTGTACCCACAGAATACTTTGCTACTTCTTACATAAACAGCTATCACAGATATTTCTCAGTTCTATTTTGTTTCTCTTGTTTCTTTAGTTTGTTTCATCCTTCCACCTTCAACCCAAAAATTCCAACAACTGTGAAGAAATTTTTATCAGTATGGTTGAAGTTTGCGAAATACAAGCCAAAGAAGAGCATCTGGCTTGGAAAACACAGATTTCAGTGCTGCTCCTTTGTATATCCTTTTCCGCCAAAAAATCATCCTTTCTCAACCATTTGGCCAGGTAGAAACTGTAAGAAGTAAGATGGAAATCTGGGAGCAGCAAAATATGCCACATGATGAAAAATGAAGCCACCATGTAGAAAAAGGATAACGCAGGATGTTGCCACTCTAGGGGTTGCAGACAGGAACCACTGATTGACAAGAAATTGAGAGTTGACTCTCTTGGTAATAGGAATCTGTATTTTGTCTGTGCATTCATACACATTTTTAGTAATCATGTTGATAGGTATGGAAGGCCCTAAGAATAAGTGCAAGGACTACGTGAAATGGATGCACAGTGTTAATTTCATCCCTCCAAAGATGCTGTTCTGTCCAGCTGCATCACAGCACGTAATGGTACAGAAGCATATACCCATAAAATCCCAAATGAGTGTGCAAAGCTCATATCTGCTGAGCTGCTAAATGTGCTTTGGGTTCTGGAGGAAAGCAGTTACACTCCAGTTCATTTTCAGAAGGAGGTAAAACTGGGAATTCTAACTGTTCAGAAGAAATCACATGTTCTATATAGGAAGCAGCTGGAAACCCCTTGTGCTGACCTTGTGCACTGTTTCAACATGTTGTCTGAACTTCAAAAATGGCCATTTTAACATGCATTATTTTAAGAGTTCTGTTCCCTGAAAAAGAGCACTCAGTTAACTTGAGCACACCCACTCCTCCACTGTGCAAATGAGAAAACCTTGCCTGAGAAGTTTTTCCATGAATTTTCTACACACAATTATAACCTACACCTTCTCCTTGAATGGAAACCTGTGGGAAGGCACAGCAACAATCTTTCAAGCCACACAATAAATCCACCTTACTTTAGCTTGGGTACCACCGGGTACCACTGTGCCCACATATTTTCAAGATTACTTGTTTCTCTCACTCTGCCCCAGGCTAAGCATGGCCATAAGGCTGAGGTACAAACCCCAAGCTTTTCACATGACTGTACTCTGTGTTTTAACAGACTCCTGCCATTACAAAAAGCCTGTAGAAAGCACTGCATAAAATGGTGAAGCAGCTGGCAAGAGGCTGTTGCCCTGGGACTGGTCATTCCTCCTGTAGAAAAATGGACTTCCTGGGAAAGCCATATGAAATGCTGGCATGAATATTTTGCACTATCATTTGGAATGGCAATGACATGGGAATGTTATCACAAACTGTCACCATTTATTTATGGCTTGTGTAAGACTGCGACCACAGGTAAATATATCACAATACAAGGTCTATTGTGAGGCTAAGACAGGTAGTGCATGGAAGGTTATATGCCAAATATATACAAGTACCTAAAGGAGATGCACAGCCATTTCACAGGCAGCTTGAGATTGTCCAGCTCTGGAGGGTTAAGGGCACAGATTTTATTCTTGTCTTGCAGAGCTCCCAACAGCTAAAGTTGTCGACATCTCTTCCTTTCTCCCTGTTGGTGCCTTATCAGATGATGCCTAAACATACAGAGAGCACATAAAGGCTTTTACCAGCCTCTCACAGTGCACTGCCAAGGCTGTTCTAAGACAGCAGAGGTGACTGTCATCCCCTACACAACTTCTCAGAAGTGACTGTTAATGAGGCCTCTTGATGGGAAGACCTGTGTAAACCCATGAAACAAAAATATTCCAAGTCCTGCAGTGCTGAGATTTCTCTGAAGCACAGCTCCTCTTCTAAAACAGTAGCATTAAACCTTTGCAAAACAAGTAAAACAACTTAATAAATCATTAGGCAAAATATTTCCAGTGGCTTTTCTGAACTTTAGTTCTTCAGTTTCTAAGTATCACTTAGTGGCCTATTACTCTGCTCTATTCTGCAGTTCATGACTAAAATAGAAAGGCTGCAAAGCTACGGGGAAGATACTGATGGACAGCTCTGCAAATTGTTCCAACTGAACCATAAAACTGTCAAACAAATGATACATGTTAGTTGTGATGGCCCTGTGCCTCCCAGAAATAAAGTGAACCCTTAATGGAAGACTTTAATAAGGAATTAAACATTAATTAGGGCTTATACGAGACAGACATAAGAGGGATTAGAGACAAACCACAGGTTTGCTGTAGCAATGGTAAAATGAAAGACAGAGCATTTCTTTTTGAACTTTGGTTGACTGGTTATGAGCAATAAGGCTGAGAAGATCATACAGCAGAGAAAAACATCTTCATTTCTTGTTTTGAAAGGGGTAGTGGCCCACCGCCCTTAGTTTTCTTTACTTGCTTCACACGCACAGTGCTGTGAGAGTACTTATGTTCCCAGTTACTGACATGGTTCATAACTGGAAAAGCTTCTAGCGGGTTGACTCACAAGCTCATGTGATAGCCATAGGAGGTCTAATACGGACATTAAGGCTATACTTGGTGTCAAAGTGGCAAACAGTTTTGTAAAGGAGATAAATTTTTAACTGAGTACATCTGGGTTGACTTGTTTAGACAAAATGAGACAATGTAAGCTTTCCAGAGGACTCACAGAGTAGCCACTCTAATTTTTCTAGAGGAATTTTTTGATTTGTTATTATTTTTGCCTCTACCTCTCCACAGCCCACACAAAACATCAGTTACAATCCATGTCCTGTGGAACAAACAAGTGAGGATGTGTACATTCTGTGCCTTTCCATTTTGGGGGGAGGCTTTCAAGCGTGTATGTATTAATTGTTGACTGGCATCTAACCTGAACCTAAAGTTCCCTCCATGAGTCATCTTTCCCATTAGCACAACCAGCATCACAGATTTCCAAAACTTGCTTTCAGACCGAATACAGAGAATTTTAATTCTAATTCACAGAAAAAAAAAGTATCTCTTGGATTCCGTTTACTGAGCATTATGGCAAATGATAAGTTAACTGATTAATTAAAGACAGATATATAATTAATAAATATTCCCATCTGGATCAGCTGCAAAACAAAAGCTGGCACTAATCTTGTAGCATCTGGGAGTACCTGGAAACTGTAACTATGGTTCAAGAATTTGCTCATGCCCAGCTACCAGTTATTGATCACAATTTCCACTTGTTTAGTACCATGAAGTGCAATTTAGTGCCAAGAAAGGTCCACCGGTTAATGTTCTTTGCATGGTAGCACACAGCACTACCAGTGCTGAACCATAGAATTCGAAAATTTCCCTTCTGGTCTTCAGCTATATCTCCTACTCATGCAGAAGAAAGATGCTGACAGAGGATAAAATAGATTCACCACCTCTTCCCATCCAAACCCAGTGCACATAAGGCATCAGAGAGTTGCAGACAGTGTAATCTTCTCCTACAACTATACTCTAGATCTTTGAGAAGCCATGGTGTTCAGGACAGGTGCCTGAGGACTGGAAGAAAGCAAATATCACCCCAGTCTCCAAAAAGAGCAAGAAGAAGGACCCAGAGAACTACTGGCCAGTCAGCCTCACCTCCATCCCTGGAAAGGTGATGGAGCACCTCATGCTGGAGGCCACCTCCATCCACATGGATGAAAAGGTGATCAGGAATAGTCAGCATGGATTCACTACAGGGAAATCATGCTTGACTAACCTGACTGCCTTCTACAATGAAGCAAAGACCCAGATGAATGACAGGAGAGCAGAGCAAGCTGTGGAAATCAACTCCCCATGCTCTGTCCACCCCGTGTACTGATGCCAGTTCTAGGAGCAGAGAGAGTACCAAAGATTGTTGAGGTTTGAGGGATAAATCTGTTCTTTCCTCCACACTCAGCCTCCCTTCCTTAAAGCAAGAGGTGGAACATGCTCTGGCCATAGGTAAATATATGCAAATCGTAATTCCACCAAAGGACCTAAAGGGGTTGTAAGAGAAAGGACTATGTGGGGTACCACACAAATAAATGGTAATTTTTACTCTGAGGAGCCGATGCAGCCAAAGAGGGAATTGAGGAGATAAGGTGGGTTGTGAGAAGGATGCAAGGCAGCGCATCATCCTCAGCTAATCAACATAGTGCTGTCCCTCTTCTACCTGACCCCAGTCACAGAAAATGTGACTGCCATGTAACACCAATGCCATTCTTTCTCGTACCTCTGCAACACCCTTCCTACATTCTAAAATAAATTTTGGTATGGGCAAAAGGGAATACAGATTATATGTGGAGCTCAGAATTTATTGTTAGTCTAATTAGGGTCTCCACAGTGTAACTAAAACACAGGAGATCATTGTCTTTACCTGAAAACTGTGTTACAGGTAAAGATAATGTTTAATGTTACTGTTACTGTTCAGTTACAATAGAATCAACATCCTGAAAATAAGTGTTAGACTGATACACTCTAAATTCCTACTATCTATCCCTTTTCTCCGCCCTTAAGTTTAGTCTACCAGTGTTCTTCCGAGTCCTAGGACTCACAGAGGACATAAGCTCTCTCTAAGCAGAAAGTGGATATCAAACTGAGTCCTTGGCATGCCAATTTCTTCATCAAATGTAGGCGTTGTTCATTGTAGTGTATCTCCCTGAGCTGCATCTGGGGCTGTTCTGGATGTTTTCTTAATAAAATCTGGTTTGCTTTCATTAGTTCCCAGCTAAACTTTGACACTTGGACAAAGGGTTCCTCTTTGCTCAGGGACAGTGGAGTAAATCAAGAACTTTACAACTGGCAGTAAAATCTTTCAGATTTATTTTGCTCCCAAGTTAAGTGCAGATGGAACACATACTAGCCTCAGGCCAAGCACCCCAAAACTCCTGAAGAAGAGGTACTTAACCCAGTATAGGAAGAACATTGCATCTTTACAGCTGTCCTTTCCATCAATGGGAACTAAGTGTTGTCACTGCTTGCAACACAACCTTCTCCAACTTTGGTTAAGTCCAGAAGCCTAATTTCGGAGCAGACTGGGGCTTCAACCCCTACCCAAGCTATTTTGCAGAAGTGCTGGTCTCAGCATTGCCTACATCTGGTCATGGACCATGATCTGTAGATCGACTTCCCAGCTTGGCCCCAGAGCTGGCCTTTCATAACACTTGTCGGGTCCAAATTTGATGACCTGGACTCTGGGCTGACCACATTTGTCACTCCAGCACCTGCCTTGCTCCTCAGTTCAGAGGCAGTGGATGGGGCTGGTAAGGAGGCTGCCAGTCTCCTTGGGGATAAGATGGCCCTTGCTGCACCCTGTCACGTTTTACCCTCGATGCTACTCACCAAGGTAACCTGAAAAAATTTAGGCAACAGTTACACAACCATCAAACAACCCTTTCCACAGCTAAAACAATCTCAGGCCAAGACAAGCCCTGAGACAACACTGTCAGGCTCATGTGAAACCCTCAGCCTAATAGTCATAACGATAGAATTAGATGTACCAGGTTAATCTGAAGACAAAAGCAGTTGTACAGTGCTGAATTCCAGCAAAACAACCCCCTTGAGTCATGTTGAATCACAGTGGAGTAGGAGGCAACATCTGGATGATAAGGTCCACATCCCTGGAAAAATGAGAGAGCATTTAACAAGTAACCCTAGGCCATATGCACTGGGTGATATATATTGAGGTATCACAAACGCAGGGAGATGTCAAATCCTGCCCTTGAATGTATGCAGCTTTGGGATATTAGAGACATGCACATGCATAGTGTCTAGAATTTCAAGCATTCACATAATACTGGTTAAATGTATCGTATTCAGCAGAGGTGATAACAAGACCTCCCAATCGCCTCTTGGGTAAACTAAGTAATGAGGAGGAAAGCACTTGTGAAGGGCTGAGAAGTATTTCCATCACCCTGAGTCTGTTTCCATCTACCCAGTCTATGTTGTATACCAGCAGCTGATCTCCTCAGGGTGCAGAAGACCTGCACCTTAGTTATGAAGTCCAGAAAATCCAGTGGAAAAGCCATGAAACACTTCTAAACTTGCCAGAATTGTATCTCTAGACCAAAAGTGGGAGTTGGAAAAAAAAATTATGGTATCACACCAGGAAAGAAGCAGAAACTAAAAAAATCTGACGCCTTTGGGAGGAAACAGCACATCCCACCCTACACAGCAGAGTAAAGCATCCTGCTCTCTCCTATACAACTGATCAACCCTTGATAATCTCATGCAACTTTAGGATGATATGTGCCACGGACCTTCAAGCTTTCAAGCTCCCTCAGGAGTGAACCCATATTCCTGCACCACATGCCACTTCCATCTGGGCCTGATCACTGCAAGAAAAGCAAGTCCAGGAGAGGCAATCACCACTGGAAAGCAGGTATCATGTCTGTCTGCCACATGCACAGCCTGCTGGAAGAACCCTAGTGCTAGAGGTGCTGTGGGTCTCAAGGCAGCATAGCACCGTCCCTCTGAGGGGAAAGGTGACATGAAGCTGCAGGCCATGTCCAGTTCAACTATGCATCCCAAAAGCTGGAAATGCATAGGTGCTAGGCAGCATAGCACTGTCCCTCTGAGGGGAAAGGTGACACGAAGCTGCAGGCCATGTCCAGTTCAACTATGCATCCCAAAAGCTTCCTTCCTTTCCAGAGGAAGAAGGAAATCTTGGGGCTTACAAAGCCTACTAGATCATGGGTAAAAGCTGCAACATTTTCATAAGCTGAGCTTTAAAAACAAGCCCTCCATAAGAAAAGCAGCACTAACATCTATACTGTGTTGCTGATAAGACTCCCAATGTGAGATACATCTGATACCTTTAGTATGTTGCAGAGATATGAGAGCAGTGGCAACTCAGTGATTGAGATGGGTGCATAGAACTGCAAGACCCTGCAAAAACCAGGATCACTTCACAGTTAGATTTTACAAGGCTGCACATGCTATGGAAGCCCTGGAGATGCATGAGTTGGAGCACAATTTCATACTATGCTTTCTCCAGCCTACCAACAGGCAGTTCAGTCAGGGCTGGTCTCATTCTCTCCTACTTCTGTCCCTGTCCTTCTAGTATTGTGGACAATGAGGCACTAGAGCCACACGGTGTTGTGTCTCTGCAGCTTACCCACACAAAAGAAAACAAACTGAATCAACAAAGGAGATGCTTCCCACCCAGACAGCCAGATGAATTATCCTCCTTTCAATTTCCTTGCTGTTGGACCTGACACATAGGTAACAGTAGCAACAGGCAAGCAGTGGTAGGGAAGAAGAGCAGGACAGAAGATTAGATTAGATTAGACTGGATTAGAAGTAACAAGAAATTTGAGACTGTTCGGTTGAGTCCATCTGCCCAAAGACCAGCTGCTACCATGTGAGAGTATGAAGTTATCCAAGAAACAAAGGCTCTCATAAACCCTGGAATGCCTCACCAGTAGTAAGTTGTTTACAATAGTAGTTAGTTATTACAAAAAATATCCCGGTAATTCCGGATGATTTTCTAGGCTTCATGTTCCATATGCTACAGCAGAAGTCTTGTTCTTGCCATGTGGCATGATTAGATGGCTATGACAAAGCCATCTTGGCATTTCCAGGGATGCTCTTTGAAGCCAAGTTTCTAATTCAATTAAGCGGTAAATGAGCGGGAGGCATCTGAACAGAAAAGCGCACCCCCCTCCCCCCCCGCCCAACACATACACACAAATTTCCTGTGCTTTGTGCGGGTACCTCCTCACAGAGAAAGAAAATGCAGCAGGAAGAGTTACCAGCTTCCTGATATGCCCGAAGGAGCCTGGAATGTCTGTGTCCCATCTGCAGGGATGCTGCCAGGAGAGCAGCTGGGGCTAAATGCCTTATGCAGTCTTTCGCAGAGGGGTGATTCAGCTCAGGAATAACATCGCTCATCTGCCCAGTTTGAGACACTGGAGGATTTACACTGGCCAGATAGTTGCGGAGGCTCGGCTTCAATATACTGGAAAGGGCCACTGAACAGTGCTGCTCTCCTTTTCCCAAGCCTGTGTGCCTCCTCACTAATGCCTTAGGACAGGAAGAGCTCTCACTCAGTCTTTGCAGGGAGATGGGAGGAGGCTGTGTTAAAATCTCCGATGTACTTTGGGTGGGAGTGTCAGCTGTGGGAAACCTCCCTGGTAAAATGCTCCATATAAAAACTGCTGCTGGACACTTCAGGGCAGGGTCTTTATCACGGCTCTGCCTGACCGTCTCTAGAACTATGCTCATGGAAACCTGAACACAGGTCTTCAGCTCTGAATCAAACTTTTAAACCTGGCAAACTGCTTGTTGGAAGTAATCTGAGGTAATCCTGGCATTTGCGCTGCCCCTCAAAGAAAAGGCTTGGGAGAGCTGCAGTTCAGACCATTGGGTTTCATCAGTGTAACTTGGCATTTGACCTGCAAATGTTGCCAGGAACATGTTGATCCAGTTGTATACCTTTGTTGGGAAAAAGCAAGCCATATGGTCCCAGCTGCTGTCCCTGCAGCAGCTCTCAGACATTTTGGGAACAGAGGTATATTGGGGTCCTTCACAGGGAGCAAGTAACTCTGCTGCATTTTCTTTCTCTGGCAGGAGGCATTAGAGCAGCTGTGGCGAGCAGAAAAGATTTTCTGCTAGGAACTTCAGTTCTTCAGAAGTACCTTGAAAAATCTTGTTAGCTGCTTTCTTAGACGTGGAAGAGAAACTTGCAGATGATATAGCCTTTGTTGAGTCTCTTCTCTAGCAGGGGCTTTGACTAATCTTCTGTCTCCCAAGCTCAAGTCTGGTGTGGCTGGTGTGCTACATGTAGCGCTTGCTCATGCTTTGGGATAAGTTAGAGAAAACAATGGAGACATTCTCTTGAGCCCTACCCCAATCTCTGAGAAGGACCTTCTTAGAAATGCTCTGGAGGTCATGTCCTTGTCAGACTCCCAGGGAAGAGAATTTTCTGGAGCTCTGAGAGAGGCTTCTCTAAAATGTCAACAGAGCACCATCTGCATCTGTGTCTCTGTGGTGTTTCAGGACTTTCTATAACATGCTTGACACTGTGTCTAAGGACAGCCAAAGTTTCCTGGCCAAAAAGAGCATAGTATTGGTTTGACACCTTGTCTTCCAGATGTGACTTTGAAATCAGCCAAGCTGAATGCAACGGTTCAGTTTTAGAAGTCTCTGCGGTAAAGTCAGCTTGGTCTCCAAGGCTCAAGCCTTCCTGATGTCAGTGGGAATGGTCTGTTGTAGGATCCATGGGGCTCATGGTGTTTCTCCCTTACAAATAACTTTTTGCTTAAATTTGCTGGTAAGTCCTTGGTTGGGGGCTGACCTGTTGGCTCCTCTGCAAGGGATAGCTTCCACATCCATTGCAGCTGGGTGCTGGAGGTGCTGGCATCTCGTGCTGGCCCCACAATGAACCCTCCCCACTTAAAGACAGCAAGGTGCAGAGTTGGTGTTAATAAGCAAAAAATCACAGTATGGCATTTGGTAGTCAGGTGTTCATCTCCTCCAATCTACCCTTCCGGAGGGGAAGCTAACACAAGAGCCAACTTGAGTGGGTGCAGTCCATCTCCCGTGGATCACCCTTTCCAGCTGGCAAAATGCCATCAGCCCTCACTGAAGCCCAGGCAGCTGCACTCACCCAAAGACAGCTGTTGTCCCAGGTCAGGGTGCATCTAGCAGCATAGAACTGGATTACCTGCCTGGAAGGCTTGACAAGGTTCCCGAAGGCACAACAATAGTTAAACGAAAAGGATCCTGCAGAAGAGAGTCCCACCCCCATGGAAAACTCAATACTCCGGTACACATGGTAAGAAACAAGCATTTAGAGAATCAAGCTCCTGCCTGCGTGTGATAAAGCACATTTAAAACTCTTTATAGAATCATGGAATGATAGACTGTTAAGGGTTGGAAGGGACCTTGAAGATCATCTAGTCTCAAGGCCTTATCCAACCTGGCTTTGAACAGTGCTAGGCGTGGGGCATCCACAATCTCCCTGGGCAACCTGTTACAGTGTCTCACCACTCTCACAGTAAAGAATATCTTCCCAATATCAAACCCACATTTTCCTCATTCAATTTGTATCCATTTTTCTATAGGATTGAACAGCCCCAACTTTCTCGGCCTGTCTTTGCAAGGGAGGTTCTTCAATTCCCTTACAAACTTCATGGCCCCTCTCTGGACTTGATCCAATACGTCCACGTCCTTCCTGCGGAGGATCCCAGAGCTGGATGCAGTGTTCCAGGTGGGGTCTCACCAAAGCGGAACAGAGGGGCACAATCCCCTCCCTCGCCCTGCTGGCCACGCTGCTTTGGATGCAGCCCAGGACGCGGCCGGCTCTGTGGACTGCGAGCGCACGCTGCTCTTTGCCACGCTGAGATCAATAAGTTGGTTTACACATAGCCAGCAGACCCAGCTCCCACCCTGGCTCTACGCTTTTCCGGGGAAGCAGGGCGGTTCCGCTCCCGTCACGGCGCCCTTCCCGCGGCCCTGGGCCGGGGCGAGCGGGCCTGCGTGGCGGCACGCACCGCCCCCGTGTGGTGCGCGGGAGAGGCGCCGCCGCCCGCCCCGCCCCGCCCCGCCCCGCGGCACGGCCTGGGGAGAGTCCCGGGAGCCGCCGGCGCAGCGGCCACAGCGCTGCGAGGCTGCGAGCGCGGCGGCGCGCAGGGGTCCGCTCGGCCTCGGGGCATCCGGGGGGCGGGCGCCGCTCGGCCCCTGGGCGTGTCCTGCTGCGTCGGCCGCGGGCGCTGGCGGCGCCGGGCTGTGCTCGGCGCGGCCCTGGCCCCGCGGCCCCGCCGCCGCCATGGGGCCGCTGCCGTGGCTGCTGCTGGTGCCGCTGCTGGTGCCGCTGGGCGCGGGCTCCGCGGCGTACGAGGTGTACGTGGATGCCCGGCGGGCCGAGCGGCCCCTGCAGCACTTTTGGAGGAGCACTGGCTTCTGGTAAGCGCGCACCTCCCGGCTCCGGGCCCCCGGCCGCTGGGCAGAGGCTCTCGCCCGCCCTCGCCTCGGCTGCATCCCGCCCGCTTGATCCCCAGGGTGTGCGGACGCTGCCTTCCCGGAGGAACCGAGGCTCTCCTGGGCTTGCTGCTGTGGGACCAGAGGCGCCTTGCCGCCCCTTGGTGCTTAGCCTGCTGCTGGACCAGCTCCATCAGTTGTAGGGCAGGATGTGGGATGTGGCCAGTTCGTGTGAACTGGCCAAAAAATAGGCCCAGTCGACATTCCTTTCCTTTCTAACTTGCCTCCTTGCCCCTTGAGCATGTAAAGTCCTTCTTCTCCAGCACAGTACATATGTTGATACTCAGAACTAATTTCCCTTTACTTTTCAGTGTTTCCGTTGCCAAGGCCCCTTAGAAGGCCCCAGGCAAAACTTCTGATAGTTCTAGAGCTACTAGACAGAAGACCAATAGTTTTGGGAGTTTGTTCTTCTTGACAGACATTTTCCAGATACACCGTCTTCCCGATGCAGCTGGGGGTCACGTTGATCTAAGTTAGGGGGAAGGCTGTGACCATGTCAAAACCCCAGCTTCGCCGCTGTGTATCCTGATAGTGCTTTGCTTCTCGGAGGAAGCCCGGTCTTGCTGAGCTAACTGGGGTTAGAACAGCCTTCAAGTTTTGTGAGATTCCTGAAGGCTTCTAGCAGGCTTGAAAGCAAGAGATGGTATATTCCACTGCCATGCTTGCATCTTACTCTAAACTGATTCTGATCTCCTTCATTTAGGCATACAGTGGGTTAAATAACACTTGTATGGAAAAGAGTTGCAACAGGGGTGGAATCAGCCTGTGTTTTGGAAAAAGGAATTTGTGCACTTTTTTTTATATAATGCATGAAGGTACCCTAAGACAAAACTTGCAAAATTTTTCTTTTGTTTTCCATATTGGTGTGAAAAAAGAATAGAACCTAAAATACATTCTGATGAAGAGAAATGTTTGGGTTTTCAGGATTGTTTTTTCTTTGTTGTTTCATTTTTTTGTTTTAAATTTTGTTTGCAATGTTAGGAAACATTAATGAAAATCTGCCTTAAAAATACTGTGTTTAGCCCATTTAAACTGCAATGTATGAAACAGCCATTATTTTAATTGCGTGAAAAATTTCGGAAAGCTGCAAACATGAAAGGCATGTGAGGGAAAGGCAGAGGAGCAGCAGCAGAGGCAGAGGCTCTCCATGGATCAGCAGCTATTGATTTGAACCACCTGACATTTCTGAAGCTCCCTTGAAAGCTCACACAGTGGCACAACTGAGTTCCAGCTGCTAAAACTTCTTTTCTGTATCACAGTTTCAGACAGTTGGGCAAGTGCACAGCTGTGGATCGAATCAGCGGCTGAGAAAGCCTGGAGCAAGGCTGAAAGTTTTCTTGGATGGGCACTTTGCACTCAGAATAGGAAAGGGCAGATACTGATACCACCACTAACAAAACCTGCTGTTCTGTCAGCGTTCTTTTGTATCATCATGGTTTCTGCAATATTTCTCTCTTAGCAGAGTGTGAATTTCAGAGTGTTTATTCAACATGGACTGAGCAAAAATAAGCGTCTTTGCCACTGTTGAACTGAAGCCAGTTTGAATTTCAGAGTGGTAGTAATGCACTCCATCAGACTCTGATCGTTAACATTGTCCTTAACCACTGGAACAGTTAAAAAGACCCAGGTGGCTGATACATTTTTAGTAAGAGTGGAGCTGGTAACTTCTCAGTGCCACTTGAATGACTTGAAGCTGTCTTACGGAGATGGCTTTTAAGTGCCTTGTATGCTGGTGAAATTGCAGAGTGGGGCTCACATATGGTTGATTTGTGTTAAGCACTGTAAGTGGATGGATGTGGTCAGTGTCAAGACTTGAACCTTCAGATAAGAATGCAGGAGATGGGGAGTATCTCAGCTGTGTCAAGTTCTTGTGCAGGTGGGGTTAGGCTTTTCTCCCTTTGTGCACAGATGGTGATACAGTAGAAGGTTCATTCCATGGGGCCCTTCCTGGTGGGATGACTATGTGGACAGGTACAGAGTAGGCAGGGATGACATTATGACTCTTCATAGCATGGATACAGTCGGCACAAATCAGGTCCACACATCACAGGAGACAGACTACAATAGGCAAGGCATAAACCAGAACAGTTTTTGACTTAAACAGTTAATATACAGTGTGTAGTTAGAACACAAGTCATCTCTTGCTGCAGTGTGAAGACACGTGGATGTATTTTACCAAGCCTGAGGGACAGTGTTGTTTTATCCTTGTAATAAAAATGCTTTATTACGCAGAATGTGCACAGTACTAGGAGGCTTAATCAAAGTCCCTAAGGATGCCCAAATGCAGTGAACAGTGCTGCATTCTAAGTTTCTGACTTGCAAAGGGTGGAGTTGAGATCTCCATCTTGCAGCTATTTTTCTGTGGAGATAGGGAAAACAGAAATTTGCCACAGTGTAATGTTAATTTCAATGGAATAAGTAGACACCAAAGTCATGTTAACATGATCATTGCTGTATAGCCATGAGCCTGTTAAACTGCTTGCAAGCATGGAAATGTCAAACCAACTACTCCTGTGCTTTCTTATGTTTAGGAGTGAGCTGAACATGGCTAAAGAATGTGAAGGCTCTGAGCATCTAATTCTGCTTCTAACAAGTGTGGTAGCTTCAACAGCAGAATTGATGTCATTGCATGAACTTCAGCAGGAACGTCAAGCCCGTATTTTTCTTACTGCAGATGTCAACTAGTCTGACTTCAAAGCTTAAAAGACACTGAGGTCCTTTATGATTAGTTACTCAGAGAAAAGGCAACTGTCACTGTATGGTTTCCTCAGGCCACTGCTGCCTGAGATTGCTATCTGTGCAGCGATGACTGCTGGCAAGGTTTTCCTTTGAGCATGGCGCTCAGATGCACCCAGGTTGTATTCTAGTTTGCGAAACTACATGTGTAGCCAGTTAGCCCCAAATAACCTGCAACTCCATCTTGATTTCATCTCATGTTAGGCAGTGCTCTTCATGCTGTGTAGGAGCGTGCGGGTGGTGTAGAGATGTAGCATAGGAATCTTTTCATGCCCAGTGGAGCTGTTATTTAATATTGCACTGTGTTTCTTTTCTGTCCATCTTTTCCTGAAGCCCTCCTTTACCTCACAGCCGTGCTGACCTGTTTGACCTGAGCAAAGACCAAGAGCTGAACCTTGCCTACATTTCTTCTGTTCCACATGGTGGCATTGAACAAGTTCGGATTCACTGGTTACTGGAATTAGTTGCTCTTAGGTAAGCAAACAGCTCAAGTCAAAGTCTGGGAAAATGTGACACATTAAAGGGTCCAACAGGTGCTCACTTTGATATTTATCTTAGTCTAATGGCAAGCTGGGCATGTCTTTGATTCCTTGGAAGTCAGCTAAGTTCCAACAGATAGGAATCATTTTGGAGTGTTATGAGATAAAGAAAGAGAGAGTTTCTATTGAGAAGCTGAGGGACTAGAAAGATGGTTTACTTTTTAGTCCTTTAATTTAGGAGACATGATACAGCAAAAAAGCCCAACAAAGGTTGATACAAGCCTGATTTACTGAGAGGTCCAAATGAAAACTGCCACTGTTCCTTCTGCTTATATTAGGAGTTACTTTTTGCATCCTGAACCCACCTCTGCACTGCATCAATTGACAGGTAGTGACAGGATGAATTCGGGTAATACCAGTTAATACCCTCTTCCAAAAGGATTCCCATACAAAATGGCATTTCTAATTCTAGGGAAACACAGGTCAGACGTTCGAAGGATGGAATTATTGCAATGTTGGAATTCATTGCCTTTTAAGTCCCGTTTTAACTTAGCTTGAACACACTCATACCAATATGCCCAGTGGAAGTAACCAAATACATATGCCTAGAGCAGGAACAATTCATCTGCGAGGAAAGACAAACCATAAAAACCCCATGAAAAATTGTAATAGCTTTTAAAGGTTCTGCCTGGCTCAGACTGTTGCTGAGCTGAGCATATTTGCAACCCACGTCATTGTTGCATGTGTTATCCCAGATGCAGAAGGATGGGAGTTTACCACTGTGGGAAAGCAACAGGGGGAAGGAGAGCTCAGACTCCGGAAATGGCATGTGAGCAGAAGAGTGGGGGGTTTCAGAGTGTGCATTAGGAACAGGATTTTTCTTTCTTGATATTAAGGTGTGCTTGTGCAGGTAGGTTTTTAGGAAGGTGGTCGGAAGTCCTGCACACAGGTAAGTATTGCATCTGTATGCCAGAGTGGCCTCTGAATGTTAATCCATTTATGAATATAGCAGGTAACAGAGCTTCTCACTCTCATCTTTCCCTGTGGAAGTTTCTAGTAAACACCCTTCCGGGTGCTGTGTCTCACTCTCGTACTAGACTGTGGGTTATGTATTCTTGGAATGATCTAGTGTCAATGACAACTGCTCACCACTTCTCTGTCTTAGATCTCAGAGATTTCTCCTGAGAGATGGCTAGGGTCTTTCAGGTTTCTGTAACCAATTCACTTAGGAAAAATCAATGAGTACCTTTGGAAAGAAAGTAGCCACATCTACACTTGGAGCCCAGAATCCCTTCTGGCAGCCTGTCTTAGCTGTGCTACCTGTTGAATTGAGCTTTCCAAATGACTGAGAGAGAGGAATGCATCTGTCACCGATTCTGCTCAGCCTTTGTGGGGAGTGAGGCACTGAGTCTTTTAAAGTGGGATACAGTCCTTGACACAATCAAAATTCTAGGTCCGTGGAAACTTAGGAATCATTCAAGAAGTCCCCAAAAAAGCTGTAGTGTCTCAAAGATATGATTCTAACCTACTAGCCTCAATATTTAGCCCAGCTTTGACATGTAGAAACTAGAAACTGCTACTGTTTAGAACCAAGCTAAAACTTCTCATTTTAGAAAAAAATGTTCATTTGTCAAAGACAAGAAGACGTTTAAGTTGTGGAAATTCATCCAGTGGACTGAGTGTCAGCAAAGGTTTGGAAAGGGAAAGAGCATGGAGCCAAAGATTGGGATTGGAAAAACCAACAGGGGCAGGAATGCAAGTCTAAGCAGGAGAAACCCGGTGCTGATGCTGAATTTTGTGCCTGTGCGATTCTCTTCCTGAACCAGTGGTTTCCAGAAAGATGTAAAGAGGTTTTGAGTGCAACCATCTAACTGCAGAACTGTGTTATGTCGTGGAGTTGGTGAGTAGAGAAGACTTCTTGGAATGTGGAGATGGGCGCTTGACTGAAGAAGAGCATTTAGAGAAAACAGAGGACCAGGAGATACCACCTCTGTGGAAGTCTTGCAGATAGAGGCTTTTCTTTTTTTTGCGCCATTTGTAAAAATGTGCTGTTAATGTTTCTCCCAAGAAGTAGATGTGCTCAAATAAAAGACTGTCACTTTCCCCTTCTCACTTCTGTAGTGGTCTTTCTCATTATGTCTTCTAATCCCCCAATAACCAAGTGTATCCGTTTTTTTTAAGCCTTTTCTAGTACAACAAGCCCCCCTCTTTATATTTTTCTTTATTCTGAGTTAGCCCATTATTTCACCACCTGTGAAAGGATACCACAAGGCAAACTGTTTTCAAAGAACTGCTAGTTTTATTTTCCAACCAAAAGCACACATTTGTCTCTTGGTCTTGTGACAAAGGAATATTCATGATTGTGGGGGAAGCCAAGGTGTCTTTCGTGGACTGGACAGTTCCCAGGTTGTTGGTTACCAGTGCCAGTAAATGGAGCTATTTTGACTCCTAGACCGCATGCTCTGTCCATGCTTCATTAGTCAACAGGACACTTTGAGCTGAAGACTTCCAGCTCTTTGCCCAACTGTGTGTTGGGACACACACAGTCCACAAGTTAAGAACCCTTTCCCATTCTTACGTAGCAGTACTAAGATCTGGATACATGATAAGTTGGATACATGACACAAGATAAATCACAAGGCATCACAGTGATCAAAAGTGTAGTCAACCTACATGAAGCATATAGCATTTCTGAAAAGCATATAATGATTTTTATTTCAGTATTAATATTAACCTACTTGGAATTACAAGCCCATCCCCAGCTCCTCTCCAAGTCACGGTAGCTAATTTCTGGTTGATTAGGAGAGAAGAGAATCAGCAATTTTGTTAATTTTCAATCTTCTTATCCTTAATTTTAGTACAACAGAGTATAGCAAACATAAATGTGCCAGAAAAAGGCTTGCCTTTTAAGTTACCTTTTACATACTCCTTAAAAATAATTCACAGACTCTCAGCATCCCTACATCATAGCATTGAAGCTGTTTCCCTGCTGCATTTGATGTTGTTCAACACAGCTGGATTGTGAGCCAGCTCTGCCAGTAAAACCAAACCAGAAAATTGTTCTTATGATTTCTTCTGATAAATAGTTTCTTTCTTCAGAGTAAAAATTCTAAAGTTTACCTTGTCTCTTATGCACGGTCAAGTTTCTTTGCTCATGCATCCTTTGGTACCAGTGTTACAATAAATATGGTGAAAAAGAGAATTCTCACTCTTAATTTCTCAGCATCTTCATTTTTTACCAGATACTATTGCAAGGATACACCTTCCATTGGAATTTCTTTTTTTTTGTCTTTTAAAATGAGATTAATCAAGAGTTAAGGCTATTTTAGCCTTTTTTTCTTTATGTTCTAGGTTGGTAGCTTGATCCATAAAGCTAAAAACCCACTCATGCTAGCCCAAGCAGAACCTTAAAAGGGATATTCCCTGATCAAAGAATGGTTAAAAACAAAAGCAGGCACAAAGGAGTATTTTGTCCTTAGGTTCTGCTCACTTCCTTTTAGAACAGAAAGAAGCTCGTTGTACCAAGTCAGCAACTTAATAATGTAAGTGAATTGTTCTATGACAGGAAAGTACTGCCAATGGTCAATCCTTTAATCTCGTGATAGACATTTCTGTCAGGTTTTACTGCTTTAGCAGTACTAACAGTGTGTAGCTGTTAGGCTTCTTTTGTAACGAGTGCATGCAAACACCAGCATTGACTAACCTAATACTGTGCTATTCTCAGTCCCTGTGAAGATGTTTTTTATTTTGTCTTTTGGGAATGCATTGCTTTTCTTCTAAGAAAAATTTGTTCCTGAGAACCAAACAGGCTCTGGGGCACCTGGAGAACCTCAATTTGACTGTTTTTTCATTCAGTGACCTAAAAAGTTGAAATGAACAAGTCATACGGTGTGTTGACTTTTTTTTTTTTTAATGAGACAGCAAAGAAATGGCTTCTGCTTATATGGAACCTATTTCTAGAGTCTGTTAGTTCTAAGAGGCAAAGCTTTAATAGAATTTTCTTCCTTCCATGTTGCTGGGTGAACCAGACATGAATAAGAAGAGAGACCACAGCTGTCTCACCTTTTGTGCAGGTGATTATAAACTTGAGTATGAAAGAGGATATTCTGCCAATGCCATGGGTCACAACACTGAGTACCAAATGTGCTACAATCAAAATCCCAGTCTGTTCTTGTAAAGAGAGAACATGCATATACAACAATACAACTGACGATGGGAGTATCATATGATCTGAAGCCCAATGAACAGCAGTTAATGCAAATTATTATAGAAGGTAACCAGCCCCAGAAAATATGGTCTAGTGGACCTCAAATCAAGATTAATATTGTAAGAAAAAACCCCAAGCAATACAAACAAAACCCCACAACATCTGTAGTATGTACAAACAGTGGTAAAATTTTTTCAACATATAGGGATACACAAGTTGCAAAGCATTGCTCTGTTTACTTGACCCATGTATGTTACTTGTAATACTTCATTAGCATTGTGTCAGAGAAGACCAGTCAGGCAGTTCTGACTGATCCATCAATCCCCTTTGAGAAAACTCATAGATTTACCTTCCCACCCTACCCTATTTTCTGCTGTTTTTCTTTGAACCCAGGCAGGCATTTGTAGGAAGAAAATTATGTGCTGCATCACAGTTCTGAGGTTTTATGTTTGATGGTCCTTATGTATCCCTGAACTAGAGTTACATCTGCCCGCCAGAGGCAACTTATTTTACAGGATGGCTACTGGGTAGCTGCCGGTTATAGCCATCCATTTTTCTTAATCCTGTTTATCCCTTACTAGTTACAAAGTTGGCATCAGAGTCTCATTTCTTCCAGCATCATTAGGGGTATCACAGCCTTCAGGAACTAATTACCACAGATTTAATCCAATAAAACAGGTGACTCCAGCAGTAATTTTTGGAAATGGTTGTTTTGAGAGGAACCTGTGATGGATCTTGGTTTCTTCCCCTGTGACTGGTTATGCTAGTAAGCGTACATGATCAAGGAGGAGAGATATTCTACATTCCACAATATTTTATACATTTTATTTGTATGCAAACAGTGGGATTTGTTCAGGAGCATACCTGGAATGATTGGAAGGGGCAGGGCCTTGCAAGCCAGAATTTAAACCATTACGTGTCCAGAATGCCAGACTGATTGCATTTTCGTGGAAGCCGTCTTAATACTAACCAGCCATTGAACCACTGGGAGAGCTGGCTGACACTGGGCAGACCTTCCAGCACATGTCCCATGACATATGTGTTGGGCCACAAGTGATCATGGTACAAGGGACAAGTCAATCCCAAACTGCCTCTGCCTGCATTTTAAAGTGAAAGGTGCAGGTGGTAATCGAATCTGTTTGTGCTTGTCCTGGACTGCCTCCCCAGTGGCTGTTCTATGTGGCACATGACAAAAAGCGGAGCTCTTCAGGGAAGAATGGCTTCTACACAGCCAACAGTGTGTCTAACAATTTACTTGTTGCAAACTGCCCGTCTCCATCTGTCACTTTTGCAGTGAGTCATCAAGGAAGGCACAGGGTTAAACTGAGCAGTCTGCTGGAAGCTTTTGGTCTTTTGCAAACAGCACAGCATTATGTATACTGTAGAACAGCATTTCCTGTATACACCCAAAATCTCTTCCAAAGTAACCTCCTCTTTTCAGAGAGTCTATCACTGAGGGATTGCAGCAAGCGAGGAGAACAGAAATGTTTAAATTCTTGTAGTCTTTCAGGATTTCCTTTAGGGTGTTAACTCCAGTGGTGTCCAGAAATGAGATGGAGGAGCAATCTACGACAAGGACTTGGAAATCAATTTGCTTAGGAACTAGGTGCAAAGTGGTTTCTCTGATGCCCAGTCCATTAGCAGTTCTGTGACTTCCCTTTTTCAGATGCTGCTTTTCCTTCTTCTCATATTTCTTCCTTCTGGCAACTTCTAGGTTAGGATCTAAATTGGTCAATCTGTACAGAGACTTTAGGAAGTAGTTTCTATTTGCATAGTAAAGTGGGGCCTCAAATCGAAATATTTTGACCTTTGGAACAGTATAGAGATTTTCATATTCTAAGTCATCCTCATAAAAGCTTGTATCTTGGATCTGACCAAGCAGAGCTGTCCGTGGCCGCTGGGTCTGAACAATGATGCATAACATGGAGAAAACAATGCCAACCAACAGCCCTATTTCTGTGCTGACCAAGGCAGAGGCAGACATGGTAACTACCCAAACAAGTGTGTCCATCTTATTCACGTGGTACCGTGCTGGCACATCTCGGAACTTCCTCAGGGCTCCCCGGAGGCTGACAATGATGATACAAGCCAGGACACACTTCTGCAGAGAGTAGAAGAGAGGTGCCAGGAAGAGCAGCACCAGCAAAACCACCATTGCGCTAATTACTCCAGAGACTTGAGTCTGGCAGCCTGTAGATGTTTTGACGAGTGTTTTTGCCAGAGCTGCGCTGGTTGCAAAAGAGTGGAAGAAAGAAGGAATGATGTTGCAGAACCCCACAGCAAACATTTCCTGATTGGCTCGGATGGTGTAAGCATATTTCTTTGCAAACATTTCAGAAAGGGATACAGTGAAGACAAAACTGACTATGGCAAGAGGCAAAGCATCTACGGCGACTCGGAACATTAAGTTGAACTCTGGTACCTTTGGAGGGATAAATCCTGTTGGAATAGCTCCAGAAACACTGGATGCATACACTTCATTTAACTTGCCATAGTGTGAGACCAGTGTTGCCACAACAATAACTACCAACTCTGTGGGAAGAGGAAATTTCAATTTATGCTTATACCGATCTCCAAGTTCCTTAGCAGTGACCAGCACCACAATACAAATGGCACTTGTGATAACATCACAAAGGTTAGCCTGAGAAATGTTCCGGAAAATGTTAATCCAGGTAATAACAAGCATCCCATGCCCTTGGCTGCGTGGAATTTTTATTCCAATCAGATACTTCACTTGAGCTGTTAAAATGGTTAGGGAAGCACCAGTTGCAAAGCCATCTAGTACCGACTCAGACAGGTACATAGATACGAAACCCAGACGAAAGATCCCCATTAGAACCTGAGGAAACACAGAAAAAGAAAAAAACGCATAAGCTGTAACTGTTGCTGCAAATAATTAAGTACAGATGGGGAGAACTAGCTGGAGGCCAATAGTATTTGGCTATTTCAATCTTAAAACAGCAATTATCCTTTATTGTTTTCAGTCTGCTTTTAAAACGTGATTTGTTTTACTGTTGTGGGATGCTACAAAGGCATGAGGTGAATGAGGAGTTTGAGACAGGGTCAATCAAATATTTGTCTGAAGTGACTCTACTGAAGTGGCTTGCCTGATTTTTATTTTCCATGCAAAAGAGCAGTGGATCCAAAATACTTCTGTTATTCTAAAGCCAATTTTCTTTTTTTTCTGTCTTGAAGTGAATAAAGTTAAAATGTACAGCCTTTGCTTTGTAAACAGAACTTAAATGACAACAAATAAGATCCCTACTTTAGCTGTTGTGTTAAACAGCTTTTCATTTTAGTCCTGTGGACAGAGGGAAAAATGGAGCAGTCTTTATGGCATGCCTAAGATCACAACTGGCAGAAGACCTCACAAACTCCTGTATCTCAGGATACTGTCCTTAACTAGTTGATTCTCTTTCCGTGGATGGCTTTGGAAAATGGAACTTCACAAGGGCATTTTTTAGTTCATAAATGTGACCTGAAATTTCTTACTAGAGCAGGAAGATAGCTAGCTCTTTCTTAATTAATATATCTATATACGTATATATACACATGCAAAATTAATAGATAAGTATGTTCATGATGCTTCCTTCTGTGTTCTCTTTATATCCTTGTGATGGCAGCATGTTGGCAAATCTCAAGGAGTCCAGCACAGCCATTGTCTGAAAAGTAGGTTAGTCAGTCTATTTGTCCTCTTGTCCATTCTGCTTTTGAATTATCTTTGGTAGAACATAGCACCCCCTAGCAAAACACTGAGCTGCACATTCTGAACCTGTAGAAGTAGATGAGTAGGTCTATGCCTGTATT
Source organism: Amblyornis subalaris (assembly GCA_018881555.1). Taxonomy (NCBI): domain Eukaryota; kingdom Metazoa; phylum Chordata; class Aves; order Passeriformes; family Ptilonorhynchidae; genus Amblyornis; species Amblyornis subalaris. The sequence goes on from JACAXG010000215.1 coordinate 238,111, forward strand.
AAAATATCTGGGGAAACAGAATTATTTCTTCATTGTTGACGTACACTGCTACCCAAAAATTTCCTTTATGGGAATATCCATATTGGGGCTCACGGTCCCATGAAACGACAAGGCCAAGTAGCAGTAGAGTATCAAAATGATGTTAATGGTCTTTCAGAAGACTCTTGTGTTACCTGTGCATGCTAGTAGCTAAGAAAGCTGCCTGCCTCGTGCTGTCTCTGAGTTGCCTAGTTAGACTTCCTGGAGAAATCAGTCCAAGGTGCATTCAAGTGAACTGATGATGTATCTCATTGAAAGACAGTGAAGCCAAAGCTTAGGTCATGCAAAAAACCATTAGGAACTCCATACCTTGCCTCTGGGTGTCAGCAACTACTTACCTGATACACTCCAGCCATAAATGTCAAGGCTGTAGCAATGCCAATAGCGTAGCACTCTTTCCCACACTCGGCATTTATCCCCGCAATTGTAAGGTTGAAGGCAGTTGTGTTGGACAAACTGTCATTCTGCAGAGAGCCATCAACCAAAGCTGGTGGGGCATCATCATTCAAGTCAAACCCAGCCAAGAGAAGTTCTCGGTCCACGACTTGTCCCACCATTAAGCTTATCAAGCTGAAAATGCCAACTGAGACGTGACGGGATGTGCCCATTAAGAAATAGATGATGTTGGCAAAGAATGATGTGTAAAGGCTATAAATGGGCTTCAGACCTGCCAGCAGTGAGTATGCAATTGCTTGAGGCACCAAAATGATCCCAATCACTAACCCAGACATAACATCCCCCCAAATGTACTCTTTGCACCGATACTTGGGAAGCCATCGTAGAACAGGAAAGAAATCCATAAAAAAGTTCTTCAGCTGCTGTGGGGTGCAGGAGCAGCTCTTTCTCAGCTTAGCTAGCATGACTTCTTTCCTGTTAATCTTGACAGGAGTCTTTCTTTCCATGAGAAAGCAGGATGAGGTGTTGTTTTCCATTCTGGTATTCTCAAGTGGTCTTTCCGTTTTCCTTGTGTTTACTTCATTTGTGTGTTCCTGCAAAGTGAAGAAAACCTCTGTTACGTTGCAAGTCATGAAGTTGTTTTTAGTACAGATGCGTAACACTAAAAGTTTGTCACCTGATTTTGCTTTTAAGGAAGCATTATCCCAACAAGAACACTATCACAGGGCTGCAGTGACACATAACACTAAGAAATAAATCTGCCCTTTCTTGCTGATGTTAATGAGTACTTTCAATTGAATCCAGTTTGTTCTATTAAAGAAAAATGGAGTTAAATTAGAAATTTCTTTGTATGACAGAGATTTCCATCATTTCTTCCAAATGCTTCATCATAAAGGTCTTTGTGAGCAGAGGCAGCACTGGATGGTGTGAAATAAACATGTGCTAGTGAGGTAGGTTATAGTGTTTCTTTACATTGAGTCCATTTTGTAATTGTCGATGTGTAACTCACTTGGGGTATAGTGATCTGTCACTGCAGTTGTCCTCAATGCACAGGAGAAAAATGTTGCTGGTAGAACCTGTAAAGCAGAGTTTTCTGGAGAGCAACAATTCAGTCTTATGCAAAAGATATGTACACAAACCATTGATGGACTCTTTGTAGCTGCTACATAACATGAACTTGTTGAATTGGAGATTGTTTTGATGTGCAGCTTCTGTTAATAAATATCTACTCACGAATGTCATATTGGCAACATATGTTACCGTGTCAGAAGAGTGTTACATGTTAGTATATTCAGGTTTAAACCCATAGTTACCCAACTTTGCTCGCCCAGGAATGAGATATAACGAATAATTCTGTGTACAGCAGAACAAAACCAGCAGTGTTTCCTATAGTTCTTGTGTGTGTTTTCTGATACATAATGACTGGGAATTTTTGTGTTCTCCTGATGGGGGTGCTTTTGGTGTCTTTTGCCTCAGTGTTTTCAACAAACTCAACCTCTGCATTTTTACTCAATTGTCAAATTAAGTTAAAATTAGTGCATTCATAAGTAATGGGGGTAGATGGAAACATGACTAAGAGGCAAAACGTGCAAGTGCCCTAACTTACACAGCTAAAAAAATTAGCATAGGAGCACACAGGTGGAAAATGTCAAACAGACTATGCTGAGTGGCAAATCCTGTCTTCTGGTTTGCAGTGGAGAAGAAGAGACTTTCACAAGAGGATGCCCATGTATGAGTAGTGGGAGATAAAGAATGACTCATATTGACCTAGATGAAGATAGCATGTGCAAGTACAACAGTATGCAGAATCTCTAGGAAAGAAGACCTTCTCTAGGCTCTCCCAGAGTCATTAACAGCCAGGATCTCTGCAACAGAGTTGTTTGGTGACATTGCAATAATGTCAAAGCTTGTCTTCACTTACAAGTAAAAGCTGTTTCTAGGAAAGCAGACCTTCTCTAGGCCCAGCCTCTCCCAGTGTCATTAACAGCCAAGATCTGCAACAGAGCTGTTTGGTGCCAGTAGTGACATTGCAATAATATCAAAGCTTGTCTTCACTTACATGTAAAAGCTGTTTCTTTCCTCTTTCAGTATTTAGAGACAGAAGCTGTACCCATCAGTTTCATAAAACTTGAAGTATGCTTATTGGCACAATATTCTGTTGGTATATTTTAATGTTTTTAAAAGTTAATAGTCAGTTTAGATGCTGGTGACCGAAGTCATCATTCTCTGTGTAAATTTCACGGGGGGTTTTTGTTGTTTTTAAGAAGAGTATTTTGATTTGTTAACGTGTTAACATCAGCCTGTTAAGTTGTAGAATTCTAAGTTCAGTAAAAGCGAAGGGTTTATGAGTTCGACTGGAAGCAGAATTGAAAAGCAAAAGAATAGATTATCAATAGCCTGTAAGCTTTTGATCTGAAACAGTCCAAATAAACAGTGGCTTATTAGAAAGTTTTTTGTCTATCCTGCTTAGAAATAGTTTTCAAGATTTTAATAATTACCTTTTGCCAGCAAATTGAAGATAATAGGAAGATAGATATCTGTAACTAGTGCAGAACTCTTAAACAAATTCTCAGGTATTACTGTAAATGAAACAGCATGATTTCTAAGGCTGTGCGAAGTTTGACCACAACTCGAAGCAGGATATATAGGTGTTATAGATAAGTAATTTATAATTTGGTAAAAGGCAGAATAGAGATTCTTGTTAGAGATACGTGGACCAATTGTCCAAATTGAAAAGGACCTGCATAGTAGTCTAAATGTATTGTAAAAAATCAGTAGATTTTTATCCATCCCAATTACATAAACCCATTTTTAGCTCCCATTGTATACATTTCTTTATGTTTGTAAGTAAGGTTTGTTTTCATCATAAGGGAACACTAATTACAATTTAATGTAATTATTTAGAAAGGTCAATATCTATTTTTTATCAATGCCAAGTTTACTTTAGACCCCAATGTACTGCATAGTTATCTGCTTGAACAGGAAATAGGTTGGATCTAGTCTTTGTTAGAATGCAAAGGTGAGAGAAAAGATAAATGAAGTTGCAACACCAAGAGAAATACTGAAGAGCATATGAATAAAGTTTACCAAATACAGAATGCTAGCAAGTGTAATAAAGACATTAATTTTTAAGAGGCAAAACCCCAATACTTCCTGTCTTACCTAAATTAGTTTGAAGAATGAGAGGCTCGTGCATGAGGACAGCAAGTCCTTATTCAAATGCCATTCACTTCTTATAGCCAAGTGAATTCAGCCAGCCAAGAAATAAGTACTGTGCCCTTGCTCTACATACTTAAAAGCTAGTGGGCAGTTCAATATCCAATGAGCGGTTTTTATAGGCTACATAAAAAAGATTGCATTGGCTTCTGTACACTAGGCTCATATATTTAATTGCATAATTGCTGTCTGCCTCTATCTAAACTCGTGCAATTTACCTGGAAGTAATTTGGTATTTACAAAAAAACCCCTTTACAATTCACGTGTGTGTTGTTTGTGCAGCTGCCTGAGGGATGATAGTAATTTTTAATACATGAGATGATTGGAACATAATTTCTTTGGAAATCTATGAAGAGATCTTGTGTTTGAACGATAATTTAGTAGTATGTATATTAGCTATACTGTCTTACTGGATAATCAGAATAGTAGCTTTTTGTGAAAAACAGCCAACCCTCCTCCTTCTAGAAAAAAAGGTAGTATGGTAATGTATGTATCTTCTGTGTTCAAGATGATAGGAGGTAATTTTCTTCAATTCTTTTTTCTCCTGAAGATAAAGGTTTCCTTCCTGTAAGTAACTGCTTGTTTTACTATATATGCTTTCAGATTCCATGTCCAGTGAACATGGTAGCTGTAAAATACTCAGTTCTAAACCTGAATTGGCTTCCAGAAACTGTTAATATTTAAAGTTTCCTTGTTGCTTTTAGAAGACACTGAAGCCACACCAAATAAGGGAAGGGATATTGTTATCAGCAACCCGTTTTTCAGCTGTGTAACCCAGTAATTGTCAGGCTGTGATGCCTGTAGCGCGTTGCTTCACCTGAAGGAAATGGAATTCCACCGCAGATGTGTGCTGTCCCCTGTACACTTGTGCAGCCTAGCAGAGCTTGGAGCTTCCAATGTCCTTGCCATCTCCAAAGACAGAATGGTGGAGAGGAGATCTGTCTGCATGAGTAGACTCCAGCCTTCTGATTCTAGCCCTGAGATACAACACCATCCTTCCAAAGTGGCAATACTTCAGGAATATGGAGGAGCCCTAGGGGTGTCAGTAAATGCATCCCTTTACTGGTTCACCAAACTGACCCATTTTCAGCTTAGGCCATACTAAGTGGTTCATAAGAAAGGAAATACCCTTATTTCAGTCTCCCTTTCTGTCTCCAGAGCTTCACAGAACATAATGTTTTCATTTTATTCAAGTCATCACTTGAACAGACATCCTGAAAGAGCTGTTCTTAGCAGGGCTGTGCAGATGAAGCAGCACACAGCATAAAACATGTTAGTTAATTGTATTGACTTTGGTGTTGAAACATTCTCAGCTGTCCAAAACAAGTAAAGTTTACTTGCGTGCACATTCATGTACCTCTGTAACATCCATATAATTACGAGAGAAAGTAGTCTTGGTTATTTTTATTGTAATTTTATGTTTGGAATCTTCAGAGTTAAGTTTTTTCAAGTTTCCCTTGAGCATATGACTAAAACCAATTGAGCAGAACCCTGTCTGAATCACTCATTCTTTCAGGTTAAATGTATTGGCTCCATTTATCTTGTGAAAAAGAGAAGCAAGGGAAAGAATCATTCAAGCCAAACAAACTGCTGACTTTCCAACTGGCCTTAGTCCCACCTTTCTTCCTGTCTTTTCGTCATGCCTGTGACCTGACAAAATCTCTCTGCAGGGGGAGAAACATTCATCACAATATGTTCATGTGGGATTTTTCTTTGCAGATTCCTCAGCAAGCAGTTTCTGCTGTTACATGTATAACCATTCTGACTAGATGAGTTTTCTTTGTGAAACAGTACAACCCCAGAAAACTTTTTTTTTTTGCATCCATTTGTATTCCCATCCTGATTGTCCACCAGAAAATCTGAAACTGTATCTCTAGAAAGCCCAGAAGGGAGTAGTTAGGGTAAGCCTGTCACTCTATGCTAAGGAGATTTCTTAAATGCAGTATTTAGAACAGAAGTCAGACAGTATCACAACTCTACTAGAATCGCTCACTCTTGCTGGACTGATGATTTCAAGTGTAAGTCAGAATAGAGCCCTTTAAAGAGTTTGAGCCAAGTGATGCTTGCAACTTTCTCCATGTTTGAACTATGAAAAATCTGCTAAAAACTAATGTGGTTACAGCAGGTTTTGTATTTATAAATTGAAGTTTAATTGTATTTTTGTTGCGTAAATCACAGAAAAACTTGAGAGGCATCAGTCTTGTTAAGCATTTGATTGAAAAAACTTACAGTTGTTGACTTAAACTGTTAATGTCACTCATCTTTCATATCAGAAACCTTTTCTGTCTGTTAGAAACCTTTCTTGGTCTCTAGTGGCTGTGATTACATTACTATTTTGGGCAATGACACAGTTTTGAAAAAAATCCTTGGTTAGCCTCAGTTCTGGTGCATAGATTCAATGTACAAAGGCGTGTTATGCTTGGAACATAGATTTTTTTCAGAGGAAAGTACCTAGAAACTATGCCTCACTGCACTCTGACCCTTTATGGTGGCATAAAAACGTGAGCCAGCAGTTGGTGCTTTGGACATACCTGAACAGATGTCAGGTGGACATTTAGTTTGTAGGAGCTGACTAGTCTGAAATAAAAGCCCCTGAATTGCATATAAGACAATACTGCTTTAGCACCTACTGCTTTGATTTGTTAATCTGCTTTTGTTCTGCAGGGTTCCTTAGAAATGTCAACATAATCTCTAAGTTTTAGAAGTGATCGTGCTAAAACAGAACAAGTGAGATGAATGTTTCTTTCTCTTTTGCATAGCTATTGTATTTTCGTCTTTAGAACTAAGATGTACTTGGAAGCAGACTTCAGCAAAGTGCCAGCAACTAAAAGCATTTATTTAAACACTGACCTAGCATGCTTTCAGACCAAAGGCACAGAACATGGCAATGCCTTTTAGGAAAACCATGTGAAACGTGATAGGCTTGCTTAGTATTTTTACTATATTTGGGCAAAATACTGTTGCTTTAAAGCATAAAGCATTTTTCTGCTGAGTTTCAGTGTTACACGCATTCAAATATGAACGAGAAGACAGCATTCCAGCTTAGTGGTTAAGTTAGGAAAGCCAGAACAAATCCTCTGCAAATTAAAACTCCTATATTAAGGAGAGATTTATTCTGAGAGTTGAACAGTCTTTTAGATTTGTGTATTTGTAATTAGAATCTCCAATTCACAACTTTCATTTCCAGCTGTAAATTGGTCTAGGATTTTCCAGGCAAGTTAGACTATTTTTTAAATGTCTGCATTGACCAGCAGCTGTGATTCAAATCTTGTTTTCCGAAGGATTCTCAGTTCCGTATCCCAGTGAGTAAGGTGACAGCCACTGACAAGTAACAATCCCAGAGCAGATGAGCAAACTACGGTGGAACTCGTGCAGTCAGACAGCACCTGTTTTTAAGGCTGGCCCATCAGATAATTTTTGGGAGTGATCATACCTTACAAATAAATGATCAGGTAGTTTCACTGGTTCTCCAGAGACTGGTTTTGTTCAAGGATTCCAGGACATGCTGGTCTAAATACTGAAATGCACTTGAAGGCAAGACAGCATTATTCTTCTGGAGAGTCCTAGGACTCTGCTAAAAAGGCATTTTCTGTCGAGTCAAAAAAACATTCCTAAAAATCAGACTTCTTGCTTTTGGAAAGGTAGCTGTTCCAAAGTGAAATTCTGTGAGTTTTTTAAAAAATCTTTCAAGACAGCTTTTCAAGACCCTGGTCATCATTAACAAATTTAAACACTGAGCTCTGTTTTCTGCCCTGTGGTTTTGCTTGACATTGTTTAGCTGTATTAAGCTGTCATAGAGAAAACCAAGTTGATAATCCATTCTCATGTGTTTTCCTGGTGCCTTCCCTGGCATCTTGGGTTTATTGCAGGCAATAAGGGAAGTATTTTGGAAACCTCCTTTCATACATAAGAAAATAGTCAGTTTTAATATTAACATAGTACTTTGAGAAACAGATAAGCCTCATATAAGCCATTTTCTTAAATACAAATAAAAACTTGCTAAATGACTGATCTTGAATTCTTAGATGAGGGTTGCAGGAAAGCTAATTGCCATATCATTTACAGCTGACTGCATGTTTTGCAAACTTTTGCCTAGTATCTACCTTGTAAGCAATATTTATGAACAACAACATAATGATAAAACTTAAAAAAACAACACCAGGTGCAAAATAAGTGAAAAGAGGCAGTTTCACACCTTTGAAAACTGGCAAAGAACAAATAAACCTGAATTCAGAGGTGTAGGAAGGGAGACAAATCTCTTACCTGGATAGCTTTTTGACAGGAATGTACCAGCTCTATTTTTGCACGTTGGAATGAATGAAAGTCTTCAGTCAGGGATTGCTCTAAACGCGTAAAGGATAATTATTAGCTAAATATTCCTCATGGTAAGAGTGGGTAGTTATGGAATCTTGAGCTGGCCCTTTGGTAGTGTGTTGTCAGTTGTACTGCTTTGTAAGGTTAGATATATATGTAGCATTAGCTGAGGATGTGAGTTTAAGTAATGCATAAGATTATTAATTAACTAACACTGATCCAAAAATTGTGCTGAGTTCAGGCTAGCACATCTCTGACCTTTGAAGCTACTTCTCATCTGAGGTTTGATCTGGTTTATGCATCCTCATGTACCCTTAGCTTTTGATTTTACATGTTCAAGGTGTATGAATAGAACTTCGGTCTTGCTTGAGATTTGTGCACTTTGCAGGCTGGAATAAGTACTGTTCTGCTCAGTGCATAGGATGTGACTGCTGGTGGTCAGAGTTCTGTGCCTACATGTCAGTGCATTCAGATCACAAGATCTGTTGTTTCTGTGTAAACCAAAGACTGTAAAATGTAAGCAGATCCGTAGGACAAAGACTTTCTGACTTTCTGTTCATTCTTGTGAAGTATATTAATGACTAAGTCCCCTCTCAGTTATCTTAGCTTTTTATATAGGTGCACACCTATCCAAATGACAGATAAATATCGTCTCCTCCTCTTGGCAAGAGTGATAGGTAATGTTTAGTGGTTACTAAGCAGTGCAGATTAACAGGTAGAGCACAAGGCCAGGACTCACAGGAACTGTATTCAAGTGGCCTACAAGCTAAGGGATGAGGAGATGTGTCTATTTCTCAGCCAAGGAAGAACACGAGCATGCATGCAATAAGAATCTGAGATGGGAGTTGCAAAGCCACAAAAACACTGTGTTGCTGGCTTGCAGTGGGGCGCATTGCAGAAGCATGACTACAGAGGGCCAGGTTCCAACATTGTCTTTTATCGCAGCACAAAAAGTAAGAAAGAAACGTAAACATTATGGAAATGAAAAGTCAAAACTTACGTGAGGGAGAAATAGAAAGGGAAGCATCTCACATCTCACCTCTGTGATGTTAAACTGGTCATGGATTCTTAAAACTACTGGCTTTTACCAGGAACTCAGACTTGGTGACAGTAGTTGTGACATTCTAATCCCAAAATCTAAAGAATGTAATTTCAGTCTTACTAAAGTCCTCTGTCTTGCCTCTTTCTTATAGAAAGTCTTGTCAACCACTCCTGTCGCTTTGCCTTTGCTAACGTAGCTCTTAGAAAAAAGGGGTTGCAGTAGTGGACCTTATCTACATAATGATTTTTGCACACTCATCACAAAGATAGTGTGTTTCTTTGGTCTTGTGCACTACAGAATATTAAGCCTTTTCACTGCTTCTGTTAATTTCAGCCTTGTGGTATTTCTTTATTAAAAATAAAGTGGCTTAAACTCAAGTCTCTCAAACTCATCCTTTCATCCATTTTACTATCTAGTTCTTAGAACCAAGAGCTATCTTCTCTAATTTCATCTTAAAATTGCATGCTATCTGCTTCAGTACCAAAGTAAGCTTGCCCACTCTATTCTCCTTTTCAGCATTTCCACTATTTTGAAACTCTGCAACTTCTGGTATTTGCAATCTTGGAATTTGCAGAGTACTCGAGGTGTGCCCAACTTAACAATTTTTTTAACAGAAACCTCTCTGCATTTCTCTCCAACAGCAGTTTTCCCAATATCAAGCTCCTAAGAGAAAGGAGGATATTGTATCATTATCACTTGACCCCTTCCATATAGAGTTGGTTGTAACTTTGCCTCAAGCTAGCCTAAAAATAACACTTTTTGAAAATCTAAAAGAAAAACCCTTCAAATTATAATTTTGAAATACGACACAGCACTGTACAAGTGAGACTAAATGTCTCTGGACAGAACAGTTCCACATGGGGGAAAAAAAGTGACAAAATGAAGCAATCTCTCATTCTGTCTTTAGGGATTTTGAAAATAATATAGTTTTGAAGAAACTACATTTTATGATGAACAAGCTTTACTTAACATACAGAAAAAATGACAGCAGAAGGTTCATTAGTGAGACATGGGGATTAGAGTTCACACTACATTACATGAAGTCATTCATTGGGGCTTCAATCCAGCAGTAATTCTGAGTGGGCTGGTCCTGGCATCCTGGTTGAATTTCACCGGCACTAACAAAAGGACTCAATTCTAAAAGCACTGTCTTTTCATGTCAACTGCTGAGTTGTGAAACAGTGGTAACTGGTGAAAATAACCAGAAGACATACTACAATGAAACACCTATCTCTAAGAATAGGAACTACCTTAGAAAAAAATTATGGCCGTTGACTAGTAATTGTGAGTTTACAGATGATTTTCCTTTGTGTGACTTACTGTTTATCTTTAAAAATGGATGCACGGTCTTAACTGCTTTAAAAACTGCAAAGGGTTAAAAGAAGAATTGAACAGAGGTATTTGTGAAATAAATGCTGTAAAGACATAGAATATATTTAATATTTACTTGAAGATTTCTGATGATTTGAGAAAAATTCATGGCATCACTACATACAATTCATATCTGGTAACCAACTATGTTCTTAAAAAAATTAATGCTAAATTAGTCACACAGGGAAGGTTAATCTCAGAATCATAGAATCATAGTTAAAAGTGTTTGTTTACTGAGCGCCAGTCAATAACATCAAATCTTCAAAAGTACATAGTCCAAATGTAATAGCTTTGTTCTTCCTTCTGTGCAAGTATTTGAAGTTCATAAATTCAGTGAATTAAAAAAACTCTTAATCGTAATGCCTACATTATTTAAAATGCCCGCAAGCCTCAAGTAGTCTGTAATTATATCATAGCTACCAGGTGATGTGCCTAAAAAGCATGCATTTGGTTGCTATTTAATAGGAAAGATGCGTGCACTGAAAGTAAGCATCCACGCTCTTCAAATCCCCTATGCACCTCACATTCCTTCTCTAGCTGTGGCAAGTGTCCAGTGCAGCTGAAAATGATGTATATATGGGGAGAGTCATGTTACTGATTTTTTTTTTAAATTAAAAAAAATTGTGTAGTTCCTATTGCAGGAGAAACTGAGATCTGCAAGGTTCAGTGCAGGTTTGTATATTCAAAACTCAGGAAGGCAGTCATTCAGCATGCAAAACCCTTTCTGTTTCCCACTACAAACACAGAATGGATTAGCACTTACCAAAGGCACAAAGTAGCTTCAGTAGTTCCACAAAAGGTTTTTTATCAGCACCCGGTAGCACAGTACCTCAGGAGCAAGCTTTCTATAAGAATAGATTAGAAATTGTGTCATGATATAGTGTGGGTCTTTCCAATTGGGTGTCAGTCCAATGATGTTTACAGTGAGATAATATAAATAAATAGTAGTACTGGAAAAATCTTTGTCCTGTAGAATGTAATCACAGGTAAAAGATAAACTTTAAATGATTACATTACAGGAGCTGGTAATCTCTGACTTCTTACTCATCCCTGCTATTTTATTTTAACAGAACTGGTTGCACTGTGTGGAGTTCAAATACAAACGCAGTCCTGACTTAGCTTTTTAACAGTTTCAGGGCGTTTGTATACTTACTTCAACTAGATCAAAAAAATACTTGAATGTGTTAAATGCGATTAGGGCAGGAAGTGTGTGGAATTGTCCTTATACTCAGTATTTATTTGTCCATGGTCACTAATTGAGATTTGTCCTTTGAAAAACGATTTTTATTAAAATAAATCATGAAGGGGGCCCAGCTGATTAATCTTACATCTAGGAAGAATTTACATATGTCAGCTGACATTGAGTGTGAAATGTCTGAGCTTTTCTGCCTTGTGAACAAAACTGGCAGAACATCATCATCAAACATCCAGAAACATCCAGACAGATGGACATTTCATCCCCAAACAGCCAGAACTGTAGAACTGAAGCCTGCTTATTGATGAAGATGAATGTTACTATTGATATTTGTATATCTTAGAGGCAAATTTAATGTAGCAAGGATAGTCTCTCAGGAATTCTGGAGCTTGTTCACCCCATCCTTGAATTTTGATTTTTGTGTAATCTTAACTGGATATTGAAAACCCATTTCTGGGTGTAAAGAAATTGTGAGGTAAATTTTCGGATTTCATAAGCACAAAATATAATGGATCTTTATACTGAAAAGGGAGATATTTTTCATTAGTGAAGTTTTTTGGGATGGGGAAGGAATGAAGGCAAAAGGATTATACATGATCATGAAGACTATGGAGTGGACGAGCTATCACTACTATATTTAATAATACAGCACTAGTCTAAATTGTAATGCCAAACCCAGGTTCAAAACAGAATTAGAAGATCTCAGTTTGTGGAAACTTGTAGGTTTGCATCTCATTTAAAAATATATAAATGCAGTTGGCTAGTTTTACCTCCTTCATTGTAAGAGGTTTTGCTATATTTTATATTCAAGTGTGAAGAGCAGACACTGGAATGCCATTTAAAAAGCTGCTTTTTCCAGATTGTCTTATAGTGCTCATTTGTCAGTTCTGAAGTACTCAGAAACCACTCATCACAAACATTCTTCAGAATTAAGAACAAGACAGTGGATAATATATTCATTGTGCCTTTTCACCATTATTAAACGTGGTTAATAACCAAGTTATTAAACATCAGTAAATTAGAAAATAAACTCAGATAAGCAACATATTGAAGTTAGACATAAAGTTGACTGTGGGGATCAAGGACTGATAGAGAAAGACATACCCGAAACGACATCTGATAAGCAAATAAATCCAGCAACTGCTGGACCTCATCAGACACCATGTGCTACCTGTATTTTAGATGTAAGAGAAGTACATCATCTGAGAAGTCTAGCTGCAAATCTCCACACCTTCAGTATTTAGCTCCATGTTTTTCTTTTCTTAGACTGCTTGTTAGTTCTTCGATTACATGCTCTTTGCTACACATCTTGATAAGTGGAAATGAAGTTTTGAGAACCATGAGATGGAAAAAGAAAAAACACCTGATAAAAGTAGCACATGGTGCATTAATGCAGAATTTCAGGTCCAGTTACAGCATGTGAGTGGAACCTGTGAGCAACCAAAGTGCTTGCAAAAGCACACTAAGTGAAGCATTGCTGAATTTGGTTCTTGTTGCATATTTGGCAGCAGGGAGGGCAATCATTCCATCTCAAATGTTATGATATTACATAACAGTAAATAAGCTATGTCCTGTGATATAGTTGGAGTCACATACTTTTGGACTGTATTTCCTCATACAGCTAGCAAGTAAAAGAATAGACAGAGCATCAACAGAAAATAAAGATGTCAACATGAAGGAGTGATAATAACAGAACTGTGAAATGAAAACAGTGAGTCAAATATGTACCATGGAGGCTTGTTACTGAAGGTGCAGTATTAGGCTGTGTGCTTGAATTAGAATGCTGAATGCGTACAGGGAACAGTTCTGCCACTGCTTGGAAAGAAAAGTTCAGTGACGGCTTTCCCAGGCAGTGCCAAAAGGAGTTATGTGCTTGAAGCAAGCTAGTTTTAGCATTTGGTCATGATTTCTCTTCCTTGTGCACTTTTAATCTTTATTATGCATTTATCTCCCTATCCCCTTGTTTCAAAACTTTTACTTACAGGTGACATTATTTGGAGTTCCATCATCAAGGACAGTATCAAACCACAGTGAATATTTTACTTGTAGCCAAGCATTATGCAGAAGTAAATCACTTTCATACATCAAACTCAATCGGGAAGGTGTCCTCTAGCACGTACGTGTCCTCCAGCTCACGTACGATGACTGAACCTATATTTCAGTCACTCACAAAGCCTTTAAATTTGTAGTGAACAATCGGCCAAAAAGCATGTTCTGCTACTTCACCTTATCATTGCTTAATTAGTTCCCTTCCCAAATGAATATGAACATAACAGACCTCAGCCAGGGATCACAAGGTCTCACAGCACTCTGAATTATCCATGCCTAGGTCACCTGATTGGCTACGTTCACATGTCTAGAGAGGCCAGATACTAAAATAGCATATGCCTTTGCCTAAGCTACTTCTATAGCCTGTTTCCCCTTTTACATCTGGAATTTGTTTTAAAGGGGAAGAGGGGTGTGGGGGGAGAAGAGACACAACAGTCTAACGATATTTTCCGAGGCTAACTCACCTCAGCACAGGAAGCTGTCGGTGCTTTGTCTGCCTCTCTCTCTTCCCCCCACACAGCACGATCATTGCTGAAAGAAGGACTGAGACTACGCTCACAAAAGCAGGCTGAGTAAGAAATGGAAAATCATAGGCCGTGATTAGCATCGGCTTGAAAACATCCATTGTTTGCTTGCACTTCTTTGCCCGTGAATTTCAGCCAGATCACAGCAAGGATTTTGTGACTTGCTTTGCAAGGTGAAGCTCAAATAATGCTGATTTCAAAGAGCAAAGAAGCTTATTAAGATGCTGTATAAATCAAAGTCAATTCTATTTTTATGTTTTTAAAAAAATAAAAAGATTCAGCTGAATGCACAGCCTCTTGGCTGGCTTGTAGAAGAGGCAGTGATTTCCAGTAAATAACAGCTGATGTATTCTCCATTTTTGAAGCAGTTTATTCCTAAATCATAGAGATTCATACCCAGCCTTCTTTTTGCGCATGTACCATGCTGGTTGGTTGTGTGGATGGATTAACTGTGACAAGCTGTGACATCAGCAAAGGCTGGATGCTGCCTGGCTCTGTGGTTTTGTAATGCATTCTCATATTACTGCTGGGCTGACTCATTCCCGCTATAGGGTGAGTGAATTATCCGTAGTGTCAGCCAGCACGGACTGAAATCTTCCGCGCTCTGCTTCTGTGCAGAAGCCGTGCCATAATTGTAAAGTAAGCAGATTTTCAAACCCTGCTTACACAAATGATAGACCTGAGAAGTGAATGCAGAAAAATATTAATGCTAATAAAAAGACACAGAAGTGATAAAATATATGAGTTCTTTAGTGTGGGTGTGGTAATCTTCGGCCTTTGCAAAAGCCTGCAAGTTAGGTTTTTGGTCTGCAAAGCATGTGTCAAAAGCACAGGCTGTGTTTTGCCTGGGGACCAGAAGAGAGGAAGAATCAGTGTTCATCAGCCTGCAAAAGATCAAGCAATCATGGTTATTTTGGAATATGGGGATTTCATGGACAGGAGCTGATTTACTTTATCTCTAATGATCATAGGAAGCAAGAGCGAGTGGAGCAAGAGCTAGACCAGCTCTAGTGTGAATGAGTCCTATATTGTTAGCTTCCACTCAGTTCAGGAGGGGGAAGTGTTGTTTATCAATAACCCAGGAGCCTACTGATTTCTTAGTTATTTATTAATGATCTTGTACTTAAACCTGAAATACAAGACTAGTAGGGTTTTCGGTTGACACTGAGGAAACCTGGGGACAACTGCTGAGAATTCAGCCTCTGGAAAGGTGAATGCTAATGAGGGCTATTCTGCCCTTCATACACTCTGAGGTATCATTTCAATAGTGCTCACAGTCTCTTAGGATCTGCTTTGAAGGTCCAGAGGTTTTTAGAGTACTCAGCAGAACAAGAAGCTTACGTAGACAATTGGTCGGTTTGGAGCAAACAAGGTCTTTGTAACAGCCTGAACTTTAAACTGGCTTAATTTCATTCCTCATAGCTGCAAAAGTAACTGGAAAAACAAAGGAGGTGGGATCCTTTGACATTGTGAGAGGTACTTGGAGAGCAACAAGTTGCCCTTTTGGAAAAAATAAACTTGCTGACATTTTCTGTCTAGAGCTTTTGACCTTCATCTTGTAGACGCTCTGCTCTAAGCTTACATGCTTCCCTGTCCATTCAACAGCCTGTACTCCTGGCTGAAAACAAAGACAGCTGGTTCTGAAGACCATTCCTTCTGGAGGACCTAGTAGCAGCAAGAATTTGAACTGGCATAGGTTATTGTTGTTTGTTCCCCCAGCAGTTATTGTTGTGGAAACATTTGGGAAGTTTATTGTTGTTTGTTTCCAGTGAGCAGCTTAACTTTGGACACTAAACTCCTTTCCAGGGTAGATAGACACTTGCACCTGTTCTGAAGTTTTATGATCCCTAAAATGGCATCATGAATTCTAGAAAGGTGGTAACCAGTTCCTTGGGACACTGTATCTAAGGATGCTCCTGATAGTAGTCACTTGCTGCAAGAACTGTTTTCGTTTAGTCTTGAGAGGAGGAATTTATTTATCGTGCATATTTACACTCATCAAGAACAGTGGTGGCGGTGTTATCATGAATCCACATCCTGGACCTGGACTGATTGCAGGAACCCCCATACAACGGCAGACAAAGATGGTCTGGCACACAGCTAAGCATCTTATCAAATGAATAGTGGTATGTTATATGATCATTATCTCAGCAGAGATACTAGATACTACCATAGCAGGGTAGAATCTTGTACTACGCTGTTTTTACTCTAAGATTGTACCACAGAAAACCTCCCATGGAGCAGGGTCTTTTTTAGGTGGCTCCCTCCTGGGGTCCACCTTCCAAGTGTGAGGTTGGCCAATAGCCTGCTGAAGAATTTTACAGGTGTCAGTTGCACCTCTCCTCTGCCAACACCTTGTGCCATTGTTCTGTCCCTACTTCTTGGCTACGTTTGCAAGTAGGTGAGCAATCTTTCCAAGCAGAAGCTCCCGGTGAGGATATCAGCAGGCTCTGCTGCCATGGAAGTGGTGTTAGCCAGCCATTATGGCCAGTCTACCAGAAGAGAGGCTGTTCTCAGACATTGATAAAAGCAAGCCAGATTAGGTCAGCTTTTGATGTGCTTGGTAATCGTGTTTATCAGGAATACAAAAGTGAGACCACATCAGCTGAGTGAGAATGTCAGGATGTTAAAGGTACTACTGCAATATATAGGTGTAACCCAATCATCTTAATCCTAGGCTCTCTTCAATAGAATATCTATGTTGATGGTTACCCTATATGTTGCCTTGGAGTTTCTAATTGGGCTGTGACCTACCGACAGGAGTCAAGCCACAAGGCTTCCTATCCCGGGACCTTTCATTCAGTACATTACCATTAAGTCTGATAAAGTTAGCTTGACATGTTATCAGATCTTCAGTACTTGACTGAAGATCACCTGGAATGGAAACACTCCCTGCCTGTGTTTTTCATTCTCTCTTCTCTATAGATAAGATATTTGGTCCAATGTCTCTGTGTACACTTGTTTTCCAAGGCATGCAACTATATTCCTGGACAGGATCAACCCAGGGCAGAAGAGAAGCAGCAGATGCTGGGCACAGGAGGGAAGCTATAGCTATAGGTTAAGGAGTAGTATCTGCAGCTGTGCTAACTGGAGCAGATCTGGCTGTGATGCAAGGTGTTGACAACTAAAGCTACCTTACCTCTGCCCTCCCAAGAGGTTAAGTTTGTGAATGGGAGTAGGCTGAAAGTGGCATGGATAGAAACACAACATGATTATCTTACAACACTTTGGCAAGCTGTCTAGTAGCTGCCTATGCAGCTGAAAAGAATTTCCCTCCATACTTGAGATAGCTTACCTCAGTAGCAGGAGGTAGTGGAAAGCTGTTAAGATGGGCCTGTAGCCTTTGATTCAGCAAAGGATTGCCCACAAAGCAAGCCTTTCCAAGGAAGGGAGCAACAAGATTTTGTGACAACCAGTGGACTCAGCTATACTCATCACTGCTCTTCACAGCATGGTTGTTGCTCTCAAGAGACAGCACATACAAATGGGTGTGGAACTGAGACCATGACAAAGACTGGAAAGATACCTCACCAGCAGGCAACAGTCTCTGGCATACAGCAGCCTCAGACCTGGTGCTTCCACGGGCATTGGTGCTAGGATGCCAGTAAATGTGCCTTAGTGTAGTTGTGTATAATGACTGAAGATGAAGCAGGTCTATCCGGCAAGTCTCCCTGAAAAATCCCAGTTGAGGAACAGTTGAAAGCCAGGCACAGATAGGACAGTGATTGCTGCTTGACATCAAAAATACCCAACAGCAAACAATGAACAATCTCTGTCTGGCAAGCACTCAAATGGAATGACAGGTACATAACCTTCTGCGTGTTCATAAATGAAGGCAGTGGTGTCTAGGACAGATTCAAAGAGGAGCAGGTGAAAAAAAGACTATGAAAATCTGTGAGCTTGCAACCAAGAGCCCAATCATAGGTACATGGTGCTGCACCAGCAGGTTAGATGTAGAAAGGTGTTTTGAACAACTTTGACAATGTCATGTAAATTTATCCTAGGTCAGGGATTTACCTTGTCATATGCCTCTAACAGTTTTGATTTGGCCTTCAGTGTCCTAAAATTGTCTTTAGAGCACTCCTGGTAACAGCCTGGCAGTTGAACCAATCTTCTCCATGCAGAAGGGTTGTAAATAGTACCAGTTTCTGTGCCTCAAGTGCGAGTCAGCATGGCTTCCAGTCACTGTGTGGCAGGCAACCATGCAACCCAAATTCTAGCAATACTGTATATGTTATAAAAAACACATCAATCTCACATCAGAAAAGTAGTATGGGTAAGGATAAGATTAAAATCTGAGCAAGTGTCAATCCTGTCAGTCAAGTGATCATTTTATTACTGGGAGTATAGTGCCTGGTCCACTTGCAAGGAAAAAGAGATTCTCATAAAGTGATGGATCAGCCAAAGGACATAAAAAGTGCCTCTACACCTACACACATAACACAAAATCTCACGTACCATCACTTCTGTCATGGTTGGCAATGGCATTCTGTTTTAAATGTCTTACTTAATTGATACAGTAGGAAAAATGTAAATGTCCTGGGATCTTAAGTGTTCAGGCATCAAATAGAAGGTTTTATTTATTCATGTATTTTCACACAATACTGTGTAGACATTAGACTGGAGTCAGGAAGACCCTAGTTGCTTTGCTTTTATCTAAATGGCTTTATTAACATTCTACAAGACAGTGTAGTTAATCATTTTTGCACACACTGACTCTAAGTGTGCATGTAAGCAAATATTTCAATAGAACACAGGGTATAACTGGAAATAGTTAATGGATCTGAGGGAGTAGAGCTAGCTTTTGCAAAAAAATGTTCATCTTTGAACTTTGGAATAGAACTTTTTTTTTAAACCTCTGTCTAAGCCAAAAAAACCTTGTTCCAAATGGCCATTCTTTAGGTCAACATGACTTTTAAAACACTTTTAAGAATACTAAAACAAATACATTTCTTTCTGCTATTTGCATCTTTTACAGCTGCACCATTTAACTTGGGCAGGAACTCTAAGCCCATCAGTGACTGCGTACATGACAATTTCTGTCATGGTAGTAGGACATACTTTAAAAGAAAAAAGCCTGCTTCAGATCTTCGGTAAAAGAGTGTGACCGTTCTGGGGCTAAGATTGTGTGCCTTGTTACATAACATGTGGAGCTGGTACAGTGGATATGGTTTATACTACATTTATTTTGCCTGCCCTGTCTTCTTCTTGTAGACCATGGTCAGAGATTTGTCTTCTTCGGATTGCAGAGTTCCCTTATTTATTCACTAGACAATTTTTTCAGCCCTTCTTAATTCTCTGAAGAATTTGGAACCGTTATTACGGTTTCTTCACTGAAACCTTTCCTTGACAAGAAAGCACAGAGGAAGAGCCTCCATCAAAGGGGCTCGGAACTGCATGGGGAGTCATAGAAAGAAACAAGTTGTGACTTTCAGCACAAAGCCCAGCACTGATTTCAGAGTTCTGTTAACATCCCCATTCTCATGTCTAATCCTGTGTGCCTGTTATGCCTTGCTAGCGCTGATCAGTTGAAAGAACTGTGATTGCCTCTTCCCCTCCCATCCTATCGAGGGCATTGCATCTGTAGTTCAGCTGTAGTTGTGCAGCTTTCCACCCAAGAAGAGGGAAAGTGCCTAAGAAAGAGCAGGCAACACCGCAGGAGAAGTGGTCAGGCTGCCCTGTACCAGAGAAATGAGGTGTCGTGCCCTGGCAAGGCTGGAGAAATCAGCTTTGAGAGGTGTTGCCAACACTGCTCAGTGCTGCTATGTGACCAGGGCTGGACTTAAATCAAGGGTGCTTACAAAGCCTTTTGCTCAGGTCGTACTGAGGTCAAAATTTGGCCACCAGGTCAAGGCTGTGGCTTGGGCCAAATGGCAGTAAGACATTAACAGAATATTGTCAACAGAAGTTCATTGTTAATTCCTATTTGGCACTTCATACTGGCAAAAATTCTCCAGCCCTTTCAGATTGCAGTTAAATCAGGCCGTAAGTTCAGAAGTTACGGGAAGCTGACCCACACAGTACCTTGTTTCTACTGGATACCAGGCAAGTAAAGTCTTTCAGGAATTGAAAGTAAATCTTCAAATGTATCACATATAAATTGCAAATGCCAGTTTTCACTCCCTGGGTAAAAGAATTCCAGTGTTCCTATGCCGATGCATGTCCAAATTTTACTACCTGTGCTCCTGCGAGTTTCCTTGACACAAAGGAATTCATCACAGGGCTGCTCCTAAGTCTTTGAATGCATTTATTCAAAGCTAGATAAAAGAATTGCAGCATGAGATCCTGGGAGTACAAGAGAAATACTAAGCAAATGCTTAAAATGAAGTAAAAGTAACAGACATTGTGTGCATAATACAGCATTCTTTGAAAGATACAAAGTTAATTTTCACCTGGACCTAAATCCATAAGAAGTGCTACTAAGAAATCTATATTATATATTCCAAATTAAGAGCACATTAAGAAAGACTGCATATGGGGCAGGGTGAAAGACAACTGGCCTAGCAGTAGGTAGTCAAATGGGAACTGAAAAAACAACTTAGCCAAAAATAGAAAAATCTATGTGAATTTCACTTCAGCAAAGAGTTAGAAGTATTAATATTCTATTAAAAAATCAGAATTCAGCAAGCAAAGCCATTATATTGCTTCTATTGCTGCTGGAATAGGAAAAGGGCATGGATTAGTCAAGAGACATGACTTGCTTATGGTGAACACCTGTTACTTTAGAGGAAGTTTGTGTACGATTCCAAGAACTCTAGTTACATATAAATTTTGAGAAGGAAGCCATCGACTCATTATCTACTATCAAGTCCTACCTTTGCTATAACATTTGCATTTGTAATTTTTATTACCTGTATTCTTCAGAGTGATGAATGGCAAACTTAACTACAATTTTACTGCCTTGGATAACCTTATGGATCGCCTGTGGGAAAATAAGCTGATTCCAGGTAAGGGCAACTCCCTGCCTCCACAATTTGGGATAACTGTTTGCCCATAATGTACAATCATTAGAAAATTCTTAGAGAGCTTCTCCGAAGCTGCTTTTGATAAAAATTAATTATTTGCCTACTTGCCTTTACCTCACATCCATACAAATGTAAACAGTCTGAGCAAAACAGTATTACAGCAATTAAGAGAACACAAATGTATTTACATTGCCTTTGAAGGTAGTTTCAGATAGATGAATTTATAAATGAGATCTCTTGAAGAAGAGAAGAGTACCCATTGACATGTACCTAAAAGGGCCAGAGAAGCAGATACTCAAGGTATAACTTCCCATGGATTTCTGCAAACATCCACTGTTTAAATTTTTCTCTGAGCCCTGCATTTATATTGGCAATTATTAGTTTTGATTACTATAGTCACTGACAAGTAACATGTAAACAGCGTCAAATCTGAAATATTTCTAGTCGGAACTTGTGAAAACAGGAAGAAGAGCCCATTTAATGATGTTTCTTCCTTAACAAGTTTGTTTCAGGTGATGTGATAACCCCTTTATTAATCAAAATGAGATAGCATTCACAAAAAAAGGAATTCACAAAAATTCCGTATGTCTTTTTTAGGATTTGAATTGATGGGGAATCCATCAGAATATTTTTCAGATTTTGAAGATAAAGAACATATAGTAAGATGGAGAAACTTAATTACGGTTCTGGCCAGGAGGTACATAGGTAAGTTAAAAAATAAAAGCCTTGTTATTATTCTATTGTAATCCTTTCTAACCACTTGAAAAAGTTCTGTGTACTGTGATCAATTTCAAGACCCTGGATTTCAACACAAGACCAGAAGAGAACCATGCCAGAACAGACCATGGAGACCATGGGATAATAACCCCTCTTTTTCCTGATCCACGGCCAACATCCAGAACGAGTAGAGTGTTCTGGGTAGCACATTTGGCATGCCTCTAGGGACTGAGTTTTAACCTCGTTACGTTGTTGTAGACCACCAGCTTTCACTGGAACATGATGACCTGAATACTTCTTGCATGCCAGCTTCAAATATTTCTAACGAGGCAGAAGCCTCAACCTGAATTAAGGGTAGGTGAGTGCACTAATCACAAGGCTGTAATTCATCTCCCTCTCACCTTCCATCGTTTTCAAATATTGCTGCATTTCATCAGAAATGAGAGATCATTTTGAAACTTCCAAATCACATTTCCCTCATTAATAAAAATAATGAGGGAAATGATGTAGTGGTGATTCTGGGTGCTGAGCCTCACCTGCAGCCCTAAGTAATAAAATTGTCTGTATCAGTCACTTATTGGTAGTGTTGTCTGGATATGCAGCTCACTGATAAATGAGGCCTCTCCTGCAGATAGGTATGGATTGGAGCATGTTGCTAAATGGAATTTTGAAACGTGGAATGAACCAGACCACCATGACTTTGACAATGTGTCTATGACAGTAAAAGGTAAGCATGTTTTGGAGCACTTACAAGTATGGTGAAGTGAGACAGGAGTGTGGGGTGAGCAGAGGGGTGACAGTGAGACATAAGTTATACTGACAAAGAAGTGAGGTAGATGGGAGTCATAAGGAATGTGACAGGTACAGCGAGTCCATTTTGCTAAGGTTGTGTTACTGACTACACTTTATTCCCTGCTTGGACATCAGGGATAGTGGAATAGAAGAAAAACCCCAGGAGTTACACTAAGAAGATGCAGTTAATTAATTGGATGTAAGGTGCAGTTAGTGGCAGTAAGGTGGTGAAGGGCGGAATAAGAGGAAAACTCTTCATTGACAGTTGCATGCTTTGGAAATTTGTCCATACAAGACCTTTGGAAGAACCTTGTGAAGGCAGCTGAGGTTTTGATGTCTTTTTGTGTTGTCAGTGCATAGGAAAGGGTAGTCCCAGTTTGTGAGGTCTTGCCAATACATCGAATAATAGGGTTATAAGATCTTGTAGTTTTAGATCTAGTTTCTATTTTATCATCTTTATCATCTTATATCATCATCTGCTTGGACTTCAGGGTTTCTCAACTATTATGATGCTTGCTCAGAAGGATTAAGAGCGGCCAGTCCTTTTCTAAAATTTGGAGGGCCTGGAGATTCCTTCCATCCCTTACCCAAGTCACCCATATGCTGGAATCTTCTGCATCATTGCTACAATGGGACCAACTTCTTCACAGGGGAGACTGGTGTGAGGCTGGACTACATCTCTCTCCATAAGAAGGTCAGTCCAAGATTTCAGTTTAAAGACATTTTTTCAATCAGTTCAATCAAAGTTAGATTTTATTCTAATTTATGAAGTTGATTATGATGATGCTGAGTGTCCAGACTATAGCAGGAAGCATGGCTACCTATTCTTGCAAAACTCTGCAGGTGTTCAGTTATAAGACTTCAGCTCAAAGTGAATTTGCCTTTGCCTAATTCCCAAGGGGAAACAACTCCTCTACTTCTTTTTGATTTTATATTCTAGGAAAAGCTCGTGCAAACAGCACATGCTGTAGTATATGAGGTAAAAATACTAATATTGTTGGGCTACAGCTCATTGGTGACTCAGGAATACGTTTTCAGGTTATGTTTTATGTTTATTACTGTAGGTTATGTCTGTATGTTTACCACTGTTTGCTCACTTTCACTAAACAGATATGAAATACTGTTGCAGGGAGGTGGGAATTCTCTCTACATCTTGCAACAAGAAGTAGAAGCAGTTCAACAAATTCAGAAGCTGTTTCCAAATTTTTCTTCTGTTGCCATATACAACGATGAAGCAGATCCAATGGTGGGATGGTCCATTCCACAACTCTGGCGAGCTGATGTGACCTATGCAGCTATGGTTGTAAAGGTGACAGTTCATTGGTAGCCTTGGCACAGTAGCGTCTCCTGATGTGTTAATGCAGTTGCAAAGTAGACTTAACAGTTAATTTTGAACTGATACAGTGGGGGTTTCCCTGAATAGTCTGGTTTTAGTAGCTTGGTTTAATTTGTATTAGTTTTCTTCATCTTTCCTTAAAAAAAAAATCCAACCCAAAACCAAACTCAGAACTAGTGAGAGAAGTGCTAGGAAGTTGGAGAATGTGTGAGATACTGTATACAGCCCCCCAGCTAGATCCATTGGTAAGATTACTCCCACACATGCTCTCTTAATGTAATACTACTGCTCTGATGTCACTACTGCTGTCACCTCACATATGTGAGGTATTATTTCCCAGCTCCTTCATAAGTGTATCTCATCAAGAGACACCAGGTATAATTAAGAAGTCCCTTGAGCTCTCATCGTAGGTCCGTTCTTCATTTTTGGATAATGGCTATACACATGGTCTTATTAATTACTGCTAGTAATCACTGATGTTGACCAGAAAAGCAGAAGAAGAGAACGCTCAACATTCCTGCCTCGGCAGTAATTGAACTCTGGCCCCAGAGCAAGCTCAGCTCTTCCCCAGCATAGCAATAATTTCCACTGCAGGCCTGGTGCTTTGTGAGCCACTACCTTACACAGCATGTAGTGTCCAAGTGCTCCTGTGCGAAGGAGTAATTCCCAAACACCGGAGCATGTATGTGACCCAGAAAAAGAGATACATCTTATCAGTTGCTATGGGGAGACAAAGGTTCCCAGCTCCCTGAGGCTGCATACACAAGCAGTCTTCTCTAAGGCAACAAGTCATTGACTGCATCACAGAGAGCGTGCAACACAAAACAACAGTGTTTATAATGACATGGTGATACAAAGGGAGAAAGAGAGACACATCCAATGGAAAATTAACCCTTGGGTGTATAGAAGCTGAAGCCCTGTGTTCCTTTGGGGACAAAATTGTGACACTGTTCAGTTGTCAGCCCTCTGAAGTTCTGTTTGATTCTGATACTCAGGCATGGTCTGGTAAACAGAGAGCTTGAGAACTCTGAAGTTTTGCAGGAAAGCAGCACAACAAGCAATGAAACACAAGGAGAATTAGTTCCACGTTAGCACCAAGTGGGAAAAATGACTCATTGGAAAACAGAATCCAGGACCTGCTTGCAGACACTGGTGTAGTGGGTACAAAGTAACTCCAGATTTGGAGAACCATTTAGATTTAATTCAAATGGTAAATCCAGATTACTAATTAAGTATTCAAGACAGAGGAGCGTCGTTTTTAGTGCAGTAGACAAGGAAATGTATTTATTATTTATGCAGAGTACTAGTAATAATTATTTCAGAGGCTTATTACTGGCAAAAGTATGTAGATACTTCAGGTTTTACAGTGATTATTATATCACCTGAAGTATAGTTTCTCCAAGAGTTGTGATGAACAGTTTTTTCTTCAGTCTTTTCTAAAAGGCAGAGTGACAGAATGCTGTAAGTATTTAAAAAAAATACAGACACTGCATGTTTGTTGGATTTTCTTCAGGGTGAAGGTCCATTTTCTCTTTGGCTTTGCAGGTAATCATCCAGCACCAA
Organism: Amblyornis subalaris; assembly: GCA_018881555.1. Classification (NCBI taxonomy): domain Eukaryota; kingdom Metazoa; phylum Chordata; class Aves; order Passeriformes; family Ptilonorhynchidae; genus Amblyornis; species Amblyornis subalaris. The sequence continues at coordinate 263,630 of JACAXG010000215.1, forward strand.
AACCTGCTCATTTCCAAAGCCAATAACACCATCAACTATTCGTTGCTGAGTAATGACAATGCCTTCTTGAGCTACTATCCCCATTACTTCACACAGCGGACTCTGACAGCACGTTTTCAGATGAACAATACAAAGCCACCTCATGTCCAGATGGTGCGGAAACCAGTGCTGACTGTCATGGGCTTGCTGGCACTGCTAGGTATAGTAACCACTGATTAAAGAGCATATCAATAACCCCTCCTGCCTAGAAGCTTCCTGCCTAAGAAAGATTGTTCCAGCCATCTCACCATTCACAAAAGAAGGAGTTCTCCTACTCACTGTTTACCAGCTATGTTAAAAAATTGAAACTTCATTTCCTCAGAGATATTAATAGCTCAGAAAATAATCCTGACAGTCTGTTATCCATTTGATTTAACTTACTGCTTTGTTTATACCCTCTGTGTGCCAATCACTTGGTTTTTGTTGACTGGTACTTCCCTCTTGTGATGCAAGGGGTACATCCCATCAGGCTGCAACTGTCTTTAAGAAATCCCTGCAACTGGAAGACTCGTGCAGCATATTACAGGAAGAACCTAATTCACTGTTACCTGTTTGCATGTTGCAAGCTGAACTGCTAAGCATAAGAACTGCTGTAGTATGTGCACACTCTGCTGTTGTAAAATAAATCTGACTGAATGCTGTAACTGGTAAAATAAGGTAGAACATAGCTGAACCTATGCTCAGCCTATCCACATGCTCTGACCCTGCAGCTTCTGGTGCAGGACTGACTGCCAGTGATGCTTACAGTTGTTACATTTTTTATAGGAGAAAAGCAGATTTTTGCAGAAGTGAAGATCAGTGCAGATGAAAGCACCCAAAACAGCACAATTGGTGTGCTGGCATCTGTGCACACCCCAAGTGAGACACAGCCCTCAGACAGCTGGCAAGCTACTGTACTGATGTATTCAAGTGAGGATAACAGGACTTCATCCAACATCAGCATGGTCACAGTGAATGCCACCCACTTCCCCAAACTTAGAGGTAAACAAATATCATGTAGGCAGCTCACATAACTGATCTTTAGGACAGAACATCAGCTGAAACACTTCTACTGAGTTGCTTTTCGCTGCAAGAGCAAGTTTCATTTGCTAACTTTCTCTCTCATCTTTTGGGCACTCCTAGATTTTCTGGGGTATGATGGTATTCTTCTCAAAAGTTCATTTCTAATGCCTACACTTTGACCCTGCCTTTAATGGCAGCTGCTGAGTGCTACCTCTTTGGAAACCTATTGATCTCAGTGCCCATGGCAGGATATTGCCAGGCAGCAATTCTCTTAATGAGATGACTTCAAGACAGCCAACATGAAGACAGGATTGCATAGCTGATGCAGTTTCCCAACAAATGTGTGCAGCACCTGTGCGAAGTGAGGATTTCAATTCTGGTTATGGAAGTAATAGTTTGAAATGTAAACTTGGCAAAAGTAAATTGTAGAGCCTCATAAGAGTGCTAGCCATGGGACTTCCCAGAGGAAGTCAGGCTCCAGAGTGCTGAAATCACTTTTGAGAAGCTAGACTTACACACTTGCTAAATTTATTCGTGTTAATGTTTAAATCCAGGTAAAGAGTTTAGTTTATTTCGTTTGTGTTCCTACAGAGCTGGTGTATGTGACATATTACATGGATAACAACCAAACCAATCCCTACCTGAAGTGGAAAAACTTAGGAAGCCCTGACTTTCCTTCTCCAGAACAGTTCCAGCAAATAAGGGATGCTGAGGTATGATTATGTGTTTGCTTGAAGTGTTGTATGGGTGAAGTGCTGGTGAAAAAGAACAAGAAATCAGGCCTGACATCAAAATTTCCTTAGCCCACAGTCATGCACTTTTCATATACACACAAAAATTCACTTGTGGTCACGCAGAAAAGTGTAGCTGATACACGACTTAGGTCTTTGCATTTATGTTATGCATTTATGTTATACAAGAGACTAAATGTAGATGACCAACCTCTTCAATCCTGGCCTACCCATAAAATAAGGAGGCACAGTTGCTCCTGGTGAAGTTCCACCTTCTCTCTGAATCTTCAGTGAGCTTTGAGACTTTCTGTTCTGTCTGTCTAAATAAGGCACATGGCCCTGTGTATATTACAGAAGGGCCAAATTGCTGCATAAGAGAATTGAAATGAACCCCCTTAATACCAGAAAACAAACACCTCCCTGAGGTGAGAACTATACTGTGCAAGTTCAGAAGACTCTGAGGGGCTTGCAGAGAGACCTAGAGTTTTCCCTCCTCCTCACTCATGCTGAATGCACCACAGAGGTAATTAAGGAGTACGTCTTCTCTGAAAACTCCTCTCCTCTCTACAGATAAAAGCCATGCAATGATTACTTACTGTATGTGAGCATATGTGAGCAGCCTGTCACTTCAGACTCCCATAGTTTCCCTACGCATTCAGACTTTGAAGTTAAAAAAAGAAGGTCATCTTTATTCCTTCCAGGGCCCACAGACAGTACTTGCCTTCTGACTTTGGTATACAGTACTCTGTCTTCTCTTCCCCAGTCACCATAACTGACAATTGCTAAGGTTTGTTGGATACTGTAGGAGACATCAGCTCTTCCTTGAAAAGGGCAGCAGCAAGATTTTAGATGCTCTTGGCTGCCTGGTGCAGCCTCATCCTCAGAGACCAGCTGTGTAGCTAGCAATAGGTTTCTCAGTACACTGGGAAGAGATGGGGGCATGGTTTATAAAGACCTCTGGGCTGAAAGGCATCCATGGGAGGTTACCGGAAGTGACAGACTGTGCCTTAAGGGCATTTGTGATCAACCCAGTTTGTGAGATGAACAAACCTTCTGTTTCCTGAAAAGCTGGAAAACAGGTGAGATTGAAAAGTCTCCCAGCTTGAAGACCTTTGATGCCTGTAAGTGTTAGCGGCACCAACTCTATTGGAAATTTAGAGTCCCAGAATAAATACACAGGCACTTTACACTGGTTTAGCAGTTGGCCTGTAGGTGCTGTAATGAAAGATTTTTCACAACACTACTCTTTGGCTCCACAGGACCCACTGGCAACAGGCCCATTCCCATTTCCTGAAGGTGGCTTCCTGACACTGAAGCAAGAACTTCCCATTCCCTCAGTCTTTCTTATCCACATCTGTGCAAGACCCAGATCTGCTCCTGATCAAGTATGTGTTGAATTCTACTGTCACTCAACAAAATAGAAACTGCTTCCTGCTTTAAATCTTGCTAAGAAGAGCCAGACAAACATTCAAGTCAAATATTTGTTAGAAGTACTATGTGAGACTTAGTAAATAAACAATTCTTCTCTCCTTTAATGATAAGGCTCTCCAATATATAATTCAAGATAAAGTATTACATAGCAAGTGATAGGAGCCATCACTGAGATAAATGGAAGTTCCCATGGTGGGAAATTAATAATGCAGTACTGAAAAGTGCAGTATCTTTTTAAAAATCACTATATGCTACAAGGCTTGACAGCAGCTCCCCAGTTAATAATTGATAGTTAAAGATAAAATGGAATCATGGCTCTCATATTAGACATCTGTATCTGCTCATTCAGTCTCACCCATGTTCATAGTGGTACCCAGAGCCTCTGAAGGTCCTCTGCAAGGTTGATGAGTGGGAGACACAGGCTACAAAAAGCTACAGAGCCAAGAATTTTGTTTTTACACTTGATCTAAATGGAAAAAAAACCAAAGGCAAATAATTAGTAAGTAAGGATGAACACAGAAATCTGACCTGACTGAGGTCAGATTGTACTTGGTTTGTACAGTTTTCTGTACTTGGTTTGTACAGTTTTCTTACATGGGCTTATGTCTTTGGACAGGTGACTGGTGTTCGTTTGATCCCTCTCACAAAGGGGCAGGTCATTGTGTTGTGGGACGATGACTGTGTAAAGTCAAAGTAAGTAGCTTTTAAAATAAAACGAGTACAACTGAGTTACCAACATATTACTCCTTAAGTTTCCACAAGCGCTACAGAGTGAAAGAAGTTCACAAATTAATGAATGATTGCTCCCTGAGAGATGATACAGTGCATTTGTCTGACAAAGTGTACTGGAGGACCTGCATGCACAAACTCTGAAGAATAATCCTGCCTGATTTGCTGCTTGACCAAAGGGATCTGCCTGTTGCTCACCAGCATTCAATGGCATTTCTGAGGGACTTGCCTTCAGCATAGCAGACAGGAAGATCCATGGTAAAAGTTACGTTATCAGCAGATGCCTAGGTGGGATCTTGCACATCTCTGTAAGGGATGTGGACTGGAAGAGAAAACCTCCAGTTGCTTGCTTCAGCAAGCTGGACTCAACTGGAAACCCTCTCTAGGTAAACTGTCAAAGCTGATCCAGTGTACAACCAGACTGCCTCGGGGAGCAGTGACTTAGCTTATTTTCATGCTAGTCTCCCTAGATTCTTTATACTTGATAACCCTGGTGTCTGAGTGACAGAAGCTTAACATTTTGTGATGCTGCATTATACCAAAGGTAGCAAGTTAGTCTGGATATTCTGTGGGCTGTTGGAGCCCTGGTTCTTCCTAATACTGACAATTCATGCTATCCTGCATTTGGTAGGAATGAGTCAACTGAACATTTCCTATTTTTGTACTTCTTGTTGAAGTAGCCCTGAGATTAGTATTTGATTGCTCCACGTTATCACTTGTATTTACTAACCTCTCTGGTTTTCTTTTCTAGGTGTATAAAGACATTTGAAGTGGAATTCTCATCAGATGGAAAGGCATACCAGCGGATTAATGCCAAAGACACAATATTCACTCTCTGGGTCTACAGTCCAGGTATGGCAAGAATACTCACATTAGGTAATCTGTCATATTGATATTGCCACTCATGAGTGCGTGAAACATTGTTTAGTAACCACGGAAAGTACCTAACTTGCTAGCGGTGTACAGTCCCAACAAAAATTAGAGCACATCCCTTCCTTTAGGATCGTATTCTCCCTGAAAGCCTTATCCTCAAGGACAAACAGTGATTGACAAATAGTCATGACAACATTATTAGTAGTATGTTATGGGTAACTCCTTGTCACAGAAGCTAAAGTCATCTAGCTGTAGGCTTGGCAGGGTCCCTGAGAAGTTAAGGAGCACTTTTGTAGCTGATGTAGAAACATTGCAAAAATGACAACAAAAACTCCCGCAAAAAACTATGACCAGACCTTGGCATTGTGCTTTTGAGAGTAGACTCAGAGCAAGGCAAATCTGAGATTCAGTCCCACAGTTACAAGCCATGCATTTGCCAAAATTTGTGCAGTGCTCTTGGAGTAGGACAGCAGGAGCAAACTGCCTTGGTGGCTCTGGTTGTGTACCACCAAGCCTTGAGATCTTAGACTGTCTAAGGACATAGCATCAACACACAAACCAGTGAGAGGTCACACCCACCTTTCTGTGGAGGGTTGGTTGTCTTGCATTTACCTTGTTCTGAGCCCTTCCAGGGGGAGGTGTGCTGTTTTCATGGTCACAGGTTCCTTTTATGGCTTGGCAATCTTAAGCTATTGAGGTGCTCCATTGTAAGAAAAGAAGTGGTCATCCTGTAAGAAAGTTTGTCCTGGCTATCTGAGCACTTAGGTAAGGCATGACACTTCTCTTTGCTGTTTCCTGGAGCTTTCTTCTTAGCCCTGACTAGCTGCTTAATTTGTAAATGTTTCACATTAGAGGGCAGAGAGTTTCATCTTTGTCAACAGGCAAAGCTTCTCCTAGAACATGTGGTTATTTCTCTTCAAATACAGCCAACATGCAATAGAAGCTTACCCAGAAGTGAAGGAAGATAGTGATGTTTTATTTGGGTATTTTTTGTTTATTTGGAGGGGTTTTGTTGTTTTTTTGTTTGGTTGGTTTGGGTTGGTTTGGTTTGGTTTTTTTTAAGCAAATGTAGTCTAGCCTGCAACATGACTGTCCGACAAGTATTGATAATAAGCACTGGTGAGAGCTGGGTGAAACGCAGACAAACCTTGCCTCATAGTGATACTAATAAAAAGCAATTGAAAGATGTTTTTACCAGAAACACAGGCTTATCTTAGCCCGAGAAAGTCTTAACATCAGCAGTGGTTGCATAATAAAGTTCAAGCTATTATTGCAATGTAAAGGCTACATGAGTAGGCAAAGAATAAATCACGGCTAAGGCAAATCTCAGAAATTATTATTCATTATTATATTACATTATAGTATTATAGACCAGTTTTAATTGTTTGTTTCAAAGACAACAACAAAAAAAAAGCTTGAAGAAATGTCATGTCTCAGCAGCTTTTATTGCTGGGAACTTCCTCCTCACCTATTATTTCTAGCATTCTTTCTTTTAGAATAAAAATACTAAAACACACATACAAATCAAGTAAATAGATAAAAAACCCCCAAATTTATATTGTTTGTGGAGTCAAAGATTCTGCTAGGGAAAGCTGTGTTCTTTGAACTGGATCAAGGATAAAAAGCAGCAGAACCACAGAACATCAACTCACATACCTTTAAAGTAAGTGGTGCTGCTTCCTGAGTAGAGCAGAGGGTTTTCAGTCAGCCTGTGTGCTTCTTGTTCTGCTTCTTTGTTGAACTTGTCCCCACATAACCTGTACCAAAGGCACAATTCAGGCAGAAAAGTAAGTCAGAAAAAAAGGAAATGACTGTGCTGCAGAAGATGTCATAGCCTCCTTCCAAAGGGACTGCTGGGAAAGCAGTCCTGTAGCTGTACTTGGAAGCCTTAATAAGGAGAGAGGATGTCCTTGGTGCAAGATAAAAAAGCCATTGCTTGGCCATGAGGAATTTATTAGCATTTTTAATCAGACAAGCACAGACACACTTACATAGGGTGCAGAACTGATTCCCCCAACCCGTTCCACAAACCTACATTTTATAGGCGTGGTGCCTGCTTCACATCCTCCAAGTACCACAGGTGTCAGCATTTCACAGTGACCATTTCTAACCTTTTCATTTGCAGGAAGCTCAGTCTCCGGCTTTTACAGAGTGCGTGCCATTGACTACTGGGGGAAGGCAGGCCTGTCCTCTCTTCCCGTGGGCTATGTTGAAGCTTTCAAGTGACTCTGAAGAGTGGTGCTTGGCTTGGTGTCAGAGTGGTGTATGTTCCCTACAAATGACAACTCCCCAGAAAAATAAACTCCTCCCAGGCTGAGGAGGGAGTATGGAAACGACCTGATGAAGCAAGTTAGGAATGCAAGTTAGAAGCAACTGCCCTATTAACTCTTCCCAGTACGAAAGACAGCATTATCAAACAACCACAACTGACAACCCAACTGGTAAGAGACTGCTGTAGGATTGGGATTCGGCCTGGTAACTAGGAATTATGGGGATAAATATTTATTATTCCCTATTTTACCCTGAGCTAGTGGCCAGGACAAGCTAGGATTTATAGAGGTCACAAACTGCAGCAGGAACAGGACCATTGCTTCATTGTGTGAGTCAGGATGGTAGCAGAGGCACAAGGAGGACATGTCTGAGAGTGAGCTGCCTGCCTTAGCTGTTGGGCTGTCTTGACATAATGCTTTGGTGGAAAAGTGCACAGAAACCTGACATGTTCAGGGCGTGAAGGATCCCTTATTCTCTGCTGGTTAGTCACAGGGGGTTATTTCAGAGCACTTGCCATGTCTTCAGGTGTATGAGGTTTTTCACTCTCTCACAGAGGGGTTTCCACCCAGCTCTCTCAGTATTTGTGACCATTACATGGATGCCAGAGCTGTTTCCCACAGGCAGAGGAAGGGGTATCAGCTCATCCTCGGAGGGGAGAAGGCACAGAAAGCCCTAGCCTCCAGACTTCTCTGCCTTTTCTGTTTTCTGTTTTTGCCCAAGTACCCGTTTGCATTCTGGTCATCAGCTGCTACCTCTTTGTGGTGGGGGCTCTAACCCTGAAAGTCCCTCTTACTCTCCATTGCTGTCACCTAGCCTGGCATCCTACAGCTCTTACAGCTAACACCTCCCCTCCCAGACTGTAAGTGACCACTCAGCTCTGTGTGGCCAGGAGGAAGCTGAAACACTAATTAGACCCTTTTGTGTTTTCATATGACAGGACAGTACACTCTTGAATGTAGCATGGCTGTCACTCACACCACTTGGGAAATTAACCAAGGACAGTTTGAGCTCCTGTGCTTTGCAAAGCATGTGCACAAGCGTGTGATAGCCCTAGATCATGGGCTACAGATCACCACTGGCTGTGCTTGCAGCTGCCAAACACTTTATGTAAACAGCAAAGTTCCCTGAAATTGCAGGGGTGCTGTTTTACTCTCCCCTTTTCACAACGGGCACAGTTTGAGCTGTGCCTTTAACAGGCTTGTAGAGAGAAGGATATTGCCAGTGAAAACAGCTGGAGTGTTTTCCATAAGAGGAGTGACTTTGTCACACAAACAAATCCCCTACTGTCTCTTTGCTGACATCAGCACCTCACCAACATAACAACAAAGACTGCGTATTTGATGAAACATTAAAGTCTCAGACAACAAAAAGTGCCCAAGTTTGCACAGTAGGTGAGAGCTGAACTACCTCAAATGCCCTCAACTTTTACAGCACAGAATAGAAGCATATACAAAAAATCAGTATATGTGAGATGTGGCCTTGTATCTCCTTAATTTCTGGTTACTTGTTCATGTGCTTATACTGAAAATTAGCCTTAAAAGATTCCTTTTGTCACAGAATTCAAGAGAAATATTTCTTGCCTCATTTACGTTTGAATAAGAGGCATTTGTCACATCCTAGTCTTCCAATTCCTTGTCCATAGATGCAGAACAGAAAAGGGCCATGAAGCCTACTGATTTGATAACTTTCTCAATTTCAAAAAAAATTACTGAGATGTTCTACTTGGATGGAGGTAGTAAAAATACATTTTAGAGTTGTGATAATTGCCCCTGAATGAAGAATCAGAGTACACAGTTAAATAAAATCTAGCAGTTAACACTTGTTGTTTTGCTAGTATGATGTGGAACCACAAATAAAACATTTTAGAGAAATACTAAGTATAGGGTCTTGAGAGATATTAGTGTATCTGAAGCAGGAGAAGATACAGGAACTTGAGAGGACAGTTTAGTCCATTAGGGTGCCCTACTTGAGTAGCCTTATGCAATCAGAATATAGCAGTCTTTATAAAACCAAGGACTATGCACTAGTTATAGGTATAAATAAAAAACAAATAACTGTTTTGAAGAGTATTAATTTTGTTATGCAGGGATGAAAACATATAGATGTGCAAACCATGAAAAATAGAAGATTTCTTATTAAAATCTTCTTTGCTGCTATGGTATAAACTCATTCCTTTAAGAAGTGAACATGAGATTCACAGAGAGAGAATTACAGAGAGAAGAGAATTGATGTTTCCAGGTATGAGTTTATTTCTAACAAAGTATAAAAGTTTTGGAATGGCGTTTTCCTTTTCTTATCATTTAACATCTACAGAAAAACGCTATTTAATACTTGAAACTTGAGATTTCTGTAACCATCTGTTGCTGACTCTGTCTGATAGTGTTTCCAAAACTGCATGTTTAACCAATCTCGTCTGTTACCATGTAGTGATCAGCCCCCCACTACAGTTTGAGTTTTCAGAAGTGCCAAGTATCCGTAGCACTAGATGTGAGTATCTATCAGGTGCTTAGTAGTTCTGTAGTATCGTAACCAAAGCAAGACTGCAGAGAATTCATGTATGTCTCTTGCTGTCCATAAATTCAAATAAGAATATATAACTGCAACTGCAACATGGGATTGTTTGCCTGTGCTTCAAACAAAAGCTTGTAAGGCTATATAACCATTTTGCAACTGAAAGAACTTTCAACTGAGTGTTTTATATTGTCTAGTTGTGTATGTGCTGCATTTGTTACCATCTTTTGTGCTATTCAATAAAACCAGTTTTCAGTCTTTCACATGAACCCTGTAAAAACAGGATCTGATAATTCTGTTGTAGAAACTGCTTAAAACTCTTGTGTCGACAAGTTAATCTTGGGAAGTAAAGACTGTTTTAAAGGACTGTCATGTTTTAACCTCAGCCAGCAACCAAGCACCACACAGCTGCTCGCTGTGGCTACCAGCACAAGGTGTAAAAGGTAGCTCACCTCGTGGAAGTTCCAACATTACCTGAAACTGAAGTGTGAAGGGAACCTTAGCATAAAAAATATCAAGGCTGAAGTGAAAACCTAAATGCATAGATTGCCTGAGTTACCACAACCCAGGGAATTCTGGTCAAAGTCAACATGGTATCACAGTGTCTGATCTCAGGACTTGCAGTGTCCTTGCTGGAGGAGATTTCACTGGCGTGTGAAGGACAATATCCTTGCAGGGTCCCTCCTGCTGTTGCGCAGTCATAGTCCTTCTGCCAGCACTGGGGGACCTTCTGAGGACAAAACAACAGTCCTTTTAATGCATAAACAATTTTTTTTTTCTCTTGTCTTGTTAGTGGAAAGTTTGTGCAGGACAGAGATTATGATTTGGGACCTATACGCACACTTAAACCCCGGGAATAACAGACTACTTTTCATTAGCCAGCTCCAACAGCAGACAGATGTCTGCCTCTAGATATACCGGAGATGTTTCATGTTGAACTCAATAGAATTTCAAGCGTAACTCTTAATTAGAATACACTCGTGGCTGCCTGCTCTGCCCTAATTCATCTTTCACATTTCCTGCAGTCATTGGAAAGAAAGGGATATGAGGTAACTCCCATCTGTTTATTAACTCACCAGATATACAATGACAGCCTGCTTGTGGTGCTGATGGAAACATGCTCTCCCAAGTACAAGTCATATTCCTGGAGCATGCAAACTCTATGGTATATCCATACAGCATCACCACTATGTTCCTACCATCCTGGAGGCATAACCTTATGTGGCTGAGGAGGGATTTCACTGCCTAACTCATCTGTACAGACTACACCAAGCACAATAAGAATGCACTTTGTCCTGCATATAGATCATCTCTTCTGGCTACAACTCCTGTCTGTTCTGATCATACAATTACTGTAACCAAAAACATTTAAAATCCCAACTTCTCTAGGACTGGCAGTACTGGTCTGAAAGATTTGGCCAAAGGCCATGCTAAGGGTTAACGTTGTCTAATCAGTTGTTATACAAGTCCTAAGGTCACAGATTTCACCCCAATACTTCCTCATGGGAGAAGGGTGCAAGTGGAGAACACTCAATCAATACACTGACCTTGCTCTTAGTCCTGCTGAAAAGCCTGATATTTTTTCAACACTCAGTAATCTCTATGTCTGTGGGATTTTGCTAGCATTGCCTGCTAGTGGTCCTCTGTTTCTGTCCTTAGCTTAGGTGGTAGTTCACCATCTTTTTCCCTTGTCAGAGTAGCTTTCCCTAGACCTGAAGAACAAGGAACCCCTCTGTTCAAAGACGGTTGAGAGCCTTACAAGTATTGCCTGGAAATCCTGGGAAAGACGAGTTTGAGAGACTTCTTTGCATCCCTGAGATAATGTCCTGGGGAAGAGTCTTTGGTTTCTATGTTCCCTCCGGTTACTGTAGTTAAGATTGTGCGAGCATCTTGCAGAAGCTGTTCAACAGCGTAGTGCTCTGACGGTCTTCCCTCAACATCAGCCTTGTGCCACGCACCTTTTGGAAGCCTCTGGAGTAGGGGCTGTTCAGCTTGGTCTTACCTCTATGCTTGGTAATCATAACTTGTAAAAGTTTGTGTAGTTGACAAGCTGCAGGGTCCAGGAGGGTGATGGGGGTGTTCTAGACCGGTAATTTTATTGCTAGGATACACAAAGTGAACATGATTTTACTAAAAGTGGTGGGAAATACATGTCGATAATGCTGACTCAGGTTACCCTTTTTCTACATGGAGACTTCTAGATGCTATTATTTTGGTTTTCTCTATCTATGAAATTCTTGGCCATAAAACCTGTCTGTTCTATATCTTTTAGTTCTATACCTTTCAGATACTGAAAACTGGATTATGAAGACCGAGGGGAGTAAATTACTATTAATGCCATTAGAAATGCAAGCACCCACTCATTTAAAGCAACGTCCAGTGTTACTGAAAGGAGCATCTCTTTTATTGCATTTGTGGTTCTGCCCTTGGGAACTTTGCTGCAGGTAGCTCTGCCTCAGACATGCTCTCCAGTCCTCTTTCTGTCTGGAGCCATCTCACTGGCATGCCTGCACCCTGCCCTTGGCCTTGCTGCCCTCACTTGCTGGCTGGACTTCGCAGGTGAATCCCAATCCCAGACTTGCTCTGTCACCATGCTTTTGTCTGATGATCAGCACTGTCAGGGACCTGCCCCACTCACCATCCTTGCGCTGCGCTCGCTGCTCAGTGCTGGGGAGCAGCACTGCCCTGCCTGTGCTGGCAACACCCTTGGCTGCTGTCTCACCTCTCCTCAGTGAGCATCCCCAGTCTTTTTCCTCCCCAAAAGGACAGCAGGTAATAAAAACCAGTTCCAGAGGTGCGTTTTTTTCAAAAACATTTATTGACAAATGCCACATTAGGTATTCCCTTGAAAATTCAAATATCAATATTATATTGCACACAGTTTACAGATCCCCCAATATTTTCATGTGTTTTTCGGGAAAAACACACTATTCCATACTATGATTTTATTTTTTATTAGTTGAGTGGCAACTTCAAGACCAAGAGGTCTGGTTTCTGTGCTTAAGGATAGGATCAGAAGCGTACTTTTAGCAGGCCCCTGGAAAGAAAGAAAAGTAAACTTTAGCCCTTTCAAGTAAATTTGCAAAGTGCTTTAACAGCCTTTTAGCCTCCAGTGAAGCTACATGTACAGCCTTCTTTGGGTACTTCGGAATCTCAGTACAGGATTAGGATGGGGGGTGCAAAAGTTGCTGTTTGCATTGCTCTGTGTCTATTGGCACAGACTCGGGCAGCCTTTCCCATCTAGCCATAGGTTTTCAGCTTTCCTGATCACCCAGCCACAAGCCCACAAACCAGCTACCTTCCCTCTGCTACAGGGAGCAGTGCAGAGGGGTATGCGGCAAGGATGCCCGTCCCATGCCCACAGCCTTGGATGATGCCAGTACCTTCTCCGTAGTGGAGGACTGGGTGACAAAATTATGTGCTGTTCAGAAGGTTTTAGCTGCCATTCCTTGTCCCACAGTGTGGAACACGTATGTTATGTGGCTTAGTAAAGGGTCAACCTTCAGGCAAGGCAGTGAGAATGTGAAGGGTGTGAGTACTCCACTGCCGACAAAGAGGAATTTCTGACTCCAGCATAGCCCTAAACAATTATCTGCCTATATCATGGATAGCATTTGAGCTACAAGATCAATTCTTGTACTTTCAGAAAAATGTTCTCAAAATGGTCTTTAGACATGGTGTGTGTGCATGGATGTGGTGCAACTGCTGACTCCCACTGCCAGCAGACACAGTCAGAAATTCTGGTCAGAGCCCCTTGTCCCTGCTACTCAGACCACACAGGACAAAAGTCATGATGGAGCTAAAGAGAGTGAGGGTAGTCCTTCCTGGAGGCACCTTCTCATCCTTTCCTGGAGGATACTGCACAGACCCAAGGTAAGATGCTATTATGCAAGTGACTAAGACAAGCATTTCCAAGTGCAGAAACACTGGGTTGTGGCATCCATCCCTGTCCTATCTACTACAGCTGATCTTCTGGTGGTGTACCACTTTCAACACAGGATTCCTGTAAGGCCAGTCTTAAAGCTGCAGAACCAGCCTGTAACAGGCTCTCGCCCAGGCATGGACTTCCCTTTGTAGGTCTTTTCTTATTAGAGCTAACATTAAGAAAAAGTTGCTAAAAGAGTATAACTTAGTTTGCTATGGTTCTGTCACATTAACAGCAAATGCGATCACCTACTCTACAACTCAGTGAGTTTGCTAATTAGCCCAAAGTACCTGACTGAAGCACGGGCTGGAACTGGCCAGACATGCAGATTTCTTCCTGCTTCTGGCGCACAATGCGCTGGATGGCTGGGGGGAGGCCGCGGGGATTGCGTGAGAAGATCAGGGAGTAGCCATCATCACAGGAGCCATCCTCCTTCAGGCTGCGGCAGGCGTATGTAATGGCATAGTTATCATAATCAGTGTCAATCACCCAGTAGTTGTCCCCTGAAACAAGAGAACACGTATCTGTTACAGTGGGCAAAACAGAGCAGAGGTGGATCCTTCGGCAGGGACATGACGAGCTTCAACACATGGCAGGGATAGCTTTCTAAAGGATCTAAAATCATGTCACACATCCAGCTTGTCTCCATATCATGAAGAACTATGACAAGCACAGGGCATCTTGAGACCACGTTGTTCACCATGATGCTCAGTGCATTTTCACCTTTTGTTTCTTAGGCTAGAAGTATTAGCGGGACTAGGACTTTCTAGGTTTTCCATTACGAAAGATCTCTTTTTGTTGCTCATTCAAGCATGGTGGAAGGAAGGATATACAGTACAGATTACATTTCCTACACAGGAAGCCTCACCAAAACATGCCTCCTATTCTTCAGCCTTACTCAACTAAGTTCTTTTCGGTGTGGATTATCTACCAGTTCTAAGTGAATGTACTTCTTTCTTACTCATCAGAAGTCCTCCCCAGCTTCCACAGCTGGAGACCCACAGCTATGGGAGACTCAGGCACAAAGGATGGGGTTTGAAGAGAGCATAACAGGTTCAGCATGAGCAGTTTCTGCAAGGGGGACTCAAGTTAACAGCTCCGTTTCTTTGAGTCCAGCTGCATCTGAGAAGAAATGTGCCTTGTTGCTGGGGTGCAGCTGTGGGTCCACATGTCTCCTCCAACTGACTATGAGGAGTACAAGGATGACTGACCTCAGCACTTTTATAATGCCGACAGTGGGGCCCAGGAAGTACCACCTCCCTAGGTTCAACACCACACTTGGCTGTACAAAATCAATGTGTGTGACCCGATGCCTCTAAGCTGCATCCTCCCTGCTAATATATATGGTATATTAGAGGAGTCTCTTGGGAGTCTCTGGATTCTTTGGGTGTAAAATACACTGCTTGAATAAAGCATCCCCCCCAAAAAGGATATTTTGTCTCCACATGGAACAATCGAAGCTGAATTGTTTTTCCTGCTCATGCATTGAAACTAACAATCTGGGCACCTGTAAGCAATTGACTTGCATTAGGGGGCTGGAGAATTTCACTCACCACCACTGGAGAGGTAGCTGGCCAGTCCCTGGTAGGTCATATACATTTTTGCTGGAGTGGTTGGGTCAGGAACTGTATACTGAGCGGCCATGTCAGCACAGATCACCCAGAAACTGCAATGAGATCCATAAGATTCAAGGTAAAATCTGGCAGCATGTGAGTTTCAAATGGGTGTCCCTCACTCAGGACTTGGGCACAACTGCCTCAGACATGGGCATCTTAATGCACAGTCACTATTTGTTAGTAATGCAAATCTGTGACACCCCCCATCACTGCCAGTGATGCTGCTGCTATCTGGTCCCCAACTCTGCTGTACCACTATGCTGTGGCTGGGGCAGTGCCCTGGCCCTCCTTCAGTTTAGTAGGCTTTTTACCACCAATTTCTGTACAAGCAGGCAGCCACCCACCACTGTAATGAATGTTGTTTCTTGGCTCCCTGCTAGCGGGCTGCAAGCTGAGCTGACCTGCATTTGGGCTCATTTGGGGTCAGTAGCTGTGCCCCAGGCAGAGGCGGGGAGTTGGCTCTCCCCTCTCTAACCCTTCGTAGCAATATGGGCACAGGGATGTCTGTTACAAGCACAGTAATAGTTACAGCCCCTCTGCCAAGCTAGTGAAAAGCATCACACAGCCTTTGAGAACCCTGTGGGTGCCCATTTGTTCCAATGCCTTTCTCTGTTTGGTGTCTGCTTTGAATACCACCCACGTTTAGCACTGTCTGTCAAGCATTACCTGGATTTGTGACACAGTGGAAGGGTTTTCATTCCCTTCCTTGCTCATGCTGTGCTTCCCCTTATCCTGCCTTTGCAGAAATAAAATTTGCAACAGCCTCGAGACCCTGCTTGTTTTCTGAAGAGTCCTTTCAGGACTCTTCCCCCTTGCACTGTGCACATGTCTGCAAAGCTTCATTTGCCCATTCCCAAAATATCCTGGAGTGCTGCACTGTTAAGACGTACAAGGTTCATAGCCATCTGGTAGTTCTAGCCTATTGGAAGCCCTAGATTTTCTTTTCTGCACTCAGAAAGCTATTTAATCTCTTTACATGCTGTAATTCCTTGTAGTAATCATGACCAACGGGCAAAACCCTAAGCTTCCTGCCATCTGTCCATTCAGGCATTGCAATGACATCTAAGAGTTAACCACACGTTTTCCTCAGAAATCTGTCCAACACTGTGTTGAGAGATCTGTGAAAGTAATACTGCTTTCCTTCCCCTGAACTTCTCAGTGAAATGAGCGTTGTCCTGCCCTTGCAGGCCCACAGCCTTCATTAGCTCCTTTACTTGATTGCAATCAATTTATCTAACCACTCTACCAATCAAGAGCTGACTTAATAATTGACTTTATGCAGTAGTTTTGTGATGGATCCAAACCTGAAGGCTGAGAAGTAACCCAGGACTCAAAAATGTCTAACCTCTAGCTTCTAATCTAACACCTTGGCTAAACTTCCCTTTTTGATGAAGAAAACACAGCCGTGTTGTATGCTCAGCATAGATCACCATCCATGTCCCCCTCATCCAGTACCTCATGGCAGCAGCTAGAGCTGAAAGTCAAGAGAGCTCACCCAAAAAGCTTCACTCGGCCTTTGGAAGATGCTGTCATTGTGCCATCTTCCTCCACAGTGTATTCAGCAGAGATGTTGTCCTGAAGGAAAAGGCCTTCTGGATCCTTCTTGGCCAGGGCATACCATTTCCCTGCATACTGTCATGAAAGTATATTAACATCTATGTTGATCACCATGGCCAGAATAGCACAAAAACAATTTTGTGATAATAGTGCCTTTCTAACTCCCTGTTGCCTGATAAATGGCAAAGTCTGAATTTGGGTGGGAATGTAGTACACAAATCCTGCAGCACTGCCTGATGAACCCTTGCCTCCGTGCCAGGAGGACAGCTCTAGCAGCTCTGCACTGCTGTGTGTGTGTACTCATTGTCAAGTGGCACATTCCTGTCACAGTGACCCCACACTGAAAGTATCTCCCATCCTGAGATGATTTCCGAGAGTCAGGCTGGTTCTTTCCTATTCTTGTTTAAGCCCCTTCTCTTCCATGGAATACCAGAAGATACCAAATTCAACAATACTAAATTACAGCCACAAAGACGTTAGCAAGCTGGCTGGAGATCCTCTTTGTGGCTGCCAGGAGTCACAGTTGATCTCTGATGGTGAAAAGGATCTACCTAGCAAAGCAGAAAGTGACGACTATGTGTTCAAAGACAAGGAGACGATGTATTGGGGAGAGTAGCAACAGCGAGAAATGGAATGACATTAAGGGGAAGAAAATGTCTATGAAAAAAAATGGGCCCCTGAAAATGTACAAGAAATATCTGAAGTAGAACGATCTGAACAGGTGACATACAGGAAGACCCTTAGAAGTTAACATTATTAGTAGAAATGCTGAGAAGAGCAGGAGCTAGATATGTTAAATTTGATTCTCCAGTGAAGCTAATAAGATCTGTTTCGCAAGTTATGTGCTTAAGCCTGAAACAAGCCCATAATTCCCAAATACAGGAGCCTAGAAAAACTTTGTCTTTTTAAAACTGGGATATTCCCAAAACTCTCTCTGGATGTGGTTTGTTTCCAGCAAAGCCAATCTTGTATAGAGAAAGTGCTTGTCACATCCCAGCTGCACCTGGAATTGTAGTGTTTGCTGAACATTAGTTAAAATAGGTACTGACACATGTCTGGACCTTTCCAAAATCATTTCCTCCTCAGAAGCACCAGTGATGTTTTTAAACAAGAGTCAGTGTTCAGGATACCAGACTAGGAAAGATTTCAGTTTGCTGTGACTCCCAAGAATGACTAGTGGTGGATGCAAGTACCCTACGGCTTGTATTTGAGCTTTCTGATGTGGATCTAAATTGTTTCTTTCACAGAACTGCTGAAAGCTCAAAGCTGCGTCGAGGTAACAGAAGATGATCTCTAACTGAGTAACACCCCTGGTTTTCAAGGCCAGTGTTATCATAATGTTCAGAAGTACTGAGAAAAGCAAACTACAGGCATAGCATCTGCAAGACAGCATACAAAAGAAGTTAGCTTTTTGGTGAAGAACCACTTCAGAGGAGAAAAACTTGTAACCCAGAAAAACAGTTTATATATAAAATTTCTTCACAATGTACTATTGAAGTAACCATAATTACCCTTTTTGGATCAAAATTGTCTTTCACAGCAAAAGACTCCACTGCACAGGTCTGAGCTAGGCTATATTCAATAGTGTAGAGGACCAAGGCCAGGAGAACATACTGTGCGTATTTCATCCTGCAAGACAAAAGCAAACATGGGGGTTTGTTTCATGCAGTAGGTGGGGGTAGCTAGTGCTGTGCCTACAGATGTCCCTAATTTTAAAACTAGTTTCTTTGCATACTAAGTAGACAACCAACTCTTCCACTGAGAAACTACTGAGTCATTGTGGTGCCTAAATTCAGCCAAAACGGAACATCAATGGCAATAACTTTGCAAGAGTATTTCACTTTCAAGTGGCAGTATTGCAGTTCAGGGTATTTTTACCTTATAAATCAAGCCAGTCTATGGATAAGGTTGGTAAGAATTGATAAAAAATTGAAATGCTTTGAATTATATTTTCATAGGAAGAAAAATGTTCCGATGAGCTCTAGTAAAGCACTATACATTGTAAAGATGTTGTTTCTAATTATTTCACAGTAAGTGTCCACTTTGCTTTCAAGCCAGCAAAACCATACTCTTTATCACCACTTCTCATCACCAAAACAGCCTTTCCCAGCTGTCTACTCTAATGGCATAATATGCCTTGCTATTGTCTGCCCTCTGACCATTCCTTCTACAAACACACCAAATAATTTTAATTTTCTGGAGGCTTGATCTGTCACTGCAGCACAGCAACTAGGGCCCATGGCTTTATTTGTCTCCTCCTATCCCAGCTCATCCCTACCCCAATATATTTGTTTCTCACAGTTTGGGAAGAGAGCACCTTCATCATAGATTCTTGCAGAGTGTTTGACCCTGAATACCTGTCCTGGTGCCAAGA
Source organism: Amblyornis subalaris (assembly GCA_018881555.1). Lineage (NCBI taxonomy): Eukaryota > Metazoa > Chordata > Aves > Passeriformes > Ptilonorhynchidae > Amblyornis > Amblyornis subalaris. Next base: position 282,689 of record JACAXG010000215.1, read on the forward strand.
TAAAACAGTTACCTGACGTTTGTCACCAGCATCCAAACTGAGCTACCAACCCAGGGCCCAAACACCCATGCAGCTGCTCTGTTCCTGGCTGCTGCCATGCAAGCTGCATTTCCCTGCTGCAAGAGATACTACTCTGATCCACCTCTGCTGAATAGAGACCTACCTGCTGGGGTAGAGAGGTTGGAGATCCTTGAGACTACTCTGCTTCAGTCCTTGAGCTGCAGGCAGCAGGAGAGTTTTGTGTCAATTGCCCTCCAGCTCCCTTTAAATAAGGAATCTGCGAAGTCACTAATTGGTTATTTTTGCTCGTGTGCCTGAATAAAACACTTAATCTTGGATAATCCATTATGTAAAAACCAACCATAATCCTCACACTGGTGAGTCTGACTGCTATACCAATAAAACCACAGCTTTTACATAATGGAAAAAGCTGCCCAGAAAGCTAATAAATCTGCTGATTTGATTGTACCACTGCCTTGTCTCATTGAAGTCTTTCTGCTTCTAACACATGTTAGGCGAATAAGCACGGACCATTAATTAGAGAAACACTTGGACTATACACATGCATCTGCATAGGCACGTGTTCAAGTTTGACAATTTGCATGGAGTAGGTATATAATTAGCTCTTCCAATACCTGCATCATCAAATTAAGGTGCTCCTTGCAAGAGCACGAAGATGTTAGGCGTTACCTTCATGGGGGAAGGAACAAAAAAGTGCAAAAATGCAAAGTTTTGCCTTCGTGTTCATATCAAAATTCTGGAGTCCCCTGTTCTCCTGTACACTGAAGTACTTTTACCTACATTTTTCCTGGCTAATTTTTTCAACATGTCCAGCTGCATAAATACTATATCTTTCTCCTTCCTAAAATGTTCTTCCTAGTAGCCTTTCATGGGGATATGATAAAACAAAAAAAGATGAGAAGGCAGAAATCACTAGAAAAGTGCTTTTGGCAGCAAAACATGCTTGCCATTCTCAAGCACCCAAAGAATTTCCCCAACTGCAAAGGCTGCTCCTGTACTCTTTCTACTAGGCTCACCTGGGAGATCTAAGACTTCAGACTTCAAGGAGGAATTGCCAGCTCTAGCAGTTATTCCTCCCACTGGGTGCTAAGTGCTGGGGAGACTTGGACATAACCACTAGGGACAACTCTATAGTTCCTATGGAGTAAGCCCAGGAAGTCCTGAACCTTTTGGTTCTGATCCAACAATCTGGACATCCAGAGTAAGGCTAAAGCCTTCTGGATGTTTAGGGCTGGCTGCAGAGATCACTTACTGTCTCTTGCCCAGGAATTCCTGAATGGAAGCACACAGCTTTGCCCTGTAACTGGTGTGAACTGTGTTGCTTTGCAGGTAGCTTGTTTGGGCTAGGTCTGCCCATTGTCTGGGAAAGGCTGTCCTTGCTTGCTGCTGGAGGAGACTTTAATTTGGCCTTTGTGCAGCTTCCATTTACACTTTAGTGGGAGGCAATGGTACTTTGCATGCCGCGTAGTGACTGAACAAACCCCATTCATGCCATCTGCATCTCTTCAGAGGCAACCTGGGCAAGTCCACAGGGGAACAAGCTGTTGGTGACTGGGACTGCTTGGCCACTTTAAGCATCACATAAAAGGTAACTTCTTAAACTGCACTTCAGGGCTAGATGCCTGCTAGATTTTAAAGGAACTGACACTGAATATGAGTGCAGAATATGAGTGCAGAAATGTGCTTTTCCACCCTGACAGGGGGATTTGACAGAGAAAAAACTGCAGTCTTTTCTGTAAATTAGAAGGCTTCCGAACACTTATCACTTCATCTGTTTCCAACAAAACAGATTAGTTTATGTCCATGTGAGACATAGGTGACACCCGAAGCCATGCTTAGATGACCACTTAATCCCCTGGAGATTAGACACATGCTAATAATAGCTAATCACAGCACAAGATTTTGGTTGGTGAGCATAACATCTGTCACTGCATTATTTGGTGTTTGGAGCAAGAAGAAAACAAAATCAAATTTACCCTTATATTTGCAGTATTATCATCATATGTGCTGGGCCCAGGGAAAAAAAAAAGGAATCAAAGCATTAAAACATATTCCTGGGTTTGTTGAATTTGATGTAACATGAAACAGATTTTACAAAAACAAAGATGCTCTATGGGGTTTGGTTGTCAAAGAAGACATCCAAGACCCCGTTCCAGACCTTGTCATCAAAACAGGCTGATTTTTAGTAGAAGAGGTGGCCTGACCATTGAGTGTACCAAACTCAGCACAAAGGTAGTTTTAATGACCTGCAGCAAAATGGGAATGCAGATGAGATGGTTAGTCTTATCTTCTTCCCTATTGTGCGAAATACAGCAGCAGCAATTTTGAATTTCCTACCGCAGCAGGTCTCCCTCCTGCCTTATTATTGGAATAAGCATTGGGTAAACTGCTCTGGGAATTACTGCAATTGCATTGCCATCTCAGATTTAGTAACATGTGCTGCTGGCTCAGCAGCTGATAGCACAGGATGAGATCTCTAAATAGCCTCCTGCATCAGGCATTGTTACCTGCTGTCCAGCAGGTGATCAGGTTTTTGGGTTTTTTTTGCCAGGGCACTGAAGAACAGCTACATGTACATGCATTCTGAGTCGCCCACGACAGCTACTGCAGTGGTTATTGCATAGTAAGTCATGGGGATTTCATGCTCTTACTTTAGATCTAATTCGAGCTGCTGTAGATGCTGGGCTACTTTTCAGGGATGTCACACACTTGTGCCTGCATTGCTGGAGAACACACATCCCAGTCCTGGGTGTGCCAAGGGCTGAGAGGATAGTGATAGCCGGCTCCACTACATCAGGGCAGGAGACGGGAGAAAGAAGGCTTCCCGGTAGTGGGACGTCACATGAAGGCTGTGGCCATAGAGGTTTTCAGTTTCTATGACTTCTGCTCAGAAACGCTGATCTTTTCCAAGGAAGAGAGTGATGCAATCCAGATGAAGAGGAAATCATTTGAAGTTTGTTCCTCTGTGGTTCAAGGGTAAGGTTCTTGGGTGTGTTGCATAATTAGATTTAAAAGGCATCATAAATCACAGCCTTATGACTTCCAAGGCCATATTCAAATACCTCTCAGTTTTAAACTACAGGAACTCAAAGGCACCTTTCCCTTCTGAAGAGTGATAGTGTCATTTTTGCTAAATGTATTGACTGACAATTAGCAGAGCAGGGCCTCACCTGCTCCCATGCACTCAACACATCTCAGACAAAGGCACACACATGTTACACTGTTTGCAAGTGAAACAGGGAGCTGCTCAAAGCAAGAGAAGTTGAGAAGCCTCAGCTCCTCTGCCATGGTGGATAATCAGCCTGAAGGGAATGGTTTTCTCAGAGCCATTGACAAGATCTTGCCAGAAAAATTAAGTTGCAATCTCTCTCCCAAACCTTTCAGTATCTTGCTGATTTGGTAGAACAGGGTGAACGCAAAGCTGGCTCAAAATCTCTCCTTCAGTGGGATTTTCACACACAATGATCTGCTGGCTGAACGGGCATATCAGGTTTTGTGCCATCTCCTGGTTTCTGCATAACTGTATGGATGATGGTTGCACCTTGATCAGTGAGCTGCTGGATTTCCTCTCCAGCCCATGACAGTTTCCCAAATGGCCCACAGCTAATCTCTACCAAGAGACCATTCAAGTCTGCAGCAACTTGATGAAAAAGAGACCTTTTTTGGCCATCAGATAAAAAGGTGAACTTTTTGTTTGTTGTTTTCTAATATTTAATATAAGGCATATGTTGACATATCTATATAAGTATCTAGTATTTACTACTACTGAACTGATCTGTTTCAGACATTGGCAGATTTATCCATTTTAGTTGCAACATCTGTTTAAAGATAGAATATTTACCTTTTTCATGCCAAGTTGCCAGGCCCTGGAGGGCAAAGGTCAACCCTTTCAGCACAAGAAGGCTGGACAGTCTGCCATTTCAATGTGCACAAAGAGGGTGGCATCTGCAAACAGGAAAGGAGTTCAGTTCTCCGAGGATAAGGTCTTTACACTGGAAAAGATCTCTGGGGTACCTCTATGGCCTGATCCTATTCTTCTCCTGGGGGAAGACAGGAGGAAGGAGGTTGTTTCCTTCAGGCAGCAGTACCCTCTCCCACATTTTGCAATGAGGTAACAGACTGGAGTTAATTTAATCCCTGGTGTTATTCCCTGGATGCATTCCAAAAACCAGGAGGCACAGAGGTTATGTGAATATCCCTGAAGGTATAAACCATGCATGTATTATTCTAAGTCTGTTTCCTTTTCTGTTAACACCAAAAATGCAGAAATAAATCTATAGGTTCTAACTGGTTGCAAAGCATGATGTAACAGGAGACAATATGTCCGCATGGTTCAGACAGTAAATTCTGCCTCCAGATTATTGCACCAGATTACTCCAATGGGATATATACAGCTCCTTACATAGCACGCATCTCAAGGTGCTTTACAAAAGTGATACTGCTGGCACAGATCTTGAGTAGTTATGGATAAGCCGGGATGTCCATGCCAGTCCTGATGATGGATTTAAAAGCTAAAACCAGAAGCACAAATTACAAAAGCCAAGGAAATCTGTATGTGCATGCAGTCAAAAGCCATTAGCCAGGCACCTGGCCTTAGAAGGGGTTAGAGGACAGAGTTTCCATGTGCAATTGAAGGTGCAAGGAGGGAAGGTTTAGGTCAGAGCACCTTGCTGCACTCCAAGAGGAGGGCAGCTGTGAACACAAGGCTGATTAGAGAGTCACAGAGCTAGAGAACAAGCAAATGCTTTCATACGCATTTCAGCTTTCTATCTCTGTTGCTTCTTCAGGAGAAATGGATAGAAGTATGTAGCTTGGGAAAAGAGAGGAGTTTTCTAAGCCGTCAAAGATGATCACATGATTTTTTTTCCCATGGAGGATGTTTTTTGTTTGTTTTATGCTTTAAGCAGCTGATAGTTGAAGCTGCAAGACCTTAGATAGTGTAAGTCTTCCGTAGATAGGAAACTTCACTGTTTTCACCATGACATGCTTCTCATCACTTACACAGAAAAATTATTTATTTGACAGACAAGCCCAGAATTTCCAGTCAGCTCTCAGAGTCACACTGTACTACCACTTCTGTAAACTTACAGCTGGAATACTCAACCTGGAGATCAAGCTTACACCTGCTTCAGACTGAGCAACAAGCTGGAAACACTGAAAATTGCAGTGTTGCCTCAAAGAGAGAGGCCCACTAAAAACACCACCACTGCGGTAACCCCTGCTGCAGAAAGTGAACACTAAACATCCCTCTGCCCACAAGAAAAGAAGGAAGAGGAGGCAGGTCACAGTGTGCCCAAACATCACCGAAACCTCTACAGTGTAGGTGTGGATTTGCAAAAGAAACGGAGCCAGCCCCTACAGAGAAATCATCATCCATTGTGAAGTTATCACCTGTGATAAGACCCTGAAAACACCACCCGTTGTGAAGACCTCTCCTGCTGTTATCAGGGATGCTTATCACACAAAGGCCTGACGGCAAGAAAAACATTCAGCTAACCTAGACTCTGATAAGAAGATAACAAGGTTTACAGGAACTAGCTTTTGAAGTTCTGCTGAACATAGCAGGTTTTACTGTGTAAGTATCATGTAGGTTCTAAAGAATATAGATTCACAGATTCACCCTCAGCCTGTGTGTCTCGCATTTCATACACCACACTACAGGACTCACTGTGGTTCTGTGCCTGCAGGCCCAGTGTGGGGAGCTATGGCCAGTGAAACTCCTGGTGATCAACCCTGCTGCTGGTCTCTGGAACATGAGTAATGAGTACTTGATGCCTCTTTGCTGCAGCCTTGTGTCTGCCAATGCTGCAAACCTCTTTATACAGTTCTGGCATGTGCACTAAGACTACACAGACACTCCTAGCTTCCTCTTGTGATTTTTTGGCTTGAATTCTTCTTGCCCATGGTGGCTATGCTTGTTCCCACCCTCCTGGTTCCAGAGCTTTTTGTGGACTCAGTAGACCTTTTTTAATTCCTCATTACTTTATCATCTCTTCTGCTCTTCCATTAGTCTTGAAGTTAGAGTCATTTTCTCTGCTCCTGTTCTTTTCTGCTAAACAATCCTGCTCTCTGCCTTTTTTTTCCCCCCTCACTCTGGCCATGTTTCCCACAAATCACTTCACCCGTCTGTGATTCTGTCCTCTTGTTCTGTAAACATCTGCAAATCTTTCCTTAGAGCCTCTTCTCTTTTCTTCGTTGTTTCTTCATGACACTGCATGACCAAACCTACTTCTGGGTACATCTGAGCACTTATTTTGTCTTATTAGTGTTCCTTCTAACAGTTTTCATATATCCTACCTCTGTGTTTTCCTTAATTGCAGGCAACCAGAGCATTTGGGGAAGAAACTTGGGAAGGAAGTATTTTGTGCACAAGGGGAGTGCACATGGCTTAGTTTGGGAGGAGTTTAATGATCTTTTTAGTCCTTCAGATTCACAGAACATTTGATGAATGAAGTAATCTTCTTATTCAAGGTTCAGTGATTTGTGCTAAAAGCTTTGGATACAATCTGTCAGTTGAAACATAACAAAGTCACATAGACTTAGTGCAGAAATAGCCACTGCTACTGTATTGTAATATTTTTTAACAGACCCATCTCTCCATAAAATTAAGAATAAGAGAATCTGTGCATATTTACAATATATACAAGGAGGATGAAGTCCAGAAGGCACATCAGGCCTGTGGTGTCTTACAGGCTCGGGTACATTTCCAGTCTTCTGGCATGGCAAAGATATCTTTCCTCATAAATATCTCTCTAAAAAGTAACAATCAGACTCAACAAAATCCCAAACTGACCTTTCAGAAATCCACCTCATTTCTACAAGAACCATTCAGATGGAAATCTCTGACTTATTCCTGCAATTCACCAGTGCAATACATAAAGTTGTATGCTCATTTTAAGATAATTCTCCAATGGAATTAGCAAGTTGAGGGCTGGTGTTCATTTGTCATGACAAGATGGAATCAACATTCTGGCCAAAATGCAAGCGTATGACACACTGCTCACCCTTTGCAAAAGAGCTGCCAGCAGTACACTTTTCCCTGTACACAATAGTGCATGGAATTTATACTTTATGACAAATATTTAATGATCTTGCTACAACTCAGATACCAACTGTCCTCCCAGTAAGGAAATACAACTCTGGCGTAACCAGATACTGCTCAAGCTGCATTTTCTGCAGACCTAGAGTCTGCTCCTGTGCTCTGCTGCTGTATTTCTGTGGGACAGTCAGATTGCACTAAAACAAATATGTGACTCCAGCTGTGCTCATGCACATGCCCCATCTGACCTGTGCCCCCATTGCTGCCACCCTGCACCTCTGTCAGGCTCCTGCCAGCACCAGGATTTGATGCTTGCCCAGGCTGGACTGGAGGAGGATCTCCAGCCCCTAAGCTCCTGACGAAAGGTAGCCCTGTCCTCTGCTCCTCCAGCCTGGTGCCACCCCCAGACTAGCCCGAGTGCTCTCCATCCCCGGCCCAGCCCCAACCAGCCTGACCATGTGTGTGCACCCACTGGTGGCTGGACTAGCTGGGACCGCAGGCAGGAGTGGGGCCCCGCAGAATCTGTAGTGAGATCCCAGGTGGCAAGGTCATGCTGTGGTGGCATCTAAAGGTCCCTGGACAGCCACAGACGGGAAGGAAAGGAGGAGGATGCTGAGCAAGAGCCATTAAGTTTTGCACACTAACCCTCCATGCGGCAAGAGACAATCCATGTGCAGCTGAAGGAACAGGCCAAACTTTGAGGTCAGAAGAAGACCCTGGCTCCAGGAGGAGCAAGGGACTTGGCTGATCCTTGCTAGGCTCCCATGGCTGCAGGCGGGAAAGCTTATTCTTATATACAAGCAGGTGGCATGAGAATATTACATGGTAAATCAGATAAACTGCAATCTCGTTATGCCAACAGATGAGTGGGTCAGAAAGGTTTGAGTATAGCTGTCAATACAGCACCCTATAAGGATAATGTCTAATCAAATTAGTCACTTGCAGCTACCTCCCCACAGCCTCTTGGTTAGAGGAAAAAAACAATATTCCCCTGAAGGAGGAGCACAAAGCATTTTACCAGTCCTAACATCCCCATACTTCCCATCCCTCTTTCTGCTTTCCAGGTAGTGTCTGCACCCACTGCTCTGGGCACAGTCCCACAAATAGCCCAAACATTTCTGCTTCTCCTGGGCAGCATGTTTGGCACCATGTCAGCCAGATGATTTTACTCCACAAATTACCAGTAGTTTTCATCTGAGGACTAGGAAATGACCACAATATGAGTTGTTGGGAGGAAAGGAATTTTATTCCCAGAAACTCCAACTTGTTTTCCCAGTTACCAGCCAAGCCTTCAGGGCAGCTTAAACACTTGAGGTTTCCAATTGAAACACTTTACATGACATACAACAACGCCTAACAAAGCAGAGGTCTTATTACAATTCTGCAATTTGGGTTTAAAGCTACTGAAAACAAGTTTGTGCAACCACACGTGTTCAGATACTATTACACTGTGTGACAGTCTAGTGCAAGTTTCCTAAAATAGCAGATTCATCCTCCTCCAAAATCCTCCATTGTCTGCCTAAGTCCATTCAAAGAACATTATCCTATTGCCAGCTTAGACTGTATCCACCTTAGTTATCATTGTTATTCCAGCAATGGCTTTCATGGTGCCACTTGAGTATCCCTGAAGGCCTAGGGAACACTTGTGATTTTTTGCACCATGCTTTTAATTCTGGGTACATCAGTCCACCAAGGGGGTTGCTCTGGCCCTGCTGGCTCCATTTGCAAAGGAGATTTAGATTTCCACCTGCCTTTCCCACATGGTTTTGATTGCACTGCAATTACTCAGCCCTGGCTTGCCTTAAGAAATATTGCCTCAGTTTCTCCACTTCTGCAGCTACAAATATCAGCACCTTAGGACCTTCATTCTTCCCCCTTGCTAAGAGGAAATCTTGCTACATTTCAAACCCTGAGTGCACAAGCAGGAAGTGAGCTTGGATCTTTCGTATTTTTAGCCTGGAATATCACTGTTGGACACTGCTTGTTTTTCTTACAAATGTTTTGAAACAAAAACATTTATCTTGAACGGACCATGACATTTCATACCAACCAAAGTGTGAACATCTGGAAGGTTTGGATCCAGAATAGTGCCAGTTTTGATTCAATATGAATAGTTTGCCCATTTGCAATTTTCCAGCTCTCAAATTACAACCAAAAACATATACAACAATTTGCATACCCCTTAATGCATCCACAAAACCTTTTTTTTGGTCAGGAAAACACAGTATGTTACCAAGGCCAAAGGACCTTCTGTTCAGACACAGGGCATCCTGAGTACGTCTTTTAAATGTATAGCTCTGTCCTGTGATATCCACTTCATACACAGCCTGGTTCCTGGACATTGAAACACTTCCAAGAAGCGGCTGTGAGCTCCCAGGAGACTTTCTCTCCTTTCACAAATCTGACCTGGCACAAGGAGGGCCCAAAAGATCATGAAAACTGCCAGGCCACAGTATGCCTACTGTAAGAGGAGCTGCACTCCACTTCAGACTTTCTTCAAAGACCCGGTTATAGGAAACTTTATTCCTTTAGGATACCAGAATCCAAAATATGTTAGTTCCCTGGCAAGACTTGGTTTTACTTTACCCTTTTTCCTGCCTATCACTGTGGGGGGGGAACAAGGCTTGTATTTTACCATGCACTGGAAGGGCCCACATTGCTACTGGAGTGGTGGCCTTGAAAGGCAGAAGGTTGCCTCTAGCTTTCCTCGTGTTAATCATAAATAAAATTACTCCCATCTGGGAAATTTACACAGCTGCAAATGAAGTTTTTCCTGGTGTACAAGCAATGGTTTCCTTACATATAACTGGTCTCACAGGTCATGGACTGTGGAAGGCTGGACCCATAGAAAAATGTGTTTCCCGCCAGCTCTAAGAAGTTGTTTGTCTGTATCAGTTCCAGCAGGCTGGTGTCGTTACATGTGCATCTCTTTTGACTAGAAGCGTTCACTGGGAAAAAGGATGGCATCTCTGTTTCTAGACATAACTAAGACAAGGTGAGAGCAATCTCTTCCCACTATTTTGGAAGTCCTTTCTCTGCAGGTCTAAAATCTACTGTCCTCTATCATTATGGAGAAGAGACTGTTCTTTTTTTCTTAGCCATAGCCTTTTATACAATTGGGAACTGTTTTGTTCAAAAAGAGATGACTCAAAAAGAGACACGAGAGACCTCAGTCTTTCCTCAAAGGTCATGCTTTCCCACTGTATTCCAGGTGAGATGTGTTCAGAACAACTTGGCACAATCTGTTTTGCAGTAGAAGGTTCATCCTAATGGATGTATGCCTCCTTCTGCCTGGAAGTCTTGACACATGTTCAGCCTGTGTTAAGCCCAGAGAGTGACTCATCCCCATGAATTCACCAGGTGACTGTTCTCCACATAAGTAGGACTTTCCGTGCACCATTGGTGAATTCTAGTCCTCTAGTCCTGAACACACCTGTCTACAGTTTAGTTTTAAGATGGTGCTCAAACACATTTACAGACGCCTGACCATGGCTCACTCACTGGCTTAATATTTTTGCACCTATCAGTGGAAATACTGAGATGTTCTACATCTGTTATAGCCTACACAGAGAATCCTACTCAAGAAATTCTACATTTCATTAGTGAGCTATTAACACAAACTCTTCATCTTTCAAACATATTTTCCACCACCTTTTAACTATCCCATCTAAACCCTTACCTTAAGAGACAAAATATCTTTTGTGTCATTTCCTCATCAGTCAAGAGCTGTGACAGTCATTACCTTCCTTCTGTCCACAGACTTGTGACTCTGTCATAGAAGAAATTATGCTGTATGACACAGTTTGCTCTTGACAAAATCACACTGGTTGTTATTTGTCTCCTCTGGTTATGTACATGAACAGGTTTGTTCCTGTATTTTCTTAGAAGCCAAACTTAAAACGGTCTGTTGTGGAATTCTCCAGTTCTTTCTTTTTCCTACTTTGCTGAAAGAATCATTACATTTGCCTTTTCCCAGAGTTTCAAAACCTCAGAATATCCTCCATTAGTTGTCAGAAAAAGTCATTAAGAGTTTAGAGGTTACTTCACACAACCCTCAGAGACCTCCAGCTCTTCAGTACTTTTCTTGATATTCTTGCTCTTGCCTATGTGATAAACAAAATGTTCATTGCCTTTCATGTTCCTAATTTAATCTCATATGCGATCTTGACTTTTCTGACTTTCCATTTTTACTTGTTCATGGTATTTTAATACACATCCTCAATAATTTCACCATGCTTACACACTTTCTGTCTGTTTTTCTCTTGATTAGGATTAATAAGAACACACAATTTAAAAATGGCCTGTTTTTTCCAGTCTGAAACTTTCATTAAATGGTCTCACTCACCTAAACTGTCTTCCACCTTCATTTCTCAGCTAGTTCTTTCTGTTGCCTCCAGTCAAAATCAAAGAAAATTCCCTCTTGCTCTTTCTGCACCCTTTGTACCCAGAAAACTGCTGCAACATATGAAACCTTGCTGAACAGCCTGCAACCTGAAGTGCTGCCATCCCTACAGGTGTTTGAAAACTAAAATTCCCTATTGCCACCAAGTCCTGTGCTTGGGACAGTTCTGCTTGTTGCACAAAAAGGCTTCATGCACCCCCATGGCCAAGGCCTGGAGCAGACTCCCACCATGCCAGCTCTGAGTAGGTCCTTGTCCCTCCACTAGAACATGGTTGTGGAAGGCAGTGTGGCACACATCACCCTCTCCAAGTCTTCCTGAGCAATAATTCTACTTTAATATCCTGACTACAAGAATTACCAGAATAAGCCACCTTCCTCCCCTTCCTCACCTTCCTCACAGGCATCCACATTCACATTTGGCGTGGACTGAGCCACTCCTGGCACAAGTGACAATACTCACAGACACAAGCAGCCGGGACCCTTACTCCTTGAGCAGGTGAGCCCTGCTTATTTTGCAGCAATGTGGTAGGTGGGATTTATTCTTGTTCCCCCATGATGAAAATTCCTGTGCATTGTTTAATTCCTCTCAAGAGTAATGGCCTCTGTGGCACTTTGCCTCCCAGCATCACACTGACTCTCACCTGCTGTTTGCAGAGCATCGTGGCTTCACTGATGTGAAACAACTTCTGTTCCTCAGAGTCATAATTCTCCCCCTTTCTCCACTGATAGTGATGAGGGAAATATTTCTACCTTCCTGGTTTGCTTGGATTTTGTTTGGTGTTTGCTTTTTAGTTTTGTGTGCAGGGCTTCTCATCTTTCCACAGAGTGTTTCAGTTCAGCAATCCCAAACAGAAGCTCTCCAGATTCCTTGCTGAAGGGATGCCACTAGGAGGCCTATTTTCCTGTCCTGGTTCTTACTAGCAAGGAGAAAAGGCCATAGACCTTGCAAATTCAGTTCAAGTTCTGGACTAAAGCATTCAGGATTGGTGCTTCCCTTAGAGAACAGCCCTTACAGGAGTCATTACAGAGCCATGCAGTAGTAGAGAGAGTTCTGAAAGAGCATCATTAGCTCATTGTTTTTGTTCTGGCCACTGTGTATTTTGTGAAGGATGCCCTTCCTACTACTGCTGGGAGCTGGGAGAGCAGAAATAATAAGATGCTCACCTTGTTAGCCAAGGATTAGGCCCAAGCAGTATATATTTAATTAGACTTTAAAGAGCTTATTTCAATGTTAGGAGATGCAGTTGTTCCCTGTTGCTGTTGCCTCAATATAATTCTTTCAGTAAGTGTTCTGCTTGTGAAGAGAAAGGAGAGTGTTTTCAGTCATTGTGAGTACTCAATTTTTGTTTGCAGTTAGATTAAGAAGAAGAAAGTTGACCCAAAGCTCTTGTAGAGGTCATCTAATCTCTTTGGTTGAGAAGATCTGTCCTCCTATGGACTCACCTTCGGCATTATAAAGGAGCACATCTTCCCGATGACAAGCTCTCTTTGCAGTGATATCTCAACCTTGGTCATTCCAGCAGCAACATCTTCTATTACAGCAGTTTAGGAAATACATGAGAAATTACGGTGTTGATTGCATAGATCACATCTTTGGACTACTACCTACCCACAAGATCCAGGGCATTCACAATGAGCATTAGTGAAGACGACGTGGAGAAGTTTCTTGATGGCAACCCTGCTTTTGCCAAACAGTACTTTGAGAAGAAACTAAAAACAGAGTCCTGGGATAACAATGAGAGTGAGATACTTTTTGAGTTGATCCAAGACATGCAAGAAAGCATCAACATGGAGAAAGTTGTTTTCAAGACCTTGAGAAGAATCAGGTCCCTTATACATGCTGACCGCTGTAGTCTTTTCATGTACAGGCAGAGAAATGGCACGCCTGAACTGGCAACAAGGCTTTTCAACATCCAAGAGGGAAGTACTCTGGAGGAATGCCTGGTCTCCCCAGACTGTGAGATTGTCTATCCACTGGACATAGGCATCGTGGGCTATGTTGCGCAGACCAAGAAAACCATGAACATCAAGGATGCCCGTGAGGTATGTTTGTCATTTATTCACTTACTGGGTAGAAGAGAGGCTTACATGCTTGTCAGTACAAAGGGATCAAGAGCCAGCAGTGCATCTCAGTGCTTGGTCAAAGCTCTTGTGGTGTAGTAGCTGTGTACTGGAAACAAGAGCACCAATAGCAAGTATGGAAGTTGCTTCCAATTTCGTTTATGGAGTGAGGTGAAACTAAGCACATTAATTACACTAGGTCTTAATGCCTGCAAACAAGTGCACTAGCTACACCTTGTCTGTCTAATTTTAAAAAAAAAAATCACACTTAGTCCGGCGGAGGAGAGTGAGGTAGTCAGATCTGCAGTGAACGCACATGGAATGTTCCACACAGTTTTATATTCCATGAGTAAGTGGCAAAGACAGGGAAATCTTAAAGTGAGTCCGAAGAGGGTTTTCCACCACAAAAGACCTTTGAAAATATTTGCTGCCTGAGGAAGCTTCAGGCAAGGGCATTTGGAGGCATTATTATCAAACAGAGGGAGTGAACCCCAGAGCAGGTGCATTAGCTGCAAACTGTGTATAGGTGATCTTCATCAGAAGCAGCAAGATACAAGCTTTGACCAAAAGCACTCTTTCATCCAGCTGTGCCAGCTGCAATATCAGGAGGGATCCAAGGGATTTTATTTTTATGCCTCCATGACAATATTTACTCCCCTTACTCCTGGTTGAATCACGTAAACCTGGATGGCAGCAATAACAATCTGCTTGTTCTAATCATAGGTATAAAACTAAAATCCATGTGACCCAAATATGGCACTTGGGATTACTCCATCTATTGTTTTCTAGTTACAAAGAGACCATCTGTTTATTCATTCATTTGTCGCTCAATGCAGGCATACCCAAACCCTTCAGCAAAACCTTTGTTGTCTTCCACAGAACACACTGAGACACTGGTTTGGTTCTCCAACCTGTTTGTTTTTTCTTTTTGCTGGGGGTGTTTTTGGTGTTCTGGGAAGCATCAGAATATGACAAACTTTTAAAAGTTGTTTGCTTTCTGAGGTTTCTCCAAAAATACGGGAGGATTTCAGTCCTGTGAGCTAAGTGCTGCACTCCAACTCTGGTGCTTTCAGACACTGCCATAAGGCGATTTCTTTGAAGGAGACCCCGAGTCTAAGGGCTTGATCTACCCCATTCAGCAGAAAAGGTCAGCAATTGGAAAGGTGTGGGGAGAAGATGCATTAGGGAGTGATCATTCTTTCTGGTGCAACTTTCTGAATATGATCAGAGCTGTGTGACTTTTTCTAACCCAAATAGAAGGATTTCTAGATAACAAGTTATTCAGCTGAGCAGGGAGAAGATCTTTGGTCAGCAAGACCATCCCTGCACTCCCCATTGCAGGTGATGATGGTATCAATAAGGTCCTGTGCAGGCAAAGTGATGGACCATCTGCCTTCCCCATACTATCCTTTCTCTGCTTTGTTTTCTTTTGGGAAAAGTAATAGTCACATAAGGTTGAACTGGACAAGTTCCTTTTGGGCTCACCCTGCAGCAAGACCTAGCACACTCCCAGTGAATGGCAATTCCTTCACAGGTGACTCCCCAGGCAGCCCACTCCACAGCAGTGCTGTCTGCACAATACAACTGCTACCAAAATGCTCCTGGGGCAGAAGGGCATGAGAACATTTTCAACAGAAACTAGGGGCAGATGGCTGCAAGCTGACAGCAAGCTTCATGGTCAGGGCAAAAGCAGAAGCAAAATGAGGATGAGTGAAGTTCCCAGTGACCACACTGATTTATACACTCTGTTCAGTGCCGCATGGTATCTGACTCTACCAACTCCACAGTGCTAAGAAGAAGTCAGAGGAAAGGATGGAAGAGGTACTATGACGAATATTATTGATCTGAGAATGACCAGTGGAGACCCTCCTTGCTCTGACAGAGAATGACATGTTAACACTTATGATTTGCAAGATCTTCACAGAAAGTTGAGAGCACAGCTGTTGCAGTCAGAAGCCACAGCTTCTGCTCTTGATATTAGCTTTGTTGTCTGTACATTGTTCAATTTTCTGCTAATTAATTTCTCTCCCTCAGTAATTTTTAAACAAACCTTTCTTTAGGCAGTTTACTTTGAGAGGCTGTGCTTAATGTGATTTCAAGACTACACACGTTATGGAAAGTGCTTATTTGTAAATTCTCTATTAAACAGTGTGCCCAGTTCAGTCCATTTGTTGATGAGCTCACCGACTACACTACAAAAAACATCCTTGCGACCCCCATCTTGAATGGCAAAGATTTGGTTGCTGTCATTGTGGCTATAAATAAGCTGAACGGTCCCTACTTCACCAGCTCTGATGAAACAGTAAGTGGTCAGTAGCTGAGTTCCTATCAGAGTTGTTACTTTTGTCATGTAACAGAGATTCTCTTACATGAGGGATGTCTGCTTTAGCGAAGCTCCACTGGTGTGAGTTTCCCTAAAGAGCACTCACGGTCTAATAGAAGAGGCTTATAATGAGGATGCTTATCTCAAATCTTTCAGGGAAGATAGAGTGGGATAAGCCTCGTGTCATGCAAAGCAAAGCATTTCTGCTAGGAAATTGCCATGACGCTTGTAAATTAGTGTTATGAAATACAATATACACTGCACCACTACTGAGACTGCTACTGCATTTAGCTCAATCTCACAATTTGCCTTTTCAGCTTTTTCTGAAGTATCTGAATTTCGCATCCTTGAACTTGAAAATTTATCACTTGAGTTATCTTCACAACTGTGAGACTCGAAGAGGACAGGTAAGAATGAAAATGCAGATTGGCTATCTCAAAATCAAATGAATGCATTCTTCTGATTTCAAAGATGTATCTGTTCTTCTTCAGATTCGTTCCTGAAGAGCACAAAGAAAAAGATGGCCTCAACTGCTTTCAGATACTGCTCCTTTCACAGAGTCCTTCATTACTCTCTCTTTCTGCTGCTGTTGGCAAAACTGCAGGACCTGATGCAGTGGCACCAGTTTCAGCAGGACTGACCTCTAGATGTTTTGCTGAGTTGAGGCTGTGAACCACTCTGGGATCATTTAATGTAAAATGGTTGTCATACGCCTGTTGTATTGGCCTCCATCAGTAGAACTGAACACATATTAGGGGTTTAGGATATTCTGAGTTGAAATAATTTAGGCACCATTCTTTTCCATTACTTGGTTTACAATAGGACTCTCAGATTTACTGGGATGGATGTGAATCCTTGCAGCCACTTTCTGCAGCAGGCAGTGGTTGTCACTGAAGAGGACATGCAATTGCATCTATGCTTCATGACAGTTATGCTCTGTTCTCCAGTGGGGGTTCCCATGGGGAATAAATGCCTGTCTTAGTGAAATGGATGCAGAATGAAAGTTTATTTTGAAGCTTTGGGACAGCACTTATACTTTCTAATTCATTATGCTTCACCTAATTTTTCTCAGTTATGAAAAACATGAATGATGGTCCAGTGGTAAAGCCAACAGCAGTGATGAATAGTTAACTAAAGTAGAACCAGCAAAGGTTTATTCCTGTTGAGAGCTTAGCAGTAGGACTAGTCGGGTTAAAAAAGGGGCTGGAAGACAAAGTGGGGACCCAAAAGGCGGAAGGCCTAATGCTTCCGGTCTGGGACTGAACCCAGGAGTCCTGTGTTCATGTACCACTGCTGCATCAGCAAGTCCCAGAGAAAGGGAGGAAAGTGAGATCAAGATACAGGACATACTGCTATAATTCTACCAGTTGAACCAACACTCCAATTGTCAAACCTCTGACTATGTAGGTCTTCAGTGTGTGAAAGTAAATATAGTTCGCTGTGTTAGAATTAAAAGTATTCAAGTACAGAGCGAGCAAATTACATTCTCAAAAGTGGTCTAGGATTTTAATATTGCAAATCCCAATGGCAAAGACTGGGTGATACTGTGAGTAAAATGGGTTGTGCAAAGGCAGTTCAGTCTGCTTGTGCTCAGATACTGTGTAAGAGTCTTATTAGAAGACCATATAATACACTTTAACCAACTTCTTCACGTCATTCTATGACTTAGATATTTTTCAGCTGTTTCTCTCACTCCTTCCCACTGGGCTTGTGGCATTCAGCATTACTTATTGCATGTCAGAAAAATAAACTGTTGCTCATTTTTCTCTAATGGTTTGTATGACAACACCACTATGAATGACTCAGACTTCATACAAGTGGCAGAGTTGTCCCAGTTTATGGATTAGAAACAGAGACTGATGCAGATCAGAATGGTCAAAAACATCTACTAGTGCCCAGTGAAGAGGCGAGACATACTTTTTCTGATTGTGGCCATGTAACAGTATTTCTTGTTCAAAGCACAGGTCCAGTCTGCCTCAGGCTGCAGCTCTCAGTGCTTCTAAAGCACTGCCCCTCATATCTCTGGGCTCAGAAAGCAAGGTACACACACTTGAATACAGGCACACATGCATTAACTAAGCTAAGCAAGAGTGTAGATGGCTTACTTACCATTTCAGAGAATATTTCTCCTTTTGGCCCACAAGGACTGTCCTTGTGGCACCAGCAATATTTGTGTAACCTCTGTTTTTACAAATGAAAGAGCAAAACAGCAACAGCTTTCTTAAAATTATATCTGTAGGCCAGAAGATGGGGAAAAGGATCATGGGCTGATGCACAAAAAACCAGCTTCGCAAAGGCTTTGAGGAAAGTGTTAGTTCAGATATTTCAAACACCAACCTCTGGAATTTGCAACACTTTTGGTGTTAACTTGTTTTAGATGCAAGATTTTACTAACAGGTATAAAATGTAAGTGGGGACAGTTCTTTACCTGACACTTCTACTTTTTTGTGCTGTATATGTAAAATTTGACTTCTACATAACACTCCACGATGACCTGACTTTTCCTCCTTAGTAATTCCCAGCGTGAACAAGCAGTGTAGGTTTCTTGCACTTTTCAGGAACTGTAACCCGGACACAATTGAGAAGCCCATCTCTCCAAAAAAGGCTGTATTACATTTTGATCTTATCCTATAGGTGCTGTTGTGGTCAGCTAATAAGGTTTTCGAGGAACTGACAGACATTGAGAGGCAGTTCCACAAGGCTTTTTATACGGTGAGGGCATACCTGAACTGTGACCGGTACTCTGTGGGTCTCCTGGACATGACGAAGCAGAAGGTGAGTGTTCACATGTGCGTTGTGCCTCTTTCTGATTGCTGCTATCCACTGAGTGGTGTTGTGTGGAGATAAGCTTTACTGAGGCAGTAAAAGTGGAGCTAACTTTGAGTCATTATTCCAACTTTGTTTGGCCTTTTTTTGTTGTGCAAATGAAGATAATGGGTTAACGAAAGCAGAGGAAAGGGGAAGAACTTATCACTGGAATGGGACTGTCTAAAGCTGGGAAGACATAGGAGGGGAAGATGGGTCTGACTGTGGCAATCCTAGGCAAAACCTAGAACACAAACACAACCTCACAAAGTCTCAGAAATATAGTGAGACATCTGTGAAAATGACCATCAACAAAGCAGTCGCCTTCCTCAAGGATTCATCCATGATCACAATATCCAGGTTTTTAGACGAAATTTGGCTTCATGAAAACAAGCTGACAGAATCTAAGTTACCTCTGATTTGGTCTGATTGTACCTTTGGCAAACTTTGTGTGGGGGTTACACAGTACCCACAGCCAGTGGAGCCCTCTTTATCTCATGGTCAGGCTAACTGTCTTGGAAACAGAGCTCTTGTAGCATATTGTCTGGCGAGGAGGTGTATTAAAAGATCATTAGTGTAAGCTAAAGACACTTTGATCAACATTATAATGTAGCCTAAGAAAAACAAGCAAAATAAATATTTCACTTCTGCAATCTGGCAAGTGGTAGGTCAGCCTATAGTCACACCCTGAAAAATGAAGAACACAAAAATATTGTCAGAGCTGTTTGCTCTGAGTACAGCCACTACTCACAGTTCACTGAATGAATCAGCACTCTCTGTATAGGCAGTATATGATTATATGCAGCCATATAATGCACCTGACACTTGCAGATTTGGATATTTGGGTATCATTCTGCTGCCTAGTTTGAACTAGTTTTGCTACTTCATGCCTTGTTTACACAATACCAAAACCAGAGGAATGGTTACGTTGAGGCTCAACACAGAATACACTTTTCTACTCTAAAAATACCTCTATAATTTTAAAAACAGGAATTTTTTGACCTGTGGCCAGTCCAGCTGGGAGAAGTACCCCCCTACTCAGGACCTCACACCCCAGATGGCAGGGTATGTGAGAACGAGATTTCTTTAACTCTCTCCTGTCTGTCTGGATTGCCTCACCACTAATGTTAACGCCAGTCTCTTTTTTACTTGCAGGAAATAGTGTTTTACAAGGTCATTGATTATATACTACATGGAAAAGAAGAAATTAAAGTCATCCCGTAAGTGCCCAGTCCCTGTGTGCTAGGTACTGACACAGGGTGTAGCTAAAACCAAGGTTCCCCGTGGTTTAAAGACATCCATGAGGAGAAATGCAAAGGACTGACAGAAGACTGAGTAACAGAGTCAGAATCTAAGCTGTTGCTTCAACTCACATTTCTGTGGGATAAAGATTTACTCAAGGGCATTAGGTTCCTGACTTGGAAGCCAGGCTCCAAAATTCACAGAAACCAGTGATTCTTTTCAGATGCAGAAGTGATCTGCCTTGACCGCCTGCAGTTTTGCCACTCTCCTTGCCAGGCTGAGGCATCACTCTCCTCCATGCCTTCCCTGTGTCAGTGGGTAAGCTCCACCCAGGATGCCCTTGTGTTGAGGCTTTCCTTGCTTCTCTCCAATCTTTCTATCACTGACCCCATCTTAAGGCTATCTCTGGCTTTTTCTCTCCTTCTGACACAGTGGAACTCCCTCTTTCTGAGAACTGCCCTCTCCTTTTGCCACCGAATTTTTCAGAGGAGCCTTGGGCACCTTGGGCAAATCTGACATAACGGGTTTTGCCCAGTTCTGCTCACACTGCTTTACATTGCTGTATGTGCTGCAAAAAAGGCCCGTATTTGAACACTGAAAGCAGTGTTCAAAGTTCAGGCTGGCAGACATCCTTAGCGAGGAATCTCCTTTTATCTTTCTCTGTGTTGAAGGTCTGAAACATGCCCCTCACTCCCAGGAACAACTTCTTATGAAGTCTCTGCAGACTGATATTTTATCAGTTGTTTTGCATTGAATCCTTGAAGGAAAAGTATTTGCTTATGTGGAAAATTTTTGCTTGTGCACATGGATCCTTTGAAAGTAACAGGACTCTTTAGGCATTGGGGGTGAAATATGTAAACCTGTATTATACAATCAGCTGGACATAATCCAGCTCCATGATCATTCTTCAGTAAACAGATATCTCTAATTTCTCTTATATATTTTTCTTTCCTTAGAAATCCTACCCCGGATCACTGGGCTCTAATTACTGGACTGCCAGCCTATGTGGCTGAAAGTGGATTTGTAAGTACTTGACCCAGGATTCATCAAGTCTTTCTGAGATGAAATAATACTCATGCTGCTTTATCAGCAATTCAATTCTTTGTTTTGGCAGTTAAACTTATCTTTGCCCATATTATAATACTTTTTGTTTTTTGTGATCCCCTAGATTTGCAACATTATGAATGCTGCTGCAGATGAGATGTTTAACTTTCAGGTATTGTGAAAATTTCCAGTTCTGTCAAGGATCTGATTTTTTTTACAGAAATGTAATGTTGAGTCAATATTAGGCATATAAATTCTAGTTTGGTCTGTAGTCTTAATGTAAAAGTGGAGTGCTGATATATTTAGAAAACATGTTAAGTACATGATGTCTTTCTGCTTGCTGTTGCTTCAAGGAAGGTCCTCTAGATGAATCAGGATGGACTATCAAAAATGTTCTCTCCATGCCAATAGTGAATAAAAAGGAAGAAATTGTTGGTGTTGTCACTTTTTATAACAGAAAAGATGGGAAACCATTTGATGAGCAGGATGAAACCCTCATGGAGGTATAGTTCCTTGATGGATGTAATTCATACGGTTGAAGAGGTCACTGTTTCTCCTTGTACAGCTGCAAAACACCCCCAGTGTTTTGCAGCTAACTGGTATCTTTGTTGCTTAGAGAGGTGTTATACATTTGCTTAAAAGTTTTCAAAGCAACTGTTTGAAATAGTGGGGGAGTTTGATATTGGAAACCCATCTGTGTTCATATGATTTTGTTTCAACATTATTGGATTGGACACCTAGCCATGAGCAGCTACCATGTACCAACACAACCATTTTTACCTGTATTCACATCCCTGACAGGTGGCTCTCACTGGCTGGGCAAGTCCCTCCAAAAATTACACAGAAATTATCTATGTTGCAAAGACACAAAGGGAGGCCAGCTGTTGAATCTACCAACAGCAGCTGTGACCAAACACCTTGCTGCTTAGAAATGCTTCTATGCTAGTTTCAACGCAATATAAGCATTTAGCTCTTGGCATCTGTTATTAATCAGGACATTTCCTGAAACAGACTTTTCTTATCAAACAAAAAGACTGTGGAAAAAAAATCGATTTGAATTGGCCACTGGACAGCAAACAAGTTGAAAACAAACACAGGATGTGAGTAAATATGTGGGAGAGGTGTTGAGACCACCTTACTCTCCCTTGATATGAGGGTTTCCGACCTGCTGTCACTGTTGTGATAGAAACATTTCCACAGGCGTCAAGACACTTGCAGCAACACAGAAATAGTTTTCTGTACCCTGAACTAGACAGAGGGTCCTTCAACCTACACAGCATGGAATGGTCTCAAGGCTCGGGAAGATTCAACAGCTGGGGAGATGCTTTCCTGAGGAGCAAGTTGTAGTTGGGACCATGGTTGCTCATTGCTAGAATTGTGGTCAAAGTGGAGCTTGCATTTCTCTAAAAGTACGTCATGCAGTGTCATGTTTCCGCGTCTTTGAGGAACAAATGTTATGGCTATTTCACTGTTTCCTTCTTTCCCCTCACCAAGTCCTTGACACAGTTCCTGGGTTGGTCTGTACTCAACACAGACACTTATGATAAGATGAACAAGTTGGAGAACCGTAAGGACATTGCTCAGGACATGGTGCTCTACCACGTGAAATGTGACAAGGATGAAATCCAGGAAATTCTGGTAATGCCTCACAACGTGAAGCCCACACACAAGTGCACTGGCCTGGCCCATGACTTATGACACAGACACAGGTCTCCCATTTCACAGAAATGCTTCCAGATGCCACAATGTGGAGGCAGCACCAGGGCCCTAGTCACCGCACACGGGCAGAATGAGTCTTTCTTTTGGTTCTGTGGTCTGCCCTCCACCACAGCACACCATCCCACTATGTTCTTTCTAATTTCCTCAGCAAAGCCACCCTTGGAGGTGGGCTTACATAGATGCTACTCAGGGCAGGGCTGTAGGGGTGGAGCAGAAACCAATTTATTCACCAAAACCTCATTAGTGCTGAGGATGTGAAGTTAGAGGACCCAGCTGGGACACTGGCTCTAGGGGAACATTTGCAAGTGAGGGAAACACAAAATAAAATCGAGGAGAGGGAGAACACTACCAGGAAAAATGTGTTGAAAAACAAGAAATCGAAGAAAGGTCCAGGAAGGAAACACAATTTGCATGTGAGACCTTCCCTAGATTGCCCCAAAGCTGCCCAGGGCAAAGTCCGGTGGGGTTGAGTTGTCAGCCTAACACACCCATGCTCTTTGCAGCCAACACGAGAGAAGCTGGGAAAGGAGCCAAGCGAATGTGAGGAAGAGGAGCTGGCAAGCATTCTGGTAAGAACAATGCACTGCTGGAATGAACAATCCTGGCAAGGAAATATTGCCTGCACGGATGTGGGGAAGAGTTCCCAGTGTTGGCACGCTGTTACTTGGTGGAGGGTGAAGACAAAACATACCCTGCCCTCCTCTGCTGCATGAGTTTGAGATTATCATTATTATGCCTCAGCAAGTGCCTTCCCCAGCTCCTGGGGAGTCCCTGCTCTCTGCCACTTTATCTCAAGGGGTTCAAAGTCTGTCTGGAAACACATCAGTCACCTCGGCTTGTCATGCATTGTTCTTCAGAGTAATTAGCGAGGGCTGTAAGTCTTGCCCCATTTTGAGTCTTCAAACTACATCAAATCAAGTGCTTAACAGGAAACAAACAATATTGCCTGCACTTGACCAAAACTGCTCACCCTCTTCTGCCACTACTGTGGTTATCATGAAAAGCTTCATTTCAGTCTACTTATATGTTATATTCTAAAAGAAAACCAGCCTCAGACTGATAAACTTTTGTTAAGCAAAGCTTAGGAATGACGTAAGTAGCACAGCAATAAACGAGCCCCCCTCTCTTACAGAAAGAAGAACTCCCGGGACCTACTAAATTTGAAATCTATGAGTTCAGGTTCTCTGATTTTGACTGCACCGAGCTAGAGCTGGTGAAGTGTGGCATTCAGATGTACTACGAGCTTGGCGTGGTGAAAAAGTTCCAGATCCCACAGGAGGTAGGACTTGGCAAAACCCAGGATTTCGTGCCATGGATGTCCAGCAGGCTTGCCCGTGCTGGGGCTGGGGCTGAGTTGCCCATGCGTGCCCCAGCACAGCCCACAGAGCAGCCACAGGACTAAGTTCATGGTGGCTTGCAGGAAGGGGGTGGTGTGTCCTAAGCCCCCTCACCTTGCTGAGAGTAGGAAGCAGTCTCTCAAAGCCACATGTGGGGCTGGAGCATAAAGTTGGCCTCTTCTCCTCCGCACTGTCTGCTACAGGCATGGGTTTGCTATGAGGTCTATACAGATGGGTGGTGCACCTGCAGAAATTTGCTTGCACTTGCTGTATCCAAAGCCACTCACAGCTGCGGTGGAAAAACACAGTTCCTATAAGCAACATGGGGAGTGCCTACCTGTGTGCCTGTTTCCTTTGCTAGAGTATGTACCCTATAGCTTTCACACAATATATGCTGAAACCCACACTGGCAAGTCCCTTTGTTTTTCATCCCCATGCAAATATGGATGTGTCTTCATTTGGTGCAGTTGGTACCAACCTCTTGACTGCTGTCGACAGGAATGGTGTGACCATGTGGAAACAAGGGCCCTATAGCCTCTGACATGCAAACCTGCGACTTTTGCAGTTCAAAACCCTACAGGAATAGTGAAACTGGCATTTCAGCAGCTCTGCTGCTCCCCAGAGGATTTCTCAGCACATCATGTGAAGTTGATTTCCATCTAGTGGGATCTGGAGGTAGCTGCAGGAAGAGTTTTCACCCTGGAAAGGCAGGATAGCAATTAAAAGGGAAGTGAATGGGAATTACCCTTGTGCTTCTTACTTGTAGCGTGTCAATATCAAAAATATTCAAAAGATGTACTCTGGAACAACTAACCCCTGATAGAGGTGTGAAAAGCAGTCATTCTCATAGTCAAGATTTTTAGAGATGAATACTCATCCATAAATAATTTGCTCTTTAATGAGAAAACCTGCATAGTTACAAGAGGTAGTACACATAGACAAGTAGACTTCAGAGGGAAAAAGCCAGGTTGCTATTTAATGCCCTATATCATAATTCTTTAAGTGATATAAATGCCACCCACCTCTACATCTATGAATCCGTATCTCTTGAAGAGAGCTATCAGTATGAGTAAATCACACAGGAGGGAAAAATCTTATGAGTGACAATTTAGAGAAACACAAAAATTCAATAAATTCACAAACAGTAAGGTGAAATCTCTTTTTCCCTAGACAGTGCTGATCCTTGTTTACCCCACAGGCATCTCTGTGATTTTATTCTTCTTACCAAAAAAAACCCCAAAAGAAACAAACACCCGAAAAAACCCCACACCAAAAATCCAAAAGGAGAGAGAGACAGAGAGAGAAATTAAAAACAGATAGCTATTTAGTGTCCCCTCCTGCTCTTCGCTAGGCTTTACTCTAACAATACTGTAAGGGAAGACTGATGATCTTACAGCTTCTGGTCCCTTTCTGTGCCCACCTTTTCCCCATTTTCAGGTTCTGGTGAGGTTTGTGTACTCCGTCAGCAAAGGCTACCGGAAAATAACTTACCACAACTGGCGTCATGGCTTCAATGTTGCACAGACCATGTTCACGCTCCTGATGGTAAGGTAACACCACCCCGGTTATTCTGTTACACAGCTTTATTTACAGCAGGTCTTCAGCTGCACCTGGCAAATATGCAGGGCTCCCTTTGAACCCTAGTGTAGGAAAAGGGTTTGTCTCTCCTAGCACAGGTCCTGCTAAATGAGGTCTCCATTTGCCTTAAATGACAGTCTTGGCATTATGGGTAAAGAAAGCTTTGGTAAATATTGGCCAACGAATGGAGTGCTTCAATTCTTACAGGTGTATGGTGTTGAATAGACTCCAGATTAAATCCTTCTGCACAGTAGAGGAGATAGACTACAGCACTTCCATTCTTCCAGTAGATTCCGACAGTAAGAGCCAAACCAAAGTCAGCTGGCTGGGATGGAGACAACTCATGCTTTCTGTTTCCATTCAGGACAGACACAAGTATAAGTCCATTGCTAGCGTGAACATGGCGAGTGCCATTTCTCACAGGCCCTCAGGGCACCAGTTACCTCAACAAGAAAAACAGGTGTCAGACTGCTGCTCCACACCAGGGATTGACCAGTCAGGAACCAACGCAAATGGTTCCACACATCTGTCACATATCTGCCCACACATCTGGCAGCAGACTCATGCTACGACCCTTGGACAATCCTTCCAGTGATTCAGCTTGACAACCACATTGCCCAGAAAGATGCAGAGCCTCCTCACAAAGTACTTTGTATTCAGTGACTGAAGGAGTGCTTACGATGGCCTGGGTGAACCGAAGGGCACAAGGCTTCTGTAGCAGCAGGCAGCCAACACTGCAGGTGTGCATCAAGCACATAAACACTATACATATACCTGCCTGGGTATGAAATGTTTAATTTCCAGCGGATTCCCCATTTTAACTTAAGTTTGGCATGTATTGCATTTTGGTTTACAAATATTTTCAGTTCTCCTGGACTGTTCCAGGAGATCCCCAGCACAAAGCAGTCACCACTCAGTGCCTATTCCTGTAAGAGATGCGAACATATGGCATGTAAATTCTCTCCCTCCAGACTGGCAAACTGAAGCGTTACTACACAGACCTTGAAGCCCTTGCAATGGTAACTGCTGCTCTGTGCCACGATATTGACCACAGGGGAACCAACAACCTCTACCAAATGAAGTAAGCACTTTCTTCTGCTTCAAACCATTTTCTGTGGCTCGTGCTTGGAGTGGAATCAGGCTGTGATCACATCAAACTCCAGTACAGCTCTGTTTAATACACAAGAGTGATAATATTCTTTTACAAATTGCCTTGCTTTTCGGCTTGCTGCAGTGTTTGGGCTTATGCTTTGGTCAGTGAGGAAAATTTGCAGTGCTCCCTGGGGCTTTCTTCACCTCCTAGCAAACCTCCTTTGGTTAAAGTGAAACTCTACCATTAGAGTGTGGAACAGGTGCAGTGCAGGCACTTAAGTAAAGCTCTCCTGAGCATTACAGGAGACTTGGGATGCCAACAGGAGCATCCCAGACATAAGATGACCAGTTTTTGCTGTATCTGTGCAGAAAGCACCAGGCATGGCACTGCCATCACCACCTACAGAAACAAAGCACCTTGAGAGTGCTGCTCTAAGTAGGTAGTTATTAGCTACAGAGAAACAATTGCATAATTTCGTTGCCTAGTCAAGACTCTGTTGCTCACCTAAAGCAGTGTCAGATCACAGCTCCTCTGCATTGCTTGCTGGAAATATTGCCTTATATTTTCTGGAGCTTTGGAAAAACATTAAGTGAACTTTTCTTGTGTTTTTGATACAAGAGGCCCTTGCTTTTCAGCTAGGAAGGTGTCCAAGGATTGCAGGTTTTTCTGTTCCTATTACCAGATATCAACATGTAGTTATTCAGGAATTAAACTTACTAAGCAGAGTCATTACACTGCAATCATAAAAAACATTTGAGGTGAAATTTGTAGTTGGAAAACTGTTTTACAGTGTCCAAACAGTTATAAGCAAAGTCACAAAAGCCTTTTATTAGACTGAAGTTATTACCTATTAAAAAGTTCTATTAATAAGCCTTTTTAAAAAGAGTTGAACTTATGTGTGTGACAAAAATTAAATATAAAATGAGACACTTTTTGTCATTTTTAAGTGTTGCACTAACATCTTCAATTTTTCCTTTATGCAACCAGATCTCAAAATCCTTTAGCTAAACTTCATGGATCCTCAATTTTAGAGAGACATCACTTGGAATTTGGAAAATTCTTGCTCTCTGAGGAGGTTGGTAATGAACTGCAGTATAAGGCCATGAATAATTTACTTTTAAGGAAGTTTTTCACTAACAACAGAGCTGTCAACACAAGACCTTTCTCCGGGTTGTATAGCAAGAAACTGCAGCTGCCTCAGTTTCCAAGGAGTCTATGCTCACCCAGGATGAAAGCACATAGGCTTCCTAAATGCATGACTTGGTTTCTTCAGAAGCCACATTGTTATCTCCCTTGGGAACATGTTAAATACAGGATTGTTCTCCTGTAGGCCCTATGACAGGGCCAAGGCTGACACATTCCCACAGCTTATTCTCAATTTCAGGCAAATTTGCACTGGAGTCAGGGGACAGGGTTTGAGTAGATGCTGTGTGACAAGCTCCAGGACACAGACCCTGTTCAGTGAACTGAAGGGGGACCAGTCTCATATATGGGGAATGGGGCTTACAACCCTTGCACCTTAGGGGAGCAAGCTGAACCATTGAAAGAAAAAAAAGTGAACACATTTTGGAAAAAGAGCTGCCCGGGAACTCAGAACAACACAGAGCCTGGATTTTGCAATTCCCTTTTCTTTCCTTTTCAGTCACTGAATATATGTCAGAACCTCAACCGCAGACAGCACGAGCATGTGATGCACCTGATGGAAATTGCCATTATAGCAACAGACCTGGCACTCTACTTCAAGTAAGTTGGTCATGTACACTGTGTGTGAAGGGCAGAAAGCATCTGGCACTTTACAAAGGCCAAATGTGATGCTTTGCTCTGAAAGCCCCCCAGACATGCAGTAGTCCTCTTCACAGACACTGGCTCTGGGAGGCTGCCTTCAATACTCACCTCAGAGCTGGAGGGAGAACTTAAATCATTCAAAAGAATTTTGAACTTCTACTCAATTAAATCATATATGTGACTTTTAACGCTCTATTTCCAACAAGCCAGGGCTACGTAATCCCCTATGGAAAGGAATGTCAGTATTTGTTTTGGTTTGGTTTTTTTATCTAGCACTTTAGCACTGAAAATATTCATATACATGGCAAATGGCCTGGGCAGGACTATACTAACTTCTCTGTGAGAGCAGTACAACATAGCAACTATCCATTGTAGGTGAATATCCAGCTCATAGTCCATTTCACACCCAAGGGCCAAAAACCCCAAAATCTTGGAGCAGTGTGTGCTAACTTTCTGGGACATAAGGCTGAAACTCAATGACATATGACTTCCTAATTAGCGAGGAGCTTTCAAAATATGCTTTCAAAATACTGTGTCAAGACCAGAGGCTGCTTCTGTGTTTTGCACTGCAGTATAACTATGCAAAATTTAAACAGTCCATAAAAGAGGAATTTGAGGGAGAATTCTTACTCTGTAAATAATATCTATATGGGACCATCTATCTATATACCACCACTTCCTCACCAGCTGGGAACAAACTTGTCCTTGCTGTCCTTGGCCCATGAACTGCAAGCAAAGGTATGGTTGAGCTAAGGCACAGGATTATGGATGATAGAACACATAAACAAGTCACCTGGTGGTAAGGCCTAATTGTCTTCTCTGTTAACATTGAAACATCAGGTTTCTCCAGATTTTATGCCACTCAAAACAAGGGTGTATTGTGTATAAACCACTCCTCAGAATTCCCTACATATATCTAGATTATATATATAAGGTTAACAATGCCTGACTAAGTCTATAAGCCAGGTAGCTTTAAAAATAGTCCAGACAGCTCTAGGTTTCTGCAGTTTGCTTAACATTCAAGGAAAAAGACTTCTTGTACTGCCAGCAAAGGTGGAAGCATTCCTCAGCTGGCATAACTTGCAGTAGCTCATACTTTCAAGGTCCTGCTCATGTCCCACCACTATACTTATTTTTAAAGGCATTTACAACAGTTTCTGCTACTTAACAGAAGCAGAAGGTCCTTGAGAACCTAAGTGTCAGGACAGCAACTACTGGAAACCCTTCTGGAAAGGTTACCAATACCAGGATCAGCCGTCATATTTCCTTGTTTCATAGATTTTTCTTCCTTTTTCCCTCTCTCTCTTTTTTTTTTTTTTTTTTCTACTTTCCTCCTCCTCCCTCTCAAAGAAAGAGAACAATGTTTCAGAAGATCGTTGATGAGTCTAAGACGTATGACAGTGTGACTGCCTGGACTGAATATCTGTCTCTGGAGACAACAAAGAAAGAGGTTGTCATGTGAGTAATCAGTTCTTGAAAGGTTAGTGATGTGGACACCTGGTGAGAGCTTCAGGTCATGCTTTGTGCTGCACTTAGTGCAAAGTCAGCATGTGATACATTACTAGCTACTCAAATTTGATCTTCTGGAGAAGCAGGGGGGGAAAAAACAGAGAAAAAAGAGCTTAAAGTGGCTCTTCATCCAACTAAGTGTCTTTTAGGTCATACAGTCCTAAGGAGATGCAGGATCCCTTCTGGCTCCGTACTCCTACCAGACCACCCTGTAGGCCACAAGCAAGGATATCCAATCCACTAGCTGTTCTTCCCAGTGGCAACCAATCTGGATTGCACAAGGCTGCTGTTGTGACCAGACAGACACTTTGCAGGATGCCCTACACTAGTGATGAAGTGCACTCACAACCTCACTGCAGACTGCACTGCTACACACCCATGAGGGAAACAAAGATGTTACTCCAAAGTCAAGAAGTTCAGCCCAGCAATGACTAAAGCAGAAAACATCCTTGTGCCAGAAGCAAGCAGTTCCAACTGTAATTCCATTTTAATCAAGAGAGCAACCCTTCATGAGTGTTACAGCAACCAAGGCTGTTAAAGTAACACATCTTTCTTTATCTATCACTCCAGCAGGAAGCAGAGGATACCTGACACAGTACTGGGGCATGACGACCCTGAGCCTGCAAGAAGTACAGTGCAGGCTGTAGGGAATAAATTAATTTCTTTCCTGTTTTCAGGGCCATGATGATGACTGCCTGTGACTTGTCGGCAATCACAAAGCCTTGGAAAGTCCAGAGTAAGGTCAGGTGGTTCATACACTGCTAGATTTCTGTAGCTTATACTTTAAAGCAATGCAAGTTCTAAGCTGCCTAGAAGCTAAATCAAAGTCTCCTACCAAAATTACCAAAAGCAATAGCTGTGGTTTTGATGAATTAACCAATCTTTCAGATTGTACTTGTGAGTTCTGTACAAAATTCACGTTTACAAAAAAAAAAACAAAACAAAAAAAGAAACCAACCCCCCCAATTATTTAGATTTTTGGGGTACAGCGAAGTTTTTTGCACTCAACATATGCATTGGCTTTATTACTGCAATATCTGCATTTTACTCAGTTGTTTGATTTCCTTTAGGAGTTCATTCCTGAACTGTATTTGAGCAATTGCTAAATAATGAACACTTAAATTTAAAGGAGGGTAAAAAAAATAAAACCTACCTTCCTGTTCAGCATGAAGAAAGGGCAACAGAAAAAAGAATAAAATACACATCCACAAGGTGATCAATAGGCAAATCCTTGAGAGGAACCCATTGGAAATGTTTCTTACTAGATGAGCAGTGGACTAACGAGATCCAGTGCAATAAGACTGTTGAGCTGTCACTACACAGCTGCAATCTATTGCCACAGCTGCCCTTCCCAGGAGGAAGAGTGGGGCTATGGTTGGACAAGAAGAAACAGAAGGACTAGAAGTGAGATTTGCTTCAGAATGGAGACATGTAGTACATCAAGTTATGAGGCCAAAGTTGGTGCTAACTTTTCTTTTTCCTTCCCTGTCAATGTAGGTAGCTCTACTGGTAGCAGCTGAGTTCTGGGAGCAAGGAGATTTAGAAATAAGTGTCCTTCAGCAACAGCCCATTGTAAGTACCAGGCAAGAACCAGGCAGTTCAGTTCAGACAGCAAGTCTCAGAAGGGACTTACTACAAGCAGTGCTGCTCTCAGAGTGCTCTGAGTCTGCCTGAAATCACCATGCCTGCCAAAATCCATTAAAAAAGTGTGTACTTCACTATCTATGTATCACTGTGAAGAGCCACCCTGCCAGTGCCCAGTGCCTCTTGTCCAGCTCTCCATATAGTTACATGGGTTCAGTGGTTGTGAGCCATCAAGGAGTGACTGTCCCTCTGGAGACTTTGTGCAGGTCCCTCACAGAAAAACCTGAAAAATTAAGTAGATAAGTCACAGAAGAAAGCAGAGTTTCTAGAAAAGGGAAAAACTGCAAACACAAACTTCACACAGTCAAGGAATTACTTCTGGTAAATGGCAGGACATTTCTAAGGTTTTTTTTAGCAACTGGATAAATTGGACATTGAAAGAGCCAAGACTCATTCCTTGATGTAGCCTTCACCTCTGTGGTTTGGGGTTTTTTTGAGGAGACTTTCATACACCCCCTCCACCCACAGTGGCATACAAATGATATAGTAATCAACAAGACCTTGTAAGAATATAATTTCTTATTCAGTTATGTTTTAGAGAATTGAAAACCTCTTCAGCATTCTATAACATGAACATTCTCTGGTATCTGGTTGAGAGGAACGTGGTAAAAACTTGCTGTTCTCCTACCCATCCATAGACACTCAAAATGCTGTCTAAAATTTCTCCTAAAATGGTGAAGGAAATGAGCCCGCTCACTGGAAATGAGCCCACTCCCTCTGCAGCAGAGGAAGAGGGCTGTGATGGACAGTCTTTAAGGACAGCATGACAGAACAGCCAGGCTGACACAACAAGGCAGTTTTCTGGAGAAAATAGAGGTATGTTTTTCAATTAACTGTTCTCTTAAATCATGGTGAACTTGTGTCCTCCCACAGCCCATGATGGACCGAAGGAAAGCTGCTGAGCTTCCAAAACTTCAAGTGGGGTTCATTGACTTTGTGTGCACATTTGTCTATAAGGTAAGCAAAGTGCACCCTTACACGCCCCGTCCTTATCAACAAGGGTTCAAATCCCAGGTGAGAGAGTCCTGGTGCAACACCACCACTCCTAGGGAGAGGGACAGGTAGAGGAGGCAACATCTGTGCTTTTCCAGGGCATTGCAGCATGGTGCCTCTGTGCCATTAACACTTCCTCTGCATAAGCCAGCTTTGGGTGTGAGGTATGAGGGTCTATCCTGGGGTGTGATGGATGAGCACTGCCTCTGCACTTCATTGTGCTGACAGGTGTGTTTTGGTTAGGAATTTTCGCGTTTCCATGAGGAAATTCAGCCTATGCTTGACGGGCTGCTGAACAACAGAAATGAGTGGAAGACCCGTGCTGATGAGTATGATGCAAAAATTAAAGCTCTGGAGGAAGAGAAGAAAAAAGAGGAAGAGAGAATGGCTGCAAAGAGAGGTCAGAAAAAATAATCAGCTTTTCATTCTTAACTCAAAAACATACTTATGCAATACTGTCACATATCTGCAGCAAGCTTTGCTGACACCAGAGAGTAAGATGCCCAGAACAAGCTTCATAAATTTGGCTCCACTGGCAAGGCTGAGGGAACCTTGTCTTCAAACCTGATGCTACGACATGCCGTCAAAAAGGCCACCAGTTTAAATTCCCAAGGGCTAGTGTCTGAGAAACTACTGAGAATACATTCAGCATGAGTTCCCGTGCAGCTGGGGACAGCAGAAAGTCATTTGCTGTCCCTGGAAAACAGCAGGCAATCATCCGTTTGTACACTGGGGCTGTGGCTGATGTGCTGTCCCACAGGTCATAAACTAAGGAAAGTTAACACAGTCCTAGGGAAAACACTTGAGAAATAATGGTTCCTCCCATTTCTAGCCCAGATTAGGTACTACCTAGAAGCAAGCAGTAGTGGCAGTACCCAGTAGCAATTTATTTTGGTTGAATCTGGTTTTCTTTTTCTGTGGGCCCGGCTTGTGTAGTACTGAAATCCATCAGCTCTAGTGGCTATTGTGTGAAAACTTGTTTGATAGCCTGAGGATTTGTTTGACTCTCAGAAAGGTAAAAGCAGAAGATTCTCTGGCCTCTGCCAAATGTTTGATCAAATATCTGCCAAAACTCAGTGCCTTCGCTCCACATACACTGTACCTGAACTCCTCTTTTGTTCCAAACCGGACAAAAATTCCAACAGTTCATGGTGTGAGCATTGCTCAAATGACACAATTTAGAAATTATTTGAGCTGTCTAGATGTCTTATCTCAGATTAATTCACAGCAGTTAACTTAAAATATCAGAAGTGTTTTAACTATGATTTAGAAAATTTCCAAAGAATTATTTCCTGAATAAGTAATTGGTATTCAAGAGAGGAAGATTGCCACTAATTCTGGTATACCCTTTCCAAGCAGCCTTACATAACAATTACTTTGCACAGCAGACAGCTCCAGACAGGGTACTATAGGTGTGACCTACCCTGATCACTGTGTAACATAAAAGTTTTAAAAAACTACTGTAATGTCTGAGAAGGAAATTCATGACTGTGCCTCTAATTCTGTGTTTCTTTTTTGTATGGCAGGTGAAATAACCTGTAATGGAGGAACAGCTCCATCTTCCAAAACCTGTAGCATACTTTAGACCTATTATCAGGGCAATATATGCCACCCAAAATGAGAATGCCCACACTTACAAAAAAAAAAAAATCACGGCATAAAAATACATTCCTGATTGGATTGTTCTGATAATTTATTAGGCTTGTGACCAACCCAGGAAGGGCTAGATCTTGTTTGCCTTAATTTCGTCTCTTCCTGATGGTAAGGAGACAGTTCTATCTTGTCTCTTGCTCCATTTAATGCACCTGATGTTAGATGGCATATGGCAAGTCAGAATAACATTTGGCTCAATAAATCAGGTTGCAAGATTATGGAAGAGCATTTCTCCTGCACTGAAACACTTCTTACCCCAAAGCTGATGGGGATAGTCCTGCTCCAAACAACCCCATGTGACTGACAACGTATGCAACCATAGCCTGCAGAGTAGGAAAACTGAAGGAGAGGTAAATTTATCGTATCTAAGTCTGTATCTGTCAGGAGATCAGAAAGAAATCTGAGGGTAAGGATGAAGCATGAAAACTGACCATAGTAAACCTGTGAACTGCTCTAAAATGTTATGATTCCATGTAAATCCAAAAACCAGACAGATAATAGCTCTGCATTCACTTCAAGAATCTGGATAGGTTGCCATCCCAAAGCATGGAGCCATTTATGCAACACCAGGTAGCTGCCTTCTTCAGGAGCAGGATCCACACTGTGTGCTAACTGAAGCTTCATTCTTCACATGTCATTTTAAGAAGACAGTGTTATCATTACCCATTACAGTTCCTCCGACAATTAACCAAGCAATCTGAATTGTGGCATCTCATAAGTTTGTTCTGGTTTGCCTCATAATGCCGGTTATTTAACACAATTGATAGAACCAACTGTCCTTCCTTTCCTCCTCCTGTTCTGAGATGCCTGGTTTTTAGATTATCCTCCAGACTTGTGACTGATGACTTGTACACTTTTATTTCACATGAAAGTTAGTTTTCATGTTTATTTATATTAGAACATTCAATTACACTCTTCTAGCGGTAGAGACACCCTTCTCTGCACACGCTTCCCCTCTGTCTCTCTCTCTTTTTAAAAACTGTTTGGAGATCTTTGTATTGCTGGGGATTTTCTTCTTCTTCTATTACCCCTGCCACCTTCAGGGCTTTACCCTTCAATATCCTGTTTTGCATTACAAAAGTACTGCAAGTAAAAGGAAAACTAGAGCTATGGGTGTACCTGGTGATCATTTCTCTGTATTGGTGTAGTAAGCAAGATGTAATCCTCCATCATTATGCAGCAATTCTGTGAGAGGCAATTTGTCTTTCAGGAAAATACAGAAACTTGTCTACTTGCATGAAAGCTAAATATGCCACAGGTAGTGACTCCAAGCTCTATGTCTCAGTTTCATTAAGAATCATAGAATGTTAAGTGTTGGAAAGGACCTTCAGGATCATCTAGTCCCAACTCCACTGCAATAGGTAGAGACATCTCCCACAGACCAGATTGCTCAAGGCCTTACCTAAACTGGCCAGGAACACTGTCACAGTTGGGGCACCCACAACTCCCTGGGCAAGCTGTTCCAGTGTCTCATCAGCCTCACAGTAAAAGAGTTTCTTCCCAATATTTAACTTATATTTCCCTTGTTTCAGTTTGTACCCATTACTCCTTGTCCCATCACTACAGTTCCTGACAAAGAGTCCCTCTCCAGCTTCCCTGTAGGAGCCTTCAGATACTGGAAGGTTGCTATGAGATTTCCACGCAGCCTTCTCTTCTCCAGGCTAAACAGCCCCAGCTCTCTCAGACTATCTTTGTAGTGGAGGTGCTCCAGTCCTCTTGCCAACTTCATGGCCCTCCTCTAGACTTGCTCCAACAATTCCATGTTGTCTCAGTTTTGAGACAAATTTAAGAGAGGACTCTGGAATGAATCCTCCTCTCCAAAAGGGTTCCAGCAATTCCCTTCCACCAATAGCGAACGAATACTAGTAGATGAAAGTGAAAAGAAAAAATTAAATGGTTTATTAACGAACAGAATGCCCAGCCACAAGGCAGGGAAAAAAAGGTAACTGTTAAGCACTAACCCATCAGAACCCACTTCCCCACACACACAGAGAAACAAAAACCAGAAAACTGTCCCGAGAGTGGGGGCAGTGCAGGAGGAATACACCTTTCCCAACATGTGGTCCAAAAATGGCACTGGCTTTCCATGTGGAGAGCAGCACACCCCCCAGGGAGCAGTCCAGCAGCAGAGAAAATCCCAGTGGCTACCTGGTGTTGACTTTTTCTCCGATGGCAGTCACAGCAGGCAAAAACAGCTTGGCTGGAGCCTTTTGGTGTGCCTTCTCTCCCCAGCTTGGCTGCCCGGTCCCGGGCTTCAGGCAGGAGCAGCTGCCGCAGCACGTGGCGGGCATGGGCCCGGCGGGGAGCGGCTCCGGTCTCGGCTCTTAGCAGAGAGTGCAGCCGCCACACTCCAATGTGGAACCAGAAGAGGCAGTGCAACTCCCACTCCCGCCCCCACCAGGATCCCGGCTGGGCCCCAGGCTGGGACGGCGCCGGGGGGGGCGGCTTGGGAGGGGTGTAGGACAGGGTGTAGGAAGAGAAAATAATAACAATTTTTGGGCACAACCTGGATGTGGGAAAACAAACCCCAAGACACACGTCCTTCTTATGTTGGGGGCACCAGAACTGTTCACAGTACTCAGGTGAGGTCTCGCAAGAGCAGAGGACCATGTGGGAAGCTTTCATCATACAGCAGAAGTCAAATAAGCCTATTTTTTTTTTTTTTAAGTGGGAAAAATGCCACAAGGTTATTGTATTGAAAAGTGGTAAGCAGTGGGCTTTTTGGATCACCACAAGACAATGTACACTTCAATGTTGAGAAAAGCTCCTTATGTTCTCAAATGTTTTCTAGGAAATAAAAGCTGAAGGCTAGCCTTCCTGCTCCCTGTGCCCAATGTGAAGCATTCAGAGCACTCCAGGGTGCTCCAGCAGGGCTTCTCCACAAGGAGCATGGGTGCCTGCCCAGCACACCCAGAGCTGTGGGTGGCCGTGCCCCATCTACCTACATGCACCTCAGAGCTAAGCTTGTCCCGCACAGCATCAGGGTAGGCATGGTGCCAGGTGTTTCCAAAGGGGACCATGCATGCATGCAGAGAGCTGTCCATGCACACACAGAGCGGAGTGCCAGCGGAGGAGGCTGTTTCTCAGGGGTGGACACTTTCCATGGGAGCAGTGAGTGCCTCTCACTGGAGGTATTGGCCAGTTAGATGCACCTGAAAGCTGGCGTAGTTCCTCCTGCAGTGGTCTCCCTTTGAAGCTGGGAGCTGGCTGCCTGGATATATTAGGCATTGAGAAAGAAAGGGCCGAGAAAGAGATTTGTCCACCATTTACCCAGGCGTGATGGACCAAACTTTGCTTGGATGGGCCGGTTGAGCCAGTTTCCATGATAACCTGGGACTGATGTCTTAAACAAAGTGTTTTCATGTCAGATAGGGTAAAAAGCAGATAAGGAGCAGATCATACAGAGGTAGGGTAATGCTTTTTATCACGCCAATCTCCTTCCTCCTGGTGAGGCAAAACTGCATCTAACAATGCAAAACTCCCCCTCCAGGGGAGGTATGGGGGTGTTCACACATAAGCCCGAGAGTATTCCTCCTTTCCGATGAGGCACAACTGGCAAAACTATGCAGTCACAAGAAGCAGGGCCAAACAGCAGTCATGCCATTAGATGGTGACATAAGCCATCAAAGACCCCTGAAGCACCACCCTGACTCATTTTCAAAGTGTTGTATCATAGTGTAAAACCCTTCTCCAGGGGAGGTATTGGGGTGTTCCCAGTAGGCTTCAACATGTAAAAACCCATTGAACTCTTTGTTGCATGGGCTTCCACCCTCAACAGATCAAGACTGCGACCATCACTCTGACCATAGACAGCAAAATTGCAACAATCAAGTCTTGTCGCTGGATCCACGGGTGGTGATACCTTTCCTCACCACTATCTACTCTTGTCCTTTCCTTGTGTTTCTTTCTTTTCCTCTTGTATTTTCCTTGTGATATTTTTATGTTTTTTTCTGGAAAATAATCAGAACAGCTACATGCCTCCTTTCTGCTGCAACCAAATTGTTTTAAAATAAACCTGCCTCCTGTATACATACTAGTCAGTTAGTGTTGTTTCACTCTAATCCACCCAAGGGATCTATTAACAAGAACTTTAGTTACCCTGCCTCAAAGGCAAGTCATAACACCAGGCCTGAAAAAGAACGTATGTCATTGCAACACAACTTCAGGACAGGTCTGTTGAGGGCTGTAGGAAATCTAAATCTGCTTATGGCATATTAGCCTACACTCCAGTTAAGTGTTTTCCCACCTCTGACTTGATGCAGCTCTCAAGTCTGGTGGGAGACAAGAGGGGACCTGTTTTGTAAGTGCCTCACTGAAGCAGGTAATGCATACAGACCTCCATTCTTGGCTGTGAAGGTGGTGGGTTTGGGTGTAGGAAAATTGTTAGAATTTTGTTTTTGTTTTTACCTTTACTATTTTGAGGGTTCTTTGCTTAGAGTTTGGAATGAATCGCAGGAGGCGCTGAGATATTTTTCTTATCAGGTTGTTTATTAAGTTCTTATCTATTGCATAGTAGTACAGAGTGTTCTCTAAGTTAGGAAGGTGGAAAATGGTCTCGAACCGTGAGTTCCAAGGTTATTTAAAGCTGAATTTACCCAATTATAGACTGCCAACTAATATGTTTTTACTTATAATCTAGTCACTGTCCATTTAGCATCTGCAATGCAGGCTTTTTTGCACCAATGGTTAAACTACTTAGGTTTGTGAAGAAGAAGGAAGAAAGAAGAAGTACAAACCCACACCCAAAATCCTCCATCTTGCTACCAATACATTACTAATAACTCATAAACTGAATCTTSTACATTTCTACATATTTCACTTAGTGACGTAACAAATTGCTTTTTAATTACAACAATGAAAGACTGAAATTTAGGGTTCCGACAGAAAATTAATATCCACGTGAGACTGGTAGGAGAGGTTTCTCAGAGAGATACTCAGGGGTGGAGTAAATCTTCCGTCCATGCAGGAGAAGATGCTTGCCTGAGTGAGAAACTGTCAAGGGATTTTTAATCCTGTATCTTGGCTGTCCTCTGCTGTTCCTGATGCAAGGGATAGGACAAGCAGACACAAGACAGGACCTCACTTGCTACTGAAAAAGAGCATGTGTATGCCCTCCAGCCTTCCTTCTGCTGGAGCCTAGCCTGCTGCTGGGTTGTGAGCGGAGATGCCTGACCTGGCACAGTCAAGAGATGCGGGAGAATGTACAAGGCCTCTGCTGCTGGCAGAACTGTGAGGGTGGCAGTTCTGGCAGAAAGGGAAGGGAAAACTGCCAGGGAGATTGGAGAACCTGGTCTTCAGCCACCTCTTGCAGATCTGAGAGAAATGCTTACTGTCTTTTCCCAGCTGGCCACAGTGACTCAAGGTAAGGCTGGGAAGTGCTCCTCTCCTCCCAGGCAGGCAGGACAAGAACAACTCAACATCCACTCGCTCTTCAAAGAAAGAGATGGTATTGAACATCACAGCGTGGGTATGGGTCCCAAGCGCTACCCTTCCAGCAGATGGGTAGCATGTCTTAGTGCTCAGTAGAGTGGCTTTGTCCTACCAGCATCTCCAGATCCTGTGTAAGAAAATCTCCACAAAAGCCCAAAGTACTAGATCCAAGATTTTATTGTTGCCTGGGCCAAGTGTGGCTTACATCATCTATCATAAAAGCTTGCAAGAGAAAGATCCTTTTTCTCCGTACCTCTTCCTCTACTCCCTTCAAAAAACTATAGGATTAGAAAAAGCATTCAGTAGTTCAGTAGAAAAACATTCAACTCCCTCTCAAGAAGCATCAGTGTACTGAGGAATCAAATGTAGTTCCAGCAGAAGAAAAGGTGGATGTAGTGTTTTCCAGAATACAGAACAAACACGAGGGGTCTTCCCTCTCATATTCTTTGGGGGGGAAGACATTTTCTCATTGCCTCCTTCCTTTTTTTGGCTCGAACCTGATAATCATCTATTGTCTGGCCAGAATGAAGTGGCAGAGAACCTATCTGGTCACTGTGAGATGGCTGTAAAGAGACCCATGGTACCTTTCCCACCCAGTGATACAGGAATTCTTCCCAGTCTAAGGGGTATTACTGGCCTGGAGTCAGTTTTTGAGGATGGAAAGGGTGGCAGACCTCTCTTGCATAACCAGGATGCACAGCCGGTCACTCCTTATAAAAGACACAGACTACAATTTGGCTGTAACTTATTCTTAGTTTTGAGGAACAACATCTGACCCTTTGCAGTGTTTAGAACATCTGACTAGTGAGTCAGCATCAATTCCTCAGATGACAGCATAGCTTGACATGCCAGAATCAAATCTGATTCCCTGCCACATGCAAAAATCGTGCAATAATCCACTGAGATAGCCCCAATCCTGGTGCTGTTCAAAGCCAGGCTGGACAAGGCCTTGAGCAACCTGGTCTAATGGGAGATGTCTCCGTCCACGGCAGAGGGGTGTTGGGACCAGATGATCTTGATGGTCCATTCCAACCCCTTAACATTCTATGATTCTATGAAACTCCCCAGTCAAACCATTTAAATACCAGATTCAGGCAGTCAGTGCCTTCCCAGTCTCCACCACCTGCCCACATATATTAAACTGTATGTTTTCTGATCACAGTCATTACCTATGTAATGGGTGTAGTGACAGGCTACTGCAGGGGGAATACAATGGGGTGTTTCAGTTGCAACAATGGCCAGACTGTGACAGATGCTTCCTGTCACATTCTGTAAGTACATCTGCTGCTGTTCTGTGCAATTCACTCAAAAAATACCAACTGAAGTAAGTACTTTATTGATAGAATATCATGCAGAGTTCAAAAAACCACTAGACAGTTCAGAGCCTAGCTATGTATTTCCATGTCCGAAATTCAGATGGAATCTGTTGTTTATTTCAGTATGGAATCTTCACTTGCTAGAAGGGAAGAAAATACAAACATGGTTAGAACTACTAGCCACTCCCACACAAAATATGCAAAGCATTAGTGGAATCAAAGACTACCTTTACGTACTTACTTTCTAGCCAGTTTTTATGATTCCCACTTCTGTTTATTCAACAGAATTATAACTCATAGCTTTGGGGAAAAGGCATTTTAAGTTACTCAGTGGCAAAACACAGTTTTCTGAACTGACAAGTCAAATAAGCCCAGAAAAAGCTACCACTACAGGTATGTCCATCTTTAATGTTCAGCAACTGCACTGCACATAATGAAAGCTTAACAACTGCTTTTCTGAAGAAAACACACTAAAACAGTCTGTTGGAAACAACAGACCTGTCACCTTTGAGCCACTTCTAAATAGAATAAACATTCTAAGGAAATAACTGGACAATTTCCTTACTAAGTGGACTGGCAACACTACAGCACAACCACTACCTCCCAAAAGTTTCTTCTAGCTAGAGAACATATAAAAGACCCATTCATTTAGTCCATGACCAATGGAGACAATGTATTTAAGACGGCAAAATACCTTTATCTCTAATAAGCAATACAAATCATATTTGATTTTCTGCATGTGTAGTTAATTTTAGTGTTTTGTTCAACACTAGTTTTGTTCAGGACAATGCACACGTCACTATTTCCCATAGAAAGAGTTACTGAGTGTGTATCTGTGTCAAGAACCGCCTGAGTTATTAATCAATTTTATTAAAATTCTTCTTAGCTGTAAGTCCACCTAAAAAACCTAGGTGAATCCCCAAGCTAGAGAGCACATTCCTCCGTAAGGCAGTGGGGAAGGAATACTCTCTTAGAACTGTGCAGGGGACACCAGAAAGAATCCTAAGGACAAGAGAAACAATGCTGCAGCAGAAATATTACAGGTGGAAAGGAATGAGAAAAAAAGCAGCAGTATTAGTCCCAAGTGATCACCTCCAGCACACTCTCTTTATGTGAGAGATATAATAAACGAAGCTGACCTTAAACACTACAAGACACAAAAAATCAAGCTGACCTCTAACAATACACCTGTGACACCACTTAAAAGTCTCAAGTTGCAATTACATGTGG
The DNA here is from genome assembly GCA_018881555.1 of Amblyornis subalaris. Classification (NCBI taxonomy): domain Eukaryota; kingdom Metazoa; phylum Chordata; class Aves; order Passeriformes; family Ptilonorhynchidae; genus Amblyornis; species Amblyornis subalaris. Next base: position 324,913 of record JACAXG010000215.1, read on the forward strand.
TTTCCTATGGCTTCTAGTTTAGGCCATCAGTTGCATTTGTGAGGTTTCTACACTGCATGGAGAAATAGGATGGTACATCCAGACGAATAAGGGACATCCCGCTACAGTTAATATACAGATTCAGTTATTCCTCACAGAATAAGCAGCAGCCTTTAGCAGCTTGTTTTCTCAGTGGAAATTCAGCCATTTAACAAATCCTGACTAAAGCGTCACTTTAAAGTGACACTAAGTCACTAAAGCGTTAACTCTTGCTCTGACAGGCTTTTCCAAATGTAGGCATCATTAAACAGCAGCACTATTTACTCCTCACATCGCCCTAACACTGCCTCCAGGGATTACCTGCAGGCCTCAAATTCTCCTAAAAGCACTGCAGTGGAAGGGCAGTCCTGCAGTCAAACTCCTGCAAGACAGCATGGGATGAACAAACTAAACCGAGAGACTACCTTCTGCAATTTCTTTTGCAATCCGCTCCAGTTCTTCACGTTTCTTTTTCTCCTCCGCCTCTATTCTTCTCTCTTCTTCAGCAATCGGCTTCAGGTAGTCTGCCATCAAGACAATCCCTTTAAAACACAACTTCTCGAACCCCTGCCACAAGGCTCCGCGCCTGCGGGCTCGCTCAAAAAAGGAGGGAAAACCAGTTTTGCTGGCATAAAGGCACATTTCCTAAGGATCTGTGCCTTCACACCAGCAGGGCCGTCCTGGCAGGGCCGGGCCGGGGGAGCGAAATGGCGGTCGGGCCCTTTCAAGGTGCCCTTGCGGGGCGGGCGCGGGGGAGCGGCAGCGGCCGCCCGGGACACCGCACTCACCGTATCGCTTCTTGCCGTAGATCATGCCCACGAGCAGAGCCGAGTACCGGGTGAACTGCGGAAGACAGAGACAAGGACGCGCCCTTCGCTCAGCCCATAGGCCCGGCCAGCCCCCGCCGCCCCCCGCCCCGGCCCGCCGAGGCCACCGGCCCGGCCGGCCCTCCCCGCAACCCCGGGACACCCGGGAGATCCCCGGCACCCCGGGTGATCCCGCCGCCCTCACCTTGATAAGCGGGGAGACCTGCACCGGGGGGATCATCCTGGCGGCTGCTGCGGCAGGAACTGCGGGTGGCGGGCGGAAGAGGAGGAGAGGAGCCGCGAGCGGGAAGCCGGCTGCCGGGACTGTCCTCTCCTGCTCCCGTCACTCAAAGAGGTCCGGCGGCGCAGGCTCTGCAGCGTCTGTCCCACAAGGAGAGGCCGCGGGAGCAGCGACCCAGCGGCCACCGCGAGAAGGATCGGGGGGAATCTCATCTATGTTTATAAATGCCCGATAAATGGACACAGACTGAAATGCAGGAAATTCTTTTTATATGGAAGTAAAAAACCCTTCTTTTTTGTTTGTTTTTTTTTGGTTTGTTTTGTTTTACTAATAAGGGTAATTGGACATTAAAAAAGGTTGAGCCGTTTGAAAACAGATACTAGAACAATTTTTTCACTGTCAGGGTGTTCAGGTATCGGCGTAATTGCCCAAGGAGGTGGTGGAGTCACCATCCCTGGAGGTGTTTAACAGGCATCTGGATGTGGTGCAGGTGATGTGGTTTAGGGAACAAAAAAAGGAAAAATGCAGTATTGAGCCAATACAGTGTCTTGAAGTATTTATACATTGCTTTATACAAAGCATCCTTGTAAACACTGAAATGAAACTCCTTGGTCAGATTCAGTTTTGAGTTTAATTTTCTTCAAGGGCCAACAGAAGCAGAATCAACATTTCTTTATATGACATTAAAAGCAGTTTGGTGTTTTATAAAAAGTGACAAAACTGCTGAGGTTGGAATGGACAGTGATGATTTTGAAGGAAAAAAACCCATCTAACATCATTTTAATTACAGACATTGGATTTAAGTTTCACCTATAGGAAAGAAATAAAGGACTAGAAGCTTCTTTTTTCCACTGATTGGAATTTATTACAAATACACATATTCACTACTACTTATGTGCCTGCAGCACATTAGAAACAAAACCAGACAGAACCAAAAATGCTTTTATTAAGTATCAGAAAAACCCTGTTATATACAACACAATGCAAGTCATTTAACGTCGACTAGGTATAAATCCCCTTGAATAGTTGAACATACTCTCTTCACAAGAAGTATGTAATATTCACAATTACATGTAGGTATCAAGGTGCTTCAAACTAAAAGCACAAGTGCTTTCAAGACTGATCTCAACTGAAATGAGATATTTGAGTTTCACCTATCATTTCTTCAGGCATACTTTGCCACAGTATTTTTTTTTAAGATGAACAACAAAATTCCCCAAATGCCTTTAATAATGGCATTAAAGCTGTCACTGAGACAATTCAAGATAAAAACTAATCACTCTGCCAAAAGGAAATGTAATGGCTTCCAGGGCAGCCAGAGGCTAGATGACTTGATAAGCATAAAGCTTATCCAGCTGCACATAAGTGTAAAAAAAAATTCAACATATCATGGACACAAACTTTTACAGGGTCAGTTTCTTCTGCTGTCTTCCTGAGACAGCAGGAAATGTGTTATACACTACTCAGGAAAAAGCTCAACTCCCTTACCTGATGTGGAACTCTCATACATGGCAGACTCATACTCTCTTTGAATATGACATCATGCCTTCAGAATAACAGAAGGATGTTCCATTGACAGGCATGAAAATGAACACAAAAAGCCTGACAAATCCAAACATTTCAGATGAGCAGCTGCTGCAGAACCTCCAGTTCCACTGCTCTTTTCCCTCAGAAAATATCAAAGTTAGTTGAAACTTGGCTGCAAAGCCACATGAATCCTCATTTGTTACATATATCCTTTTTTAAAAAGAACAGATATGCCCAAAGAACTTGTGTTCAGGTAGCCTGGAAGACTGCCATCATAATTGCAACTCCCATCTAAACTCACACACAGAACCACTGAAACACAGATTTTCAAATGCTATCCCCAGTTTGTGACTATGCAGAACAGACAGCGTAACCACTGGAAAAAAAAATTTGAAAAAAAAAATAAAAAAGACCAGCAACCTCTATGTACAAATATTCTACTTTAACACACCATCCAGAAATCCAGAGGTCTCTATGTCTTCCATGTCTCACATGTCTTACAGCAGCAAAACCAGCTTCTATGCTTGTGTTTGGCTGCTGTTTTGCTGAGCATCCGTGCAGTTCTTAATTGATCATCACTGCAGTTACACGTCAAGCAGCATTTTTTCCTACAGGGCAACTCTAAAGGAAGGGGAACATGCTTTTCTTTGTATCCCCTAATTAGCCAGTATTTTCAATAGCAGATTTTGGAGAAAGGGTGTTGAGCATGACCACCTAAAACATAAATATGCCCCAGTTATGACCAATACAGGCTTTGGTTTAGATCAACATAATCCACATACAAATATAATGTGAGTCAGAGGAACTGAAGTTAATCTCATAACTTCACATGCGCTGTGCAGAAATTTAGGACAGTGTTTCAGTAGGAGACAAACATGCCTCCTCCTCTTCTAACAATACAACCTTCCGTCTGGAGAGAGACATCACAGACTTTATGGCAGCTAAAGCAATTCTAACAAAAATGCGCAAGGCAAGAAAAGCAAATGGGATTACAATCTGCATAAGATGGAAAATTGCTGTGCTAAATTCACTTAATAAGCAAGTTAGAAAGAAGGCCCCAAGGCTTACACAAGGATAGAGAGCCAGCTTGGCAAACATGAAAGCATGCTCCTTGCCACCGTATCTAGCAAAGGCATGCAAAGTTTCCTCTTCATTGAGCAGGGCTGTAGTCCATATTGCGAATTGAAATATGCTGGCAAAGAAAGTGATAACGCAGCTGACCTGAATGGCTTCTATTTCATTATGAGACTTTTCTGCAAATTCACTTGTCAGCTGGTAAGCTAGCGGAAGCCCACCAATGAAAGCCAATGAAAGTATGTTAAGCAGTCCCATTAATCGAGTAGCTTTTGTTACATAAAGGAAAAGCGAGTGATGGACAAACCACAGGAGACCGATTGTAACAAATGAGCCAAAGTAAGCAAGGTAGTTTGGCCCATATTCACTTAAAGCTTCAAGAAGACTGCCACGGAACTTCTCCTCAACTTCTCTGGGATCAGGGACATTGTCTTCACTGTAGAGAGAAAACTGACTTTACTTTGCGTATTACTGTTATAACAACACATCTGGAGCAACACTGAATTATGCTGCTTTACTCTGAGCGAGTAGTGAACAACAGACATCCACTCTGTACTGCTCTAATTTGTAAGTTAGAAACAGTATTTCAAATAACAGTTCTGCAAAGTAATTATATATAAGAGGAAATCTGAATATAAATTGGCATTCCTTTGGGTTAAAAAAGTCACCACAGTGACTAAACAGCTTTTGTTGATAAAAGCCTTTCATCTGAAAAGGTAACTAATCACACAAGAAAGCTTTGTTCTTCAAGACTCCACACCCCAATGTGTATTACATAGACTGATGATCACTACTGCTATAACGTGGGTGTTAGAAGTATCTTTGGTTTGTGCTGTCTTTCCAGAAAATCATACCTAAAGTAACCACTGCAGGTTTTTAGAAGTCAAAGACAATGTTTGATTAATTTTATTTCCTCAAATATTACATACAGACAAAAGTTAATATATTTAACAAGATGAAGTGTAAGAACCAGCACAAAGCCTTACCATATATCCAAAATGAGCAGGGTTGCTACAATAGCATAGACTCCATCACTGAATGCTTCTACCCGTTCCTTACTCAGAGGCTCACTGAGGTAAAAAGTGAAGGTTTCTAAGCTATGATGTTCCTCCTCCTCAACTCTCTGACCTGGAAACAAATACAGAGGCTTAATAATGAAAGAAGAAATAAATATAAAATAAGGTAGTTCAACAACCTACTGTGACCTCTGTTTCTCCTTCTTCCCATCTGTCAAAATTTTTCTGTTGAAAGAAGGGTGCCAGTCATCCACACAGGTCAGCCATTCCACTTTTTTTGGCATATGTACCTCTCACTGAAGTTCATGCTTCTTTCAAGACAAGTGCTTCATGAAAAAAAAAGCCTTGTCCTTCAAACCATATGGCAAACCATTTCTCCAAGTGAATAATGACTCAAAGCTGTAATTGAACAAAACAAATCAGATGCTGTGCCTCAGGAAGCCCTAACAGCTGTAGGGCCTCTAGGACAGCATGGAGAACTTATACCATATGGCAGAAAAAAATATCTCAGGAGCACAGGAGCTGAACTGGGATATCAAATGACCTGATGTAAAATAATTCAAGCCTTTGGTCAAAAGGTGGAGCTTTTAGAGGAAATGTCAAACACATCTCTGAAGACTGGACTCAGCCAGCCAAAATACACTGCTTCAGGAGTACAGACTGAACAAAGAAAAAGCTTAAGGTTCCACAAGAATGCAAAGCAAGTGTAATCACAAGAAATTCAATAAAGCAGTAATTTATGTCAGCCATCCAACAGGGTGAGACGTACAGACATGACCTGACCGCAAGCCACAGCGGCCCCATCGCAATAAGCACAGACATATTTGTGTGTGTTTATTCTCAGGCTCCAAGAGTCTGGCTTCATCCTTTCAGAGCATTTCTGCCTCCCTATTGTTGCTGCCACATGGGGGAGTCAAAAGTATGCTCTGGTTTGTGCTGTCAACAGACTTGTATTAGTCTGAAAAGCAGCAGTAGAAGCACAAAGATGTTATTCTTCTGAGTCAGGCTGGGAGTGTCAGTTCCAAAGACATTATCTGTTCAGTGTTTTTGTAGTGCCTTTCAGAGGGACACTGCACCTTTCAGCTGAGTAGGTTGCATGACATCCCCTTCTCCTTTTATTTTGGCAATGGCAACCTCTTGCTCAGTAGGATTTAAGAGCAGCTCAGATTGTTGCTATGGTGCAATCGTTAGTCCTGACACAAGCAGGGCAGAAAACACACGAGCGAAGGAAGCATGGATTTAGGCTAACTTAAGACATGTGTGAAGGCACCTCTTTAGACCACAGCAGTTAGATTATCAAGATGTAATACCCTGAACAGTTAACTACTGTGAGAAAGTTTGATTTACAGGTGTAGCACTTGCTGGTTTGAAAACATGTAACTATTCAGCATTGGAGGGACGAAAGTGAAAAAGGCACAGAGCTTGCTTCCTACATTCTTCCATCCCCATGCTCCCTCTTGAGGACGCAAAAGGGAAAGATGGCCTGCAGCCATCATTCATGTAGCTGTGTGTGTCTGCGTGCACATGCATACTCAGGACAAACCAGAGAGGTTTTGCACTGGGAAATGATCTTTATAGGTGTTGTGTCTTACACAAATCTCATCACAAATATGGGAAACCAGGGAGCAAGGGAGAAACTGTTTAGAAGCACATCAATAAATCCTTAAATCACTATGTTCCAAGACCAAAAATGAAAGTGGAACTAAAATTACTTCATTCTAGGCTGTTTGCATAACATGTTGACAACCTAATCTGAACACACTCCTAGGAATTTTGTTACTCACCAATAACTTTGGTTTTACACCATGTAACTAATCGAGTGAGATGTGGAAAAACGATTACGAGCCCAAGAAGTACGTAGGACTATTGGAGAAGAAGAAGAACAGTTTAAATGTAGTTATCAAAATATAAATTACATTCCAACATTAATACGAAACTATTACTCTCAATCTTGGATTCAATCACATTGAGAAAAACAAATCTTGACTTTACAAAAAGAAAAAGGTTCAGCTGAAATGCACATGCACCTCCTGAATATTGCACGTGGAACCAAATACTGCTTTCTGATAGCTAATTTAGTACCAGTAATGAAGCAAGCTAAAACAAGCAAGAAAATGGCTACCAAAAAATGCAGGAACAACTGCTTTGGAAGTTGAACAGTTATTCTATATGATCCTTATGGGTCTTTCCAGTTCACAATATTCGATGATTCCACTATTTATGTCACAAAAACACACTGGTGGGTCCTAAGTGGTTCACAGGCTTTGCATAAATCTAAGCACATGAGCAACTTGGAAACTAATTTCACTGTTGCTAATATTAAAAACAAACAGACAATCTACAGTGAGCAGAGTGAGGGAGAAGAGGAAAACATATTTTGAGATAAAATGATGCCTTTTCACCTTTGAACTCATAACTGCCCTTTTCATCAACAGCAACCTGATTACTCACAAATTTGCGGATTATTTAAATACTGCTAATTCCTATGGAATCTTTCTCAAAATTCAGTTAAATCCATCTTTTCCCAAAGAACAAGAGGAATAGAAGCTCAGGATACATTCAAAAACTAGATTTCAGTTCTCAGCAAGGGTTCCAAAAAAAAGCTAAAGCTATTAGTAAGTAGGAGCAACTCAGTAGCCATTAAATGGCTCAGTAGAGCCATTAAATAAAGAAGGAAGAGAAAAAGGCTATGTAAGAGTAGGCCCCCTAAGTTAGTGCAGCAATTGTGTTCACGTCTCTTCAGTTTGTGAAATGTGGTGTCTATTTCACATAACATTCCACGTTATCTCAACTTCTTCTGATGCATAAGATACTAAGGTAGAGTTCAGAAGACTGCTTAAAAAAAAGCAGCAAGCATTGTAGTAGAATATTCTTTTTAAACTATACGAAGTCATGGATCAAGTTACAGGTTGATACATGTTAATTGAATACACTCAATGCAAAATAGCAGTCACGATTATAGCACCACAGAACTGGCAGCTGAGAAAGTCTGCATATTTAACATCGACATCCTTCTTTTCATACACAGTCCTAAAGACAACTAATACAAGCTGCTGCATCAAAGTTTTCAGTTAACTGGGAGAACTTACCAAAGGAATAAAGAAAAAAGAAAAGATGGCTGCTAAAAAGCATAAAACCGGTCCTCTTAGGATAATCTTTAAGATATGACGTTTATAAAAATTCTGATTTTCAGACTCCTGTATCTGTTGATTCAGTAAGTGTGGGTGATAGAATCCATATGCTACTATCACAGCCTGCAAGGAGAAGAGCATTACTGAACTTATTACATACAAGTATATGCAGCATTCCAAATATAAGATGTAAAACTATAAATCAACAAATTCCAAAACACTTTCAAACTTATTCTTCACTCCCATATGGAAGGTTGGCCCTGGAACTCTGAGATTTCACAATACACTGTAAGTGAAGATTTTAGTCTCCTTTGCAGAGTCTGTTATCACCATGGATCCTTGATGAAGAAGAATGAAGACCTCCGTAACAAGGAACGGAAAGCAATAAAGCACCGCACCAGAAGAAACAGAGTGCCACCGGACTGAGGCTGAAAGCCTATGTTCCCTCATCCACTGCTGCACAGCTCAGAAAGAATCTCAGCAGGAAGTCAATTTTTCTTTCCCCAAGGCATTTTCAGAAAGAGTGGGAAAGGAATTCTGTGAACTCTGATACCAGCTGACTTAGTTGCATAAAACAGCTTCACAGGACAGTGAATTTTCACCTTACATACAGGTACTACATTATCATAACAGGCACAACTTTGAAAAGGAATGCTGAACAAACAACACATTTACCAATTTATGACCCTGACTACGAAACTTAATTTTAGTTCTCCAAAAGAAAATCTATTTAAAAGTGAAAATGTAAATGAATAGCTCTAATACCTGTAAAAGGCCAATGACAACAGCACAGACACTGAACAGGAAGATGCCAAAAGGTACGCCTGGAAAGGAGGCCATTAAGGAAAACTGGAAAAAAATGCAACAAAATCAAACATTTAATTAAGAAGCAATGTAGGAATAACAGTAGAGAAATGGAAGCACTCTACATACAATATTGAAACTTAAAAACCTAAATAATAATTTGCATTTCATCTTAATTCCATGAAATGTGATTTCTAGCCACAAATACATGCTGGCGTCCTATCCAAAGGCATCTGGAGAGACGGTTTTGCTCTGACGTTGATAGCACTAAACCTTAACCACTCTGACATTGTGCCTCCATAATAATTACAGACTGGCTTGTACCTGAGCATAAAGTTTGACTGGTTTTGGTCAACATGATGTCATAGCTGTGGAAATTCTTGGTATTAGTATACCTTTTTGAATCTTTTAATTTGTCTATCTCCATGGCTCCCTGTTGTATTAATTTCTGCAGCTTCTTTAGGGGAGGGGGAACGAAAAAAAAAGCAGGGTGCAGTACTAAGGTAACACTGACAGCTTTCCAAAACAGCTTCATGGCAAAATAAAAACTACGTTCTCTTGCTGATAAAGATTGTTTTACTGACCACAGCCTTATTTTTGCAGACTAAATGTAAGACAGATATATCCACAGAGAAACAGCTGCCTATCTTACACATAGAACAGTCAAGATGCATTTTAAGCAATTGTTTTGTTCCGTTAATATAGTATTCAGTTTCAAATGTTCTGTTTAGGTCATCTAACCAAAAATTGTGCAGATTTTAAACATGAACAATGAGCTACCAGAACCAACCATGCAGACCAAGTCAAAAGTGATACCACAAACTCCGTCTTTATTACAAAAGGAAAATGTCCTGCCATATAAAGAGGAGTTTGGAACACAATTTAGCTTACCAACATTCTCATCAGATAACTTGGACCTTTTTCAATACAGTTGCTTTTTAAAAACAAATCATGGGAAATTTTTTACCATGAGGGTGGGGAAACATTGGCAAAGGTTGCCCAGTTCCTGGAGACACACAAGGTGAGGTTGGATGGGGCTTTGAGAAACCTCATCTAGTTGAAGATGCTCCTGATCTTTGCAGGGGCTTGTACTATATGAGCTTTAATGGCCCCTTCCAACTCAAACTATTCTATGATGCTATGATACTATGACTTTCCATGACTGCAATTTTTGTTCTAGAATACCCATTTTCTGCCAGGTCTAAAACATGCTATATTTGAAGGTTATAAAATAGCCTCATGAATTTTAAAGAAGCAAGACTTAACTATGATAATGGATTCAGGATTAATACTGTAACAACACTTTCCTGGGTTTCTGAATACTTTGGTAAAGTCTTTCCAAATAAATAAAGAAACAAATATTGTAATTTAAACATATCTCAGATTTTAGAAAATTACTTACTGTATAAGGCAAGAAGGTTATGATCATCATACAAGCCTAAAATAGAAAAAAGCATATTGAAACACTATGTAAAATACAAAGCAAGCCATGCCCTCATTGAAGATGTGCCCAGAAAATACAAAGAGATCAAATGCTTGTGCTGCATCATGAAAAATATCCACATTTCTGAAGTTTCTGAGCTTTGACTACAACAAATGGCTAGTTTTGTACACATTTTGCATGTTCTCTATTCAAATTGTATAGGATTATTTTAGCAAACATTACAGTTTTGTTGCCAATACCACAGGTAAAAGTTTTGCTATAGATTTTAAGGGATTTCTTTCTAAAGTAGCAATGCTAAATGTACCATACCTTCCAAACAGGTGTTTCTGATTTGACAAGAACATTAATATCTGATCACAAATATTTTGTATATAAAAAAGCAAAATTAAAAAAACCCAACCAAACAAATAAAAGCATAAAGAAATGCATTGCTTTGAAAGCTGCATTAGGTAAGAATTAGATGTCTTAGGCTATTCCTCTAAAAGAATTTCCTGTAGTGTTATCTCATGGAGCTCCAACAGTGCTTTTATTAACAAAATTAAATTAACTGTGGGGTTGCATACTTTCAGAGAACACAGTTTTAAACAACATAGCAAAATACTCAGTTCCCTCAGACGACCTTCAGACTAACCTGTTGTAGAGCTTCTTTTGGTTTACAGTAAAACATTTGGAAGTTAAAAGCAAGTTACTTATCAATCAGTCACCTTGGAATTAAAGATCTTTGTACGTACCTGACTCGGAAATTTGTCAGAGTTATGCTATTTAAAGTAGAAACTTTTGGATATTCATAGACACGCTTAAGAAAAAGTGACCTGTACAACTTGCTAGGTTAAACATCCAGGGTGTCTGACAAGACTCACCAGATTTAGAAGAGCCAGGACATCATCTATAAGCTCTATCACCTGAAACAATCTGGCAAGGCAAGGTAAGGTAAGGTTATCATGGATAAGCAACTCACAAAATATATTTCACAACACTATACATAATTTGTACATTTATGATAGTATAGGGAAACCCAATTTCCTTTGATCCAGAATTAATACAAGTATTCCAGGTGCTACCAAAACTCACGTAGCTCAAATAAGAAAGTAATTTGTTAGAAAAATCTGAAAAGTGAGATACAGTCAAGATGAATCATGGAGCAGTTATTAAGAACCTAGTTTCTATTTGAATGACAGAGTATTTCTGACATTTTAAGGCTTAAAATCATTTCTCCCAAAGAGACAGTACACAAAGAAAAAGCTTTCCTTGCAAACTTTCCCAGACTCTATTAATGAAATTCCTCATCCATAAAACCGTCACTTAGAGTCAATAGCACCAATCACCCTCCACAAAACCCTGAACTATTCAAAGACCGTACCTCAGCATTTACTTATGCAAGCGAAGAAAAGCAATGTGATAAAGGTATCAGCTTCAAATACTGAATTACAGGTTGCACACCTCCACTGGAACACAGTCAATCCAGTTGCATAGCGACATTTGTAAATTTCAAAATTCAAAAACTGCCCTGGTTCCAGTATGATGCCTGCATGGCAATTTATTTTTAACCACCAAGGCACAGCAGGTGGGGGTGTCCACAGCTCCATAAAATACAGAATCTGCAACGTTACAATTGATTTTGTGACAAGCACTGCTGAGGACAGCAAGACAAGTTTTAAGCCAGCTCTGCTGAATCAGTTCCTTTGTTGTGGAGCATGCAAGTTACAAAGTCACGTTTTTTCACCATAATTAGAAGTTTAATGCCATCTGGACTTTGCAGTAAAATGAAAAGTAACTCTAAAAGGTATATAATGCTTGGTTTTCTCTGTATCACTATGGCAGTGGTGTAAGAGTAGCTATTCACTGCTAGGGGGGCATTTCTTTACAATGATTTTTTTAATATTATTCAACAAAAGACAACTCAGAAGTGAGACAGAAGCAAGACAGAAATGTATCAGACACAAGGTTATCTCCTGAACTTTCTAGCTTTAAACACCTTGTTCCTACCTTACATGAGCTGCCCATGCCACTGTGACTATTAAGAAGGTCATCAAGTAGACCGCAATTTTCGCTAGAAGCAGTTGCTGAACACTTTCACCTAATTTCTGAAACAGAAAGTGACACCCAGAGAAACAAAAGTTAAACACGACATTATGAAATTATTACCAATATCTGCAAAAGAGAAAGGATGTACAGTAATGTAACCTATTTTCTGAAAATGCCTCCCAAGAACGCAGTTCTCATCTCACAAACTCTTTAGTACATTGCAGAGGAACAATTTGATTAGGAACTTGTTAAGTAGGCTGAAGTATGGCATATGATGTACCAACAAATCTCTTCAAGCTATAAAAGGGCTTCCCAATGCTCTGTTCATCTTGTGATTCACTAAAGCATACTCTCATCACTCTTACTGTAAGGATGCATTTCAGAGGACTGGCCACAATATGCCTCTTTTATTTTCACAGCACTGACTTCTGGAGTAGAAGCATCACACAGGTTTTCACGTGATGATTGTTAACAAGGAGAAAGGAGAGGGCTTAACCACAGCAAATTTTGCATGTACAACTACAATGGCTTAAACAGACTCATGTAGTATATTTGCTGTGTTACAGATCTTACCTGAGCTCCCTAAATTGAGACTTAGGTCTGTTTTTAAGAATAGAAAAATAAATAATGATAAAAGAAAAAACCTGTAAACTTTCTCATATTATTAATTTATGTTTCCTAAAATTCCTGGTTTTTTTCAGAACTAATTTATTTTACATAGACTTCTTTTTCCACCTTTGCTTATTCAAATTACATTTATTATGAACCTGATTTTCAAACCAGCATTCAGATTGCATTATATAAGTGGCTTCTCTAAGTGATGGTTTATTACCAAGAAGACCAGATGCTTTCTGAAAGATGTTCTGGTAAGATGGGCAATTCATTTTTCATAGAAAAGTAGCTAGATACAATCTATGGCCTACAACACACAGCTCATTCAGGCTTTACGTCACAACATCTGCAGATAGCACAAAGTTCACCAGCTCCTTGCCTTACGCGAAATTTCTATTAGCTTTAATGTTACTTAATGGTTTAATTTTTTTTAAAGCCTGGAACTCGAATGAAGTGGAAGCGCCAAATGAGAATGTTACAAGTAATTGCGAGGAAACGAGAAACAACAAAAGACACGTGATACCTGGTCAGGATGTATTTTCGTGTGAGCCACCGGCAAAATCTGAAATAACAAAATGCTTATTAGCACATGACATTCTTTTCCTTGTTGAACGCTTCGCTAAAACCACACAAACCTCAGGTGCCCGCGGACCGCGCAACCAGGAGCAGCTCGGAAGTCACAGCCGCTCCCGGGCCGCAGCGCCATGGCCCGGCCGGCATTGCTCCGGGACGGCCGCCGACATGTCGCGACAGCGCCCCGGGCGCGGGGCCGGGCGGCACCGGCGGTCGCTGCCCGCGGGAGCGCTGGGCGGGCCCGACAGGCCCGGGTGCCACCCGGAAACCCGGGACCAGCCGGGGCTGCAGCACGGTCTCCCTCCTTCACTCCCTTCCTCCCTCCCGCCGCCGCCGCCGGGCGCTCACCATCACGGTGGCGATGATGGAGAGCAGCGCGTCGCTGTAGGCCAGCAGCCGGTGCGACGTCTGCGTGCTGCTGCCCGGCTCCCGCCGCAGCCCCGGCGCCACAGCCCGCGGAGCCGACATGGCCCCGCTGCGCTCGGCGGCGGCGCGGGCGGTGCTTCCCCTCCGCCCGCCTCGGGGCGGGAACCGCCCGCTACCCCGGTGCGGTGCAGGGCCGGGAGGCGGAGGAACGCTGCTCTCGGGAGCAGCGGGATAGGCGTCCCTGAGTGATGGTGATACTGGGCGAACAGCGCCTGAAGCAGCAATCCCGCCTTTAAAAGGCCTTCCAGTTCACCTCTCCTTTTTCCGTAACAGCATCCTGAGCCTGGTGATACTGACGGTGTTTTCTGTACTAGGTCAGGAAACATCGCCAGAAGAGGCAGAGGAAAACATGCTTCTTACAGAAGAAATTGATATTCCTCGAACAAATTCCCATGGATCATTATCCATGTTTTTACATACCTGGCTATTATTAAAGTAAAACAGAGTCAATATTAAAAGAACAACAGGGTGAAATAGTCTACTGAAAACTTCCATAGAAGTGATTGACCATCTGAAAAGGGTGTCCCACCACTGATGCTCTCCATGCTTCTTAACCCATTCCAAGACACAATGTATTTCTTCTGTATTACAATGGACAGTGATCAGAATCTTTTATCCATTTTCATGGGTGTGTCTTAACAGTTGTTGTAAATCATCATGTCATAACAACTGTAACATGTAACAGGACCTGGATAATTAAGGACACAGTTCTAACAAAAATTCAAACACAAATATTCGAGTGATTACTTGTATCTTCAGTAATGTTATCTAAAATATGTGATCACAAATCGTTCTCATACAATTACATCATTTTCCAATATGTATGAATACAGCATCATAAGTTGTCATTGATGTCCAAAGGGACTCTGAGCCATTAACCATCCAGAGAGTAGTGGTCATTAATGGCTCGGAGTCCTGACGGACATCAGTAACAAGTGGTGTCCCTCAGGTGTTTGTATTCAGTATCTTATTAGTGACACAGACAAAGGGATCCAGTGCACCATCCCCAAATTTGCAGATGACTGTGGCCCTGCATTTTGCAGTTCTTCAGATGTGCAGTGTTTTTGGTTCAGCGAAATAGTTTCTCACGCACTTTTGTGTAAACACGAATTGTTGACCTAACGGCAAAGATTGTTATGAATTCCTAACCTATATGATAGACATTATTGCTGACCAGTGGACAGCAGGAGGTGGTATTCCCATCCTCCAATCCACGGTGGGTTTTGAAAACATATAAATAAAATGAGGGCAGAGGCCGGCTCTCTCTTCTTCCTCCCTTTTGGCCTCTGCCTGTTGGAGAACCCTGACAGCTGTGTCCGTGTGTTTATTCGAACCCGAGAACAACAGATGACACCAAGCTGAGTGATGTGGTTGACGCACCTGAAGGACAGGATGTCATCCAGAGGGACCTGGACAGGCTCAAGAAGGGAGCCGATGGGAATCTCATGAGGTTTAACAAGACCAAGTGCAAGGTGCTACACTTGGATTGGGACAACTGTGGTGGATGAGAAACTTGACATGACCCAGTGATATGCACTCACAGCCCAGAAAGCCAGCTGTATTCTGGGTTGCATCCAAAGCAGCATGGCCAGCATGGCGAGAGAGGGGTTTCTGCCCCTCTGCTCCGCTCTGGTGAGACCCCACCTGGAACACTGCATCCAGCTCTGGGGTGCCCAGCACAGGAAGGACATGGAACTGTTGGAGTGAGTCCAGAGGAGGCCACAAAGATGATCAGAGGGCTGGAGCACCTCTCATTTGAGGAAGGGCTGAGAGAACTGAGGTTGTTCAGAACTGGAAAAGAGAAGGCTTTGGGGTGACCTACTTGCAGCTTTGCAGTACCTGAAGGGAGCCTACAAGAAAGATGGAGATTTTTGACAAGGGCACGTAGTGACAGGACAAGAGACCTTAAGCTGAAGGGGGGTAGATTTAGATCAGATATTAGGAAGAAATTCTTTGCTACAAAGGTGGTGAGGCACTGGAACGGGTTGCCCAGAGAAGTTGTGGATGCCCCATCCCTGGAAGTGTTCAAGGCCGGGCTGGAACAGGCTCTGAGCAACCTGGTCTACTGAAAGGTGTCCCTGCCCACTGCAGGTGGTTGAAGCAGTTGACCTTTAAGGTTCCTTCCAACACAAGCCATTGGGTAAAAATGCTTTGCACAAGTCCAGGTAGATGACGTGTGTCACTCTCCCTTCATCCTCCACCTCTATAACCCCATTGTAGAAGGCCACCATATTTGTCAGGCACAATTTGCCCTCAATGAAGCCCCACTGGCTGTCACCAACCACCTTCTTATTTTCCATATGCCTTAGCATAGTTTCCGTAAAGATTTTGCCAGGCACAGAGGCGAGACCGACTCGCCTGTAGTTCCACAGGTCTTCCTTATTTCACAAGATTGCAGAGTCACAGAATGGGTCAAGCTGGAAGGGACCACAGTGGGTCACCTGGTCCAACCTCCCTGCTCAAGCAGGGTTATTCTAGACCACATGGCACAGGACTGCATCCAGATGGTTCTTGAATATCTCCACCGAGGGAGACCCAAAAACCTCTCTGAGCAAACTGTTCCTATTTGTGGTCACCCATACAAGTAAAGTTCTTCCTCATACTCAGGTGCAGCTTCCTGTGTATCAAATTCTGCCCACTGGCTCTCATCTTATTGCCTGGCACCACCGAGAAGAGCCTACGTCCATCTTCTTGGCACCACCCCATTAGATAGACATTGTGGAGGTTCCTCTCTCAGTCATCTCTTCTCAAGGCTGAATAGGCCCAGCTGCCTCAGCCTTTCCTTGTAAGAGAGATGCTCCAGTCACTTAATCACCTTTGTCACCCTCCACTGGATTTGCTCCAGGATCTCCATGTCTCTTTTGTACTGAGGAGCCCAGATTTGGACACGGCACCCCAGATGTGCCTCACCAGGGCTGAGCAGAGGAACAGGATCACCTCCTTCAACTGCTGGCATGCTCTTGTACTGAGGGATTCTCTGTACACATAAGGTCTGGGTGGAAGAAAATAAGAGGTGTGGAGAAGAGGAATAAGGAATTGCCCTGTAGAGATACCCCGAAAAATTGATTATGTGCAGGTGTAATGGAGGCACTGAGTTGAAGGTGTGACTGTAGCCGTGGGCAGATAATATAGGAACAAGCCTAAAGCCATGAGATATGCCAGAAGATATGTGGAGAAGGGATTATGTGGGCATGATGGCCAGCTGATGAGAGTGATAAGTTACCAGGCAGAGGCTGGATGACCCTTATTGCTGGATGACCCTTTTTGCTGCAATCAGCCAGTGGAAGAGGGAGTGATACTAATGGTTCTGTTCCATCTTGCTCAAACCCCAGAGCCTTTCTCTTTGTAGCTATTAATGTCTCTCATTTACGAATCAGGTGGCTGTCCTCCCCCACCATTTAAGACAGCAGTAACAGGATACCATATACAGTCTTGCCTCCACTTCTCCCAAAAGCAGAGACGGGCATTTGAAATCCCTTACCTTGCAGACCCGTCCATGGGCTTGGTCCTCTCTCCTGCCCAAAGCAAGAACACCTCTTTAGTAAGATTTGTGCCTCCAACTGCATCGGAGCATACCTTGGAACGCTTGTACACTATACATTTATATTTCCTAGGTCTACTGTTTTTATCACCTGCAATCTAACAAGAATCTACAACCTGTTTGTAGTGGTTTAGAAATGGTATTCCCCAATTCAGTGCCCCCTGAGACTCTTCCAAACCACATGCTGCTTGCTTGCTCCCCCACCACTTCCCCTGCCTCTTCCCTCTCTGGGGATGGAGTTGAGCCTTGAAGGCACAAAAGGTGAAAGTCGGGTTGGGACAAGAGCAATTTGCTGGAAACAGCAATGAGATAAGATAAAAAACAGTAACAGCAAAAGTATTAATAACAAAAGTATAAAAAAAAGAGAGTAATTCACATGCAAGAATGCTCACCATGGACCTGGGACAATGAACAATGTTCGACAGGTTCCCCATACCACCACACTTTTTGTTCCACCAGAAAGGGATGCACTTTTTCCTGGAAGTGAGAGAGTCCCTTTTCCCCTGCCTCTGGCAATGATATAAGGTGGTATCAAATAACACAATTGCTTGGCCACAGCCCCTCATGCTGATCTGGGCTGTAACCAGGACACTGTTATTTCAATAAATGGCACTATTGGTGCTTTCATGATTGAGACAGTTCTTATGGAACTTGACCAAACTTACAGCATTGAATTAATGAAACTCACTACTCATGAATCAGGTATCTCTAATGTGGCTGGATTTCTGGTGTAGCCCATAGTATTTGTGCTCCTCAGATCCCACTGAACATGACCAGACTTACAGGGCCTAATTCCTTATCTTCAGAAATGAAGCCCAGCTGTACATAGCCCTCTGATCTCCCAGGATGAGCTGCAATGCCAGGAGGTTTCTCTTCTGCCATATTTTTACATTCCTAACACAGCCCTCAGAAAGATTGACTTTTCTTTTTATGTATTATTTTTCCTTTTACGTCCAAGGTTGGAGTTGGAGTATACTGTATCAAGGAGTGTATCTTGAATGAGAATATTGTATGTTACGATCACAGAATAGGTAAGATTGGAAGGGACTGCTGGAGGATACCTAGTCCAACCTCTCTGCTCAAGCAGGGTCTCCTACATTACATTACTTAAAATTGTGTCCATATGACTTATAAATATCCCAGTGAGGGAGACTCCACAACCTCTCTGGACAACCTGTTGCAGTGCTCAGTCACGTGCACAGTAAGGAAGTTCTCATTAATGTTCAAGTGGAAGTTCCTGTGCATCAGTTTCTGCCCGTTGCCGCTTGTCCTACTGCTCAGCATCACCTAGCAGAGCCTGGCTCCATCCTCTTGACACCCTCCCTTCAGATATTTCTATGCAGTGGTGAGATGCCCTCTCAGTCTTCACTCCAGGTTGAACAGACTCAACTCTCTCAGCCTTTCCTTTCATGAGAGATGCTCCTGTCTTCTCATCATCTTTGTCACCCTCTGCTTGACCTGCTGCAGGAGCTCCATGTGTCTCTTACACTGAGGAGCCCAGAACTGGACACAGCACTGCAGGTGAGGCCTCACCAGGGCACAGTAGAGGGACAGGATCACCTCCCTTGACCTGCTGGCAATGCTCTTCCTAATGCATCCCAGGATCCCATCAGCCTTCTTGGCCCCCAGGACACACTGCTAGTCAAGGACAGCTTGTTGTCCACCAGGACCCCCAGGTCCTTCTCCACAGAGCTGCTTCCCAGCAGGTCAGCCGTCAGCCTGTGCTGGTGTCTGGGATTGTTCCTTCCCGGGTGCAGGACCCTGCATTTGCTTTTGCTGAACTTCAGACGTTTCTTCTCTGCTGATCCCTCCAGCCTGTCAAGGTCCCTCTGAAAGGCTGCACAGCCCTCTGGGGTATCGGCCACTCCTCCCAGCTTTATGTCCTCAGGGAACTTGCTGAGGAGGCCTCTGCTCCTTTATCCAATTTGGTGAACAAATTAAGCAACATTGGGCCCAACCTTGGGGGACACCATTAGTGACAGGCCTCCAACTAGACTCTGTGCCACTGATTACAAACCGTCTGGGATCTGCCAGTCAGCTGAGTCTCCATCCACTTCACCATCCCCTCATCCAGCTTTTATTTCCTCAGCTTACTTATGACTACATCATGAGAGACAGTGTTGAAATCCTTGCTGAAGTCAAGGTAGACAATATCCACTGCTCTCATCCATCCGAGTAGTTGTCCCATTGTAGGAGGCTATCAGGTTGGTCAAGCATGATTTTCCTTTAGTGAATCCGTGCTGACTACTCCTGATCATGTTCTTGTCATACGTTTGGATAGAGATGTCCTTTGGGATGAGTCATTCCATCACCTTTTCACATGGAACAATGTAAAGTACAAGTATTTTAGAATGCAGTGTTACACGAATTCATGATGGAGGAGACTGAAATTATTCATATGAATGTTTTTCCATGCTTTGTGTGAACTCTTTTATGGAAGATGTCACTTGAGCTTAAAGTGTATTTATTATACAGAAATACTTCCAGGCGCACAAATCTCTGTATGACTAATATAATTATCTACCCTATCATATTAAAGTCTGAAACTAAAGAAAGGCAATGAAATAGATGAGCTAATGGATTTCACAGGGCATTTCTGATAATCATTAACTTGGTTTGAAGTCTTCTTCTTTATTACTTTTCTCCACAAACACTTAAGCAATCATTGTTCTCTGGAGAACTGGTGTTTTTTGGCGTTATGTCCTGAAAACTTTTTTTTCTAGGATTAAAAATAGCGTAAACCCAAGACAAAACCAAAAGGGGTGCAGATGGTCTCTGTCCTTCAACTAAGTCACCTCTTCATACATAATTTTCCAGAGGGGAGGTTTTCACTGGCCTCTTGCAGCACACTGGCTGCCTCTTGAGTTACCACAGTTAGGCTGTGCCTGCTCCAGTCATTGCAGCTGAGATACAACTTTGCTTTATTTTTTTGAGGCTTGGCTTTTCTCATTTGTTTAAGTGCTTTGCCTTCATTACTGATTTTATTACCTCATATACCTCACTACTGGGAAGTGTCCTGAAGGCATGCTGCTTCCTAGCATTGAAGACTTCTTTGCAGAATGAACACACATCTCTTGTGAGATGTTTGCTGATGGCCTGGTAAGGAATGTGGTTTACTTGTGATGGCCAGTCATAAAGCTGTCTGCTGTCGGTGAAGTTGTACCTGCATTTCAGTACCACTCTTGTTGCTGTTTAACATGCTTAGGTTATAGAGCAACATTTTCAGAAATGACAAATGATTGAGAGAAGCTGAGCTCACCATGATATATAGCAGCAGTGTAGAGCTGCTCAGCAGGACAAGGGCTTTTAAGACCGGACACATCTGTTTTTCCTAGGGAGCTTTTTGACACTGCTGTATTCAGGTGCTCCAGTGTGTTGTTGCCCTGTGTTCTGAAACAAGCCAAAGGGAAGCAGTGCTTCCAAATGGGCAGCACTTCTTTGCTTAGTTTGGATACTTGAGTCTGGCTGCTTCCCACTAGTGTCTCTCTATCAAGAAAATAAGTATGAGAAAGGGGGGGTCTGTAAAATGAATTGTGAGAGCCTGACCGTTAACAAATCTAAAATTTATTGAGCTAGGATATTGCTTTCAGTATCAGAATTCAAGGTAACCTGTAAGGAACCTATTGTCTTCATCCCTGTTTCTACAGAACATGCTGTTTTGTTGCTCTACAGCTCCTGACTTAGCCATAGTAGTGTGGAAGAAGTGCACAGTGTTCACCACTTGGAGCTGTTATGTACATCTGTTCTCACATAACGAGAGATACATTTCTGCACAGTTTACTACTGCAGCTGAGTACAAAGTATGGATATTATGCCTAGTTGAAAACATCATTTGCCCCTACAAATTCAAATAAAATCTGTGTACTGTTTTACTATCTTGAAATGCTCTTTAGTTAGCACTTATAATAAAGAGTAAGAATGGAGACTCGGTAAAGTCTGCAAAAGCACTGAATTCTGGATTAGCTGTGTTCACATTTCACATAATGATACATTTCTGCACAGTTTAGGAGATTAACCACACACAAAAGTCTTAGGAAAGAAATTTCTGTAACAGTGCATTGTAAAAGCCACACGGATTAGTCTTACTTGTTGAACCTCTGGGGAACAAACAGGCAGGAGCAATGATATCAGCTGTTTGCATAGAGACATTAACCTTTCCACTTCACCTTCTGCTTGTGCTTCTTCTGTAGGCTGGTTGCTTTGGTTCTTTCACAATTGCAGGCCTACTAAAGAAGGCCAAGAAGTCAAGAAAAGAAAAATTATTTCTTTTTACCTCAGAATCTGTTGCTGAAGGACATTCTGGTAAGTAAAAGTGCTGATTGTATCTTTGCTTTCATTGATACTTGCACAGAAGAATGCTATCTGATGAAAGTTCAGTCATATCTACCTCAATGGAGGAAAGAAAAAACCAATTAATTATTCTGAATAGACTTCGGATTAGTGTCTTTGTTTGCTTGACTAGGATTTGTCTTATTTGTTTAGCATGCAATGTATTCTGGCATAGATAACTTTAAACTTTTGCTTGAGAAAAACATGGTTAGGTCTACAGGTAGACTTGGAGCTGCCACATATGCTAGAATTGCAATTTCAGTAAAAAGATTTTTTTACTAATAGAACTAAAAATAAAAAGAATAAGGAAAAGATATTAAGGCTAATATTCAGGTACTTTTTCTTCTTCCCAATACCTTCCCACTTCCCAGCAATCGCACAAAGGGAAAACAAGCATGGGGTTTGGTCACTATATTATTTTAGGAGTCTCTCTTTATGCTTACGGAAAAGAGTTTCTTCTGCTATAACTTCATAAACCACGGCAGAAGCCCCCATCCGGAACGCTGCTGCACTGTGGAAAAAAACCACTTCTCTCCCATGAAACACTCGCAGTTTGTGGGTCACTAGTCCAATGGGGTTAATCTTCTTTAAGGATGAGTTATTCCAGCCTAAAATAAGAGTTCTTTCTTCAATCTCCACCAAGCCCTAGTAATCCATTTGCCCTGCCGTGGGCAACCCTTCTTAGGCTGTAACACATCCCCCCAAATGTACTTCAAATGAATTATAGAGAAATAATCTGTTACATTTACTGCTCTCACCAAAGCTTGCAGGAGAATTCTCGGTTCCAGTATTCAGTGTTTCTGTTCTCTTATTTCCCTGACCTTGGAGCTGCCATGTTAGCTCCTTCCTCGTGGTTCTGCCATGTTAGTTTTCTCCATGTGACCGTGTCTTTTGTTCTCTCTGACTTGGAAGAGGAATTAGTATCTGCAGATTATGCCTGGCGAGTTATTATGCTGGCTGCTGGTGGCATGGCGTGGAGCATCCCTCTCCTGGAGGCTGCGGTTTTTCGGCCGCTGCTCGCAGGGGGCCAGTGGGGCTGCGGTCCAGGGCGCAGTCCAGGGTGCCGGCAGCTCGCAGTGATTTTATGGCTGCTAGCAATGCTGGAAATCGGCAGCCCGCTCGGCTTCAGCTGTCCCTGACTGGTCAGCGACGGCTCCCGGGACGGAGCCTCGGTAGGCAACCGCCACCCCTTCAGCCGGGGAGCCTAAGATGGCTGACTTCCTTCTTTTTCTTCCTCAAAATATGCAAAATCACAAAGGCGCAACCAGCTATCCATTGGTCTAGCGACCTGTCTGTCAACCCTGAGCTCTCAGCCAATCAAAACCGTCACAATGAAAAAAATAGCACTTTATGGACAAGTGTATTATAGGTGATCTTTGAACTTTGATTGTCTGAAATGTTTGGAATATTAAGCATTAATTTGCATCAGAGCTGCGTTCCAGATATTGCTGTAATACTGCATATGTCAATTTGTAACACAAGTTTACATATGCTGTAGGATGTACAAAATCATTGTGTTTTCCATGTCTTGAACTACAAGACAATGCTTCAGCTCTAATTGCTCATTAAATTCAGCTATTTTTCATACCGCTTTGTTTACACAAATATTTATCTGGAAGCTACATTAACTGAGGGACTGCAGGAAGTTTGGACCTCCAAGACATGTGGTAATGACTCAAATTTGCAGTAAAGGTAGTAACAGTTCCTTTTATGTCAGTACCTTCAAATTGAGCATTTTAGTATTAAAACTAACATTACCTCTTACTTTTTCCATAGTAGAAGGAAAGACCAAAAAAGAAAAAAAGTGAGAAATAGAGGGTGGTGTCAAATACTGAAGGTTTGCAGTGAGTGTTTCTTATGTATCCATGTTATCAGGATTCTTACTCATTAGATGGGAATGGTACAGTGTGAGACCAGTTATACTAGCCTGTCTGCCCTGCCCCTGGTGAACAGCCCAACAACTATGAGACCACTGCAACATGTGGCACCATATCTTGAACCACCACTTGTTTGCTTTAAAATAGTGCATTGCATGTTGTAATGGTGCATATGGGCTGTTATAAATGAACGCATAGGCTGAAATTTTAGTAATGTAATATTGAATATTTATTAGTAAAACAAAGGCAAACACAGCGCTGGGCGCTTGGCAGATCTTGCCAGAGGCGCAATTTCATTCATTCTGCTGTGGTTTAAGTATTCTTAGACTGTTGCATATTCATGAGGCTCAAAAGGTAATTTACATTTCACTCATTTCCCCCTTTCCCACCCCTCCACCAGGGTGACGCTGGTCCGGGCATTGTGCAGTCTTGTGTTATTTCAGATCAGGTATCTGTCTTGTCTTGTTTGATTTGTGATCGATCCTTCCTCTGGGAGTTTTGGTGTGATAACAGAGTCTTTTCCTGATTTTTCTGGTGGGAAAACGAACTCCAGGATGTACACTGTTTATCTTTTGTTGTCTTGAATTGTTTTGTTAGCTTAAAGATATTTATTACCATGTTTTGTTAGCTTAAGGATATTTATTACCATGTATCTATTACAACTATTTCAAAGTTACTATTCACTTTAGTCTCATTTTTACTTAACTATATTTTATTATTTCTATATGCTATATTTTACTATATCTACATAGCACCTTATTATTGGTAAATGTTAAATTCATATATGTGAAAGCCAACATTATCATTCACTTATTTATTACATGGGCAATAAAATTTACCAGCTGCTGCAGGTTATGCCATTCTTGCTTGAGCATTGGACCCTTTGGTGTGAATCAATTTCTCAATCTTCAGAACTCAGTTTAGCTCAGGGTATCAAACTAGCCAGGTGACAAACTTTGGAACGTGGCATTTCTGATTTTATGCTTACTTGCACAAATGACTTCTGGGTCTGAAATTATGAATACATGTTGTTTCTGCCTTTCATCTTATGTTCTTGCATCTTCCGCCTGTGGTCAATTTTTACCAGTGAGGGTGAAATACAACTTAATGAACTGATCAGTGAGTAACTCATCTGTGAGTAACTGCTAGCAAGAAATGTCAGGAAGATAATGCTTAAACTGGGAAATAATGCAGCACAAATAGCTGAAGACAGGCTTTACAGCTATCAAGGTGGGGGTTTTTTTCTCTTTTTTTTAGGCCTCTAAATTGTTGGACTTACTTTGCAAATGATGAAGAAATGTGGTTATATGTTTTGCTTTAGCTTGTTTGGAAGCTTGGGGAAAATGCTAGAAATAGAATGTAAAAAGTACAGAAATTGCTGATTCGTGTTGTGAAAATTATGTCAGTGAAGAGGCAACCTGTGCACTTCCCTAAGACAATCTCATGAAGACATTGAGATCACTGTAGCCTGTGGGCTACATGTATTTTTAGCACTCATGCTTTGCTTTTGGTTATAGTTTGTATTTTAGTGTCGTGGTATTGCTGGCAGAATGATTCATCCATTCAAAGCTACATGCTAGCATTTCTCACTTTTCCTTGCTTTTAGATTGTATTGAAAGATAATTACAGTTCTCATACTAAAATTCAATTTGCTCTTAAATTCTGCATTGAATTACAGAACTTTTGGGGTACAGAAGAATTCTATTCTTGCCTTATAATTTCATTCTGACATTTGTGTGCTTCCAGACCAAATTATCTGTAAAATTAAATAAGTACTTTAAGGTGGAGGACATTCAGTTATGCTTCTTCATTAGTTTTCTCTGTCACCCTCAAGAGATGTTATTTTTGATTGGCAATTATGTGTGTAATTACATAGACTGTTACAAACTATATGGGCACCTGGCTCACTAAAACAGATGATCTTGTAGATCCAGCTGTGTATCCATGTGGCTGAACATATTTTGGATGGCTTTTTTTTGTAATGATGGTGGGTGAAAATTAATTCATACTCCTTATGTTAGTTCTGCAGGTATGCTACCTCTCAGCTGTGTACCTTTGAAGTAATAGCATGGATTGCTTTTACCTGATTCAGTCACCCCGATAAGACAATCACAATTTGTCCCCTCAATTGTTCATTAACTTTTAACAAACCAAATATGTTTGACATACTCAGGTCTCATGCAGACAATAGATCGTAAGTGCTAAAGCCCGAATAGGTAAAACCTTTTCTCTCCAGTGATTTTTTTCCTAAAACAGAAAGACCAGGACTTCAGAAATATAACTGTAAAAACTTGTGAGGGGGCAATGCTTGACCCTGAGAGAATGTTTGCAGAGGTATTTCTAAACTTGGATGAGCCAGACAGCAGTGCATAATGGCAGGAGTTGACTTCAATATAATATGCTGTTTTGCAGGGAGAGCAATTCCTCTTGTCATCCAAAAAAATTGACACGTGGGATTTCAGAGGTCCACACTGCAGGTACTGAAGGGATAAACACTTCCAGAAGTGCAGACCTCTGACTGGTATAAGATGTGGTTCAAAATAAGTAATTCATACAGAAAATGCAACACAAAGTTTAAAATAATAGAGGAGAAGAATGCAAAACTGCTACAGAAAGGTCTTAGCTTAAATACTTCTTCCAAAATTACTACATGAATCTTCTATTATCCTGAAATTGTCCTGATTAATTCAGGATGCTTTGCAGGTCATTTTCATTGTCCCCTCACCTGGGAGCCTGCTGGCCTGTGCAGGTGATAGTAAAATGTCAGTTAGAACTGATTGAGGAGTGAAAACGGGGTAAGATGTACGTCTCAGAATGTAAATCCATAAAATTGCCTCTTGGCAAATGCCCTAAAACCAGAAGTTTCTTGCCCACAGGAAATTAAATTTTATCAGGAAATCAAATTTTTTTAAATTATCATCCCAAAAAGAAACCTGATGTCTATCTTATTTTTATCTTCTAGATAAGATATGTGATAAGTGATACTGTTCTAGATGCTCATCTCAGTATTGATCCATATGCCAAGGTTGCCTGTGGTAAGTACAATACAGACAGAAAAACAGATTAATGAAGTACAACATATAATTAATGTTGGTATAATACCTTTTGATCCAAAATTCCTCCAATAGCTGGCTGCCAGTCAAGACTTTCACAGTCAGGACAGAGGTCAACTGTGGCACACCAATTCAGAAGAGAAAGGAAAACAGGAAAAAGGCTGCAAAAAAAAAAATGAACAGAATAAATGAAATACATAGTACTCCAGTGCAAATTAAAGATGATGAAATGTAAGAAGTACACCAGGAGAAGGCGGTGATATCAGGCAAAATGAGGGTTGGCAGGGTGGATGATAATGAGGAATTTAAGAAATCAGGGAAAAAGAGAAGTGTGGCAAGATATATGTCAAAGTGCAGGTCTTCACAGAGTGAGTAGGATGATGCCCTTTGTTCACAGGAAGATAAGCTCATTTGGAAGTGATTCTGATCAAAGTTGCTTGCTTTTTTAATGTGTCTTTCTGTTAGGACTATGCTGTATTCTACATTGATGTTTTCACTAGCAATATCACCAACAGAGGCTGTGAATGTGTTACTGAATTGAAATGAGCTGGGTTGCCACAGAAAAATGGACACAGAAGGGGAATGTGTCTAAAGAGCTTTCCAATTGCAGTAATTTTATTTCTAGAACAAGCCACCGAGGCCATAGTTATAGCGCAGAGGACTAGCTGCATCTCATAAACACAGTGATCTAATAGTTTTCATCTGAAAAATCTCATATGATCTTTGATGCACAGATGTGAGCAGTGGAATGTGAGGGGAGGGTTTAGCATATGTGTTAGACTTGAAGTAGTGTGTATTTCAATATTGCAGGCAGTTATGCTTCCAAAACTGCTGAAAAGTTGAAGATGGTGCGAGAGGACTGCTGAAAAAATGTCAAGGAAAAATATGTGATAAGCGATGTGAAAAACACCAACAGTTTGTCTTACCAAGATAGAAGACTAAGGTGTGACATGATTACGTGCACCTGGTAGATCATGTTGTCGTACCAAACTTTTTTGTGATTGTTTGCTGTATGTTTTTACATAAAACAGAAAAGTTTGGAGATCAGATGGACTCTTGAAACAAACAACAAAATAGAATATTAAATGATCCTGCACAAAATTTGTAATGAATTTGCATAGTTTCTTGCTCCAGGATCTTGTAGAAGCCAAAAGTTTTTGTGGTTGCCAAGGACAACTGGGTGAATTACTGTAACAAAAATATATCAAAGACTGGTGATACCATCTGTTAATAAATTATGTTCCTTTGGCTCCAGGAAGATCCTGAGCTGAAATTCTTGTAGATCAGGGAAGTATTTGGAGAAATAGCCCTATATACTTCATCTGTTCTTATAGACATTTACTGCTGGCCAATGTGAAGACAGGATAATTGGCTATGATGGACCCCCACCACACGCAGGCTTTTAAAGGTTCATATCAGCTGAAGAGAAGAGTGGTTGCACAAAGACCCACATGTATGCTAAGGCCTTACTCTAAGTTTCTCCTCTCCAAAGATTAATCCTTTTTTCATAGAACCATCTCCAGGACCTCTCTGTTCAACTGTAAATTAGTATCAGTAAAATTCTGATATTTTGTACTTTTTCCAGAGTGTGTGGCAAAAACCAGAATGATTTTGCTCTGCGGGGAGATCACATCCAAGGCTATAGTAGATTACCAACAAATTGTAAGAGAGACCCTTAAGAGGATAGCATATGATGACTCTTCCAAAGGTGAGATGCATGGTGTTAATAATACTGATAGTGGGTTCAATCCCTGTATGGGCCATTCACTTGAGAGTTGGACTTGATGATCCTTGTGAGTCCCTTCTGACTCAGAATATTCTATGATTCTCTGTGATTCTCTAATGAGGTCCTACATGTGTTCATTCTTGGGTCTGTTCTGCTTGTGGCCAAAGTCGTGTTTATATAGTCTTCTGAAGAAGAAATGACGTGGGTATCCAGGCCTGGGAGAAAACTCATAGATGTTGTTTGTATATGTATTTCTCAGTGCCTGGTATTGAAGGAGCTATTTTAAGGTGGCATACTTGCAAAAGACTTACTCTTGAAAGTGTCAGATACCTCTTGCTTCTCTGATGCAGAAGTGTTTGCATAATTGTCAGAAGGTGGTTACATCTATAGATTTGTACTATGAAAGCTTTAACACTGATGTTCCTTGTCCTTGGGGTGCATAAGCCTGTGACACTGGAAGTTCACATCAAGAGAGTTCTTTATGTATTCTTAACATGTATCCCAGAAGAGTTTCCTTTCAGCAGTTGAACCACTTACATGACCAATCCCCTTCAGTCTCCCCTCCCCATGTGTGATATATACTTTTTTTCTCTAATTCAATCAAACTCTAGAACATACTACAAGAAAACTGAGTACCAGTTTCTGGTAATATTTTCCACACTCTTCTCCCAGGTTTAGTACCCAAATGGTTTGAACCCTAGCCATAATAAGCAATATTATGATAAGCAATATCATAACAAGCATAACAAGCTTTGGTGGACTAGCTTGCAGGATTACACTTACCTGGTCAGTTTTAAGAATTCAAGTTTGAGCTAATAGCACTAATCTACCCGCATCCTGAAGCTGTTGTATAAATGTGCTGATTGTCTGCCTCTGCTAGCAACAAAAAATGTAGTCTAGGAAGCTTAGAATTTTAGCACTTTTAGCCAAGACAACTAGATAATCTTTAAAAACTTTTCCAGCAATTTATTAACTCTCAGGAATGTATGAGCTAACTTTACAGAACTCCCTTCACGAGGACTGGACTATAACACTTGTACAGTTTTATTGGCCCTAGAACAACAGTGTAAAGAGATCAAGCATGCTATTTCCCATGGCAAGACTGATGATGACATTGGAGCAGGGGATCAGGTAATTCCGGGCACTTACTCGAGTCTAGTTTATGCACAAGCAGTTACAATTACAATGGACCAGAGACTAACCCTAAAAGCTATTGTGCAAATTGCAAGAATCAGCAGCTGAACACTGTGCACTCTCTTAATCAACAGAAGTGTGAAAATGTACCACCGCCTTCACCAGTTCCAAGGAAAAGCCGTATTCAGTGGCCTTAACGGGAGAGAGTTGCAACCAAGGTTTTTGTCAGTCGATCAGTTTCTGATCTTTCAAGTCCTTTGGTTAGCCTGGCAACACTTTCTATGTCATGTGTGGGGAGAAGACTGAGTAGTCTTGATGAGCTTTATGAAGCCTTTGCAGTGGATTCTCATGTATATTTAAGGCAGAGCCATTCTTGGGAACCAGCCCCTGTTGTGGCTGTGATTCTTGCACATAAGTGTTATTTCAGGCTGGTTTTACGTCAGAGGGTATTAACTCTGCATGTTACTGCTGTCTCTTGCTAAGCTTAGGTGATTTTAAAGTACATGACAGGTGCAGAAATGGAAAGAGAACACGAAAATGAGTGGCTTATTTCCCCATTTTCCAAAGCAGTTCCTTGATTTTCAGTGTAGGGTTTGACGTTTGGCTATGCCACTTATGAAACTGAGGAATGTGTGCCCTTAACAGTCCTCCTGGCACACAAACTGACTGCAAGCATAAGGGCTCTGGAACGGAATGGAACATGGCCCTAGGTTAGACCAGATGGGAAAACACAGGTTCGTAACAGATGTATAAAGTGTGAGGGTGACAAACAATGGAAATAATTTACCCTGTCTGCTACTATATTAGAATTTATGTTTGTCAAAAATGGTGCTGTCATTCTCATGTTCCAAGGTGTTGTGAGTTTCATAAGGTACATTTTACATAGCAGATATGGTTTGTTTAAACTGTTCTATCAGTGTGTCAGCAGGTCTCTTCAAAACAATACTTGTATTTTCCTTGTTTTCCCCTGGAGATCAAGAACATTAACAAATTACCAACAATCAGGTTTGGGTTTTTTCCTGAATAAATATCAGCTACTGACAGCTGTGTCGCAGAGCTGAGTGGATGAATCACTGAGCCTACTATAAGAGTGATGCACTTTGACTGTCTCAAAGACAGTAAATTCTCTGTCGTCTGGCCTGTGAAATCTGCAGGAAAGGAAAGGAAAAACACATATGTGGCATTCTCAGCACAGCAAAGTGTTTTAGTCTTAATTTCTGTTATTTAATGTGGATGAACTGTGTTGAGTTATACTGCTGCTGTTGTTGCAGTACAACATGGATTGTGTCCCTGTCTCTTGCCAGGAGTGTATAGAACATGTGAACAGGCTGATTTCTTTATGATGTATCCATTCAAGTATGTTTGAGGAGTAGAAAAGTAGAGAGACCACTTTAGTCTGTAAGAAAACAGATACTAAGGATGGAACAATGTCAGTTTATATTTGCATGTGCATAAAAGCTATATTAAATGGAGCAAAGGATACAGCCTATCATATGATCTACAGTTGTTCATTTTAGCAGGGTTATCCAAAATTTTTTTTGGCTTTACATTGCTAATCCATAATTTCAAGTTATGTTAACATACCAAACCAGATTGATTTTAACATCAACTGCTAAAATCATAAGATTTTGTAGCTTTCTTATTGTTATTTTGCTTCTCTGTGACACTACATCATTTTTCATCCCATTTCCCTTCATGTGTTTATTTTTAGCTGCAGAAAAAAACCTCTGAGGTCCATTTCCAGCTTTCAGACTGGTGCTTTTGGTCTTGAATTTTCACCTTCCTGGTTTTTTTTCCTCACTTGGTCACAATGGAATACAAGGAGTGTAATGGTGCACTGGAGCCCATCCAAGTGCACACACTCATGATTTCTGTAAATCATGTGCCAGACATACCACTACAACAAATACAGAACAAGTTAATGGAGAAAGTTGTTTAAAAAGTCATTCCAGAGGGGTATCTTGATGAGGGCACCATTAATCATCTCCTTCCAAGTGAAAAGTTTGTAGAAGGTGGTCCTAAGGTATGGTACTTTGAAAAAAGACAGCCTGTGCAGACTTGGGTACCACTTCACCATGTGCTTGTAAATGTTCTCTTGAACAACAGTGCAATGGACCAGTATACCTTTAACCAAAAAGTCTTTGCATATTTAAGGAAGCTTCAGTCAATTTCTACTGGAGCTTTCCTACTGGACAGCTGTCATCTAAACTGAAGCTATACTTGCTTGGACAGCCACATGTACACATTCTTGGATCTTTGTCTTGCTTCCAGAACGTATTTTAAATAAGCAAAAGCTGATTCTTGAGTTATGTACTAAAATGGCTGGCTGGAAGTATCTCTTCACTTTCACAATAAAAATCAAAACCAGAAATAACAATAGATCTAATATGTACACTGAAATTATTCGTAAAGCTGAACCAATTTCAAGGGAGACTTAACATATTAAGTACTATAAGTAATATATAAGTCATTAGAATTTGACATACACTCTGCTTTCCAGGTGTTGGCATTAGATTAGAAGGTCATTGCTATGACAATTGCTATACAAATCTAATTTGTATAAAGAGTTCGTAGGGATTAAAACTACTAGGTGTGCTTTTGATCACACTGAGGTGATGTAGGGATACCACTTCCATTGAGAAATAAATGTTGGCTTTGCTCCCATATTACTTATTTTGAGATTTAAAAATAGAGGATTAATGGAGTTTATCTTCTTTCAGAATGGAATTTCTCAGCATTCAGAAGTTAATTTATCAGCATTTAGTTGCCAGCTTTGTTAATCTAACAGAGAGACAGTAATTCTCTGCTGGTTGAGCAAGTTGGATCAGCTCATCAAGTTGGAGGCAGACAAAAGTCTATGCAAGAGGGTGGGACCATTATCAGGGGCACAGGAAGGAAGGAAGAAGAAAGAAGAGTAGTATCACTTGTGTCACTACTGAACTGTTCATGTGAACAGAGCTGGAATTGCTCAGTACTCTTATGCTGACAACATTGATCTGCAGTTCCGTGAAGCCCCTGATTCCCATTGAGTATGTGTATCTAAGTGAAGCTTGTTAACCTTTTAGCTCATATGTGATCTGTTTTTGTCTCTCTAAATTCTTGACCTCCATAAAAGTGTTGCTGAGTGAAGACTTTGACCAGTAATGCAAAAGTGGTGTTTCATAATTGCTGATTTGAAGGGAGCATTCTTTTTGTCATGTTTACAGTTGTGCTGCCTTGTTAAATGCTTTCAAAAGTGACTGCAGACCAGACGGCTTAGTATGTTTCTGAAAAGTACTCCAGCCATGTAGAGAATTCTTTCATTAAACAGTTGCATGGGAATGTGAACACTGTGGACAGAGTCATATATGTGGCAAATACAAAACAAAGCTGTACTCAATAACCTAATATGGGATTGGATGAGCTACTGTGTCACGTGAATACATTTAGTTATTTGTCCTTCAGGCTGATGCTGAACTGACTGGCCAGAAGATCATTGTTGATACATATGGAGGCTGGGGAGCCCATGGTGGAGGTGCATTTTCTGGAAAAGATCCCTCAAAAGTTGATTGTTCGGCAGCATATGCAGCTGGCTGGATTGCAAAATCTCTGGGGAAAGCTGGTCTCTGTAAAAGAGTATTATTCTAGGTAAGAGCAACCGTAAAACTAATACACCAAATTCTGGAAGAGAAATTCTGTCTCAGAGTACATACTACCATCACAGCCTCGCTACAGCTTCAGAAGATCATTTCTCACAGTAGAATGGGGTCCAGAAATTTTTAAGGAGGCTTGTGAGGGATGTCAAAGACATAGGCCAGGATGGTCTTGAAACAAGGAGTGTGTTCTCAGTGATATCCTTTCTCCAACTCACTTGTCATCCCAGGTTTAGGTACTTCTTTGCATCATCCTTGCTTTTTTAGCAAGCCTAGTGATGCTCTGCACACAACTGCACACACAGCACCCTGGCCTGGGTTGCACAGCACATTACAGTTATGGTAACATTGCCTAGATGTAGTTGTGCAACTTGCTGTACTATATGGTCATACTGGTTGTAATTTAATACATTTTAAGCCGCATTTGAAACTACTTTAATTTGTTCCTAGTATTCTGCTATGGTGTGAGGCGTGACTAAAAGCAAAATTCAATTACAGAGTTTAAAACAAGAACAACTTTCCTTAGACTTACATGCTCAGAAAAAAAAATGCACTTCCCTTCTTGTGCATGAATTTTTTTGACTACTAAGTCAAAGAAGTAGAAAAAGGTATTTTATTGACATCTTGGCAGTTTCACCATTAAACATGTGTTGTATTAAGTAAAAAAATCCGGGATGGGTTTTGGGGTCCGCAGTCTTCCCAAAGGCGCGGCGCGTGTCCAGCAGTGCCTGATGGATTCGGCGGTGCACACACACACACACACACACACACACACACACACGTGTACTTAGTTGAGGCAAAGAGTCGGAGGGGTTCTCCCTATGTGTTCCACAAAATAGGTTTATTCCATGAATCGTCAGGGAACGAGAGAACCCAGAACGATGGAGGGGTCAGGGTTTTATCTCAGGGGCGGTGGGGGCGGAGAGACAACAGAGACCAATGGGTTGAGGGTTGGGGGGCCGGAGAGAAGGCGGGGTAATACAACTTCCACCCATAGGGGTAAATGAGGGAAGGAGCAGGGTACAAGAATAAATGGGATGCCAAGTAAGGTAGAACACTCTAGAACTGAACCTTATAAGGGAACAAGGAGTAACAGGCTGCTCGATCACTCCTGTGGCTGGCTCAAACACTGCAGTAATTCTCTGCTGCAGGCTCAGTCACCTCTACAAACATGGACCCAATGTGACTATTTTACAGTGAGGTATACCTAGGCAGTTTGCAATACTAGTTTATTAACAAATACGTGTTCTGAGTAGCTGCTATGTAATAAGCAATTACATAACATTTAATAAGTAAGTAAAATGTAGCAGCAATCTGGCTGGTGTTTTGCTGAAGAGATGTGTTTAAAACCTTTTACTTTCTCTATGCACCAGAGGAGAAGTCCATGGGATGTGATTATAACCAATGACATAGTATCCAGACGCCCGAATTAGGAACAAGGCTGCTTGCTTCAGATGTTGTGCATATGTTTGATACCTGATAGTTTGCAGTTAGTCGAGAAAAGTGGAGATTGGGAATAAACCAAGCACAAATTAAGTGTTGGTTACCAAATTATTGACAATTTTTGTTTCTGAGAGGACAAAAGAGAAACTTCTGATTTCTTGGTATGCACATTTTGAGTGTGATTTTTTAAAATCTACATTACTGTCTTTATTTTTGAGTTAGGTGTGAATGTTGCTATTCCAGTAATTCTCAAAAACCCTCCTTAGATACCTGAATCTGTTTGTAGACAAGGCAAGATTGATCTTTTTAAAAGCAAATCATATAGATCTCAGATACTAGGAATGAAGATAAAATGGGAAGATATGAGACCAGAAAAGCCAGCGTCCTTTGAAGTCATGGAAGGCTGGATTAAAGATTAACAAAAGGAAAAATGTATCAAGTGGAAATGCAAAGGTGATTTTGGCCCATTAATCTCTGTGTGCTACACTGAGACCTTGTCAGCCTTCACTGAGGCAGACAACTGAGTTGTGTCTCCTATTCCATCCTAACCATCTCTCATAACAAAAGGACAAAATGGATAATAGAGGTAAGTGCAGTCTAATTAGCTGTATATTAACACAATATTATTTAGTGTTATATAGAAGAGTCAGTTTATTAGTTAATGGCAAACAGACACCAGAATCTCATAATTGGCTAAGGGGAAGATAGTCATGATTAGGACAGTTTCTAAAAAAACCCAGTTCTTGGTTTCAAAGATGCATATAGACAGAACTGAGCCACTGGACTATTACTTCTTGAAATTCGTAGAAAGCAGACATATTGAGGAAGACTAGTGAAAGCCGCAGAATGGTTTGCGTTGCTTGGTGACATTCAGTCAAAACATATTTTCACCCAAATAAACCACAATGGTAGAAAATTAAGTGTATATTAGCCTATACTACCACAAGGCTGTATTTTGGGAAGGGGACTGAATTATAAGGGAAAATACATTTCGGGAGAACTGGTCAGTGCTGTGCTGTCCAGTGTTGTGGTGAAAAGAAGCTAGCATGATTCTTGGATGTCAGAAAGGAGATGTAGAGCTACACTTCCCGGGTTACTTTGTTTCTGATAGCTGTGTTTTACAAAGTACATGGCAATATTGCATAAAGTTCTAGGGAGTGCATGGAAGTAACTCCCTCTGAGGAAGAAAGTCTGTTAATGCTTTAGAAATGTAAAGCTTTTCCCCATCTTGTCCTAGATAATATTTTCTCTGCCTCAGAAAAGAAAAAAACCAACCCAAAACATAAATATTTGTAGAATGCAGTCTCCAGTCGCAAAGGTATGAAATCTTTGTGTCTAGCTGAAA
The DNA here is from genome assembly GCA_018881555.1 of Amblyornis subalaris. Lineage (NCBI taxonomy): Eukaryota > Metazoa > Chordata > Aves > Passeriformes > Ptilonorhynchidae > Amblyornis > Amblyornis subalaris. The sequence goes on from JACAXG010000215.1 coordinate 360,690, forward strand.
TTGAAGGATGAAGAATGGCAGTACCTGAGGATGACTAGAAGTACTTCTTTTGTTTTAGACAAATGACCTCTATGTCTGATATTTGACCAGGCTGAACATCCTCTGACAAAAATATAATTTTCTAACATGAAAGACATACACCAAAAAGATATCTCCTAGCTTTCTTTATGGAGACTAGATATTAATAAACTCTAACCTAATACATATGATAAGCCTTTCCTTTCTCTTAAGCAAAAGCAGGAAGGACTGTGTTAACTGTATTTGGGTTGTATGCTTGTGTTCTACAGCTCTTATATGCCATCGGTCTCAGTCACCCGCTTGCCCATCTCAGTGTTTCATTGTGGAACATCAGATGGATCTGAAGAAGAACTGCCTGAAATTGTCCAGAAAAACTTTGATCTATGTGGCATAATAAGACACGGACTCTGACTACCGATCAAAGACATTTATTGTTGTCAGTGTTTCGTTTTTGTAGAGACATAGAGAGTGAGCTTCTCATATAGAGACAATGAGCTGCTCAGTATTTTTACAGTTCCTCTTGGCACTTAAGCAAAAGACATGCAGTTTGATACAATATATTGAGCAAGTTTCCAATATGATAAACAAGCTAGTAACTTCTAAACCAGATGTTTGCTGTTCCCACAACAAGTTTTGCTGACAGCTCTGTGTTCTTGTTTCACTGCTCATCCTTCCCAAGGTTTCTTGCCAACAAGGGAGACTATATCCCCTGACTGTCCTGTCCCTAAATACACATCTTTCCCCATGGATATACACCTTGGAGCTATTATAAGGTTTGTGTGATATTAGTATTTACTGTATGGAATCATATTTTTAATGCTTTCTGTGAGAGTTTAATTATCTGGCTCACAACATCAAGTCACATTCATCATAAATCTCTAATTGATATAATTTCTGCTCTTCTCACCCAGTACAACATACAAGGACCAATTGATAAATCTGGTCACAAAATGCACTGAATAAGTAAGATCCGCCTAAATTAAGCCGTGTGTATCTACCAGTAACCCTGGTAGTGAGCTATGTTGCAATTCATTAGCCAGGTGGTAGTGTGCTTGGTAAAGTAGAATTAAACTTTAACATTAGACATAGTTAGGCTTTCCAGTCTGTTTACAGGGTGTGTAAGGCTCCAAATCTCTGCCTTATCTGAAGGGCAACAGAAATACCGGCTCTTTCTGAAAGAAGTATTGAGCTGAGTCTCTGTGCCTTTGATATTCAGGTGGCAACAACTTACGAGACAGCTGCCAGAAGATGGAAAGGCTCTGGTTCTTTCCATGTCACAAGAAATCCCATTGAAATGAGTAGGACATTAGGTGCTGTAATCTGCTCTTGCACATGCACAGAAGCTTGGTGTCACCCTACCACAAGAGTGGCAGTACGGTGTTTACTCTTGCTCTTATAGGGATATTGGCCATTAGACCAGAAGAGAAAAGAACACCCTAGAGTGACTGGCTTCTTCATGATGTGTCAACACAACCTACTTTCTGCAGCAGAAAAACTGAATACAGAGAGCCTGTCTCTAGTTGTCATGCAGTCTTGTGCAGCCTATTTGGAGTCAACTAAACTTAACTAAAAAGGAATCCAGGTTTCTTAAGTGTTCTCTTAAGACCTGAACTATTGTAATGAAACTATTGTAATTGAACAATTGTATAAATTTAAAAACCAGAACAAGGATAGCTATGACACGAACTGTCTTGAAGTGAAAATTCAGTTGTTATCAGAAGTGCCAGTGAGGCTACCATGCAATCAGAGAGGACATGCAAACCCAAACCTATTAACATTACATTTTGCAGCCCACCATTTCTGGAATATTTCTGGACCTGAGAAGGCAGGTCTTTTAGACAAATATAATCCTTACATTTAAAGAAGCATGGGAATTACTCTTTTCTTTGAGAGAAGAAAGGGCTGGAGGAGAAAAGCAGATCAGCACTTGTCCTTATCAGCAATTACCCACCTACATTCCAGTGAGCTATAATTTGACCCTAGCATTTTTCACTGATTTTCTCCAGTTTGTGACTAATTCATATGATTCTTTATGTTAAGAATCATAATAATCATAATATGTTCTTAATGTTAAACATTAAGGCAGCAGAGCTTCTTGCCTTTTTGTAGTATGGCTTCCTGAGACCTGCATATCTTGACTGAGGGAAAAAAATGTCAATGTATTAGTGAACAGGAAGTCTCTTTTTTTCTCTTAAAAAGGAAATACTTTTCTGACAAGCTGTATCAATGTTCTGCCAGTGTGGTCAGCCCTTTGCATTCATTTTCAGAGTATGCAATATATATGCTGAGAGCCGAGCTGACATAACTTTAATAATCAGAGATAATGCAAGGCATTATGGCAACTTCTATTGATAAGTAATGTTTTCCCAGTGTTATCAGGTCACAAATACAATCAAAACTGTTCTTTAGCTTTCTCATTATGGCAGTTCATTGCTAATAATTTGTGTGGTGGTTCCCAGACACTTATTTTGATTTGTTGTATTAAAAAATGCTGCATTTTAAAAATACACTATCATAATCCTGGAAGTGGTGAAGGCTGAAGGAAAGAAAGAAAGAAAGGAGGAAAACCCATAAACACCATTGAGTGAATATTTCCTTGTTAAACATCACCTCACCATATTTAAAATCCTATATACGGTGCTGGCTGTCCATTCTAATCAACTATTCTTTGATGTACTTCCTGATGTCTCACTTTTCATTTGAGCCAGCAGTCAAATTTCAAAGGCTTTTGGCTCAGGGTCTAGCACAAATGACTCCTACAGTAGCCATTGCAGCATGTGATCACATTGCACAAAATATTACTTGAAACAAGACTTAGCTGCTCTACATCATAAATGTGCACATAGCTGCAAGAATGTGGAAATCCCTTTACCATCTGAAATACATTGATTATCCTGTTAGTATTTGTACTTCTTTCCTTATTTTGTTATTTCTGCACCCATCTTCCCTCCAGCAGTTTACAATATGAATCGTCTATTTTAAGTGTGCTTTCAAAGATAATTAAAGCAAGACAATACCAAACAGAAGAAAGCCCAAACAGATGAAAATGCTTCAGGTCTTTCATGAAATAAAGAGAAACTCCTGTGTGGATACCTGTAGCTAACCATTTAGTCCAGCTGCAATCCACTATATTATGTAGGCTAAAAGGCAATAAGCATGACTTGCATCTTCATGACGATGCATCTAGTCATAATCCTGTCATGTTAAGCTCTATTCTAAATAGTGATTTTTGTTTCTCTACATAAGCAGTTAAACCTCCACAGTTACTTAGTTTCATCATCTTTGGCACCTTCTTTTGAGATAATTGTCTTTCCCCCACAGTACCATTAGAGAATATTCTATATAACACTTGAAATAACAGAAAACACATTGATGCTTGCCCAGGTATAGCTGAACTTTCTTCTGTTTAAAATGCTTCTGGACTGTAATGTTTATAAAGACTAACTGCATACTTACCCCATCTCTTAGACATTGGAGGAAATCTGACTATTTCTAGACACTTTAAAATTAAAATTATAAGCTCACTATTTTTCGTTCTGTAAATGTGGGGAAAGAAACAACACCTAGGTTTCATTGTCTTCCAGGGAAGATACTGGTTATCCCTCTGATGTGTCTAGATCACAATATACATTGGAGTACAGTTAAGTGTAAGACTGTTGTTTTCGTTTAGGGAGCTGGATTTGAAGAGGCCAATCTATCAAAAAACAGCATGCTATGGGCACTTTGGAAGAGAAGAATTTACATGGGAAATACCTAAAAAGCTTGTGGTTTAAGCTTTTCAGAATGTTTCATGTTACCGACATGTGGTTTAATAATCAGATAAAATTTCAAGCAATGGAAGAAAAGACTATCTACTTTTTTAACAGACATCCTGTAGTTCACACATATTCTGAAAATTATTTGTATTTGATTTCTAACTTTGAGAGTGGCCTTACACTTCTAATACACTTAGTGCTATGTAAGACGGTACTCAGCTTTATCTTTGGTAACACGTGTATAGTTTTTGACTGTGATCAGACATTAAGATGATTGTGGATATCGATGCCATTCCTGTTCTGCCAGGGAAGTCTGCTATTGCTTACACAATTAACTTTGTACTGAACTGCTATTTCTTACACAATTAACTTTGTACTGAACTGAATGAAGTTGCTGAGGTAACTTCAAGAACTCCCTGTGAGAGGAGAGCAGAAATAGCACAAATTGCCGTAATTATTTGGGCCAGAATCTCCATGACTACAGCTTTAGTTAAGGTGCTTCAGTTATATTTAAACAAATTAGTAAGAATACCCATTTCTGAACATTGGTCATTGTAACCCTAAATACACCTGGCTATGAGGTAGTGTTATTTGTTTGCTTCTAACATTATAGTTTTGTAGATGTATCTGTGAAAATTGATGAATTCCTATGTTGTAATTCTTTTCTTCATTTATAGTTATTCTCTCAAACTAGAATTTTCCATGTCTGCGTGAATTGGAATTGGTTGTATAAATTCTCAATTAAGTTTGATGTTAAAAAAAGTAAAAAAACACTTGGAGGACATGACTTGCCTTTTACTTTTCTGGCTAAAAGCATAAAATGGAGAGAGAGTATTCAAAATCATTTAGCTTCTCTTCAAGGCCTAGTGGATGAAAGTGTTTGTATATGGAAAATAGCAATTCTGGCAAACAAATTTATCATTAAATCGGTAACTAAGACAGAGTCCTGGAATCCTACAACTGCTCTAATACCAGGGAATGTTAATAGACAACAAAGCAACATGGCTACCTCACACCTGTTAAGCGGAAAAAAAAAGTCTTCAGTGGTAAATTTGACCAAATGCAAGTAGCTGATTATATCATTAGTCTTGAGCAAGTTTTAAAAAGCTTCTTCCCTTCATGCAAAGACTGATCAATCCACTGCTCCTTTGACAGGCCAGAGCTGAAGTGAGGTCATAGTACAGCTGTACCTGCACCTTACCTGTCCTGGTACAGTTAACCCGATCTAGCACGGTAGTGCTGCAGTCAGTCCTTGTGACGTATATATGAGGTGCTTTCTTCTTCCATAAGAAAACAAAATTAATTTCTGCAATTCTTCTGTGGGCATTTTTTGCAGTTTTTATATTTAATGACAAATTTTCCTTTTTATCACAGGATTCTGGACCCTCTCGTTGCCTGAAAATAATCCAGTTTAGTTTGCATATGGCAATCTAGTTGTAAAACATATCATTAACCTTTATTAAAATTTGTTCAAATTGGTATTGTCTAAGAAATAGTAATGTAGCTTGCTAATTCTGAAATGTCAGAATAACTTCCACTTTTAGTAATATAGGGGTACAATGTTAAAATGGCAAGGGATTGCAGAGATCATTACACAGTAAAATGACTATAATGACCTTTTGAAAGAATGTTCAGTAAATGGGCATATAGCTTCAATTTTACTGCTATCTCGATTACAGCTAGTGTCAATCTTCCTGTCATAATACTTCACCCTTCCAAAGTGAAGTAGTGATGCTTTGGTTCTCACAGAAGAAGAGCATTTTGATAAAAAGTCTTTTGTTTAATTAAAGAGGAAATTATTTGTTCAATGGAGGTCTCTGTTAATCACAGCTTATCATCAAACAAGCAAACAAGTAAACCAACACCACCCCAAAACCCCACAGTGTATTTCAGACAGTGAGAACACGTTCCTGCAACACTTCTTTCACCTTGCTTTCTGGCTTTGAAGTTAAAGACCTTTTCTTCAAGGAGTTGGATAGACTCCAAGTCTTTCTTTCCCTTGCCATTGATTGGTGTTTCGAAGTAGCCAGGAGCACCAACTGCAGAAGAAATCCCTAACTACAGATTGGAACAGGTACAGTGTACATTCAATCTCCAGAGACCCTGTCTACAAATTTCACCTAGTTTTCTAATAACTAGTAAATTAATTTTATTTACACAGGGTACCTAATTTGCCCTATATAAAATTTTACTGACGAAGAGCAAAAAGACATGCTTTGTTTGAAACCAGCAAACAGAGAAAAGATACCTCTGCTAAGTTTGTAGCGTCTAATCTAAAGCTAGAGACAAAATTATTGCTCCACAAAACCAGTAAAGTAATTGAAGTGGGTTTTTTTTGATTGGTTGGCATATTTTCCTATTATCATTCTAGAAATGAATAACTTAAACTAGAACCTCAACTCTAAAAAAGGGTTCCCAAATCAGACATAAGCATCAAGATGGCAGTTATTGCTGAAAATTTAGCTAAATTAGAATGTAGCATACATACTAAGGGACATACAGAGATCAACTGAAATGTCTTTATTTCCAAATGTTTCAACTCTTACTTTATTAACCTTGTTATTTTAATATAAAATGAACAGGCTTTTATTTAAAATATGTGGCTAGAGTATGTTATAAAAATCTCCTAACATATAGCAGGTCACAATCTGCGTAAGAAAAAACTGCACATCAGAAGAACACAACAGTTTATGCATTGTGTTTTGCAACTTCATCCAAAGTAGCAGGCTGACAGATATTTAGCTAATACAAAAAGCTACATGAATGAAAAGTTTGTACTGCACAAAATTACTTGGGTGTAACGCAGAGGTACCAGTGGCTGTTTTAAACCACAATATTTTCAAAGAGTGAGTTTGGATGGGCAGTTCCCAAAGCTGGTGATTCTTGCTGGATTATGTGAGGCAGAATTAAGCTGAAATCTTTCAAAAAGGTACAGTTTCACTCAAACCTAGACTAGCCAATTAGGAAAGAAAATGAATGGACAAAAGTGCCAGCTTGGCTCTGAAAGTACCTTTGGTATATTTCTGATCTCAGAAGAAATGGAAGGCCTCTGCATGCAAATTGAAGATATTAAATTAAGAATGGTCAAGCCTCTTCTCTTTGTTTTGTGTGAGCTTTAGCTTTAAGACTCATTCTTTTGGAGTATATCACAAGAGCAGTTACACTAAAAAGTACAAACATTGAAGAAATATTTAATCTTCCTTCTGAGATGTACTTCTAAAATAGATTTTCAGCTGTGCTGAACCTAAGGAACCTTATCTAGAGCTATGGAGACATTATTATGTGTGCCATTTTTCTAGTTATATTTCGAGTAAATGTTATGTAGAGAAATGCAAAGTAGAATGCTAATTAATTCCTATTTAATTAATTTAATCCCTAAGAAGCTGAAAGCAATCACTGGAATGGAAATTAAAGTGCTATCTTTACTACATGCTGATAGACAGAATGAACTTTTCATTTAATAATTCCCCAGTTTATGGTTCTGCACTGCCTTGACCTTAAGACACAAGAGGAAATCCCTTCTTTACCACCTTCCCCACACAAGATTTTTGGCCAGAATGTTTTGTGGCGCATTCTGGGTGAAGCTGTAGAAGAAAGAGGGCTAGATGAGAGTTAAAATGGGAAGGCTGGAGCAGAGCTTTTTAATCAGGAGCTCAAGCATCCCACAGCAGTCCAGTGTGGTGGTCAGAACTGGGATGCAAACTAGTAACAGATGGCACAACCTTGTTTTCCTCTGCTTTTCAACAGAAACTGTGCCAGCATGTAAATGGATAAGCCTTACTGCCTTTAACAACTTAAAAAAAAAAAATCCATAGGCCTCTCAAGCAGTATAAATAAAAATCATACATTACTTTTTCTGACCAAGTACTCTTAAAAACTGGAGCATTTTACCACACTTTTGCCTCAGCAGTAAATGAAAAGGTCAGCCCCCACCACTACAGAGCCTTCTAGACAGCAGTGCACATTTCAAACCGTATCTCACTGAGGGATCTGCTTGACCTCTCCAATATGGTTCTGGATATTTAAAAGCACAGGTCAGTAAAATATTACCCAGGCATTCTTTTAAACTTTTTTAATCCAGAAAAGCTACCTTCACATCAAGGCTCTCCTATCTTACCTGCAGTAGTTGCAGTGCCAAATCCATCCTGATTTTTTCAAATGTAATGTTCCTGCTGCCTATCCTACGTTTTTTCTTATACTTCCCTCATGTGTAACAGATAATTTCTGCTCCTGCAATCTTTCTTAGGGCAAGCTCCCACTGTAAGCTATGACTGACCTATTTCAGCAATTTCAAGCAACAATTGGTTGAGCTTTTAGTATCAAACCTCACATTTGGTGCCTACCTGCACATAATTTTTGGATTGGAATTTTGATTATTTGTGCTAAGAGCCTTTCTCAACAGTCAAATCTCTTCCATAAGTAGTAAACCCGTAATAAATTTTAAATACAATCCGTTTTCCTGGGTGGAATTTTATTTGCTAATTTTTATGCAATAAAAATGTACACATTGATATAGAATCAAGATTCTCACATAATATATTTAATGGCATTTCAATCAGGCATGCTGCTGCTGAAAGAAATAAAGTCCTGCTGCCTTGTCATCCTCAGCTGTTTCTTCTGGCTTTGGGACATCCCTTCTGCGCTGAGATAAATGTGAGGCTTAGCAGTGAAACAGTCGGGAATTTTAGCATGGCATTAAAGCTGGTAAGCAAAAAATCCACAAAAACCCAAATATTCAACAGAGGTAATTTTAGCCCAGGTCACTCTGTCTGTTAGTGAAGTTAAATGAAGACTGAGGTTTCTGATGTAAGTTGAAGTAAGATTTAGTTGCTTCATATTCCATCTATGACAGAGTCTTCCTTTTGGGAATAAAAAAGCTACTAAAATAAAATCTGGACCTTCAAACACAGAAGGATTGCTTCTGTGGTTCCTTATAAAAGTTCCAGTGCCTTTTATGAGTGAGTCTTTGAAAGGGAAGATGCCGGTGAATGATAATTTCAGCTTTTGCCTGAAAAAAAAATTGGAAAAGTCAGAAACCAAAACAGGACTGAAGGTAGGATGCTCCTGCAGGTAGGAATTTCCTGCAAAGAAGTGATGGTGGTGTGATTTACTGTAACAAAGGAAGTTTTCTTGCAGGAAGAATTAAAAAATAGCAGCTGACCTCTGCTACAGATAGAAGGATGTTCTCTATTATAATCTGACTTTTACAGTTTAATTTTTTTAAAATTAAAGATATAAAAACATAGGATCTCCATACAAATCTACCAGCCTTTAAGATCACACTTCTTAACTGATAAAGCGTTACAGAACAAGTGAGGTAATGACAAGAGGCCATGCCCCTGTAATTTACACAGAGCACGAAGGACAGCAAGTTCTTAAGTTTATGGAAGTACATTGAGAAATACAACTTTAAAATATTTAACTATTCGTCTGTGCAGGAGAAAGTAGCCATGGCCACCTGAAATCTTACAGAATTTGGGGATGTCTGGGGTCGTCTCAAAGTGATGGCAGCAGGCAGGGTGCACAGAGTAAAGACTGACCTTCTGAAGGGGAATCCTGACTATCGGTATTATTTCTGAAGAAAAGGCTTGGACACAAGCCTTGCTTCTAGTGATCTGCTGTCCCAGGTCATACAGCCTTATTCCGTAAAGGGGTTTACCGGTTCGGGATCTGCCGTTTAAACACACGGAGGAATCAGCCTGGCCCCTGAAAACGGAGGCTGATGCTCTCTATGGATACAGCAATGCTCAACATTCGTGTGACACACCGAAAGGGCTCCACCACCACGTCCTCCCGTGCGTCCCGGTGCCGGCAGTGGGGGTGCAGGGAGGGCAGCGGCTGCCCCGTCAGGGTTGGGGGGAAAAGGGACAGACGGGGAAGATCCCGAGGGCAGAGGAACAGTGGAAGGACGGCAGCAGTGTTCTGTGGGAAAAGCGCAGGTGCTGCCCAGGCGCCAGCTGTGCCGGCGGACAGGAGGCACCTTCACCTCTCGCCGACTGCCAACCCGAGTGTTAACACGGGGAAACATCCTGCTGCCGGGGGAATAGCGTCTCTTCCTGTGGGGGAAACGGCGCGGGCAGGGCGGCAAGGCGAGCTCCGCGCGTCGCCCGCGGCCGCCGGGAGCGAGAGCTGGGGGTAGAGCCGGGAGCGGGGGTGGGGCTGGGAGCAGAAGCCGGGAGCGGGAGCAGAAGGCGGGAGCGGGGCGGGGCCGGCAGGCGGGCTACGGCGGGCGGGCGGGCGGCACCGGGAGCGCGTAAATGACGCAGTGCTCCCGGAAGCTGCCCGGAGCTGAGGGGAAGGGCGGCTGAGGAGAAGGCGGAGGAGGCAGGCGGGCTCTCGCTGCGGCTGTCGGTAGCTCGGCAGAGCTCTCCGACTCCATCCCACCTCACTTCCATCCCTTTCCGTCCCGTCCCGTCCCGTCCCATCCCATCCCATTCTATTCCATTCCTACGCGCCCGGCCGCCGCCGGGCAGTGCCTGCCGGGGGCCATGTCGCTCTTCCAGTCCGCCCTGGACTTCCTGGCGGGCCCCGGCTCCCTGGGAGCCGCCAGCCGCGACCAGAACGATTTCGTGGGGCAGACGGTGGAGATGGGCGAGATGAAGCTCCGCATCAAGCGGGTCATCGCCGAGGGTAAGAGCGGGCGGCGGCAGGGCCGGGTCATGCGGGGCGGACGCCGGCGCTGCCGGGCTGGGATGGGCTTCCCCGCGGGCCTCCCGCTCCCCTTTTCCCCGTCTCCCATTCCCAGGCCAGGAGGGTTTCCTCCTTGGAGGCCGCGCCCGGGCGGGGGCGGGCGGGCGGCGGCCGGGCCGGCGGTTCCGGCCTCTCGGAAGGGCTGACCGTGCCCGTGCCGCCGCGCTCCCCGGGCGAGGGGCGAATGTCCACAGCACGGGGCGACGGCCTTCCGGAGGGCCGGGTGGCGGAGCAGTGCTTGGGTTAGTGTCCCGCTTGAGGAGTAGCCACGGAGAGCCGCTGTCTTGTATGTGTGGCCCCTTCTTCACTTGCTTCGTGGTTTAAAATGCTTTCATCACATAGCAGAACTCAAAGGCTCAAAGTTTGTAATCTATCAAGGTCTTTCTGATGTACCAAGGACCTCATGGATATTCTGAATTGCATGTTTTTTTTGGGGGGACGATGTTTATTGTTTGTTTGCTTGTTTTTTTAATGACCGTGTATAATATGCCAAACATGCAAGATTGCGTCTGTTGTTTTGGGTTGTTTGGAAGACTGTGGAATGTAGGAAATGTGTTTGCTTCAAACACACATGTCAGGAGGCTGATCTTACCGTGCACACAGACTTTGCTAAAGTACAAGGAGTTAAATATCTGGGCAGTTTTCAGTTTCAGTGAAGTTTTGGATATGTAGCCTGGCACACCACTCGTTAATCTGTTTTAGAAGAGGTGCTATGTTTGATGCATGCAAATTACTTAGATATTAGCAGAAATTTGGATCATCTTGTGCTTGTGGTCAGAGAAATTACTTTATTTCTTCAAGCAGAAGAACCATTGAAGGCTAGTATCAGACAACTAAAATGTGAACGTTTCCATACTACTGCAGTTAAATATTTCATTAACTTTGTAGAGATGGTTGATGTTATTTAGGCTAAATACCTCAAAGTTCTGTTTAGAGCTTTTTCCTTTTCATTGTTGGAGTTTCTTTCTGTAGTTTTGTCCTGTAATTGTCTGGTATTAAGTAGTTTTCTGTTGAAATCTAGGTGATCAGCACAGAAGAAAAATTTGGTTTTTTAACATCAGTTACTTCAAACTGTTTACAAGCTACTTACAGCTACTGTAAAACAACAACAAATTGGTCTTCACCACTGTTTTATCATCTTAAGGACAGATAATTTGTCTCTTGAATGCTAAAGCATTTTTGGCATATGATCTTAGACAAAACCTGTCATTTTCTTATGTAGTAAGTTGCATTTAAAACAGTACTAAATGTCAAGTCCTCCTCTTCGGCCTTCAGCCTTTACTTAACAACTTCTTTATCATCAGAGTTGTGAGTGAAATGTAACTGTGCTGCTGATACCGTAACGTTCTTGCAGGCAGTGACCACAGCAGTTTCCAAAGGACAGAGGAAAGTTAGGGCAGGAAGCTACTTTTGAGGCATATGTGCTATTTTGTTCTTGGTTCTGGAGCAGGTATTTTAATACTTTACTTTGACAGCAGCCTACTGTTTCCCAGGAACTGATACAGGTATTGTAAAATGTCAGGGGAAGGATGCCAGGTTAGATGACTTAAAGCAATGGAGACATGCTTTGACCCTACAGTTGACAATTTCTCTGTAACCACTGCTTCATGTTCTGTGTTTGTCTCAGTATTATGGTTTTATTTCATGTTGTTTTCTTTCTGTATTTTGCTAACTGAGGTTGGGCTACCTGCTTGCTTTTTCTGGAAAGTGTAATTTTCTAGCCAACATAGCTGGTCTAAAAAACCCTTGCAGCATTCTGAGTATAAAGGTAAAATAGATATAAAATGTAGGAGTCCCAGCTCCTCCTGCTGTCTTCAGATTTGAATTTGTCTGTAGTGTGTAGTTTATTTTGTTGCTGAAATTGTGTTTATCTTTCAGCTCTGAACCCGTGTGTGGGACCTTCTGATACATGGGTCCACAAATGTGGCTTATAAGTATTCCCTTACGTGTTTACAAATATAGACTCTGTTTTTCTTCTAGATCAGTTCTTTTGTGCCAAATTCCCTACTGGAAAGTCAAATGCTGCTTTCTTTGGATTTCAAATCCGTGGTGAACTGCATGTCATCTGGCAATTCAGAGAGAAAGCCTTTTCAGTAGGATTGTATGTTGTGCTTTGTTTGTAGTTGGTGTCAGCAGAGCCTGTGGTTTAGCATTGCGTGGTATCATATGGCAGCACAGGTTCAGTTGTTCCCGTACCCCATAACTCCTTTCAGCTCTGTAGTGTGCTGGACACCAGTGTTGGTGCAGATCCATGTTTGGCTGTGCTCTAAGCTGAGCCTGATTGCACAGTTCATTTGGATGTGTTTCCCTGTTGGTTTCATGGAGGTGATGAGCCGGGTAGGACTGGGCTAATTGAAAATACGGTGTGTTGCTGCAGGAGGCTGAGAGCAACCTGTGGGGGATGAGCTGGTGATGATTTCTAGTGCTGATACTACGTCTAAATGCAAGAACAGACTAAGTGTGTCATAGGTGGGACTGAGCACTCCTACAATATCCTGGGTTTTTTTCTGCTTGGACATTTCAATAGCTCACTGCAGATAATATTTTAGAGTACCTGGACTGGGGCCTTTACATATAATCCCTACTTGCCCTTGGTATGGTGGTAGCTTCAGGTGTCATGGCTATCTTGGGTCTTCCAGTTAAGTGCACAGACMCCCCCCCCCCCCCCCATTTTACTTAAGTAAAATAGTCACAGATTTCTTATCTAATTAGTGAATATTGTTGCTTGTTTTACATGTGAGGCTGAACAATTTAGAATAAACCAGGTGTTTGGTTGTGTGAAAAATGAGGAACAAGCAAGTTCTGTAGCACGCGTTTAACAACCATTCTTCACGTAATGATTTCTTATGCTCATATTTCTTATGCTTTGAGCAACAAACATTGACGAAAGAGCACACAAGAGGAGGAACATGATGACAAAAAGAATACATTATTCAAACTGTTTGATCTGAGTCTAAAACTTTTATCATCATGAAAAAATCATGCCTTAGTCAGAAAGATAGCAATAGCCTACAGAGTTTAAGGGCTACGGACTTTATTTTTTTTTTTTTTTAGTTTAAAAAAGATGTCATGACTTGAAGCCAGGCAGGTGACTTGTTACAAGCTGCTTTCTGACAAGGTGGAACTTCTGTCATTAAAGCAGCTTTTTCTTTTACTTTTTTAACTTTAGACTTCAAAGCTTCCTCAGTATTTTAAGTGTGAACAGGCAGTATTACAGTTTGCCAAGCTTTTAGGCACAATTTTATGGTCTCTGCAACTACTGGATTCATAGGATAATGATAACCTAATTAAGTACAGATTTTTGAGTGTACTTAATTTGTAAAACTCTAGCAGCAGAGGCACAATGACTGCTTAATGTCAAGTTCCTGTGGACATTGTTTGTTTTATTTGCTGACTGATGGGGAAAAAGAGATGACGATTCCTAAAGAACAACTAAACCGCCTGACCTAGCAGCTTTCCAGTTTGCATTCTCTTTACTGTAAATGTAGAAAACGTTTTCAACATGGAACAGAACAGTGCTATTTTTTAAAGCTGTTGTTTCTTGGCTGTAGAAGTTCCTGCTTGCAGGGGAGCTCTGAAAATGTCAAGATATTCTGACTCTGTGCTTTTTATGCTTATGGGAAAACATCCGGGTCTTTAGGTTTGGGCCATCCCTCATTTTTGAGGCAGTTTCATCTTGTTACTAGGACTTTGCAATGGACACAAACGCATGACTGGACTTCAAAAAATATGCTTGTGAATCAATGCTTGGCAACAATTACAGAACATCTTTTCTGTTTTGTTACTCTGATAGAAAAGCTTCCAGGAAAGATGCACAGTAAATTACAGTCCAGGCTAGAATTATCGTGTTTCAATCAAGTTGTACCTGAAACATAAACCACTGAAAATTGATTTGAAAACAAATTTGGTCAGTATTTGGGAGGGGAGTAGCCAAGCCATATCAAATGGTTACAAACAGGAAGTTATTCACACCCCCACTTTCTCATGAAACTGTGTAATGAAACAGTGAGTGAATTACAGTAGCAACCAGTGTTACGCTGTGGCTGATGTCCCTATTTTGATGCTTCTTTAGCTGTCATTTCACTGAAGTGGCTTGTCTGAAAAAGAAATCCATGAAGATGTGAAAAACAGGGTCAGGATAAAAAAGAACAGTTAAAAATCCAATTTGATTTCTAAATGCAGTGAAGTTACTCAGTGTTATGTGATGCCTAGGTTTGACTTGAAGGAGAATCCAAATCCCTTGATTACCTGGAAAAGCAGGGGTCTTCAAATCTTTGTAAGAGAATGAAGTACTGACGGGAACAATGCCTGAGGGCTGTGGTGGTGTAAGGATGAGTGTAGAGTGCTCTCTAGTAAAGGCAAATGAGGTAGGGCTACTTCCTGATTTTCGTGAGTTGGTATGGTGCTCTGTAGTGAACCTTTATGTGTGACAGCTTGTGTCTACAGAGAAGAAATAAACAGTTTTCTTCTGCTGTAATTTCTGTGGCAGAAAATGTTATCTGGAGGGCTTGGGCTGTGCTCTGAGGATGGGGCTCTGAAATGCCCTAGCAATGCAAAACCCGTCTCTCAGGGCAATAGCTGGGTGTGTGCATATGTCTACACTGGTGATCTGTATGGGGAAGTACTAAGATGAGTTTACTGATATAGAAAGCTTCAGAAAGCTGTCTTAAAACCATGTACAAACATTTACATGAGTGGAAAAAATGAGTGAAAACGCCCCAAATGTAATTACATTCTTCATACATCTCTAGAAGTTGTTCTACGCGTAACTTTCGTTTTACCGTTTGCCTCAATTGGGTCTACTGCACAGGTGTTGTTTGTACAGGTTTGTTGGAAGTGCTTTTTTAATTACTTTTTTCTGCATTTTTGCAAAATATATTGGTCAGAGGGCTTGGAGTAAACTGTTATGGCAGAGGAGAAGTTTTGCCAGTGAACTTGTCCCTATTGAGGGTATATTAAAATAGACCAGTTCTTCAAGGGAGCCAGCATCAAACTGTAAATGAAACTGCTTTTGAGAATGAAGCAGTAGGACTAATTTTGCCTTTTGTGTTTTCACCAATAACAGATGGTTTTAAAAAATAGTAAAGTAAAATTACCTTCACAACTTGCTCTAACTCCTTTGGTATCACAGAAAATCCATGGAATAAACATGGTATCATCATCTGTAGTGCTGCAGTAGTACTGAACCAAACACTACATGGAATGAGCAGTGTTGTAGAGAACTGGATTGTGTTCAGGTGAAAGAGTGGAATGACAGAATGGGAATCTTAGTTGAAGCTGATGTTTTGAGAGGGGCATAGCTATAAAGGATGAGATTGTAGCCACTAGCAGTCAGATCTCTATAAAACAGTTGCAATGAAGTCAGAATTAATCAGGCAGGATACCACTGGCTTTTCTCTGGAGTTCTGCAGAGTTTAATGAACTTTATTCTGTTTAGCATTTTGGTACTCGATAGTATGGTACAATCATTGAAGTAAAGATACGTATTCTAAGCTAGTTATGTACTCTAAAACTTTTACTATCTCAATGAAGTTTGCACAGTGTTCTTGAGCAAAGGGAAGTGTTTGAGAAAATAGATGCTTTGACAAAAGGAGTTGGAAGGAAAGTATTTTATGGAATAACATATTGCAATTTAGTACCAATATTACCCTTATTGGAATATGTGCTTCAGTGCTTGAAAATGCTTTTTTCTTTTAATATGAAGCCTGAAGCATGACAGTTATCTTAAAAATAGGAGGTGTACATTTAACACTTACTTTTCTTGGTTATTGCTATTTTTTATAGGAAGTCATAACAGTGTAATACCAAAAAGTTTAATTGAATTTATCAGGTAATATTGGCTGTAGTGAGTCTTGGTTTTATAAGGACCTTTTGGAAAAAAATTGCTTCGTAAGAAAGCTGCATATGCAGACTTTACAAAATGCAGGAAAGTAACAAAGTCAGTGTGCTCCTGACATATGTACAGGAAAGGAATAGAATATTTGGACTGTTGCATGTAGGTGACCAGCACTCTTGACAAGATGCTGAAAAATACAAATGCTTGTTACATTCAGAAATGTATCTAAGTTTGTGCATTAATTCTGTTAGACTAAAAAGAATGATGTACCTGGATATTGAAATTAAAACTGATTTAATGTGCCTTCTTCTTGTAGGGGGTTTTGCTTTTGTCTATGAAGCTCAAGATCTTGGAAGTGGCAAAGATTATGCTTTGAAGGTAATATTAATTTACTTCACTGTAGCTTTATAAGGCCTGTCTTTTAGCTTGATATTTTAGCATGGCAGTTAATCCTTGATGTATGCCACTGAACAAATAACTTGGAAAATCCAGAATGATAGTGGTGTTGATAGCACACTATTTAGAATGGTTGTTCCAGTTGGGACCCTGCGCTCCATACTTAAATGACAAACAGGGGAAAATTGGTCTTTTAGGTGCCACTGGTCTTTATTTGGTCTAGAAATTCATGACCCAGTCAGAAACATTTTGTTTCATGGGTAAAAGGAATATTTTGTAGTTACCTGAAGTAGAGGAATGTTTTTCACTCATCAGAAGCACATTTAGTCTACCTTCTTACTTTAAGAGTAAATTTCCTTAGTATAAAAAATAATGCTCCACACTTTGACTCATGGATTAAACGTTCAGCCTGGTACTTTTTAGAGACACTTCTCTGGATTCTTGTTTTCTAGAGGCTTCTGTTAATCAGCTTTAAACAAGGTAGCAGTATGAGGGGTGGGAGAGGTAAGATGGCATTATACCACCAGGAAACTGTTTGTTTTTTTACATTCCATGCCACATCCTACAGTAACAAAACTTGTGACCAAAGCCATATACTATGTGTGTTCAAAAGCTCTTCTAGAAGTAGCCCCATTAAAAAATAACAGATAAAAGGTGAACCATTACTATACTTCCTTTCTTTTGTAAAACTGGTACTTCTGTAGCAAATGCTCAGGCTGATTGTAGTCAAATGTTGACTGCAAATCTGGGGAAAACTGGAAGCAGTAATGCTGGATTTTTCTACTGATTACACAAGTACCATTCAAAAAGCTGGGCTACAGAATTTGTAGGAATTTTGTCCAGGGTGAATTGAAGATTGTTACTGAAGATTTCAGGCGGAAGGTCAATCTTTCATTTTTAGTCCACAACGCTGCAGCCAGGAGACTTAAGTGTTATATACATGAGGACTGTCAGAGCAGTTACTTCTGAGTGAATGTCAAAAGTTACAACTGCTCAATTATCACTAACCTTGAATAGTTGAGGTAAATGGAAAACTGGGTGTCATTTATGGCAGAATGTCAAAATGTACAATCAGCCAGCTTTGTTTACTGCCCCATCGGAGTTCCTTAGGTTTTTGACTATAGCTTATCCTTTACATTCTCTGAAAAAAAAAAATCTATGCACTGTTATTCTGTAAGTTTTAGTAACTATATCTTCTCAATTATTTTGGTTTTTTTGACAGCGATTGTTGTCTAATGAAGAAGAAAAGAACAAAGCCATCATTCAGGAAGTTTGTTTTATGGTATCCTTTTCTGTAACATATTTAGTTGCCTGATAGCAGACATTTCTGGGAAACAAAGGACTGCAGTACAGATTCTGTCCTTTTCATGCCATACACTGACTAAGAGGACTCGTGTTCTGGAGGTCTAGGTTCATGGTTTGTCATGAATCTGGTACCAACATCCAGAAAGTTCAGTTCTTCAAAAATTGCTGTAATACAGTGTGTGAGGATAACTTCTGTAGCAAGCGTAGACTTTGCCATATACTTCTAACAAGAAGTGAAATTCTTATTTGCACTTTCTTGCAGTCCTAAGAATGTAGTCTAGAGACCTTTTGGCTATTCAAATGATACTTACATCTTAACTAGAATTCTCTCACATGCACTGGATTTATTGCTCTTTGTTTTTACTCCTAATGTTTATTAATTTCCGCTTTGGATACATCTGGCATTAAGAAGTAATGCTGAATATTGAGGAAGAAATTTTGGTAGACTACATGCATCAGGAACAAGAAGCAAATGTTTCTCAGTGTCCTTGCTGTCCTTTTTGTCCTCAGTGATGTCAGATAGTAGGGTATATTGTAATCGCAGAGTGTTTCCTACCCTTGATTTTAGTAAATTCAATATTTGCTCCCTGGCCTGGCTCCTCTTAGACCCTCAGTTTGTTTCAGGAGTCTGTGAGTAGTGTGGTATGCTGATGTGTTCCCCTCTCAGTATTCAGCTTTATTTTGAATTAGCAGGCAAAACCACTGATCTTAAATTAAGCTACTCAAACATTTCTTTTTATGATTGCTGGTATGTTTGGCAAAATCTTAGCCTAAACACCACTTACTAGAAGTACACTTCCAAGAACAGACTACCATAGCACTATACATTTTCTATTTACTCTGACTTTTAGCTTGCCAAAAGTAAAGAACTGAGTGTTCGTTGGATGTTTTTCACAGCTCAGAGTCATTAAAGCATGTGTACAACATGATCAAGGGTTAATTGTTGCTAACTTTGAGATAAAACTGTGAAAGGCAGTTAATTCCTGCAGCTCTGAATAGAGGGATGCGAGGAGATGTATAAGATCAGATTCATGCAAATTTGGTGGATCTGACTTGCCATTTTTTAATTGCTTTGTATTCTTACAATGTCTTTGCTTTTTTCACTTCAGACTTGGTGAATGCACTGTATAAGTAGTTTGTGTTTGTCTTACAGACATAAGTCTCAGTGTATGACCAAGGTGACGCACATATGGGCATAATGCAATGTAACATCCACTGGCAGGAGCTGAGATCACTTACACTGTACTCACTTTTATATGCAAAAGTGATACCTTCAATTTTTGAACTGGAAGTGAACATGATAATGGTTTTAGCATGAAAAATTATTACTAATGATGGGAGGGTAAGTTCCTAGCTGTTTTAGACCTCTGCTCGTTTTGAACTTTATTTTAATTACTTAAAATTGAGGCATGGCATGCTTAATACTTCTTTCGGAAAGATAGGTGAGGATTCCTTTCTTGATCTGCCATCTAGAGAAGCAGCTGATAGAAGATTTCTGTGCTACTTGTGCTAGTCTCTTGCAGTCATTATCAAAAGACAAAAAGAACTAGACCTGTTACTGAGTCCAGTTTCCTCAGAACCTTAATTACAAGGATTTTTTAATATTTTATTTTGACTTTTTATTACATTACCTGAGGTTGCTTTCTCAGGCTTTTTACAGCTGAGGCATGGATTCCCTGTTTTGCCTAGGGTATTGATTGCAGCTGTTATGCTTTTTGTGGTTTTATGCTAACATTCGAAATGAACTACTGGATACAATAGTATCAATGAACTTGGCAGTCTGCTTCCTTGAACATGTTATCTCCAGAAAAAACTTTCAGGTCATCCGAACATTGTCCAGTTTTGCTCTGCGGCATCTATAGGAAAAGAAGAATCAGACACGGGACAGGGAGAGTTTCTTCTGCTTACAGAGCTGTGTAAAGGTAAATTTTATTTCTTTTCTTGCAGTGCATGTTGCTTCTTAGAGCTGTTTTGTGCAGGTTGCTTGTTAACTTATCAGCTTTGAATGACTGTAGAAAATAGCATGGTTCAGTGGAGCTAGAGTTCCGCCTTATCTTTTACAGGATAAAGATCATGGTTTTCTAGACTACAGTTTAACCTTGTCTTAAATATGAGGTAATCATTATGTTTTTTGTGTTTGAGACTAGTCAGAGAAAGGAAGAGGAGGAATAGTTCCTTGGAGCACTCTTTCTTTTGTCACTGCAGTCGGTGTGGATTTGCCATTTTCAGAATATATATCTACTGCAACTTAAGACTGTAAATCTTTCTTGACAAGGGTCTATTTGTGTCAGGCTTTCAGAATTTGCAGTGTTCTGAGTGTGCTTATGTGAATTTCTCTGATTTCCTGCAGGACAGCTGGTGGAATTCTTAAAGAAAGTAGAATCCAAAGGACCTATCTCTTGTGACACGGTTTTGAAAATCTTTTATCAGACCTGCAGAGCGGTGCAGCACATGCATAAGCAGAAGCCTCCTATTATCCATAGAGACTTAAAGGTGCGTTACAATATCTAAATAAAGGCCGAACTTTTAAACAGCAAGGGAGCCTGTTGCACTGGATCAGTGTTAAAAACTGCTCTTGAGCACAGTGCTCCGATCTATTGCCTTGCCACGACTGCTGAGTGTTAGTGAAGGCCACCACTGGAATATTTGCATGTCTTCAAACAACGTCTTTTCCTTGTGCTTGCAGTTAGGAGCTGCTTGTACTCTATCTGAAACAAACTCACGGAAAAGTAGTGTATCGTGGTTTACTGATTAAGTTAGCCTAAGTATTTTGGTTTTGGTAAAATAACCAGTTACAACTGTGAATTCCAGTTCCAGGATATGCAGGTGTCTAAATAAAAGAGGTAAAGCTTTGGAGGAGAAGAATGGTGAATTATCTGTGAAGGGTTACATTGCCTTTGAGAGTGTGTAGTTGAGCTGTTAGTTTTAGAACTGAGAACTTGCATTTCACATTAGTGCTTGTTTTTAATTGGAATTTTAAATATTAATAAAGGCATAATTCATGTTACATTTTGTTTCTTAGGGTTTTTTTGTTTGTTTGGGTTTTTTATTTGTTTTGGTTTTGGTTTTGTGGTTTTTTTTTTTTCCTTTGTTCTGTTAGCCTTTACCTGCAGTCTATAAGGTTATGCTGTAGAAAGCATTCTACCCTAGAAGCCTTGCAGATTTGAAAGGACTTATCTGAGTTTGAATTTTATATTTTGAAGACAGGAGTTCACCTTTACGTGTTCACTGTACCTTAGATGAAGAAGCCCTAATCATCAGTGAAATTCTGCTGTACTACAAACATATTTGAATTTTCATAAATATAAACAAAATGAGAGTGAAGAGTCTTACTCTGAAATGAATTTCACATGTATGTGTGCGTCCAGCCTGATGTGATTTGAGTTGAATATAAAAATAGGAAAACTTGTTCCTCCATAAGTAAGCAGGTACTTGATTACTTAGAGGAAAGGAAAATAAGACCACTTCTTAGAAGTAAGTGTTTCAGCTGTTTCCAACACACTTCCTGAAAGCTTTAATGTTAGCCATTGGTATAGCTCATAAATATAAATATGAAATATAAATGTAGTTTTGATGACAGAGCACTCCTTTTCCCACCCCCCCTCCCCCCCCCTTTTTTTTTGTTTTTTTTGGCTTGGTACCATTGAACAGGCTTCTAGGTCATGTCAAAGACATGTTAACCATTCTTCACTGGAATTTCTATACACCAGCCCCTAGCTTGTAGAAAAGGTGCATCTCTCTTCTGAAAGAAAAATTAAAAACCTATTTACAAATAAATGTACAATTTCTTTCATAGCCAGCTGCATAGAAGTTGAGCTAATGCTGTAATTCAAGAAGGGTTTTTCCTCTCAAGGAATATTCCTGGCAGAGTTAAAACATAGAAAAAGACAGAAATTTGGTTTTATGTTTGTTTCGTATTGCAGAGGCTGCAAAGCAAGATTAACTTATAGTTTTGCTGCAATAGGCAGAGGCATTACTACAGCCAGGAGCCAAATAGGGATCATTTGACTGTGCTATCCTTTTTAGCAGGCTAAACTAAGGTCAGCAGCATAGAAAACTGTAAGTCAAAGTTTTGAGCCAATTATCTTTGACACCTTTTCCTAGCTTTATACAGAAACAAATTTTGTTTTTCAGCGCTTTTGTGGTTATGACTCCAAGTACCTCTGCCCAATACTTTTGCTCTTTGCTTGAGTTTCTTCCACATTTCAATTAACAATACAGGAAGGTTGGAATTTATGAAGTAGAAAAAGGCAGGGATCATGAACTATTCAGGCAGCACATGGTCTTCAAATAGCTCTTTTCTGTCTCTGCACAGGATCACAGCTGCTTCTTTATGGGTGTCTCCTAGCAGCCTGCTTCTCTACTACTACCTTCCTGTTCTGTGTCTGTAGCAGTCCTAATCTCCACTCCACTGCAATTAAGCTAATGGTGTTCAGTTTTATGCATGAAAACATTTGGATTCTAAGATGCTGCTTCTACAAGTGTTCATCTGAAAAACTGCCCTTTTCTCAGGCTCCAATGAAATTATTTTTTTTCTTGCTCTCCTGAATGTTTCCTGCTCATGGTGCATTTGATGCTTCCTTTTCAAACTTGGCTATATTGCTAGGATATAAAAACTAACTGTCTGAAATCTTTGTTCTCCTGTAAACACTATTTTGGGCTAAAGTGACTAGTTTTTATATAATTGCACAAGTAAGCTGATGTGTAAAAGCATTTGTGTTAGTGTACAGGGTGAAAAAACCTGCATCTTTAATATATTATTCTTTCTCTTTTTGAAGGTGGAAAACTTGCTTATTAGTAACCAAGGGACAATTAAACTTTGTGACTTTGGTAGTGCTACAACTATAGCTTACTATCCTGACTACAGCTGGTCTGCACAGAAGAGAGCACTGGTTGAAGAAGAGGTGAGACTATTTTAATGTGATTTAATTTTAGTATCAGCAGTGAATTCATTTAACTGTCACTATTAATCTGGTATTAATTCATGAGACTTCTAAGACAACTGAAGATTGTTTCAGTTTGAGTGTTACTTGTAAAGTTTTGGGTTTGTGTTTGTGTTGCCAGAGTTCAAAAGCTGTCTGCAGTTACAACCATAGCTTGTGTTCTGTAGCTACATATAGAAGCACTGCTTCAACATGATCAGTGTCCATTCTGCAATCTGCTATGAAAATAGGTATGACTACTAGAGCTGCTTCTAATTGCACTCTTGACGAGAAGTGAGAAATTGGTTATGCCAGACTGATTTCCACTTTCTGATCTGTTTCTCTCATTTGAACCTATATAAAGGAGTGGCAAGTCTGGTCAGCAGCATAGGAATGGGCAGTATTGCAGTGTCTTGGACTACGGTGGCCGTGTCTAGCATGCAGTGTGCTTTTGCAAAGTGCAAAAGTTTAGAGTTCTTAGTTTAGAGTTGAGAGTAATATGGTAATTCTAATGTAGTACATCAGCAGGAGAAATACACTGAAGTTCATGTGTACAACTTCTGATATCAAAAGTCTCTGTAAACTTCACCTGTTTTGCAATCTGGCATCCTTGGAAAGCACTCCACTGGTTTTTGTGAAATGATGATGGTGTACCACTGTCTTACATAGTCTGCAAAAAAATGGTAGAAAAGGTCTCTTCAGGGATCCTTATGACCAGAGTTTCTCTTTGGATGTGTCTGCACTGTCATTAAGTGTGCTGAGAAAGTGAGAGAGGCACACTGGAGCGTGAATTCACTTATTGGCTTATTGTTGATTTTTTGGTATAAGTGTCCCTATCTGTTTTTGCCTCATGTAGAACAGTCACTTCATGTGCTTTGCAGTTTGGGAGGACTCTTGACTATTACAATGTTATTTGAATACTACTGTCTTTATCTGACCCTATGTCAAAGCTGTTGTGACTATTGCAGGATTCAATTGATAGCTTTTTCCTTGACAAGTATTTCTGAAATTAATTTTCAAAAAGAGAAATACTATCCATTCTACATGGAGAGCTGTTCCCTTGGTTGAATGCTATTAGAGCTCATTGTTCAAGATTCTGTTTTAATAAATACTGTCTTCTCCAGATCACAAGGAATACAACACCAATGTACAGGACACCAGAAATGATAGACTTGTATTCAAATTTTCCAATTGGTGAAAAACAGGACATTTGGGTAAGGTGGTTTTTTTCTTGCTGCATCGTAGTTGCTTATGTCATAGTGAAACTGCTTTTGCAGGCTTCATGCTAGTTTGTTGATGAAATAACTAAAGCACTAAAATAAATGTAGGATGCTGTCATGTCAAAATAAACTTAAATAGTATTAACTCTGTATCTAAATATTAAAAGAATGAGATGTACTGTTGAAGGTTTTCTCCCGCATCAAGCTTGACTTCCATTGTGAGAGGCAATGCTGAACTTCTTTAACTTTCAGTAGAATTGTTGCCTAGTTGGAGCTTGCCACCATAAATCCAGGATAGTTAGAGTCCTTAGATTCAAATTCTTCCCTTTCATGCTTTGCCGTGCATGTAATCCTGGGACAGCCTGTTGCTGAGTTCAAAAGTTGGATACACAGTGAACTTCAAAGTTCCCAGGATGTGGTAGTTCAGGTTTTGTGATTTTTTGAGGCTTGAATGAACTTGTCTGAAAATGATCTTGAATTTTATTTTCCAAGAGTTGAATAGCCATCTGAGTGTAGGGAATAAAGGGACTGTCATTTTGGGCTTATTTTCTTCAAACCTTTACCAAAAGAGGCGTTTCTAGAGATGTTATTTGTCCCCCTAGTGTCATTTAAGCAAACTGCTTAACACTTAAATGCTCACCTAGCTGTTGCATTGCATAACAGAATGTATCTGAGTTAGAACTAAGAATGACCAAATTCTGTCCTCAAATAAAATATGTCTCCCTAGAGCACAGGGTGGAGATATGAGATAAAACTTCTGAACTTTTTTGTAAGAGTAATCCTGTCTCAAGTCTCAAGACTACTCATTTTTGTATACTGTGAAATTCATAAAATAGATTTCTTGTAATGACTTTAAAATGATTTTTTAAAAAAGAGAGGCATACTTTTTCCCAAGTAGCAAGCAATAGGACAAGAGGAAATGCCCTCAAGTTGCATGAAGGGATGTTTAAGTTGGATATTAGAAAAGATTTTTTCACTGAAGGGATTATTGGGCATTGGAAGAGACTGTCCAGGGCGGTGGTTGAGTCACCATCCTTGGAGGTATTTAAAAGATGTGTAGATGTGGTACTGAGGGACGTGATTTAGTGGTGGGCTTAGCAGTGCTGAGTTGAAGTTTGAGCTCGAGCATCATAAAGGCCTTTTCCAGCTTCAATGACTCTGTGATTCTATGCAGTATTTCTGTTTATCTCTGTAGGCTCTGGGCTGTATCCTGTACTTGCTGTGCTTCAGGCAACACCCATTTGAAGATGGAGCTAAACTTCGCATAGTCAATGGGAAATATGTCATCCCACAAAATGACACCCGCTATTCTGTGTTTCATGATCTCATTCGTAAGTTTACAATGCTATTTAATTTGGCATCTTTATGGATACGTGTTGTTATTGACAGTTGTTTTACTGATGGTTGAATGCTACTGACATGTGATGGTGAAAAAGGTAAACTACAGCAACTTCTTGTTTTATTAATAATCTTAATCCATTATCAAAAATTTATGAAATTTTATGCGAAAGTTGCTTTTTAGTTCTGTTACCTGTCTTGCTTAGTATCTGAATTAGTCCATAGGAACAACTAGTGTTTTGATTTGGTTTCTTTGAACTTGCTTAAAAAGTTCCATTTTCTTTAGATTTCAAGTAGATTACTGGAAATGTCAATTACAGTTCCAGAAATGTATCCAACTCCAATAGTCTTAGACACAAAGTTACTTCTGATGGTCTTTATTAAATTATCCTAAAGCATATTCTATGTAATATTATTGACCCTAAATAGTGTTGGTTTTTTCTCATGGATACTATTATGAGAATGATATTTAGATATTGATGTAGCAGTTTCTCCACTCTGTTCATGTGTTTGCTTACTGCACTTGAATGTATCGAAGAAATTACTGTCAGTTGGGAGAAAAGCCCTGAAGGGTTTGTTACGTTGTCTGAATCTCCTTTTCTAGGCTCCACTTTGAAGGTGAACCCAGAGGAGAGGTTGTCAATCACTGAACTTGTCAACCAACTGCAGGAGATTGCAGCAGCTAGGAATGTCAATCCTAAATCCCCCATCACAGAGGTAAAAATGTGTCATAAGGAATATTATTGATTAGGCCTCCTTTCTGTCCTCTCTCCTCCGGTGTATGTGCATTTAGTAACAGATTTCAGAGCGGGTCCCCTGTTCTTTAGTATTTTGAAAATTTTGCACTAATTTATTTTGAAGTTCAGTTGAATTGATGAATACCACTTGTAGAACTTTTGAGAATATGCCTTTTAAAGCACAAAGACAGTAAAGAAAATTAGTATTTCTTCTTGCTATTTGAAAATCTTTTCATCCTCTTGGTTTATTCTTTAGTATGCTTGTGCTCTGTTTAACATGCTGTTTTTAGTTACAATTAACTTGCACAGAAAAACTTAGTGTATGAGAGCTCTGCCTACACTAACTTAAAGCCCATTTAGGCATCTCCTGTTCAATGCTTAATTTGCACAACACTGCACATGAGTCAATTAGTGTATCTTAGCTTTCTGGCTTTGTCCTGAAGTTCAGTCTGCTTGTTCTCACCAAGTAAAAGTAATTGGCAAAGTGTAGCAAGATGGCTACATTAGCAAGAAAATACTCATTGTGAGTATTATTCTCCTCAGCTCCTGGAACAAAATGGAGGCTATGGAAACAATGCTCAGCCTCGGACATCTGTGACCTCTGTTTCACAGAGCTGCAAGCCTGCAGGACAGCTCAACAATATGTACAATGCAGGTATGTTCAAAAAGAGGTGTCACTTTATTAAAGACAATTGCATATCTTCTGTGTGGGGAAAAAAATAATTTGGGGTTTTTAGATCTTTTGCACTAGTACTAGCTATTTGACATTTATATGATTCCTTCTAACCTTGTATTATTTTTTTGCAGGGTTTGCTTTTTGTGTTGATACATGCACATACAAATTTCTCAAGTTCATTGCTGTGCAAGATAAAAATGATATTTCTTATGGAAAATAATTTACAGTGCTCTATTGACCTGTAGAGGCCAGAGTGTTGCCATGAGTGAACTAAAACTTGACGAAAGTGTGACTATGAGAAGCAATAATGTTCTAAAGAATCAGAGCTGTAGACAAGAGTCTTCAGGTTATAACAGACAAGTAAATAGCTTATTTTAAACCCCAAACTTTTTTGATTAAATGAGGCAAAAATATTTGAAAGTGCATTGTCTAAAGAGTAGCATTTCAGAGGATTTAAACTGTTAAACATCTTTGGGTGCTGTAGTTTAATTGAAACATTGTTACCTTGTGGCAGAAGGTGTGAAATCAGTACATATCCTGAGCTTGTGTTCAGCACTGGGCCTTTGGTGTAAAAAAGACAGAATTGCCTTTGCTTTTCAAGAGAAATTAACATCAGATGTGTTACGACACATAAAAAGATAGCAGCTGTTTGTGGCATGTTGGTATCGCTTTGTGCTAAAATGGGCTTCATGTCTGATAGGTGAGAGAGACTAATAAAGAAATGCAGAAGCAATTGTAGGGATTTTGACTATGGGCCATAGTAGTTCAGTAATGCTAGGAGGTCACTGACCTCACGTGTTTATTTTAGACTGCCAAAAGCCTGTATGAGGAAGAAATATTTCTGTAAGCATATGAGTCCACCTCTGTCTTCTTTCCTCTCCTGCTCCAAAAGACTTTTGACCCCCTGCCGACATTTTGAAGTGCATCTGACAGTGACGGTAGTCTAAAGCTGCTTAGTTTTGTCACTTCCAAAAGTTCTGCATCTGGCCTCAAAGGGAAAAGGCAGCAGTCTAGATTCAATCTATTGACTATCCAGTCAGCACTTTCAGAGATAGCTGTAGCTGGTACTGTATTGAGCCCAGCTAATTACGGGAGCATTGTGCAGGAAGGACTTAGGAGGTGGTTGGACCATAGGACATCAGTGGTGAGGAGGAGGAACCGAGGTGCCATCTGAGAAAAACAGAGGTTGGACTAGCAGAACTAAATGGAATCAACAAAAACATGTCTCCAAAATGACACTGTTAAAAGCTGACACACCCGTTCTGTAGAAATGGATATTCTAGGGTACATTCAGTTGAAAATACTTAATATAGTAAAGAAAATAAGAATCTTGATGGGCTTATTTAGCTCTAATTTTTTCCTATTCTTTCTGTACCCATGTTTTAACTATTATATGTGAATATGGAGCACTTCAATTAAAATGGAAGATATCAAGGCACTATTTCATACTGTATTCAATTTCCCTTCCAGCTTGATATTTCTTGCTTGATATTAATTGTAATGAACTGTCAGTGAGACGAGGGATATTAATGTTCCACGGGAAATGTTAAAATTGGGTAATATTTATTGCACTAATATTATGTGTATATCAATTTCTGTGGAAGAATCCACGAAGCAATTACAATCAAAAGTCTGTCTAGTCATCTGTTTTGTGCTAGAATGGCTGCTGTTTGTTGTATACAATCATATTAGTAGGGATATTGTGCTGTGATGATGTGCTATCTGGGATGTTGTGCTTAAAAAGTAACTTAACTATGCCAGCTGATTTTGCAGCCGTGCATTAAAATGTGTCTACTGGAGATGATTAAGTAGATCTGCTAATGATAAGCTGCACTTTAAGAAACTGATACTAAGAAAAGGCAATGTTTTGCTGCAGTGACAATATGAAACATATGCCTTACTTCCAGATTTTTTTACCTTGTTTTCACATAAATACAGACAGCAAATTAAACAATGTGCTAAGTAGATCATTAGTACCTCCTGACTGCAGGAAGTACTATTTTTTTGCATAGGTCATAGTTAAGGAGAACTTCAGAACTTTGAGCCTTACAGCAAGGTGTAGGCTGTATGCGCATTCACTTCCAGCTTTATAGGCAACGTACGTTAAGTCATATCCTGGAATGGGCTCCATAATAAAGTACAATTATTTTTATTCAACTACTCTAGGCCTGACCGTTGCGGAATGTGACCAGACTTATGGAGGGTTCTTTGATATTCTGAGGGGTGGAACAGAGCGATTTTTCACTAATATTAAGGATACATCTTCTAAAGTTATCCAGTCTGTGGCCAAGTGAGTAAAAAAAAAAAAAAATTAAAAATTTGTGCTGGTAAGAGTTCTAAATGAAGGCTCAGGCGTTTACTCCAGAAATGGTAAATTCAAAATAATTTTCCAAGTTTGAGCTGTAGTAGCTGGTAGCTAGCCTCTGAGATTTTATGAATGATATTAATACAAAAGTTACTTCAGCAGTCATATGCTAGAATCGAGAATGTTGCAGCAAAAGCCTGTCTATAAGTACTGCTTGCTCTGCTGTATTTGAGGTACTGAAAACTTGTGAGAGATGAGCAGGTGGGGGCTGGAGCAGCACAGAGAATTGAATTATTAGATAGGGCCTTCATGAGTAAGAAAGGAAGAATAAAGATGGAGTGGTCAAGGGAATGGATGTGAGGGGAAAAAAAACCTGCAGGGAAATAGCAAAGCTCTTCAGTTTCAGGGAA
Organism: Amblyornis subalaris; assembly: GCA_018881555.1. Lineage (NCBI taxonomy): Eukaryota > Metazoa > Chordata > Aves > Passeriformes > Ptilonorhynchidae > Amblyornis > Amblyornis subalaris. The sequence continues at coordinate 390,298 of JACAXG010000215.1, forward strand.
ATATAAGCTCTTCAGTTTAGTTTTCAAGTGGAATCCTAGGCCTTCAAGGCAGTTTGAGAGGATCTGCACTGTTTGTCTCTTTTGCCCTGCATTGCATGGATGAATACTCTCATGTTTAGATGTATGTGTTTTCAGATTCGTATTGTGTGATTATTTTTTTCTAATCAGATTGTCAGTCCCATTTCAAATGTTTCTAGTACTTCTTTATGATCAGTATTAATCAATCTGTACAATTTATAAATTTTTAGCTCATAATAAAATTTTATGCAGTGTTAGAAGGGTTTTCTTAGCTCTAATAAGAGCAGGTAAGTCACTACTGAATACCATGTCTGAACTAGAGCCTCCTAAGGACTACTGAACCCTATTTCTCCCTGTAGGCTTTGTGTCCCTCTAATTGTAACTGTGTTACAGCTTGTGAAGTCTCTTGCTTGCTATGTGGTTTTTTTCCAGAAGTTGTGTGTAACTTGTGTATAGTACTGCTGTAAAGTATTTATAATGATCAGGTAAGTTAGATCTGTAGATACTGCACCACTGTAGCCACTTCAAGAGTGTTTTTAGCCGTGTGCTCTTACACTTAGTCTGTTTAAACTTCCTGTATATGGTTTACAAAGGCCAGGTCCTCTTGTTTTTTGAAGGTTGCAAAAGCTGCATGGCTTTGGTTTGTCATTAAGCTTTCTGTAGAAGCAACTGGGAGAGTGGCATCAAACTTTTCACCCTGGGAAGCCACATGGACACAAGACAGGGAGGTCTACAAGGGAAACAAACTGTTGCATTACGAAAAGCAATTTTGACAAAGTTACAAGCCCTACTTTCCCATAGCTGTGTATTAGATCTTACTATGTTTTTATTGTACGCTACGTACATCTGAAGTACTCCTGCGCTTCACTTTCTTATTCTCTTGTCTCCACATGACTTTCTGCGTGTTGTGCCTCCATCACTCGGTTATGTTTGAAGAAGTTTCCTCTTCCTGCTCTTACAAGTAGTTTCTTCCTTAAAGGCTACTGGAAATTTAATTAGTTTTTTGAATTTGATCTTGTGCCATTTTTCCCTTTTCTAGTAGTGGATTAGGACTGTCTAAAATTGTCTTTTTAATATGGAATGGCTTGTGCTGTGCCTACACCTCATTTTTATTTCTCTTACCTTACAGATGTGTGTAGCTTTTTGCTTTGTGTGATTTCCTTTGCTTCCATAGTAAGTGTAGTGGGCAAGGAATAAAACTGTAACTGTACATCCAACCACATCTGCAGAGCTCATCTAGCAACTTCTGAAGTACTGGGCAGTGAGTACTTGCTGTCTGAAAAGGTTCTGTTCAGTTCTCATGCTCTTCTCTACAGTTGTTTGTTTAGATTATGGTGACTGCCCAAAATAAGTCTTGTATCTGTCTTGCTGTTGACACTTAGTATGCCTCTTCTCACTTGCTAGTCGGTGTTCAGTCGCTGAACACAACAGCTTAGTTCATGGCTTGTGGAACTTACAAAGCATTAGTCAAAGGAAAACTCACTACTTTTACCTCTTGTTTGTTCTAATTACAGAAAATCACATGTGGATGTTTACTAGAATGGAGTATCTTGAAAATGTAATTGTTTGACCTCATATGGGTTTGTAGCTTTTAATGGGTAGGTATATTGTCATATCAAAATAAGGTTAATTAGCCACAGACCTTTTCATCCCTGATGAGGGATACACATTTCCATGGAACGTGGTGGATTGACAGAGGGTTGTTGGACGGTGAATGTTATGTCCCAAGATTCATCATGAGGAGATCAGTCCCTTACAGATGTCTTGAACTCGGTTGGTTGAATAAGGGTTTATGTTTAGGTGACTCTAGAACATCACCTTTGACACAACATATGAGACTGTCAGATTTTTGTTTAGATTCTGCACTATTATAAGCAAGTCTTGGTTTTGTGGACCACCCTCTGTCTCCATAGAACTGTGTTTTTATTTTCTTGTGTTATCTAAGTGAATTTAGTCATTGGGTTGAGGAGTGGAGAAAGAAAAAGAGGGAATGCACCAAGCATGTAATTCTGCTAGTGAGAATCAGTTACTTCAATATTTATTTTCTAGATAATATTTGATCCATACCGAAAGAGAAACTCTCTCCACTTGTAGTTTGCCAATATTCTTTAGAGGCCCTGAGTTCTGTAGTTTTCATTCCTTTTATTGTCTTTCCTTTTGAATCCTTACTGTATTTAACAGTTCAGTGAAATGGCAAAACATGACTTAACATGACCAGTGCTTACTGTTCTGTAGGACCTAAGGCAGGCTCAGATCCTTTAGTGTTTAACATTATTAGCATTTAACATTCACTGTGCTGCTGAGAGTCCCACCACTGGGCTTGTGCATTCTTAAACTGTGTCTTACTCAAGCTGAATTGTTAATACTTTGTTTGCATCTACTATAGGGCATGTCTGTTTCTGTCATGTTCATTCTCTGCCTTCACAAACTTGTGTTGTGGATACAGCTGATACAATTGGTGATGTGAGAAAATATCTTCTACTGTTGCATCCTTGACTGCCCTTCCAAAATTCTTCAACCAACATGAGAAGCAGACATTCTTGAAAAACTAAAATGTCTCTTCTTTGTCATGCATTTTCCTCACCACACTTAAGACTTTTCATGTTGGACTCTGCCATTTCATTAGGTAGGCGCTCTCGTTTCTGCTTATCGTTGCTTTTCTGAATTATGAAGTTACTTCCTTTATCTGCAGACAGACTTCTCTCTCACTGAACCCAAACTACAGTGTAAGATTTAAGTATTTTGTGATTGTGACCAAAAAAGTTAATTTTTTCTTTTCTGTAGCTACCTTTTGCTTGATTCTGATTTTGGTCTCTTGTTAGTCCTAATAAATGATAAAATCTGAAAACTAAAACCACATTACAGGCTACTAGGAACAGGAGAGTGAATGAGGGACATCGTCCCCCAGGCCACCTCAGTAGCAAGTGTCACAACCTCTGTTGCAGATTCAGGTCAGGCAGAAGTGGCACCTTGTAGTTGTATGAGAGAGAACATAGAGCAACAGAGGTTCAGCCCTCATGTTACAAACTGACTTATAAGCAAGGGTGGAGATGGAGAAGATATGCACTGCTTTGTGAAGGGGCACCATCTGCACAGATGCGAGCGTGGATCCAGCCGATGTGGCCGTGTATGCCTGAGAGCTCAGCCTGCAGCTGGGCAGCCTCAGCATTACCTGCTAACATCATCAGTTTCTCACTTGTGAAGCTTCTGTGCCCTTGACCAGTTTTTATGCTTACTGAGGCCTGCATCCACACAGATTACAAATGCCCTGCCAGAAAACTTAGCTAAATGTTTTAAGTCTCTGATCTTCACTGGTACTGAAAGCAGCAGGCAAAACTTGTGATCAGTCTTCCTCTGCTGTGTCAGAATAGTCTCTTTTGCTGAAGAGATTATAATGTAGTAATCTAGGGAACAATTAGCTGCCTTTTATGCTTGCTTTCTTTGCTTTTAGGGTAGTTTTGCTTCTGGTTTAATGCTGCATTAATATTTTATTTCTTAGATCTTTGTGTTGCACTAGGTAGTTGAATGATTAATTCAGTTTTATAAAGCAAAACCAAGTGGGAACAGATTGATGTGAATTTCAGTGCTGGATTTTTTCATGGCTTTTAAAAAATAAACTGAAAGAAGCTAATGAATAGGGGTTTTTTTCTAATCTTTTAAGTGTAGAAATGTCTGGAGGAATATTGCTTAGTGTTAGGGCAGTATTTGACTTAAGAGAATGGTTTAAATGCTTATGTTGTAGCTGTGCTGGTTAGTCTGTCATTCTTTGTTCTTTCTCATCTTTGGTTGTAAACAAGGTAACTATGCACTGTTGTAGAACTTTGTTCTGTATGTTAACTAGTTTATTTTCTGAATTTAGTTGCTAATCTTAATTTGCTGGAATGATCTTTTCTTTAATATTACTTATGGTTTTTAGGTTCAGCTGCTGTCTGGCGAGAATGATAATGCCAACCATTTACACAGTGAGAAGTTTTTAACACGTACTTAAAACTTCTTATTTTTGCTTTGATATTTATTCTGCAAAATGAGAATTCATGTCGTATTTGCTGCATTTCCTAGAATCATACAGTGGTTTGGATTGGAAGCAGCATCTAGTTCTAAACCCTGTGCAATGGGCAGGCACACCTTCAATTAGACACCAGACCAATGTAAATCTGCTCTCTTTCAGTTGAAAGCCACTCCTTCATATCCTATCATTTCGTGCCCTCGTAAAAAGTCCCTCTCCAGCTTTCTTGTAGGCCCCCATTAGATACTGTAAGGAAAATCCCCATGCCTCCGTACTGCACTAGTCTAGTCCAGTCCCACTATGAAGTAGTCCCAGCTTTGAAGTAGGCTGGTATCATCAGAAAAGTGACTAAATGTTTGTGTCATATTATACGGTTTTGTTGAGCTTAATTAGACTCTTAAAAGCACACAAAATTTTCCACATTGAATCACAGGCTGGAAACCCTCTATGTATATCTGTTTATATGTTTGCATGCTTTTTTATTCTTATCACCTGCCAGCAAAACTGCTATGTAAATGAAATTTCTGCTGTTAAGGATGTGAAAGGAAAGACCTTATTTTGTTTTTTACTTAGAGAGTTAAATCTTGAAATGCACAGGAATGCTTACCAATGTGAAGAATATGCATTTTTTTCACCTTCTTGCTGTTTAAAGAAATCTCAGTAACCGTTCTGAAATAAAACACTCACCTGAAAACAGAGTGCCTTGTGTTCAGGTCTTACTACTGATACAGCTGTGAAATCTTCAGAATAAAGTTCAATGAATTCAAAGACATGGTGACATGTTCTGGAGACTTGTGTTGATTTTGCAGTTAAGAAGCTTCATTTTAAATTATGCTGCACAAACATTCTGAAGTTTTTTTGGTGTAACAGTCACATACTTTTTTTTTCCCTGCAAAATATAAAGCTTGAGTTGGCAGTGCTGTGCTCTGTTGTTGACATACTGAACTGCACTCTTACATCAGTGTGTGTATGGTGAGATCCATGCTCCTAATGCTGCTTTTTAATTTAGACAAATGTAAAACCCAAAGCTGAATTGAGTGGTGTTGCTAGTAAGAAGTCAATATCTGAAAGTCTTCCCAAGGGAATGGGTGTGAGTACTGTTGGTTTTTTGCTCTTAATAATTCTGTACTTGTTACAAGTTGCTGCTTAACTTTGGTGTTACAGTATTGAAAAGATAATGGTTCTGTGTTCTACAGCTGTCCTATTAGGCGCTCCTTTCTTTATCTTGATATAAAAAAAAAATCGATACAAGAATGGTTACATGTTTTCTCGCATGAAACTGTTGGATGTAAGCAGCAAATAACATTTGACACTTCTTAATCATATAAAGGACTACAATCATAAAAAATTTTAGTAAGCAATCATTATTAGCTTTGCATGTAAATTTCTGCCTTAGCTTGGCTGCAACAGTATTACCACCTGAGCTTACATGATAAAGTATGTCCTTCCAAGGGTGCAAAAAATTTTGAAATTGTGGCTCTTTGTCTGCCTCCTTATGCAAGATTTCTCAAGGGTGAGGGGTTTAAGTGCTTTGTCTAGTGAGATGCAAACTTCCTTGTGGTGATTTCAGTTTGAGGCAGTGAGTCATTATCATTGCTAGGACACTGATTTTGCCATTGTGCATAAATACTGTTCAGTGGCCTTGCATTCAGAAGATTTTTTTTTTTTTTTCCCTAATCTAAAATCCTCCTCACTATCCTTGTAAATTCAATAATCTTTTAATCAGTCCCTCTAACCTTCATGATTACTAGCAAGCAGTAAAGAATCAAAACTTACTGTTCTCACTTGGTGTTTCAAAATTTGAGTGCAGTATCCTAGGTCTGCTCTTTTAAGTAGTGTTTTGAAACTTTGTTGGGATATGAAAGTGTTGTTTTGTTAGTACCTCTGAATTCCTTAAATGTGCATCATAGTGTTTTGATGACATTTGGGTATTCTGGAGTTAATAGGCTATTGACATATTTAAGTTAGGGATGTCTAAGTCAAATTCTGTAGGTGAAGTTTGTTCTTATTTTACCAATCCAGGGGTGCAGACTTGTGTCGTTATACTCAAGGGTGTTGGCCTGCACTGGGTCTCTTCAGTTTTTTTCCTGTTGTTTTTTCATTCTGCTACATATGAGATATCCTACAAACAAAAAAATAGTAGTGGTCTTAAATTAGTACATTATGGACATGATATGGATGATTAGGTAAAGGTGCAGGGAATAGGCCCAAATAAATTAAAAAAAAATCACTGGGAGATTATTTTTTGCAAAAGGCTGCTCTTTTGAAGCTGTGCACAACTGTATGAGAAAGGGATCAGTAATGATTAATGCCTTGCTCACTATGGGAGTTTTGGAAGTGAATTTTTGGAAGAAGGATTTAAATGAGGAAAGAGATTCAGGTACCCTCTGTGGGGTGCAGCTGCAGTGGGAGCTGCATGTTGAGCTCTGGGTGGGAGCCTGAGGCAAGAAGCTGTGAACTGCTGATCCTTTGCACAGGAAAGGGCACAGGGACCTGTGACCTGGCCAGAGGACCGAACACTGAGACACAGCAGGAGCCAAGGACTCTGTAGGAAGGCCCAAGAATTCAGGGCACATAGACTGTGAGGGTATAAAAGCCCAGGCGGTCCTTTGTTTGGAGTCTCTGCTGGGAGGCAGCAGCTTGAGCTGTTACTCTGCTGCTGCACCAGGATTAAATTACTTAAAGCAACCAGAGCTGAACTCTGCTATGGGAAACCTGGGGTTGAACGTGTAAGGAAACCTGGTCTGACTGTGTGAGTGGGGTGTGTAGGGAGTCAAGTGGGGCACCCCTGGTTCACCTGCTGCAAAGGGGCTTCAGTCCTGGCAGTGACAAGTCTGGTGGTTTGAGTGTGACTGCCAGAGTCCTTCCTGAATGGTCAGACAGTAAAGTGTGCTTAACACTCTGTTCATATGGAATTTAGATATTGGGCAGCATGGCCATCTGTGCCAGATAATAACATGCCAGAGTTACATAATTTAAACTTCGGTGTTTCAACTAGTAGTCTTCCTTTTAAGCATTGTGATATTCTCTGTTAAAGATGTTAATGTATCCTCATTAGGCTTTCAAACTGATACCCTACAGTGAATTTTTATCAGTAAGAGCAGGGGCTAGAGGAGTGAGTTAAGCATTAAGGGCATCTGTGCAAAATACCACAGATGGTTTTGGTGCAACTGATTTGAATGAGTAACTGCTCAAATACAGTATCTGTTCTGAAAGCTCTGTTCTGAAACTCTTGAAGTGTGAGGTAACAAGCCTCAGATGGAAGAAATGAAACATTGTTTATGGTGTTGGGTGCAGCCTGAGAGATCTGGCTTTTAGGCTTATGGCTTGACTCATTTTATTTCCCGGTATTAACACCAATGTGTTCTGTTTCAGTTACGCAAAAGGAGACTTGGATATCTCATATATCACCTCCAGAATTGCTGGTATGATAGCTATATCTTTCTTAAGCATTATCTCATTGTTCTTAATATATGAGTAATTTCACCTGCTATTTGTTCTGTCTTCAGTGATGTCCTTTCCAGCTGAAGGTGTAGAATCTGCCATCAAAAATAACATAGAAGATGTGCGGTTATGTCTGGACTCTAAACATCCTGGCCATTATGCTGTGTACAATCTTTCTCCAAGAACATACAGACCTTCAAGATTCCATAACAGGGTGTGTGTGGTTTTTATGTATTTCTCTAGAAGGTTTTGCAACACAATGTTTTCATTATACCTTCAGCTTTTTATTGTAAAATAGGTTAAAGTAGACTAATCAAAAAGATAATAAGAGAATAAGTATAAACACAAGATCGAAGAGTACCCTATACTCTGCTTGTCTTTGCTTTAAATCCAAACTTAACTGGTAACAGACTTGTCTTTCTTCTTACTGACTAAAGTCTGTTTTTTCTAGGATAGTGTTATCTTTGAAAACATGTCCATGTACCTTATGTGTTTCAAGTTGAAGTGGAGAATACTTAAAGTAATCAAAGTCTTCCTAAAATTTCAATCTCTCCTATAGCCTACCACTTTTCTTTATCAAAGACATGGTGGCTGATTTGCATAACCTGTTCACTGGACTTTCTCCTTCTCCCGCTTCATACCATTTGATTCCCATATGACTCAGCCATAGCTGACTGATTGTTGCTGTGGTCTTCAGTATTGTTATAGCTTAGCTGAGCCTCTGTTACCCTTTCTGGCAATTTCTCTGATACTAATATGAAGGCATTTGCCTAATTTCAGTAACAAGGTATTGAGGACATCATGTTAGGTGCTGAGATACTGGACTTCAGTGTCTGCTCCTACGTAAACGTCAACTATCCTGTAAGGAGCTCAACCGTAAAGGCTGTTACTGTGTTGTGAGTTGTCCAGCACTGGCCACAGAGACCTCACCTCAACAGTCTGTAGTGATCATGCCCCTTCCACACAATACTGTCTGCCAAGAAGAGAGTGTAGAACCATTACTTGTTACAGGAACTCCTTTTTGGGCCTTATTACGCAGAGCCATCCTTAGCATTGCTTCAGTTATCAAAGTTGACTTGACATGTCAGGCTGAGGTATATTTAATGTATTTCTAGTGCTATCACTTTTCCTTTTGTTTCTTTGTAAACAAGATAAAATATTGTCACATCTGAAAGAAATCATTACTGCCTCTTTGGATGGATGCAGTCAGTTTCTTTATCTGTATCTGGTTCAGTATGAGGTTCAGGCAGAGGCTATTCAAGATGGAAGGCAAAAAAGCTTAATTAAGCAGGAAACCTTCTGTGTGATTATTTGTAGCAGGTACCTCAAAGCAAAATGTTAAGCAGTTCTTTTTGGTGCTAGGTTGCTAGAAAGTGTACTGAGACTGATGTAGTGAACTGATTTATTTCTCATCCTACAAAGCCATCAGCCTCTGTTTATGGAGTGATAAATTTTGTGACTGGGAATTTGCTTACCCTGGAAATGTTTTTTTGGTTATGCTAGTCTGACGTGTCTGTACACCTGATATTTCTGATGTATTGGTATTAAGAATGGTAATATAATCTTGGTTTTGCTGAGAAGTAATAGTAAGTCATAACTTACCAAAACATTGTAGGTTCCTGCCCACTTTGTTTAGGAATATTTAGGAAGGCAGCTATTTTACTTGCAAAACAAACTCTTTAATTGTATTTGGGAACTCTTACCTGCCTGTTCTTGAAATCGAGATGTCTGGTAATGCTGACTAAGTTCGTTGTTCAGAGCTGTTTGAGAGCAGCCATGTAGGAACTAAAGAAACTTAGTTTTTCTTTAGTGCCTACGAAAGATGATTATGGCAAACTTAAACTTGATCAGAGGAAAACAGCTTCTAAAATTCTTAATTCTGACACTTTGCTTGGAAGATATTTATGAAATTACATATTTTTGGTTTCTTGCTGTATACTATCTGTATGGAACTTCTACAAATTTTTTTTAATCTTTGTTAAAACTAATGGTAGTTTTGAAGTCTTTTCTGCTAGTTTTGAGTCCTGCTTGGAATAGGTAGCTCTGAGAGTTTGTGCACTATCCATCATTCTGCTACTTACCAGGACACTGTGAGCTTAAAACACAGCCAAAGAAACAGAAAGTAATGTTTTTGTTACATCTTGTAAGAAAACTAGTGTTTGAGTAGAAGATAAATGGTAAATACAAAGAAAAAAAGTCAGTACTTTTGCTTTTTTGAATACACATGTTTTTCTAGGCTGTGTTCTGGTCTGATGCTGCAGTGCTTCAATATGATTCTTTTGTAGTGTTGTGATTAAACTCCAGCCAGCAACAAAGCCCTGCAGAGTTGCTTGCTTACTCCTCCCTGTTAGGACTGGGGAGAGAATCAGAAGTTAAAAGTGAGAACTCGTGGGTTGAAATAAAGGCAGCTTAATAGGTAAAGCAAAAACTGCAGGTGCAAGCAAAGGAAAACAAGGAATTCATTCATCGTTTCCCATGGGCAGGCAGGTGTACAGCCATTTCTGGGAATGCAGGGCTCCATCGTGTGTAGTGATTGCTTGGGAAGACAAATGCCATCACTCTGAATGTTTCCACTTCTTTTTCCCTCAGCTATATGTGCTGAGCATGATGTCCTATGGTATGGAATATTCCTTTGGTCAGCTGGGGTCAGCAGTCCTGGCTGCGTCCTGTCCCAGCTCCTTGTGCACTCCAAGCCTGCTTGCTGGTGAGGTGATGTGAGACTCAGAACAGGCCTTGGCTCTGTGTAAGCCCTGCTCACCAATTAAAAAAAAATCCCTGTGTTAGCAGCACTGTTTCCAGCACAAGTACAAAACACAACCTCATTTAGTTACTGTGAAGAAAACTACTCCAGCTGAAACCAGCACACACTACTATTGTAATATTTGAGATGTACTGAAGCCCACATTGAATCCTGTGGTGAACAGGGATATAAAGGACTTTTTGCCTTATCTTTTCTTTGTTTACTGGTGACTTTACATAAGCTTTAACTGACAAAGGAATGTGCAATTTATATCTCTTGCAAAGTGGTGCTTTCTGAAATGTCCTTATTTTTAAACTAAAATACTAGAGTACAATGAAAAGTTGTAGGAGACTGTCAGACTGTTTATTTCAGCTTTTTCTCCTGTGCTTGGCACAAACAAAATGTTTTGTGATAATCAGTTCAGGTAATTAATCTCAGATAGACCTATCCTATGTCTGGATAGGTAGACATGTTGCTGATAGGAAAACTTGGTCTTCAACATCTGGCAATTGCAGTCGAGACAAGAAGCAAATAGGAAAAGCTTTTGTGACTTGCTTCTTTGGTCCTGAATATATCTACTCTTCAGGTGTTTCAAGTGCCCCAAGAATCAAGTGTCATGTACTATATCCTTACCGAACAGTTTAAGGATATAGACTCTTAGCAGTGAAGCTGTTTATTTGGTAGTGTTTTGAAGCACTGATTGTAGGAGTATTACTTAACTATTCAAGCTTGTTAAATGAAGGACAAATATTAAAAGAAGCCTAATCTTTTTGTTGTTGGGTTTTTGGTTGGTTTTTTTTGTTTGTTTTTGCTTAAGTATATGTCCACAAATCAAGTGGAAAGCTGTTATACTTTATTCCTTGCTATAAGAATATTTCAGCTAGTAATCTGAGTTGTTGGCAACTTCTAGTGCAGCAGATTTGTAGAGGACTGAAGTTTTATTGCACTTCATGCTAAAAAGTGGTATTTACACTGTGTAAGACTACTTTTCTAGAGCACCTTGCTTAATTTCAGCATGAAGGTGGCATTAAAGTGTAAAATTGTCTCTTACACGTTTGCAACACATGAGTATAGGTGACTATGTGACATCCTTCCTCACATCTACTGTCTCTCTTCTCTCTCATTGCAGGTTTCTGAATGTGGCTGGCCAGCGAGACGAGCACCAAATCTTCAAAATCTTTATAGCATATGCAAGAACATGCATTTATGGTTGAAACAAGACCAGAAAAATGTTTGCATTGTGCATTGCCTTGTAAGAAATCGGTTTAAGTCTGAAATGCTTTGCTCAATAGAGCTTTAAATTGTGAATAAGGGTGCTAGTATCCATTCAATTTGTGACTGTTGCTGGCTTTCTTTACTGGGAGCTGTGGGAGCAATTCCTTCCTTCTGTGTCTATAGGGAAGTTAACTTGCATCAATTTTCTTGTTAGAGAAATTAGTTGGTAATGTAGCCCTTGCTTACTTGCGTTTAGAATGTAAGGCAGTATACAGGAAGTATTAAGGCAAATTAGCCTTTGGGAGGAAAAAAAATCTGCTCTTCTGTTTCGGTGTCTGCTCCATTTTTTGTTTTCTGTGTGATAGGTGGGTGTATGCTGCATATCCCACCACTGTCCATTTAGAATGTAATCTCTAGCCACCGAATTTCAGAAACTGACTGTGAGACTGGCCATCTGACAGCAGATTGCTCTGTAACTTTCACTGTTTTCTGAAGTACTATTAACCTTGATATAACCAAAAAAAGCAATAAAAGTTTCTATAGAGCCACCTCATGTCGAACATAGTGGGGGGGAGGAATGAATTTTAAGAATAGTTACTCTGTTCAAGATTTGAAATTTTTTATGTTTAAGAGAATTGCATGTGAAATTTTGACATTATTTTGCTGCACAGTAAAAACAGAAACATGACTATGTGACAATGCTTGCAATGCTGCTGGAAAGCATTCAAAATCTGTCCTTTGATATGATATAGCAGTCAATAGGGAATATCACTATCAGGGTCAAAAAGAAGATTTCTTAATCTGTTAACAGACTGTGCTTGTGTGTTACGAAGTGTTTTGCAAGTAAAAACCAGGTAATGTCAACTCTGAAAAACAATATGCTGCTGTGAGGTTAGGCATCTAATTCTATATTAATGTCATTCTTCTAGTATCTCAGTGTCACATGATTGCTGGTCAAGTAGGTAAGAAGCAGATGTGATGAATTAGCACCAGTTTTTATAACATCTTTCCCTTGAAGTGCTGGGGTTTTTTTTAAGGTACCTAACTCAGTCCTTTTCCTTACGTGCAAGGGAAATTTTCGTATATACGTGGCTGTGTGTGAGATGTGATGTGAAGGGTGTACACCAGAACTATTAGAAATGAATGATAAAAATTCTGTTCCATGTTGCTAGCAAATAAACCTAGAAAAGTCCTATTCTGTCAAACCATTACCTCTTTTGAATCTTCTACCTCTTACATGGATGTACTTAGGATATGTATGTAGCTGGGATTCCTGCAGAAAGAAGTTCAGTGTTTTAACCTCCTTCTCTTGTTTCTTGGCAAGCTGTTAACAGGAGTCTGTTTTAGACAGAAGTTGAAAGAGTTTAGTGCAGTTTAGTTCTGAATCTTTGTACTTCTGTACAACCAAGTCGGTGGTTGTCAGGCAAAACTAGCACTGATCTGGAGTTTCAAGTAGCAGCCAGGAGACTAACCTAAAAAAAGGGTATTAGTGAAAGTAAGGTAAAGAACAGAAATTGAAAATTTCAAATAGTGTTAAGCTAAAGTAATTATTCACATTTGAGCAAGAAGGTAGTATGTAGTATCTTTTGTAGTGTGAAAATTAAGTGAAAACCTTTCATATTCAGGTACAAACTTCATATCAAATAATGGCACTAGACCTTGGACTTCAGGACATTAAATGATGACATAGGATGTTCTTCAGTAACTTGGGTAATGGTTTTTCCACTAGGTTTAGTAACGAAGTTACTGTTTTTTTTACTAGGATGGAAGAGCAGCATCTGCTGTTGTAGTTTGTTCCTTTCTGTGTTTCTGTCGTCTCTTCACTACTGCTGAAGCTGCTGTTTATATGTTCAGTATGAAACGCTGTCCACCTGGCATTTGGCCTTCTCATAAAAGGTACTGTAAGGTTCTGTTGAAACAAATAGTTATTCAATTCTGATTATGGTATACAATGTTCTTAGGAAGATAAATTATTTCAATAAAGTCTGTGCTCAAATATCCGGTTTTCCAAGTATTTTGCTGCATCGTGAATATAAAGTAGTTCTTAATTTTGTGAGCCTGTAAGTACCCATCAGAAATGGTTCAAGTATGACCTGTAGTGAAGAAGTGTTAGGAGACAAAACAAGGGTGTAAAGAGCTTTTGAATGCTTTCTTAATTATCAAATCCTCTTCCACATGTGTAAGAGTTACTTCATGTTTCCTGGTTTATTACAGTAGGTTTTATTGTGTCAGAACACTAGAAGTTTTGTGGAAATACCAGAGATTATTTTTGTCAATTGAGTAAGAATGCCTAGTGCTTTTTAAAGGAGTGCATGCAGAGGTGACTTGCATACACTTTGAAAAATGTTTTAAACCGATTATTTGATTTAATTTGACAGACTTTATAACCATAAAGTCTGAATAGCAAGTGACACTGGTAGTAAGGGTGTTTGCTACAAAAAGGATTAGATTTTGAAGGGTGAGAAGTAAAGGGTTAGTTCAGGATAAATGACGGATTATGTTTTTGTACATATTAACTTTATCTAAGGGGTTCTCCACAAAATAATATATAATAATTAGGACAAATTTAAAGTCTTTAGGAAGATGTGAGTGATCCATTCTTCTAGTTTAGCATTTTAAGGCTAGCTTGTTTTGCAAGTGAATACATGTAAAGCTACAGACCCTTTTGTGTCATTCTATCAGATTTGAAAATCTTTTTGCTGAAAGTGGTGTTAAGTGTTCCCCGCGTTTTACTTTTAGCACTCATCACTGCTTAGTGCCTGGATAAGAACAGAAGTAACTTGCTTATGTGTTCACCCATTTCTGAGAATTTTGTTCTCTGACTAAATAAGTACCTTCTGTTTTTGGCAGATACATTGAATACATGTGTGACATGATGGCTGAAGAACCCATTATTCCTCACAGCAAGCCCATCCTTATCAGATCAATTGTCATGACTCCTGTTCCACTTTTCAGTAAGCAGCGTAATGGCTGCAGGCCTTTTTGTGAAGTTTATGTGGGAGATGAGAGAGTAACCACTACCTCCCAGGAATATGACAAAATGAAGTAAGTACGGATTATGACTTGCTCTGAAACAGCAAGTTATGTTTTTCTAGATTCTAGCAATTATATTTTTCTAGATTCCTCTATCCCTTTTTAGCTGATCTTGAAGGGTAAATCATGGGGAAGAGAATGTGGTTGTTACAGCAGCTTTAATCTGGTCTTGCAGAACAGTGGAGATGATAGTGGGGTGGCACAGTGGACACTGCGAGGCAGTGAGCAAGACCCTCTTCTTACTCCATGTGTTGTAAAACTAGGAACATTGATCCCTGATGTACTTGTGCTGAACAGAGCATCATGTCTCAGTCATGGAAACTGTAAGGATCCTCCAGGCACAGCAGCTGCAAGGTGACTGCTTTTTAGCCCCTGTGCAACTCTGGTGTCTGCACAAGAATTTTGCAATTGGTACTAACACTATTAGGTATAGGTAATCACAAACAAGAAAAATGAGAGAATACTGAAGTCCTTCTAGCTTTCCAGCTACTTGAGACCTTGGAGAAAGCAAACTATATCTGAGGTAATGCACTATTTAATCTCTTTTTAAACTAAATTAACTGTGATTATGTGTTTTTTTTATTTAGGGAGTTTAAAATTGAAGATGGGAAAGCAGTAATTCCACTGGGTATAACAGTCCAAGGAGACGTTCTCATTGTGATCTACCATGCCAGGTCAACTCTAGGAGGGCGACTACAAGCTAAGGTAATGATAAATTTAAGAGCCTAAATGGCAGATTTGTTTTTTCTTGTTGAAGTTTTGTATCCTACTAGTTATTTTTTAAGTAGTTTGCTTTATTTGCTGTTCTTTGTTCAGAGAAATGTTTGAGGCTTTCATTCACTTGTGAATTCAACCTTTTCAGGCCTTCTGAGTGTGTCCACTCTTACTGCTGTGCATGTAGATGCTTTGGTAACCATTTCTGGAAATTACTTCAGTAGTGATAATTATATTTGCAAGGAAAGCCCCTAGCCAGTTTTTTTGACGCAGTGACTGTTATCTGTTCAGTTGCACAACAAGGCAGAACTTTTAAATTCTGTGCACACAAACTGCAAACAAAGGAAAAATACCACTCAACAGAAGAGTGGGATTCCAGAGGCTGCCTGTACAAAACAGGCTAGAAAAGTCCATGTTTTGTATCCTATTTCTAAAGCCAGGTTCAGTTTTTATAGCTTAGTTGTCTTTGTTCTACGAGGGAGAATGCATACTTCCTTTTTTAATTCAACTATGGATGCAAATGTATTGCAAGATCACAAAAAGCTTATTAATGAAGCCTGTCTTCAAATTTTTCAAAAGAGAGGCATGTGTTTTTTTCTGCAGATAAGTAATCCAAATTAAACTTGGAAATCTGTGAAAAAGATAGAGGGGTAGTGCAAAGTTTAGAATAACTTGGAGCATTGTGGAAATTGATTCAGACAGTTCTTCAGACATTCTTCATGTCTCTACACGAGGGACATGCAGGTGTATTCATACATAGTTACTATTACTGAAATTGTTTGCCCTATGTTTTTTTTCTACTTTATGAATAGGAGGTTGAGTATCAAATCTTGCCGTGTTGCAGAGGTTCAACCAGACCTTCCAGAACACTTTAAAACTAAAATCTCAGTGAAGTGATTCCTTAATGCACAAAAATAACTACTGTATGGTTCAAGATCGTCAGGAAAAAGGCATAAAACTGACAAAATTTAGCTGAGGTTAGGTTATACTCCTTGTCCAGTGTCACTTTTATTCATGATAGGATTTCTTTGATGTGGTTTCTCTGGCATTTATTCACTGATCAAAAAGACTAGAATTTTCTCATCTGTCAGCTTTAACACATAATACATCAACAGTGTGTGTGATGGATCTGGGTTTGGCGGTTTGATGGAACAATATTCAATGTGTCCTTAGTTTTATGTGCTGTAAATTGCCCCCTGACGTTCTCTGCAGAACTCTTAGAGATCGAGCACCATGTTTCAAGATTTCTCCTGTGTTTAGAGCTGGGCACTGTGAATGTCTTCTACTTGCTCACAGCTAATTTGAGAAAGGATTTAGTTTATCTTCTAGGAAAGAGATGGTAGGGATGGAAAGATCAGAGAAACTCTCTCTAGTTTGTCTATGTCTCTCTTGTACTGAGGAGCCTAGCACTGGACACAAAGTTACAGATGAGGCTCCCCTGATGCTGAATAGAGGGGAGGGATCACTCCTCCTTAACGTGCTGGCAATGCTTTTTGTATTATTTGATTGCTGGCTGTGATGTTCAGTAAATACCCACTTACAAGGTAAGCTTTTATAATTCAATTTTATTGTATCATATTTTCTGGGCTATTACAGTATGACTTCTTTGTAAGGACTGGCAAGACTATTTCACACGTGTTGTAACTAAGGCTAGGAAACAAATACATTCTACATTTATCAGTGAGCTGTATTTGGATTTGTGCAAGACCAGGAGCTACATGAATCTTCTATAGTAGCATTTTCTGGACACTCATGTTCTCATCAGGCATGGGAAAGTAGTTTGTCTGTCAACAGTTGAGTGATTAAAATGAGTTAGTTCAAAAAAGCCCTAAAATTCTGTCTGGAGTGAATGGCTGATTTGAAGTTGCAGAGAAAAAAACTTTTCACATGCCTTCTTAAGTGTCCTTTTAAATGTGCTACATTTAAAACTGTTTTAAATCGACTGCTTTATATGTGACATGTATTTCTTGGTTAGTGTATTGCACAACGTGTTTTTCTAAGTGTATGTTATTCAGAAAAGTAACAAAGGTCATGCAATTTTAGCCCCCAGAACAGGATCTGGAAATACTTAAGACTTTGGTAGTCTGTTTTGAGGTTAGTGATGAGACATATTTGACTCAAGGTCTTTTGGTTTTTTTGTGGTAGTAATAGATATATTTATGTTCTGTCTCAACTGCATTTAAATCTTTCAAGACATAAAGTATTCTTGCATTTAAATGGAAATTGTAGCAAAGCAAATACTTTAAAATATTATTTTAATACTGAAAATACTTTGCATTATATTGAAGGCAGAACACCATAAGTACTGTTCATGGGGGTTTATGCAGTTTCCTGTATTTCTTGTTTTCAACAGATGGCTTCAATGAAGATGTTTCAGATTCAATTCCACACAGGTTTTGTGCCCCGAAATGCCACTACAGTGAAATTTGCTAAGTATGTTGACACCTTTTTGTAGGAGACTAGAAGAAGCTTTCTTTGAAACTGCTTAACCTGCCAAACATCAACATATAGCGGGGGAGGAGATACAGTCAGTGTAGGAAGTAGATGACTTTGATTGCAGTAAGATTCTTTTGTTTACTTACCTTAGGGAAACTAAATGTTTTGTCCATGATACAAAAAGAATTCTATACAAAAGTACCACCTGTTTAAAATGTGTGGGAAAAGTAAACAAATACAGCATGTTTTATGTCTTAAACTAATTGCTGTAAAGTTTTGTTTGGGACTGCAGTAGGTCTAATCAAGTTAGCCATTAGTGTTAAGAATCTGCTTGTCTGTGTCTTACAGGTATGATCTGGATGCCTGTGACATACAAGAAAAGTATCCTGATTTATTTCAAGTCAATCTGGAAGTAGAGGTGGAGCCCAGAGATAGGCCCAGCTGTGGACAGCCACCATGGGATAACATGAATATAAAGGGACTGAATCCCAAGATCCTCTTCTCCACCCGAGAGGAACAACAAGAGATTTTATCAAAATTTGGTAATGAATCCCTTGAAAAACTAGAGAATGTGAAAAATTTTCCTGTGTACTTGGTGTTTGAGGCTTTTGTTTAATTTTAGATATTTCATGAAGTGAAAGAAATTTAAAAGGTGGTTTTTTGTAAATATCAGTTGAAAATATGCATTGTATGGAGGAGCTTAAGTTATCCTCCAGTAATGGATTATAATTATGACTGTCTTACTTCCACTGTGCTTACATTTGCTTGCTTTAAAGCTATGAATATGCCATCTACAGGGATTTTTAGCAAATGGAATTGTGACAGTCAGAATTTGTAGGCATAATGTTTTGCAAGAGCTTTATTTGGCTAAGTTTGCACCAGTATCATTTCACTTAAAATTATGTGAGCACTCCTCACAAATCTTTTTAAGTAAGAATGTTTTTATCAACATTCTTATGCGTGGCCGTGTAATGTTGTAATTAATTTCCTCAACTTTTCCTAATATGTTCCACCAGACTTTTTTTTTTAATACTACATATTCAGTGCTTCATCTGTAGATGCCTGCATTAATTCCAGTTAATGCTGTTCAGTATCTTTCTTCTTCTCCTGGTATCAGTAATTAGCTTGGATATTTTCATGCAGGCCCTTAAGCCGTCTCTGTGTTTCCAGGATAAGAAGCATCATGAAGATTACTATGGTGATTTTAGTGACACATGAGATTTCATTCTGTGCTGTTAATATGGTACATCTCAAGTACATTTCTTTTGATATAAGAGTTGCTGCTGCCCTTTTTTTCTTTTAAGCAGGATATATTTGGTTTGTTTTATGGTTTAGGCAATTTTCTACTTAACTTAGCTTTATCCTTCTGTGAACGCAACTCTCAGCTCACTAAAGCTAAGGTGTTCTGTTAATGAGGATCTGTAAAAGTTACTCTTACTTTCTTAAGTCGCTTCCATTTTCTGATTTATAAATGAAATGTAAGGATTTCAAGTTACATTGAAAGTATTTCTTAAGTTTGGTGGGAAGGGAATAGGACAAAAGCAAGTGCTGTGAACTGGTTTTAAAAAACTTGCCATTAAAATCGAATTTACTCTTTCATTAGTCATGGTCTTTCATTAATGTTTTCTGAGACAGACTGTTTTTTCAGCATCTCTAAGCTACAACTGAGAATGTGGAAGGAGAGTGAAAAAGTGCTCTACCATGTGTGTATTTAGATTTAGACAAATAGGTTCCTCCAAGGCATTCATCCTGGTTGAATATTGTCTTAAGAAAGTCAAGAATTTGCCTTGAGAAAACTTTGTTTTTGAGAGACCATACAGCAGTAGGTAACTCTGCCTGACTCAGTCTTACACGAGTCACTTGATGCCTGATCTCAGTGAAATAAGTATAAGAAGCAGTTAATAGTAGGCTACAATGTATTAACCCCTGTCTGATGTTTTTTAACAATGTCATATTCTTCCCTGGCTTTTTATATGCTGGTTTTTTTATATGCTGGGTTTGCTTTTTTCTGTTTTTCTGACTCTCATTACAGATACTGTTCATAGCTCTTGCATGTTTTAGAGGATGGTTAGTATTAGTGAGGTGGTCTACAAGTGAGGTGTTCCTACAATGTGAATGGAGTGCTTGAGTGTTTTGCTACAAGTCTGATTTAATGTCCTAGCTCAAAACAGGGTTTTACCAGTTTTTGCAGTTGAAACAAAGTTAATAATGCTAATTTCGAGGACTGGGAGGGGCAGGAATTTGGCTTTGCAGAGCAATAGATACTTGGAGACAGTTGTCTTCCTACAGCAGCCAGTCTGAAAGCCAACTATGAGTTGCTGTGTCAAGGAACTGAGAAGTTTGTCTCTGAGGGTTCTGGCTTAAATTCTGTTTTATAGGGAAACCAGAGCTGCCTAGACAACCAGGTTCAACTGCACAATATGAAGCAGAGGCATCCCAGCTGGAGCAGTCTTCAGAAAGTGCGCCTACTGATACAGAATCCCTGCACAGCAGTAGTACCGATGCAAATAACTTTTTTCACTCTCTGGACTGGAAAGGTACAGGTTTTCCTCTGAAGTAACTACTTGGTTTATGTTTGTGTTGTATGCCTTCCAGTGAATGCTTAGGCCTTCTTATGAAGCAAAAGTCTCTAATTCACTAACCATGAGGAAAAGCTATTTAAAGAGTGAGCTCTGCAGAATAACAAGCAGTTATTCTGCTTCATTTGGATAAACACTGAGTAAAGGGGCTTCGTGTTGAATGTAACAAATGTTGAGCTAAATTTTTCTTTTTCTGTAAAAATCTTAGCTTTAAAGGTCTGCTAGGAAGGTTTGCTCTTCCACAGCCCGTCTTAAGCTGGCTGAGGAACAGAGGAAACAAAGTAGACTAGCCAGTGGGGTCCAGACCAGTAAGTAGGACTATGAAAATGTAACTTTATAGCACGTGTGTACTTCCCTTTCCTGGGTGCTGCCTTGTTGGAAAAAATGTCGACAGCTGCTTATGCTTTCATTCAGAGGAGCAGCAGTTACTGACAAATCTTCTAAGCTCTAAGTGGCACAATGATCTGAGGTGAATGTCCAAGTCAGTCTCATTTTGAAAAAATTCCTGATAGCTACCACTGCAGAGTGGCAAATATGGTAGTCAGCTGCTGCTTTGCCTGCTCTGTACGAAGAGTTGGTAGGCAACATTTAGTTCCTTTTTCATCAATTCTTATGTGAGTTTTGATTAGTTAAAAATCAAGTTCATATGATGTCACCATGAAAGTGTGTCTTACCCTAGTCAGGAGAATAATCCTGGTCATCTAAAGAAGTTATATTTTTTTCTATTCAAGAAGGAAAAACTCCAGAAAGTGGAATAGAGGACAGTTCATCTAAAAATGATCGTGTTCAGCTATCTGATGACAGGGAAGAGAGTGATCCTTCAGATGAGGAGTTCACTACATTTCCAGATGAAGGAAGTGCAGTAATTGTTGATGAAAAAGACTCTACCCCAGAAGGAGAGTTGCTTTTTGAAGCCAGTTTTGAAGTTCCATCTACACAGTTACAAAAATCTCTCCCTGAAGAGAATGTAGATTTGCTGGGACTAGACACTCATATTTCAGCAGAACAGAAACAACCTATCTCAGAAATAAACTCTTCATCAAGCAATGCAGACTTGTTGAACAATCTGTTTGTAAGTAGTGTGTCACAGGTTTCAGAAGAGCCCACTGGAGATCTTCTTGGAGAAGGAACAGATTTCTTTTTCAGCAGTCAGTGTCCAGCTGCTACTCAGGGTACATCTTCAGCAGCAGCCATGTCTTCAGGTATGTGAATTTAACATCAGTACTAGTCACCTGGGTAGCACATGGTAACTGCTGCTTGCATTGTGCTTAGAAAATGAGAACCATGTTTTGAACATTATGGTGAAGACATGTTGGTCTATAGCAAGACTATGCATAGAATAGGTGTTATTTCTGCATGAAGGAGAGAAATTCCTGTACAGTATCTAGGTATTCTGTTATGTTGCCAGTATACTATTAACTTTAAACCCTGTAAGCAGAAAAATATCAAATTTTGAATTTAAAAGAAATTCAGTATCTTAAAGATTTCGTAGCTTTCCCATATGAATGTTATATGCTAGATCCTTTTTTTAAATTTATGTGTAAATAACTTTTCTTGCTAAGGCATACTGTTGTCATACGTTACTACTTTGTTGAACTTTACATAGCAATGGCATTACATGTACGGAGCTGTGCTGCTTAGGTCTAATGTCTGCGTGGGATTTTTAAGTGTTAATCACATAAGACTGCTGGGCAACTGGAAATCCTGTAGATTATTGTTCAAACCGGTAGGATAATGATAATGCTAAGAGATGTTTTCTTGCTGGTTTTACTGATGTTCTTGGCAGGTCAGTATCCTTAAAGAGAATGCTACATAGTGCTGTCTATTTGGTATTTAAACAAGGTGTTTTAGTTCAGAGGTTCTCTTCTTACCGGTGGATACTCAGCTCTGTCACATTACTAAACTTTTGGGAATAACAATTCTGTGCCTAAAGTTAATAGTAAGGTTTCTGAGAACATGAGTTGCGTAACCTGAGAAGCTCTTATGAGGTTTTGTTTGTTTGCACAAAGATAATTCATAGGGACTAAAAGCTTTCCTCTATGGACAACTGAAAAGTATTTTTTATAGAGCATGTAGATGATTTAAAATATCTCCTTATTTTGAGGCAATTCACTGTTGAACTTTGTTACTGGGATCAGTGAGGAATCATTTTAATTTACAATTTTTACATAGGTAGAAGTCTATAAAAGAGAACCTTTATTACTTTATCTTTCTTTTATCAAGTCTACTGCATGAAGCACCTGAGCAGTAGTCATGTATATATCTCATTCTTGTAGTCATTCTCATTCAATGTATTTCATTGAATTATATTAAGAGAAAGATAATAGCAGAAGTGAGAATGTTTGGCCACTGTTATGTTTTGGCTTGAAACTTATATTTGAGGTTTTGTTTAAGTGCGATGCTATAGTAAGTTTGCTTGAAATGTTACTGAGTCCCGTACAATGTGGTCATTACCTCAGGATGTGCTGAGGTATTATGACAGGATTATTCCTTGTCTTCAGTTTCTGAGTGAATCTGGCAGGAGTCCCTGGGCTCTTGAGGGTTTTTGACCCTAGAGGGCAGCAGAAACAGGAAGATCTCAAGCCGTGATTCCAGCTGACTGTCACATGTTACTCCAGGCTGACTATAAATACTCTTCCAGTTAGTTTTTTCTTCATTGGGATCACTAGAGACCTGCTGGAGTCTTACTTCTATTGGTTTTCATTCTTGAGTTGACATGCTTTCTGCCCCAGAATCGCCAATGCCTTCAAGTCTAAATGGTAGTATGAATGTTTTACTTGATATTCGTTTTAATAGTATAATAGTCCCTTTTCTTCAAATTTGTTGCAAGTTTGGTGTTATAGAGCATTTAACAAATGTAATTCTTCTGTGTATATTGCAGATGGTCGCTCAAATCTAAGGTGTGTCTCAAATGGATGAAATTAACAATGTTATTGAATTGTATGCAGTCTTGCTCAGGATTTGTGTTTCGAGACAGCTGTTCATATTATGTATGGCTGAAATCCTTCTTTTACTAATGTAAAAATTCATTTGTCTAGAGGAAGGAAAAGGTGGTTACTCTTTGCTACAAAAAATTTGCAGAAGGCTGCTGCAGTTACTGATATGAACTTTGTGTGCCCCCAGAGGAGTAAGGCTTTTTTCAATTTCATTTATTCTAGAATTTGTCATAAGATAATTTTGTTTTCTGCTTCTTTTTTAGCTGATCCATTCGACCCATTCACAATGTCATCAAGTACAGAGAATCAAGCCCTCTCTGGTCCAGACCTCTTTGGGGACTTCCTTAATCCAACCTCAACATCTGCAGCTAATACAATTCCTTCCGCACAAAGTTCACTTCCTCCTTCTTCCAGCTCAGATTTCTTAAATTTAGGTAAGTAAGTGTGCTTCTGGTGTTCTGTTTCTCAACAGTTTCTTCTCTTCTGTGCATTTGTATTTCAGCTTAGTCAAGGTGGATTAGTGTCTTAATAAATCCACTTGTTGTGATTGCTGTTTTAATTAGCTTTGTGTCCTGGAAGTGCAGATACAAATGTACCAAGAAGCAGCAAGTATTTCCTGTGTAATGTCACTCTGTTATTTATGATGTGAGGGGATTTCTGGTATTGCTAACTACACGTTAAGAGATGGAGTTTCCTCTCAGTGGTCTTAGAACTGAGGGTACGTAAACATCTGCAAACTTACTTTATAGATGACACTATGCTATGTTGACTGTATTCAGATTTTAAAGACTTTCTTGGAAACTTTGGAAAAGAAATGACAAGTCAAGTTATAATACAGCCAGTTCTTAAAGTGCAAGCTGAGGCTAGCTTGCACCTTCTTGACCTGAATACATTCTGGTAATATACTTACCAAGCACATTATGTAATACTCTAATCTTATTTGTTTCATTTCTCTGATGTATTCTTGGCGAAGCCTTTTCCTCATGCATGTATTTTAAAATCTATTAATCTTTAAACAAAAAACTTTGATATGTTTAGTCTTCCTGTCATTCTTTAAAGAGAAACACACTTGGAAAAATGGTGGGGTGGTAGAGCCACTAGTGTTAGAGCTTTTTAAAATATGACTTTGAAAGAAAAGCATGGGTCCTCTCCATAGGAATATGAATTGTGGTCAGTCTGTAAGAGCTCTTCCCTGCTGCTCTCTCATTCCCCTCTTTCTGTATAGGTCCTTCCCATAGGATACAGGAGACAGGATACAGTCTCCTAAGGACTCCTTTAGGAAGAGATTGCTACAAGGATGTGGTTCTCCCAGGTGATGCAGCTCCTGCCAGGAGCCTGCTGCTATGTGGGCTGCAGCTCCTGCCAGGAGCCTGCTGCTATGTGGGCTGCTCTCCCTGGGCTGTGGCTTCATCCAGGACATGTCCACCTGTGTAGGGTCCTCCACAGGCTGCAGTGTGAATATTTGTTCTCCTGTCATCTTTTCCATGTGTCGCAGGGGAATCTCTGCTCTGGCATCTGGAGTATCTCCTACCATTCCTTTTCCACTGACCTTGATGTCTACAAGGCTGTTTCTCTCACACTTCTGTCCCTTCCCTTACAGCTGCTGTGCAGCATTTTTTGCCTTTTCTAACATGTTTTCCCAAAGATGCCACCATGTAGTTTGGGGAGGGCTCAGCCTGTGGCCTCTGGTGGGTTGTTGGAGCTGGTTCTGTCCAACACAGACAAGCCCAGACCTCTCCTTACACAGGCTCCTACTTAGAGCTCCTACCACCCACATAGCTGGGAATGGTGGCATCACACACCTTATCATAAATCCAGAATGATTTCTTCCCAGAGCTTATTGCATGGATTTGTGACTTGCCCCTCCTTGTTTAGCAGTTGCTCTAGTTGACCCTGCCTCTGAGTGATGCAGTCTGAGTGTTAGCTACAGATAAACTGTATAGAAATGGGAGAGAAAAAAATGCAATATTTCTCTCACTGAGAGGAGGGCTTCCTCTTTGAAATAAAAAGCTATCCAGCTGATTGCCCTCTCTACCGTGTGATTAATCATTATATTCCAGCTGTGGTTGATTCTGCTGAGAAGATTCCACTTGCTGCCTCCTTTGCAATGTTTTTGTTCTGTCCTGTAGATAGTAACAGCCGTGTGTTTCAGTTGTATACTTGTATAGTTGCCAGTTTCATGCCCCTATTGCTGTCACTGTGTGGGGTTACCAAACAGGAGAAATTTTTTGCTTAATAGAAGATTTGATCAATACTGATCTGTGGAGCATTATCTCCAGCAGATTCTGCACCTGGGATGGGACAACCCTGGATTTACAGACAGACTGGGGAATTAGACGCTGGAGAGGAGTGCCATGGAAAGGGCCCTCAGGGTCCTGGTCAATGGCAAGTTGGATATGAGTCAGCAGTGCCCTGGCAGTCAGGAGGGCCGACCCTGTCCTGGGGGGCATCAGGCACAGCATTGCCAGCCAGGCAAGGGAGGGGATTGTCCTGCTCTCCTCTGCACCGGGGCAGCCTCACCTCGAGTGCTGAGAGCAGTTTTGGGTGCCACAATATAAAAAATGACATTAAGCCATTAGACAGTGTCCAAAGGAGGGCAACGAGGATAGTCAAGGGCCTTGAAGGGAAGCCACATGAGGAGTGGCTGAGGTCACTTGGTCTGTTCAGGCTGGAGAAGAGGAGACTGAGGGGAGGCCTCACTACAGTCTACAACTTTCTCGTGAGGGAAGGAGGGGAGGCAAGCACTGATCTCTTCTTTGTGGTGACCAGTGACAGAATCGGAGGGAATGGCCTGAAGTTGTGTCATGGGAGGTTTAGGCTGGATATCAGGAAAAGGTTTTTCTCCCAGAGGCTGGCTAGGCACTGGAACAGGCTCCCCAGGGAAGTGGTCACAGCACCAAGCCTGACAGACTTCCAGAAGCATTTGGAAAACACTCTCAGACACATGGTGTGATTCTTGGGGCTGTCCTGTGCAGAGCTGGGAGCTGAACTCAGTGATCCTTTTGGTTCCCTTCCAACTCAGGGTATTTTATGATCTCAGCCAAAATCTAACTCACTTGAGAGACAGAAACCTCTGGAGATTATCTAGTTGATGTGCTCAAAGCAGACTGTTCAGGACCATGTCCTTGCTGATCTTTGGTATTTCCAAGGATGTAGACTCTACAGCTGGGCAACCTGTGCCGGTGTTGGAGTGATCTTAGAGGGAGAAAAAGTATTTTTCAATGGAGTTTCCTGTGTTTCAGTTTGTGCCCATTGCCTTTTGTCCTTCCGCTGGGCAACACTGAGAAGAGTGTCTCATCTTTTTTTCTTTCTTCACATTAAGTATTTTTACACGTTTATGAGATTGTTCCCAGTTGTTTTCCCCAGGTTAAATAGAACAGAACCCTCATATCAGAGAGGAGACAGAAACCCCTTTTATGTATTAAATTCAAGTTGGAAAAATAACAAAAATGTGGGTTTGTATCTACTAAATGTTTACTTGCAACCTTAAGGAGACCACCATCAATGTTCAGCTGTTAGCAAAATTTGAGGAAGTACAGAAGAGAAAGGAATATTTCTACATCTGACTTCAGTGCTTATTGTTTTATGCTTACTCTTTCTGATTTTGGTTGATAGCTTGCACCCTGGTAAATGCATTAGGATACTTGATATTTTAATGTAATTTCTGGAGCTTTCTGTCAACATAGGGAAAAGATACTTAAAATGTACGCATTTTCTCTTCAGCCTACTGTTTTATAGTGATTTCCCAATACTTCTCTACTGCTATGCATCTTTAAAAACCATATTGAAGTGAAGGAACCTGGGGTAACATTTCATGCTCCTTTACATTTATCTTTCAAATGAGAGCTTTTATCTGTGTTTAGCTGAAATGATGTATGTATTTGAGCCTTGAGCATTCTATCCAGTTACAGGTATGAATTTTATCAAGTAGTTAGGAATATTAATAGTTGTATTGCTTTTATATGTATTGCTTAATGTGAATTTGTGATCACTAGTAACTGGAGAAGAAAGGACAAATGAGAACATATTCTCAAATGACATACTTGAAAGAATTGTGTTAGGTGAGTGGAAGAAAGTGCAAACATGAGGTCATTAAAGTGAGAAAAATTCTAAACTAAAAATAAATTAGAAGTAATGGCAGTGACCATTCAAAATAAGCTGCAGTAGTGAGATTTGATGATTCTACTGTTGGAGCAGTAGTGTCTAGGATCAAGTTTTAGTGATGGATAGGCTTTCTTTTTTAGTAAATGATTACTAAACTGCTATAGATACCTGGAGAAAAGCTGTTCCAGTGAACACAAGTTCAAGACTTAGAATTTTAGCCCTGTATTTCTCAAATGTGGCTTGAAATTTGAAATCATAGGAATTTTAAAATGAAAGATAGTACTTACACAAATCTGGTCTCTTAAGGCCTTCTGTCCTGTAATGGGAAAATGTTGTGCTGTTGCTCCTCAACAGCTGTGTATTAACAAGGTAACTTAATTTTCTTTTGGATTTTTCCAGTAGCAGGCCGTTTTTAATGCAGGTTGAGTCAGGCATGTATTTCCCTCAAAGACAGCAGAAGATTTGGAATGTGATCAAAAGAAACCTGAGAGATCAGTGTAGTTTTCTCCTGAGTAGAAGTTAGTGTCTGTGACAACCTGAGTTCTCAGACAGGCTTTAGACAAGGTTAAAAAAACCTTGCATCGTACTAAACCAGCCTCTTAGTTAACAGAAGATCCTGTTGTCCTCTGTGATTAAAGGATTTCCTGTAGACATGACAAGTTAAATAAAGAAAACCTTCAGTGAAGTTGTGTGTAGGGTATAGTAAAATGCAGGTCTCTTAATTTGAGAAGCTGGAAAGTGTGATCTGATTACCACCAACTTATACTTGCATCTTAGCTTGGTTTTAGAAGTGTTAGTAAAGAACATAGTTCTTTGCCCTGACTTCCCGTGGTTCATTGTTGTATGGCTAAAGGTTATCAATATGCATATTAAAAAGCTTAAGGGACAACCAGGTATGGATCTGCATGCCCATGATCTTAATTGATTCCATTTTTGAATATTAAGCTATGGTTCATGTTTTAGCATTTCCTTAGATCTTCTGCTCCTGTACGTTAATATGTCTGTATGAACTCCAGTGTGCCAGTTAAAAAAATAGGGATTCAGTATGCGGTCTCATCATACCTCTTCACAATATGTAGAAGTCAGAGTATTGTGTTGATAACACCATTTCTTGATGTTAAAATCTGACATAATGCCGCAGTTGTAGAACTAAAGAGAAGATGGTGTAAGAATAAACGGTTTCAGGAGGAGTATGTCATTTGTTCAGTATATTGCACATTGCATTGTTTCAGATTTTTCTGGTAAAAGTATAGTGGATGTATGAGCTCTTACTATTAATAGTGAATTTACTGCTGTACGTAGCAGTAGGCTACTTCCTGCTTAGTTCAGGGTGGGGGAGACAATGAACTTGACTTCTCTTAAGCCAGCAGTTACAAAAGAGCTGATTCACATAGTGTGTTCTCAATCCTTCAAATGCATTCAACTGTAGTTTAATTTATTCTTATTTCTCAACTTGTTTTCAGAATAGTTAATCTCATATGTTGTTGCTAATTTTCTTATGCTGCTGTAAAAAGACTTTTAATAGCAGAGATTATAAGACAAAATAATATCTAGCCTAAAAATCAATATAAATATTAATTCAAGGCTCACTTAACTTTTGGAAGTGGCATATAATACAGCAAAGTTCTAAACTGACAGATAGGTGCTGGTTTATAGCCAGTGACACTGCTGTGTAGCAGATAGCCAGAGTCTTGAGTATTGAGGCAAATATGTGCTGTTTCTCCCGTGGTTTCAGAGGCAGGTGGATGAAGCTTGAGTCTGGAGAAAGGGCTGGAGATGGTGGGTACTTCTTGCATTTTATTCTGATGTTTTCCTTCGCATGCAGCAGAGAATACTGCGGAAATACAGGCTTTCAGCAGATATTTGTTGCACAGTATTCAATGTGCTTACTTTGCAGCTGTAAGATCTAATTATAAATGGTATTAGTAGATTGAGGTAGTAGAGGGGATATTTAATTTGCTTCTAATTATTTCCTTAATTAAGAGGATTTGACATCAATGTTCAGAATGTAAAGTTGAGAAGCTGAGAGAAGTGAAAGGCCGTGATGCAGTAGTTGAAACATTTAAAGCCTCCAAATGTCACTGCTTTTGTAAGGATGGCTGGGTTAACTTTCTAAACCCTATGTGTGTGAAATGTCTTAGAGCACCACTAAATGTATTGGTTTTACTGAAACACCACCTCACCCTGTAAAACTGATTGTTGTTGTAGCATTGAAGTAGGGGTTACATTCAAAAGTTGTCCTGCTTCACTGTGAGTCTCGACAAGCTGTGCTCAAGGAGAATGCTCAGAGCTGGCATGCAGCTTTGAGTGTTCCATACCTAGCACATCTCATTCTGTGCATGGTTCACCTCATACTGCATGAGTAAGTGGGGAATCATTTGCAAGTGTCAGGGATGGCAGTTATACCCTTAGGTGGGATGTGACATTTTCGAGGAGTTAGTGGAAGCACCTTGGCATCCTTTTAAATACAACTTTTTCATTGTCTGCTACTTAGATGGCATGGTGGTTTTCTTTCGCATATAGAAAAGTGGTTTTTATCCATGGAGCTAGAGATTCTTAACCTTTCCCCACAAGAAATCACTCTTCCTATATCCTGCTCTTTAGGTGCGTGCATTCATTAATGTATTACAGCTAAAAGGGTGTGTTAGTTGGCCAAGAGGCCCGTTTATCACAAGAGGCCTGGGTTAAGCAAATCTGTAATTTGAAATGACCTGGCTTCACCTGGGTAGCACCCAGACTGCTGAGTGATAAAAAGCACCATTTGTGGAGCACTGCTGCTTTCTGCTTACCTGCTGTGTTGTCAGGAACAGCAGCATGCCCTAAATCCATGCCTTAGCTAGTCCTTTTGCTCAGGAGACCTAAGCTGTTAAATTAATAGCATTGCCTGTGCATGAAAATATCTTATCTATGAAGTTTGTGGGATGTTTTAAAATAGAAACTAAGGAATTCCGGTGGTAAAATCCTTCTGAGTCCTGTTTAAGACTGCACAGCTGTTACTGAGAAATTTAAGCAAGCTATGTAGCTGACCGTTGTAGCTGACAATGTGGTACACATTCTGTTGGTATTGGCAAAATATCCATTATTGTGATAGTTTTCTTAAATATAACAACATTTCTCTTTTCTTCTGTAGGCAATTTGACACCAGAGCCGCCTAAAATATCATCTTCTACAAGCCATCCAGATCTCTTAAGTGGATGGGATTCTTGGGCAGATTCCTCAACAACCAGCAATGTAGCATCACCACAGCTGAAGCCTGTTTGTGAAGGTATTATGAAATTAAATTTTTCCATTAGAGGAATTCTCCAGACTTGGTCAGTTTAATCACCTGAAACTGCTGAACATGTCTTCATGCATTTTTGCTCTGTTGTTTAAATGCTTCTTTAGTAAGGCACTTGTATAGCTTTTCAGATTTAAGTTAAAGACACAGGAATTAAATAGTTTCAATTCTCTATAGTAATCGTGATTCTTCTCTTGGGAAACAATGTTGTGAAGCAGAATGCCGGGGACGTTTGCATGAGGTGTTGTGGAAATATTACTTTTATTTATTCTCAGTTTCCAAATAGACCAGGTCCGTGTTGTCTTCTCATTATACAGGCCAAGCTTTTACCACAGGAAGCCAGTCGAGTGTGTCTTCAGGTCTGTCTTTCAGCCAGGCAAAATCTCAGAACTTTGATCCTTTTGCTGATCTTGCCAATCTTGGATCTGGTCTTCCAGGTAAGATCTTACTTTTGATAGAGTATACTTAATGCCTCTGCTGGTTGGTTTGCTTCTTGTACCAATAAATGTTACTGATAGCCTATAAGGAGCACATTTAATTGTTAACAACCAGCTTGAGGTATTTGCTGAGAGCTGGCAAGTAACAAGAAGAGATTGAATCTTACAGATATTGTGTGAAACATCCAGAATAGTATCTCAGGAGATAACCACAACGGTGATATAGAAACAGTAGAAATAATTAATGCTTCAGAATCTAGTTGAGATGGTAAGAGAAACTAGCAGTTTGCTGATTCGGTAACTGAACGTGAGGTTTCTTACCTGGCATCAATTAATACTGTTCTTGCAGGATTTAAGATGAAAGCTGGATTAAATTAGTTAAATTTGTTAGTTCCAAGGTGACAGTTGTTTTTCTGTTAAGTCAGTACTTTCGTTTGAATTCGGTAGACCTTCATAGCTCTGCTACTCACATCTATCATGTGTGTAAGATGAGCACAAATCAAGCCCATACATATACACTGAAAGCATTAGGAACATTTGCCAGTTTGCAGTGGTGGGCACAAGGAGTTATGGAAGATAAGACACATTGCAGAGTAACACTTGTTCCAGGATGTTTTATTGGCCTGAAATTCAGGAATTAGCCCTGCAGCGTTCTCAAAAGAGCTGGAAAAATGAAGGGCAGTGAAAAGAGATGAGGTCCTTGTATTTCAGAACCCACATTGCCATAACAAATGTGACCAGCTGCCCAGAGTACAAGGAATGATTCAGAACAGCTTAGTATTGCTGAATTGCAGAAATGTGTTTTTCCCTTAGCTTGGAGCTGATGGAGGTTTTACTCTGTTGGCTTGGCAGTTAGCATTGTGTATTGAATTGAGTACCAGTGGAATTATTTTATAGAAATACTAGGTAACATGCAGTGTTTGACTTCTTGATGTTGCTTGTGCATAATCACTGCAAGATTCTGGTGTTGAAGCAGTACCAATGAGGGTGCTTGCTGTAAACAATTTACAAAATTTTGTAGTTTAATAATTCAGGTTAATATAGACTTGTTAAATCTGCAGATAGTGTGACGGTAGAGAAGTCAATGTATCTTTGACTTGAAGATGCGGGTATAGCACACACTGAATCCAATGAAAGAAATTGAACTGATTTTAGCAGGACTTAGGTTAATTCATTAGTCTTTCAGTTAGCTTTCAATAGGAAAAATGACTGCATTAAAAAGTAGCCAGATGTCTGTGTCCTAGTTGACATTCTCAGGCTTGAAATGAATTTTCAAGGCATCACAAGAACTGGAATTCAGACTGAGTGTTGTATTTTTCATAAGAGTTTTTTTGCTTCCACATACAAGTCATTGTTCTGGAAGAAAATTTTTAAGAGTGCAAGCTGCTTAAATATGAATGCTATATAAACCCAAAAGAAACAGTAGCTAAAAGTAGTTAATAGTAGTGTATTAGGGTAGTGGTAGGATATCAGTAGTGTTCTGTGCTGGTTTGTGTTACCACACTCTTCTTTAGGAATGGTCTTGTATCAGAAAGTAGGAGTGTGGTGTTGAAATGTTTCTGTGAACCATGAGACATTGGCTTGTCATGTAGGAAGAATTTGTTGACCTTGAAGACTGGAATAACAAATGTAGGATGCTTTGAAAGAATAGGAGAAAGAGATAATTTTTCAGTACACAGGGTTATTTACTCTGACTAGTGACAGATTTTTTTTTTTCTGTAAATTTCACAAGTTGCCAATGACTGAAGACTGAGTTGACTGCAGTTGAGTGCTTTCATGAAAAAACAGTTCATTCCTAGATTTTGTTAGGTGTTATATTGCAATACTGTGTTTTATCAGATGTGGTATTTCAAGATATAGTATGGTATCTTGTACATGGCCCTGGGGAGACATGCTCTTGTGAAAGTTGGAACTAAGAGCAGCAACTACAAAATGAAGGTATCAGGAGAGCTGAAGTGTGAGGAGCCATTTTTGAAAGAGCAAACCAAGTTTACATTGCTGTGTATACCCTGACAAACTTGGCCTATACCACAGCAGGGTGTTTACAGCAGTATCTTCTGCAGGCTGCAGTGCCTTTCTTACTCATGTGCAATATTCCCTTTGAATGCTGCTGTCGAATAATCTTCTCATCTTTCTTAAACAGTAGTGCAAGAAATCACTAGAGACTTTGAAAGCATTCATTTGAAAATCTTCTGAGTCTGTTACCTTTTTTTGTAATTAGTTATTTATTGTGCTCTGCATATTAGCAGAAGTATAATGAAGTGGGAGGCAGAACTACTGTCATGGCCAAGTTATCTCCTGGCCTGACACATGCCAGACACTTCAGGTGAGAGTGGATGTTTCTGCTAAAACTGACAGTTGAGACCTTGAGCTGTAAGAGAAGACTTTCAGCAATGCTTCTAGCTCCTGCTGTCCAAGTTACTTGTTAATGAGACTCTTAAATTCATTTTACCCACACTCTCCTGTTACATTTTCTCTTGTATAGTGGTATCACTGTGAGCTGTGTGGTTATATATCAAGACCAAGCTGTCTTACTTCTTTTAAACAGGTGAAGGCACTGAACTGAACAACTAACTTTGTATTTATTGTTAGGTTCGTCCACTGGTGGACTATTGGGTGGCGGATTTAGTCAGAAGACTGCTCCATCTCAGAAGCTGGGAAATCAGTGGCAGAAATCCCCCAAACCACCTAGTACTTCATGGCAGTCCCAGACTAAGTCCAGCACAGCAGCTAAGCCCAACTACACAGTAAACTTGAGTGTTATTGGAGGACGAGAAGAAAGAGGAGTCAGAGCCCCAAGCTTCGGTGAGTTTTCTGAATGTATTACTTATAATGTTCCATGTGCAGTTAGTCGGGTGTGCTGTTACATGCAGAAGCTCTTCTACCTTCATATTTGCATTTACATTTAGGTTGTGTCTAGTAGAAAACAGAATAACACTTGGCAAATCTGGTATCCTGCTTTTCCAAAGCTATCACGGTATATAACAGACAAGCTGATGATGGCACAAGTATATGTGAGTTTGGGCACAAAGTCTCAAGACTCTATTCACTCACCCACATGGGTACTGGTTTTGTATCACTGGTTTAGAAAGGTATATTTGACCTATCCAGGGAGAGATGGTTGATAATGTTGCTTCATGTTAGTCTGTTTGTGATACACAGGTAAAGGGATGCAGCGTTTTTTCTAGCTGAAGAGTAGTAGCTAGTCTTGAGAAAGATTGAGATTAAACTTACTGGAAATTCTTGTGTTTCAAAGAGATATGGGAACAGGACAAGGTGGAATCATACAGTCTTTTAAGATGTTCCAAATGAACAGGCAAATCTAGAGTTCTAGGGGTAGACATGGCCTTTTCTATATGGACTTTCTTGGAAAACTCTCTTTTCTGGTGTCTTGGTATTAGGATTATGCTTCCCTTAAACTGTGAACGGTATAAGTGAACAGTAGGTATTTCTTTAAGTTGAAATGGTTCTATTGATCCATATCTGGAAAGAAGTTTCAGGATGGAGAGGCACTGGACATAAGTTGCAGCACAGGAAAGTCTGTAGAACAAGGCCAAAAAATCAATTGGCACGATGAAATGCTGAAACAGGGTGTTGTGATTCCTCTCTCTTGAAAAGAGGTGGACCTCAACTGGACAAGGACCTAACACATGTACCTAGTTGTTCCTGCTTTGAGTGGGAATTGGACTAGATAACATCCATAGGCCTCTTCAGAATTCAGTTATTCTACAGTTCTCTAAAATTTGTTGGTTCTGCAATGAATATTCATGTTGGTATTTTATCCCTTCATTATTCTGTATAAGTTTCAACATTATTTGGACATTGACTACATGCTTTCAACTAGAGTATTGAGTATATGGTTACTTGAAAAACTGCTGCATAGCATTTAGAACTAATTCACAGTGGAAAAATGGAGCCATTTCAAAAATCGTGGATAGATGTGTGCTCCCTCAAATCTACTCCATTTTTTTAAAAAAGAGGACATGCAAGTATTTAGTCAGAGGTTAGCATGTGAGGTTGTCTGTTCTGCTGGAAAGTTTGTTAATGATCCCTTTTACTTCTTCTGTTAGTCTTGTGTTTATTGTCACTGAAGGATATTTATCATGCTAGTGATACATGCCATCCAGGTGTATCTAATATATTTCCCCTGATAATGTATTCTCCTATGGAACTTTTCACTTCATGTTTTTTTCTCCTTTCATAGGTCAAAAGCCAAAAGTTTCAGAAAATGACTTTGAGGATCTCTTATCTAATCAAGGATTTTCAGCGAAATCTGATAAAAAGGGACCAAAGACAATTGCTGAGATGAGAAAACAAGAGATGTCTAAAGATATGGACCCCTTGAAACTCAAGGTTTGTTTAACAGTGATTTTGATTTAAGTGAAAATCTGATCTTAGAACTGCTTAGAACTGCTGATAATATAGCAGAAAGGTACAATGACTAACAGAGAAACTAATGGTCATGGTTTAGAAAAGGTGGATGTAGCTGATAATACAAAAATGTGCTTTAAAAATGAGGCATGTGAGAATAGCTGTCTTCAGGGTAACCATGTGCTTTCATTTACTGGTTAACAGGTGCTCCTGCTGTCCTATGAAATTACTAGAAGATGCAATTCTGGAGATAGGCTGTATAACTAGTTTGGGAGGTGTTACTTGCTGTTCAGATTTTTCTAGTCATTGATAACTTCACGTGTTAATATACCCTCAGTTTTGTAGTCTTCATGGTGCTTTAGAAAAGTTTGTAAAAGAACTTTGGAGGGATGCTGAAATTTGTTTTCTCAAAATCTTCTCCCTGAAGAGAGAGTGCGCAGCTTGCATGGGTAGCTTTTAACACAAATGACCACAAATGGAAATAAGTACAGAGTTTTAGTTACCATTCTCATTGGTGATAGAGGGCAGAGATTTTCTTACTATGTAAGTGTTCAGTGAAAACACTGTATCCCTATATCATGGCTTGAATATTGCTGTTGAAGTCTGAAATGGCCAGTTACTCTTAATTGGCTTTGGGGATATCTCAAAGAACACTTGAGTTCATGCACCTCTGCAGGTTGATTAAGTAAACATTAAGTATTAATAGACATGATCTTTTGTACAAAGCTTGTATAAAAGAAGTTTTGAAATATATTGGCACTTTTGTACAAATCAAGTATGAATTTTAGTAAATTCATCTTGTGTGTGCCCTGACAGGGACAAGATAAATGTAATGTCTAATTTTAACAGATGTTTTTAATGATTCCTGTCAATTCCATTGCCATTAATTTCACAGAGGTTTGTAACATGTAACTATCTCAGTAATTTCTCATGCAATGACTGAATTTCTGCAACAAACTAGTAACAGTGAGCTGTTCCCTAGTGGTCGATGCAAAATATCACTTTTGTGTGGCTAAGACAGTTGAATTTGGGGAGTGAGTGTAGTAGGATACTGTACTTGAGTCTTAATCGTATAGTCTTGCAGACAGTGTAGATTATGTCTGTAAATAGGCTGAGAATGCTTACAGTGCTGCATTCAGTTCTATATATTATGATTTTCCCAGATTCTTGAATGGATTGAAGGAAAGGAGAGAAATATCAGAGCATTGATATCCACTCTTCATACAGTGCTTTGGGAAGGGGAAAATAAGTGGAAACCAGTCAGCATGGCAGATTTAGTAACTCCTGAACAAGTAAAGAAGTACTACAGGAGAGCAGTGCTTGTGGTTCATCCAGATAAGGTGAGTGTGTTCCTCTGGTGTTCTTTACTTTAGAAGGAATACAAACTGCTTTTACCACATCATGCTGGTCACTGGCAAATGCCTTGCCTCTCAGTCAGCACTCTAGATTCTCTTCACTTTGCTTCTATTGTCTTCTGAAGGTGGTGTCCAACTGCATTCAGGTAGTACAGGATTATTCTTGTCATCCTGACACAGCGCAGAATTCAACAGAAAAGTGTTAACAAATAAAAGATAATGTGGAGGTTCTACTGAGTGCTGCAGTCAGTCATGCTGGATTCTGACTGACAGCTGGCAGATCTACTGCTGTAGTGGAATCCATTTTATTTCTGTGAGCTGATACTTCAAATCCTTTAGAACCAATATTGAGACTGAGAGGCTGCTGCAGCAAAACTGGTAGGCAAATCCTGCTGAACCTCGTATATGAAACCGTTTTTACTTGAAAAAGTAAACTTACTAGAATAAACCAATTATCAGATGAAAAATACTTGATGAATATTATATTGCAGTTGTCTTTTTAAAATATTTAGTGCATTCCATTGTTTTTTAGTCCCCCAATGTATGAAGGTAGCTTCTTGTTTTGATACAAATAGATAGATGTAAAGATAAGCATTGGATGTACCTGGTTTGAATTTTCAGGTTTGCCTTCACTGGTGGTTTAGTGGGCAGTAGTCTAAATCCTGTCTTGTCTTGTGTCCATAACAGAAAAACAAGACATTCTTTGGTTTTTTTTAAGTCCCCTCTGTCCTTCAGTGTTCTTGGCCATGTGACTTCCTCCAACTTAGTGGTGATTTTTAGGTGTTTTCTGTAAACCCCTTAATGCATCAATGTCAGAACACAGCCGTCTTTAAGGCATATTCATGTTCTTGTTCTTTTTTTCTGCTACTTACCTGTTAAAGCACTCTCTAAAAGGGTCAATAAAGTACTGCAGCTGGCAAAAGCTAAGCAGCAGGAGGGGGTGAAGGACACTGGAGAGGGCTCTGAGGCTTCCCTTTTATGTTGGAGAGAACGGTCTTTTGGGACTGGATCTTTATTAACCACGAAGGTTAGATTGTGTTGGCCTGGAGTCTGGGCTGCTGTGAAACAGGCAGGGAATCAGGAGCATACTATCTTTGAGTATGGAAGCAAACACACAGGAAGTGCTATGTCAGTCATGTTGAGCCTTAACATCATTCA
Source organism: Amblyornis subalaris (assembly GCA_018881555.1). Taxonomy (NCBI): domain Eukaryota; kingdom Metazoa; phylum Chordata; class Aves; order Passeriformes; family Ptilonorhynchidae; genus Amblyornis; species Amblyornis subalaris. The sequence continues at coordinate 428,121 of JACAXG010000215.1, forward strand.
CAACCAGCAATAGGTTTTTCTCCAGGGAATCCCATCCAAAAGGAGTTGTCTTAAATTGTGCTCAAATTTTATCCTTGTACACTACTGCAAGATGTCTCAGGAAGCAATTCCAAAAATGACTTAATTTAATTATTAAGTAATAATAACTAAAACTATTTATGAAAAAAACAGCTTTCTAAACTGTTTTTAGCTAAGTTTCAGTTATTTATGAATAGAAGGTAATGTAAGGAAACCAAGGATTTGGATTTATTTAAAATACTCATGGCAAGTGTTGGATAAGGTTGGAGAGAGTTCTGTGTCTGCAAAATTATATTCATAAAGCAGTCTGTAGTTCTTGAATAAGACAGCAAATATGAAAGGGGTGGGATCTTTTCTAAGTGACCTAATTCCTAATATTTTTTTATGCTTATGATACGTTCTGTTTCTTTCCAGGCCACAGGACAACCGTATGAGCAATATGCCAAAATGATCTTCATGGAGTTGAATGATGCATGGTCAGAGTTCGAAAACCAGGGATCAAAGTCCCTTTTCTGAAACTTCACCTCTCACAGAACTGCTTCCAGAAACTGGAGCTGAGCATTGTTATGACTTTATTGCGCCTAAGACTCATGAAGCGCTTCTCCGTGATTTCAGCACAGTTTCTAGTCATGCACTTATATGTGGGGATGTATTTTGTAAGATGTAGAGTACAAAGCATTACATAGATGCATTAAGAAAAAAGCTGCTGAGTACCTGTAGAAAATCACAGTCTGGGAGTAAAGGTTTCTCTTCAGTTTTATATATGAAAAATAGAATTTTAATGAAGTTAATAATTTCTGATAGAGTAGTATTAGTTATAAATCATTCCAACTTAATTGACCTTCGCCGTACCTCTACCTTCCCAAATTTGTCTGTTACTTTGAGTAGTTTTTGTGATTCAATTTTGATATTTTGGTGCCTGTCGCCTTCTTCTAAGTGCTTTAGTTAGCAGCAGTGAATTTGCTTGGCTTATCTCAAACCTAAGGGTGTATATTTTCATCTGTATTTTATATAATCAATCTGATAATCATTCTGTAAATAATGTTTTCTGGTCATATCTGTGTTCCTTACAATAGAAAAACAGTTGTTTAGCCAAAAGACACCAGATGTGGGAAAGCCAGACAGGGTTGTTCTTGAATTTTTTAAATTTTTTTTTTACATATCATGAATCTGAAAAGAAATTTTGACTTTAAGGTCTGCATGTTCCCACTGTTTTGTTATTTATTGTTAACCTTTGGAAGGCAGTACCTGTGCTTACTTTCCTAGTTCTTTAAATGGTGTCTCTTGCTTCTGATTTCAGTGGAATGTTCCTTTCATTGCACTTCAGATACTCTGCTAGAAACAAAGTTGTTCTGAAACTTGAAGTGTAAGCACAAACCTTTTACTGTGCTTTGATTTGTCTGAGTATTAAATCACTCATTATCATCTGGAGAGCATTTAAAGTGCTTTAACACATTTTGCTGCCTGTTTGAACTTGTGTATTTTTGAGATACGCGTGGCATCAGTGTATGTGAAAACATGGTGTGTATTGGTACGCTGTTGCATTTCTGCTCACCCATCTTCTTTGCACTGCTTAGTGCAAGATGAGTAGAGACACAACTTGATAACAAAACTTGCCATGTTTTCTCATCCCTGTTCAGAAGGCACTTTTTCACTAGTGCCGGGATGGATGAGTGCAAATGACCAATGACTGTTATACTCTGTGTAATAACAAAATGCAATTTTCATATCAAGTTTGAAAATGTTGAAAATTAGTGTTGGGGTATTAAATCTTCAGCAGCAGTCTCTCGATACAGTAGAGTTGGGCATTCAAGGGGATATTTTGATCACTTGCCTTTTTATACATTTTGCATGCTTAACTGAGAGGGAAGCTGTATTGTTAGCAGAGGTAACTGTTCAGCTGAACAACATCTAAACAGGAAACATGAGATTCTAATGCCACCTGAACAGTTTGTTGGATGAGATTTTTCCACTGCTGCACCAGCCTGAGAGCTGATGGGTTAGAGACTGCTAAACACTTGCAATTTCTAGTCTCTAGCTCTGATATAACACAATTACTTATTAACCTCTGATCAAAGGTCTTCTTTGTGTATATTTGCATATATATGCAGCTGCTGTGATTGATTTTTTTTTTTTTCAAATGAAGCTAGGACCAGTTATGGATCAGGAAGGTTATATATTATTCATAGCTGCAGTTGTATTTTAGTTACTGCTTTAAAGCAGTCCTAAATCTCTGTAGATTTATTCTTAAAAGTGTGTAACTTGCTGTCTGATTTGAAGTAAGAGTTAATCTTTTTTCCTTGGGACACTTCATTAATTCTTTGTGTGTATGTTCTGCATCCATGGAAATCAAAGGCTTCTGCTGGTAGGATAGGTTTGTGGGAGACCTGCATGGCTCTTTTCAGTTCTAGGGCAAATGTTGTCTCGTAATAGATTTAAAAAGACAGACACAGATATATAATGACTTTGACTGTAGTCTTGTATACAGTTGAGAGACAGAGCATTTCCGAGGGAGCTGCTTAGAGTAAAAAAGGACTGCTTAAAAAACCCATGTTCATTCAGCACATACAGGCAACTTAATTTTGAGGCATACGTTTTTAATTGCTCTTTTCTTGAAGTATATGTTTGAAAAATTAAAACATGGAAATTGGAGGAAGTATCTTCCTCTGCCTTGTATATTTGGTAGCACTTTCTGGATGATGGCTATATTAATCTTTTTTTGTTTCTCTACTCTTGCTTGCAAAATTTTCTTGAAACATCAGAGAAGAGCCTTAGATGTGATTTTTAAGCACGGAAAATGTGATTCAGGTATCTTATCTGGAACTGAAGATCTCTTGAAATTGGCTCTCTCTTTTTAAAATTATGAAAAATCAAGAAGTTTGGCTATGGAGTATTCCAAGAGCCGTTAGACAATTACTGAAACTTCAGTGGGGTTGACAGAACTGCTTAGCTTATTTTATGGCTTAGTTAGCTCTCGTTCTCAGTGGGGGAACTGGCTGATTTCTCTATCCTGCTCCTTTCTATGTAATTGAATTTTGCTGCTAAGAATCTGGGAGAGATTTGCTTTAGTAAACCTATAAATCTTGAATGATTCCATTCCAATTCTGGAATGAAACCATTTTGGGTAGGGTTTTTTGATTTGGTTTTTTTTTTTTGTAGCTCTGCCATTTATCTGTGTTACATACAAGAATGTGCCAACAGTAGGGGTTTCACTAAGGTTCTGTAAGCAAACTGTAATTTGGAAATTAAAAAAAATTTCAAGTGGTGAATATGAACATAATAAGTTTTGTTTTCTGTGGAACACGAAGCAGCATGAGGGCCACTCAAGATGTTTCTTAGTGTAAGGCTTATTTACTAGTTACAGTAACCTGAGAAGAGGGAAGTTAAATTGTTTCATATAACCATGTATTAAGTCTTAATGTTGCTTTTGTAGGAAAAGGTCATTTGGAAGAAAAACTCCAGCAGTTCTGTTTCAATTCATCTTAAAACAGTAGTAAAGAATGGTAGAAATTCTGGAAATGAAGTGTTTCAAACCTTTTGCATGTTTTGTACTTGGTCGTTAATTGTCTGCTGTATGGACGGGGAGTGCACTCAAATGATTATACGCACATTTCACTGCAGCTGTATTCTTAGTGTCCACAAACTGAAATGCTTTTCGAACAGGCTTCAGAAAAAATGCTTAATCAGAGACTTGACTGGTTTCTCTCTTTGCTCAAAATGTGTATTTTCTGTTCATGCTTATTGTTGATAGCACGGTTAAGTTTTGAAGTGTAGCCGTGCCCTGGAAGCTGGACTTCGTATCTGCTCCTGCTGACTGCGAAGCTTGAAGCTGAGGCAACTGGGTGTGGCCAGCAGGTTGATGTGTCTACCAGGCTTTGCATGTGGTGCTTGAGGTTCTCTTGTGAAGCACCTCCTGAACTTTTGCAGCAAATTGTGGTGCTTGCCGGGCCATGTTGGTTGTTCCTCTCTCTGGTAGCAACACCTGACTGATGTCAGGCAGCATTTGCAGCCTACCAGGGCTCACTTTTCAAAAGTGAGTAGTTTGATGTGGTTATTGCGAGAACAAAGGAAAACAGTGCAAGATACATTAAAGGAAGAGTAGAGAACGCCAGGGCTCTAAACTACATCTGAAGTACTGTTTTCTAGTTCTCTTTCCAGTGACCTATTGCTACCTACCTCTGCTAAGAACAGGTCTAGACTAGTAAAGAGAACCTGGTTTGCAGCCTGCTTTTCCAGCCCTATTAGAGTGCTGCTGACTGACTGTATCAGGTGGGAATACCAAGTCTTTGGCACTTTTTTTCGCAGAAGTTTCTACAAAGCAGGTTTATAAAATGATAGGGCAGGTTTCCACTAGTTATTTTTTAATTAAATTGCTTGTGTTATATTGCTGTTAGATCTGGGGAGTCAGGCAACCTAACTTTTACAACAGATCTGTGAAGAAGAATGGGTGTTAAGAGTGTGTGGCTGGAGCCTGCCTAATGGAGACGAGTGATGTATTTTGACCGTGTTGGAGGAAATCAGTTGGTGTCTTCAAGCTTGTGAGTGCCTGTTCGGTGTTTCCTAGTGCTGTCAGAGTTCCTTAGGAGCAGCAAAGAGTGTTAGTGGTTACTTAGACATAAAGCTTGGAAGGAAGAGTTCCTCTGCATTGGTAGCTGGGTCAGGTTCAGGTATTTTGCTAATCAATGGTGGCTGCTTCAGCAAGTACAGAACAGAAAACCTACAACAGTGCTGATGAAGTACATTTCCTTGGAACAGTGGCAAAGTCCTTGATGTTGTACTTGTGAGGGTAACTAGTGCTCATGAAAAATGCCTTGTTTACCTTCATTTTCTTAATAATTGTGGACACTTCCTCCCATGTTGTCTTGTCAAGCACAGAGCAACAGTTCCTTTGTGAAAGCTACATGCACAAGATTAATATTTTGCACAAACCAAAGCGGAGTCTGAGCATAACAGAAATCTCATCAGGCCTTTGGGGCTGCTGGGTTACGTGCACCATTCCACTTCCCGAGGCCAGACTGCAGTTTCCCCAGCAGTGGCAGTAGGTTTGCATACTTGTTAGGTGCTGCATTCTCTGCTACTCACAGAAGTGTTTCAGGGATAGCATAAATGTGGAAACTTTGTTGCTCCTTAGCTGTGTCCTTAATTGTCTAACAATTGCAATGTAACGGCTGCTTTGTAAATAAGTATGAATTAATCTTGTATGAGTCAGTTGACATTTTCTGTCAAGAACTTGCAGGTGATTGACCTGCAAAAGCTGTAAAAGAATGTATCATTTCCCACCCTATGACTGTCCCTGGTGCAGAGCAGCTCTTGCACCCAGAAGCCCAATGATGAGGAGCTGAGTTGCGGTTCTGACCTTGATCAATCTCGCAATGCTTGCTTACTCTCTCTTTGGGTGAGCTTATTGTGGACTGCAGTTTAGACTGCATTAAGCTTCCAACATATGCTCCAAAAATACAAATTCAGTCATTTTAATGAAGGATACATGTTGTTATAGAAGCTATTATTACCAAAAGGGGATTAAGAGGCATCGTGAGAACTCCCAAAACTCTTTAGTGGAATGTACTGTATATTTGCAACATAGATTTCTAGAAGTGATTGTCATTTCTCATAAGGTCTTGGCTTGCTCTGAGGTCCTTATTGTATTTACCTGTAGTTGTGATTGTACTTTCAATACCTGTGGGGTTTTTTTCTGGTTTGGAGTGTGTGGAAGGACAGAACAGACACTCAAGTCCTGTTTTTGCCATCTTTCAGGAAATGCAATGTACTGTGTAATTTTGCTACTAGTGAAATGAAACTTATACCTATATGTATATAAAGGTAATATAGTTGAATTAAGCCTTGTTTAAAAGTAGATTTAATGTTTGGTACAATGTCCTTGAACAGAATATTTTGCTTTGAAATGTATTACAACTTAACCAGTGATCAATTAAAACAAACAAAATAACTTTGTATGTTTCCTTCTTTACCAAGGGAGAAATGGCCTGAACACCCAGAGCATTTCCACTGCCTTTTCCAGAACAATATCCAAATGTTGGAGAAATGGTTCTCATTAGTGTGTTCAGGTTGCCTGAACCTATTAGGAACTAAGTGGCTCTTCAAAAGTGTCTCTTCTGTTGGAGAGGTGTCGCTGCAGCGTGCTCTGGGGTTTGGCAGCTGCGTTTTCTAACTGCCTATATTGGGTTGTGGGGGTTTTTGCACAGGATCTGGTGCGGGGCCCTTCTGTCACCCAAGGGAAGCTCTGGACTAAGTGTGTAGCGGTAATTAAAGGGAAGGAGAGCAGGAGGACCTGGACAAGACTGAGGCAGGAGAGAGGAATGAGCAACCTGTAGGAATGGTGGAGTGAGGCATCCAGCGGTGAAGGACTGCAGATCTCAGGAATCTGAGGGATAGTAAAGGGTGAGCTGCTGCTGGGAGCATACTGACAAGATGCCCAGAAGCATCTTTTGACTCCATACTCTCAAACAAGAACAGGCAAGCAGGATGTTTTGTAATTGGAAACAAGCAACTCCATAACATTGAGAAAGTTTCTTTTAAAGTCAAAGTCAAAAGCACAAAAATATAGGATTACCACTGGGGATCCCCAAGAAGAAGGGTGGAAAACAGGGAGGAGATAAGAAAATGGACAGGCATGACCAAAGAAGGATGGGTGGAAATGCATGGAGCAAGAAGGAGAAGCACTAGCAAGCAAAGCAAATTCTGTTATGGAAAGGCCATTGCTACTGGTTAATGTTTTTCATATTCTGCTTACTACTTTGAATAGTCTGATGGGCTTACAAGAATTTATGATAAGATTATTCAGTGACAAGATGCTAAAAGACCTTTCTCCTTCTGTCGCATACAAAACATTCTGCCACTTTTGCTGCTAGTCAGTTTATTCCTAACATGCGAAGATGTGGAAAACTGTATTGATGCCTACTTCTGGTCCTTCACCGCTGCAGCAAAGAAGGATAAGGTTAGTCCAGTGCATCTTTCTTTGCCATATGCAAGGCCTCTGGCCACTCGGATGTGTATAAAGACATGAGTTGGGAGAACACTCCACAGCGGATAAAAATCCTGAGGACTCAAGGGAGGCACAATGCATTATAAAGAAATAGATGGCCATAAATTCAGTATCAAGCAGAGCAAATGGTAAGAGTGAAGGAGGGATTAAAAAAAGGCAGCTGAAACACTGTGGGTACTGTGGTGTGCAGAGCAGCCTGTAGCAATCAAAGCCTTCAAAGTCTGCACTTGTAGACACATGATCTGGTTGCTGTAGTGTTGGAGAGAATATGACTTGCCCTGCCTCAGCACCGCCTCTGTTATGAGGGTGAGAGAAGGACTTTGGGCAGATTTTTGAGCAAAAAGCATTGTAGAAGGGAAAATGGAGCACATAAGTAGGAGAAGACTTGAACTAGAAGGATCCCTTTTAGTACAAACTTGTAAGGGACTCCTCATCTCTTTTAATCTGTAAAACTGCTGGCTGTTCTGGAGTGGCTTCATCTAATCAAAGCTCTGGGCACACACAAAGTAATGGCTGTGAATTTCCCTGGTACAGAATGCTGCTGGCAGACCCAAGAACTAAGTAGTTATATGTGTGTGGGTGTTTGGGGGCTCACATTTAGTAAAGCCATTATCAACTGGTGAGCTGCAATGCTAGCTTCCTTGTGCAGGGCTCTGGTGAGTTGTGGGGCAGCACAAGTACTCTGCAGGAGACAGGATTGTCAGTGCTGCCTCCCTGACAAACAATATGCAATGTGTTCAGCACACTTCTAATTTGCAGGATGAAACCTGAAGCAGCAGCTCATCCAGCTTACTCAGGAAGCTAATTTGAATCACAAGCCTTGGTTTGCCATTGCAGGAATGTTGTGTGCTGTGAAGCACTGAGCGTTCCATACCTTAGTGTTTGAGTTTCGTGCTCCAGCTGGGTTTGCCTGTTTCCTGATTCCTGCTAGCCTAGTCCTGCCAGTTTCATTATGAAGCTCAAAAATGCTCATGACAGCCTTCCTAGAAGCTGTTAGTGTTTGACTGAAGTGTTTCGAGTGTTTGACCCAAAGACTTCCCTCTTCTCACTGGTTCCAAGATTTCATCTTTCTCTGGGCTGCTGGGTTTCTAAAGCAATGGATTCACTAGACATCATGTGGAAATTGGCCTTCAGCAAAGCAGAACCAGAAACAGCCAACATCCAGCAGTTAGCTGCTGTGATGTCTCACAGCTCTTCCTTTCTTGCTGCACACCTGCTCTGTCCACATCCTAGCTGTGCCTCACCTGAGAGGCAAATAAGGTCTGTTCTAAGGATGTATGAACCACAAGAACTGGACTCCTACATGTTTTTTCAACGAATTGAATTAAGGCTGTTGGACCCAGTGTATATTCTACGTAATTTCACTCTGAGATGTTTTTATATGCTATGGCTAAACTCGCCTCTTGTGCCTTTACTGAGTCATCATGAAACCAGGGATGAATGCAGAGGTTTTATAATTTTCATTTTATTACCAACAAGTTTTTTTCTCAACTATCTTCACTGTGGAAGCTTCCCTCCCTTTTTCTTCTCCCACTCACTTCTCCTCACTCTTTGCTGCTGCTTCTCCTACCGATATGAGCCTAAGACCTATTAGACCTAGAAATTCCTTGTCTGCTTCTGTGCACCCACTGCAGCTGCTGCCCCACATGTGCAAGGTATGAGCCTCTGGCAGACCTCTGTATTTCTTCTCCTGTGTGTGGGACATCATGAGGACCACATCTCCTGTGGAGAGTTGAACTTCAATTGTTTACCATCTCCAGATGTAAAAAAAGATGTTTGGGGTTTCTTATAAAGTCTTGCCAGGAATTCATCCAAGGAGGGGGGCGAGGCAGAAGAGAGCTTGTTCTGTGCTCTGCATTTTCAAATGCAGGCAGCTCTTCTTGGCCTGCCCTCGGCCCCCCACCCCTCTGCCATGCACCCCCTCGTGGTGAGTGGCAACTGCATTGCTCCCCTGAATAAAACACACCTGAGTTCATGTGGAATTATTTATCATAAGTAATCACTTTTCTTTGATTGCCATCTGCTGGCAGAATGATGTGTTCATCACTATTTCACACTTGCACCACACACGTTTTTTAACACTAAGCATTTTGAATGTGTTCGTGCAGCTTGTATGTGAATTTTGTAGAAAATTTTTGGGTGTCTGAATTCACAGGCTTACAATGCCTGAGGCAGAGCTCACAGATCTCTGGAGGCACCCAGCTCCTCTACCCAAGCTCTGCTGGGGAATGTGCTATGCAGCTGTTCCTGTTTCCAGACAGGGCACTGCTGCCTCCTTTAGCCCTCCTGGAGCATACAGCTCGTTTTTAACTCCTACCCCATGAGAACAGGTGTTCCACTAAGTTGACAGGAGCAAGTACTCTACACTGGAGAATAAGGAAGAGGAGACATGCACCACCGGAGTCTCTGAACTTAGGGTTGGGGATGGACACAGACTGAAAACAGCATAGGAGAGCAAGGGGCTGTGAAGTAAGCAGGTAGATCCCAGGGCTGCACTTTGCATGTGCTCAGACTGTGGTGAGTAGGTGTGACCTCAGCAGAGACACACAATAGTTAGTCCACTGTGGCTGCAGTGTGAGGAGGAAGAATAAACTAAGCACCCAAAGCTTCCTGGCAGTGCAAACTGCTGTACTGTTCTAACACTTACTCTGAGTAAATGAGGCTGCACTGACTGTTCAGCGCAGGCTGCCTCATCCATGGTGAGGTTGTTGAGGTGTGAGGTTCCTGGGTGACTGCAAAGAGTGCCTGCCTGCATGTCCAGAACTAGACCTAGGGTTAAGCATCCTTAATGAGCGTGCTCATAGAAAGGCCCATCTCTCACCAGTGTTCTTGCGCCCCACCGTGAATGCCACAAAATTCATCTGGTCAGCATGTCAAATACTTAAACTCAGGCACTGATGCAAGTTCTGTCCTGGAAAGTTTTCTGTCTAAAAAAAATGGCTGCAGCTTCAAAGAAAGATTGATGTGCATTTATCTGTTCTTGTGCAGGATGGCATAAAATTCAGCCTAAATGACAGCAATTCACAAGGATTTGATACCAACAAGACCTTTAAAGCAAAACTGCAGTTTTACCTGCATGAATGATTGGAAACTGCAACTTTAATATGATCAAGAACCTTGTGTAAGGTAAATAAAATCAGATGAGCTTCAACTTTTAATTCCGTTGCTGTCAAGTGTAATGTGTCTGCTTCAACTGAGAAATGATAAATGCAGTTTTTTTATTTCAGTGCTATGCAAATAGTATTAGAAGATTACTCCTAATGCTGGAAGGTCAGAATCTGCTGAATTTTTCAGCAGATCTTTAGCAGAGGCTGGAATTCCTGTTGCTGTGATCCATGGTGGCATTTAATACTTCGTATCCTTTTCAACAGATAGACTGAAATGCAAATACATTTCCCAAAGACATTTCTCCAGGCACAAGTATTTGCAGTTTCTGCAGAAGTGTACAAGGAAGGAGGTGTTAGAAGACCATGCACATATCCAGAATTGTGAAATTAAGGCTCCAGTTCTGCAGAACACTGGTGTACATTTGTAGCCCTTAACAGGACAAAGGCTGCATCAGTTTTAGTGATCCCCACTGAACAATACACAGGACAAGGCACAGATCTACCTACTGTGCCATCTGTGTCCCCCCACCAGACCCACCCCTGCGTTTTCTTCCAGGAAGTCACTAGAGTTCAAGGTAAAGAAAACCAAGCATTTTTTCCCTATCCTTCTCTCAGAAATGGCTTGAGTCTTATGAATTTTCCTTCTCTACTTTGCTCTTGTGAGATCTCACCTGAAGTACTGTGTCCATCTCTATAGTGCCCCCCATACGGATGTGGACCTGTTGAAGTGAGTTCCAAGGAGGCCAAAGAGAAGATCAGAGGGGCTGGAGCACCTCTCCTGTGAGAGCTGGGATTGTTCAGCATGGAAAGAGAAGGCCTCAAGATGACCTCGCTGTGTTCTTCAAGTAACTAAAGAGGGCTTATGAAAAGGAGGGAGAAGGACTTTTGGAAAGGTCGTGTAGTGACAGGACAAGGGACAGGAGTTTCCTTGGAGCCCAAGAACCTGGACATGTCCCGTCTTCATCTTGGCACAGCATTGCTCCTGAGCTGGCTTCTGCAATATAAGAAAACGAAAAGAGCAAAAAGTTTATCCTAAAAAATAGAGTGCTTTACTTCTAGCACTAGTTCCTCCATCGGAACCTTGCCTTAGCCCTTCCTGTACATTGCTTATTGGCATTCCATGGCCTTTTCCCATGAAAATGGTCTGTTGATAATGGCTAACATTTTTCTTCTCGCTCTTGGGTACATTTAGGAAGATCTTTGTATGTATCAACCTTGCCCATACCAGTAGGTTATACTTTCTTGTCTCCTGTGGGTCCACAAATTTAATTATACCATAATTATTCAGGTTTGCTGTTTCTTTGTATAAGACACAATTTCTTGGGAAGGAAGAACAAGACAATTGTACAAGCTAAACAAAACTTACACTGAAAGACTTTTGAGGCAATAGCTCAAAAAAAAAAAGGTCTAAGCCACAGGACAAGAGCAGGCACTGGCCATCAGACAATTTTGAATTTTGCTGTTGCAGCTAGGAAAAACAAGACAATAAATGTCTAATCCTAAGGTAAATTGCAGGTGATGCATCTTAACAGATTTTGCAGAGATGGCTAAAGTCAAGCAAAGATAGATTTAAGGCCTGAGAACTTGAGGTCTAGTAAAGCAATGTTACGCATCTCAAAGTCTGTTGTGAGTATGGCTGAGCTACAAGGTTACAATTTCTAGGTGAGAAAAGGCAAGTTCAAGGCTTCTTAAGACATGAAATGTCAGAAATTCTCTTGTGCCACTGATATGTTTGTGGTGAGCAAACACCCACTGTCCTCTGTAAAGGATTTCCAAGAGTTACAAAGAGTTAAGTGCTTCAAACAGCCTACAGTACCATGGACTTTGCCGTGGGATGTCTATACTTCTGAAAACTTGGGCAGCCTCTAAAAATCTAAGGTTCTGTAACTTTAGCAAGGGCTAAGGTGTATGTTTTTCTTGTTTTCTGATGTTTGATTGTGTCTGAAGTAATGTTTGCCCTTGTTTTACACATCCAGTTATTGATGCTGAAGCAATTTATTTTTGGAGCAATGAGCACAAACAAGAAAGCAGCTTGGCACTCCAGGCAAATGTGTGCTGAGGCAGAGCCTTGTTTTCAGATACTTGGCTTTTGCAGAATTATCTGCTTATCGATCTCTGCAGCTCCAGTGTCAGAGTCATCTGAAACAGTGGCAATTTACCTATTTTTCTCACTATAGCATTTTTTGAAATCTGAAGTGCTTCCCTTGGCATTAAGTATAACTGCAGTCATGCCTCCACTTATCTCTTTAGTTACAACTCAGGTTTCCACAGCAGTGACCAGCCAGTGCCATGGGGTCCCTGGCCTGGGGAGATGTGTCTCTTTGGTGACACATAGGCACAATGTTGCCTGTGCCACCTGGGCTGTGCTCCTGAGCCAGGCCCAGGAGTGGGTCTGCACGAGGCCACAAGCCTTCCTGGAGGAGAGAGAAGGTTTCTGTGGCATTAGCAAGGTGCTGTCTTCCCAGCAGTAGAGTTCAGCAAGAAAATCATGTTTTGCAGTTCCGCTTCTTGCTAAAGGGCAGAATAAATATTGATGTGCTAGTAAGGTCCAGCTGAGCTGTCTGAATAATCCTCTAATAAATTGTATAATAAAGAAGTGAATTCAGTGGGAGATCAGCTGTTTACACAGATCTGTAATTGATCTCTAGCAAATAACACATGCACTTAGAATCTTTCCTGCTTTCAATATGGACCTTTCAGCCCTGGGGACACAGATGAGATGGCACAAGCCATTTCCTGCCTCTCTACTTGAAATGTCAGAGTTTGCAGAGTTGCCAGGGTTAGGAGCAGCCTGTGCAGTGGGAGCCACTGCTGGCCAATTGAACCTTGAGGCTCTGTGTGAGCAGTGTACAGCTACACAAGCCAGAGATTGCTGGCTGGCAGAAACACCTTGCTGGGCAGAACTGGTTGTCCTCCTCCTGCTGCAGACTCAACACCAAAAGCTGACAAAGGACCTGGCTCGCTGCAGGAGCACTTCTTGCAGGAGCTTACTCTAGGGCTTGCAGAAGCTGCTGCAGGAAGCAGGGCAGTTCTGGGGTTCTGGCCGCCTGCTATGGTCTTGGACTTCTGACTTCAGAGCAAACCTTTTGGAAGCATGGCACGTGATAGCTGGGAATCTGCACACTCCTTCCCCAGGGATGCTGAACTAGACCCACCTGCCTTGTGTGGTCTGAACTCCTGGAAGTAGGTTTGTAGGTTTATTGTTTCGGCTCCAGGGCTGTCAGATCCTGGGGTTTCTGGAAAGCTTGATACAGTGTCTGTGATGTTGTGAGCCTGAAGCATTGGAACAGCCAATCATACAAATGCAGGTCTAATAGTTCAGCATCAGAGCAGGGATCTGCCCTTCTCCAGTGGCTCGTGTCATGGAAATGTACCCTTTTGTGCCATGGGACAATGAACTGAACAAAGGAATTGGGTGCCTTCAACCAGCCCTCTAGGCTCTCCTGCTCCTGCTGTTTCCCCCTGACACACCTCATGCTTGGGCAGGAGACTGGAGGAACCTGCCTATTGCTGTATGTCCTGTAAATCCTGTGCCAAATGTCCTGGAGAGGCCTGCCGCTGCTCCTCTTTCTGCCACAGCAGCTAAAAAGCATGGGATACAATGTCCTTAAGGTCCACAGTTGTACTTGTTAAGACTTCTACATGCCCTTCTGCAACAGACACATCTCTGTGTAATACAACAGCACAAGAGGCCCTGCTGTTTAGCCTGGTATCTCGTTGGTACCACAGAGGGACAGGCACTTCCCACAGGCTTCCCTCCTGCTGCCCTGCATGTGACAATTGTGCTGAGCTGTGGGACACGACACCCTTTAAAGCTTTCCATCCTCTGCCTGAGGAGATGCCCCAAAGTTGGGCTTCAGGTCATAGCGTTTGTGCCTAGCAGTGAGCGCTGAGTGTGCCTTGGCCCCGGAGCAGGTTTCGTGTGTGTCCTGGTGCCTGTCTGTGTGAAAAGCCGGCTGGGCTGCAAACAGTGCCGAGCCCTGGGTTGATGCACCCTGTCAGCGGGACCCGGCTGACAGCACCACCTCTCTGTCACCGCGCAGCACCACCTGCCTCCTCCGGAGGGCACAGAGGCTGGATCTGCCAGCCAACTGACGCGTTGGGAATGCGGAGCACGTTGCCATATGCATGGCCAGTTTTACTGCTAGGAAGGCTTTATTTAGTGCCTGTGAAATGAGATAAGCCAGACAGTGTTATGTTGGTATCGGTAGACAAAAGAATTGAAAGTAAGGGTTCCGCATAACAACAACAACAACAAAAGATGTATCAAGTCTGATGCTAGATGATTCATAAAATAATTAGCGTTTCTGAGAGTGTCCTAATTTCTGACAAAAGTGAAAATACAACAAGATGAGCAGAAAATGATGGGTTATGCTTTTGGAACAAGGCAGTTTAATTGACCCAGATGGGGCCAGATGTTTCCTTCCACTCTCTGACTGAAATGATCACCTATTCAGAGAGATATGTTGTGGAAGAAACTGTAACAAAGATGCAAGACGAAATTTTCCACAAGCAATGATTACATTAAGGAGACTTGAGGCAGCTCTTACTGCTCTAGTGAGGCTAATTGTGTATGAAAATAGGAATATTTCACATCTGACTTGGAGAGGTGCTTACTGCTGCTCACACTTCAGTTTGCATTTTGATCCGAGAAAGACTATAACCAGTCTCCTCTTGCATCCACTGGTTTTGACTCCAGGTTTCCTTTTGGTCATCTGCTCTTTCTGTTCCTGGTTAATGCAAGCAAACCTCTCCTCTCTGTGCTTCAGCTTTCCTGATGAGTTTGATAACAGTGACTGTTTTTCTTCTAACCTGTTTTTAGAGTCTCGGTTTGAAGTTGCACCTGAGAGAAATGGTTTTATATAATTGTAACATTTGACATGATCAACCTAACCAGAGATCTCTGAAGGGTGTCTCACACTGTAAAGGTCTTCCTTCTTCCCCAAAGATGCAGTTGAAGCTGCCAAGGGATTATGCATGTGTGAGGAGGTGTCAAGCACGTGTGCACTCATGCAGACATGTCCACATGAGAAAATGGAAATTTAAGATTATAACACTAGGAGGCTAGTTGGTGTTAGGAAGATGTTGAGGCCATCAGGTCTGGAATGGGTCTGGGGGTGCTTGATCTGTCTGTCCTGGGTGCTCCCTTGCTCCCTGCACTCCTCTTCACCCTCTTGGCTGCAGTCAGTCATGTGGTATGAGAAAGAAGGTTTAGTTTATTTTTCTGCTCCAGGCTGTGGTGTTCAGGTGCATAGCTGTGTGGAAGTCGTCCTTGGACAGCCCTGACTGTATACCTCACTATTCTGTTACTTGATCCTCTGCTTTGCTGTCCTTGTCCTTTCCTTTTCCTTCCTCACTTCCCTCACTGATAAAATGAACATACATACGTGACACAACAGGTGTGTGGCTGGGAAAGTGAGGCAACCAACTTCATCACTACAAAAGTCTTCTGAAGGAAACTTCATAGGTCTGGGAGTCAATTCTTTTCTTCCAAATGCTCTCAGAGTGAGGAAAAGGGGGCTCTCCCACCTGGCCTATTCTTCAAAATGCTCCACTGTCAGCCTCTGCCTTGGAACTGTGGCTCTTAGAGCCCCACCACACACGAAGGAGGAGCTGATGGGCCTTGGAGGACAAGGGGTAGGGCCTCTGTCTCTTCAGAGAGGTTCACTGGGAGCTGTGTACCCTTCCTCCATGAGCTGTATCTCAGTTCAACTAAGCTGGAAAGGAAGGCAGGGTATAATTTGTTAGTAGTCCACTAATTAACATTGCAGAGCAGTGTTTCTCTCTCAGGTGCACATGACCCAGTTCCTACACTGTTAGGAACTAGTTCCTGCTAGAGAGTTTCTCCTCAGGCTGGCAGAGCAAAAACCTCCAGTGAAAGCCACTGCTTCCTTCTCCTCCCTGCTTGATGAAAGTGTTTGGCCCAAGGATTTGGATTTGCTTTACAGCCAAACAGGAGAATGCTTCCTGTGGCTAACCCAGGGCAGCATATTTCTCACCGCATGCCTCAAATGCTGCTGCAGAATGGGAGAGGATCTGCACAAACACAGGGTCTGAGATGGTGCTTGAGGCATGAGGAGCTGCTGCTTCCATCAAAAACAACCAGGTTCTTCTTGGGAAGGGATTCTCTAAAGGAGGGCAGTGGAGAGCTGGACAGCAGCACCAACAGACATTTCCATGGAGGCTTGCTCCTCCTCAGCTTGGCAGCTTTCCTCTGAGCTCTCATCAAGCACAATTGGTGTTCTAATGCTTTCTGTGGAGGCCTGTTTGCAGGTCTCAAATTGTCTAGAGCTGCACTGGTACTGTAATAGTCCCTGAGGTGAATTGTCTTATAGTTTCTATTCATCATATAAGAAAAGCTTAAAGTTGTTAGGCTAATCTTTAGCTGTGCTCTGGATCCCTATATTGTGGATTAACCACCAAGAGCCCCAGTGGGCTGAGCTCATACGCATGCTCAGTTGTTTCTAGCAATACTACAAGCACACGGCTGTTAAAAAAATAATCTTATGAAGGTAGTAACTCCTCACCACCCCCTCACACCTGTTACTTAGCAGCTTACAAAATCTCCTTTCTGTTGATGGGAATAAAGAGGATTTGTTTCCCCTCCTTTTCAGTAGGTTTCTGGGTAGGAGTTAGTTGCGCAGAAACAAAAATTACACTATTTCCTGGCCTGATCCTGGTGTAGGAAGCAGTATCCTCCCCAGCACTCTCCCATCCTGTGTGCAGCTGCAACACAGAGTGGATCAGCAAACGCAGCTGGGAGGGAGGGAGGGAGGTGCAAAGGCGCCCTGCATGTCCCCAGGCAGTATAGCTGCACAGAGACATAAACCTGCCTTGCAACATGCCTTGGTAGATGGTTACCTGCAGCTACTGCTACCACTGGACCTCAGAAGCGAAGGATACTCATTTAGGAAACTGACCCCCTGGGTAAGCACCAATCCTTCCCTAAGCAGCTCTGTTACACTGCGCAGAGGTGCGTGAACCACAGCTCCCAAATGGAGAGCGCTTTTTGCATGCACCCTGGGATGTGGGAACATCATTCCCTCAGGTCTGGCAACCCAAATGCAATATTAGTGGTGATGTGGACAACCTCTCCCTTGTGACTGCATCACAAGCTTTCTTTGGTTTTGTTTTTTTCCCTTGGAAATACAGAGCAGTGAGAAGATGAGATAAACACAAACTGCAGTGCTGTGAGCTACAGTGGTTCCTCAGCAGATTCACAGAAACTGTCCTAGAAGTGCAAAAGCTGTTCTCAGATCTATGGTTAGTGTTGGTGTTTGAGCACTTAGCATATGAGATACTTTGATTAGGGTTCAGTGACTCGTGCAGTTAACTTTCAAAAAGAGAGAAGCTGCTTGACAATGAATTTGGACACAAAGGGTTCAGGCATTTTGAACCATGGCATTCAGCAGCTGTTACCTGGAAGGACCCCTCTGGGGAATCTTGTATTTCAGAGAACTCCTTTCAAAGCACAAGTCAGTTGTTAAATCCGGCACAGGGGAGTCTGAATATTTATTCAGCCTTTGCTCTGCCCCTTTGAGCGTGACACAGCAGCTCCCTATTGTGAACACCCGTCTGCTGTCAAATTAGCAGGACTGCAGCTTGGACTGGGAGTTGTGTTCACAGAAATTCTGGGAAGCAGCTTTTTGTATGCTGAAAACACTGCACTCTGCTTCCTGGAAGCACAGACACAGGCAAGAATGTATCTGCCACCATTTGGACAGTCGAGATTCTTCCAAATATATATGCATCCCATCACTGTTGATAAAGAAATCTGGGTGCCTCACTGGGTATAAACACAGGTTTTGGGGGGTTTTTTGGATGCAGAAACAAAAATTCTTTAGCAGTTCTTAATTTCCAAAATAATTTTAGTTAATTACGAATTGTACAACGGTCAAATCTGCCTGTGAAAATAGATGATGTTTGTTGCTGTCACTGCCAGTTTAGGACATGCCTTCTCATATGGGACAGGTGTCAGTAAAGGCAAACAGAAACCTTAAAAAACAACCCAAAACACAAGGTCGAATCATTTTATAAATGTTATCTGGTTACCAGCAATACGGTGTTGAGCAAACAGAAGCCACTGATACGTAAATGATGATTAGCTCTTGGCCTGTAAAAGGAAATACCTACCTTATCACTGCAGTTGAGATGGCTCCCAATAATGGCTCTGATTCAGTCCTGGAGGACACTTGGAGTATGTGGGATACTATCAAAATGAAAATGCCATGGGTCCTCATCTCCACAAGCAGCTGCACCTTGGTCTGCCTCCGCGTTCTGCAGAATGCTGCAGCTGGGGCTGTTTGCTGCTCCCACAGCATTGGTGAATCCTCTTCAGTGAAGGCTGTCCACACCCACACAATTAAAAGGGATGCTCTTGTATCACCTGAAACCCAGGCATGGACTGAGCCTTCTTGCTTCCAAAGGCTCTGGAGAGGAAGTTGGCTTTAAACGGAAGATCAAAGGCTGCAAAGCAGTTAACACAAGTGGTGCTTTCAAGTGATGCCCACTGCAACCCCTGCTGTGCAGTGTGGTGGGAAAGAGACCTGCCTGTGTTGTGATGGGGTGCCTGCACACCTGCTATGAGTTATGAGGGAGTCTGCATGTGCCCTTCTGAGGAGCTTTGCAGGGGCCAAGGGAAGTCCCTTGCAAGTGAGGGGCTCTGCACTGTCTGGTCTGGAGCTGAGGTATCTCCCTGAGACAAAATCCTCTAGCAACAGCATCTGTGCCCCCCTCCCACTGTCCCACCATCATGAGCACTTCCAGTGTCTGGAAGAAAATATGCCCGAGCATCTCTACCAGCAACACATTTCAGAGGGTTCTCCTGAGGAGAAAAAACTCCTGATTTGGGTCAATGCTGCTTCCTGCATTTTGCAAACAACCCTGATAAGGAAGTGACTTCTGCATGACACTTGAAACAAGTCAAATGCCCCTCAAACCTCTGCCAGCCTGGACTGTCTGTGCAACCAACCCTCAACAGATCCTGCTCTAATGACAGCATCCTGTCTTCCTCCTTTTTCCTGGGTAGCGTCAGGTCTAACAGTTAGTAGATGTGGGAGTTCTTCTGTTTTAAAAATATGATAATCATTCTCCCTCTGCCCTACTTCTAGGCTTTCTGGCATTCAGAAAGGTCAATGGTTTAATTCCTAAAGGAGCTGAATACGTATTTCTTTGTATCTGATGAATTTAATAAAACAGATAGTGATTTTTTTGGACACTGTATATTGCAGCCAACCTAAAACTTTCTTGTTAGTCTAGTTCCCCTGGTATACCTTCACCACATGGACTTTGCAACTCCAGCAAGCAAAGAAGCTCTACTGGCAAAAGGCATCTTTTGCCAGCTGGTGTACAGCATCTGTATTGTCTGAGGTAACACACTTTTTAAAGAACACTCTTCTGTGAAAACAGAGGGTGCAGCACCAATATGGCAACAGCCAAAAGTGCTGGAAGGGAGAGGTGTCAAACTGTCCAAGGAACAGGGTGCAAGGAGGAAGAGCAATGGAGAGTGCAAGAGAGCTCAAGCCTGGGCTTAAGAGCCTCTGCGAACATACCTACAGCTGTGCCTTAGAGAGGATGCTGAGAAAAATTTCCCCAAGGACCTGTCGGGCCTCTGGCTGCAGCTGAGGGGAGTTACTAAGTGCTGGGATGACTTGTGTGCCTACCCTGCCTGAAAACTGCCGCAAGCTGGAGAGAATTTGTTTACTATGCCTTGACTTCTGTTAATCTGATGATGAGTTTCCTCAAGCGCAGGTTGTCCAAGTGCCTGTTCTGACAAAAATCTGTCCCCAGTAAGGTTCACGGTATCTTCAAGGCTGCACCATAGCGAGTGTAGCCACAACAGAATCACAGCCAAAACACCACTTATGCTTGTTCAGAGTGAGTGGAAAGGTGGAGAACTAGGTGTCACTCCAGCAGTAGTGGTTGGATGAGTTGTTCTGCTTCCCTCGCATAGGTAAGAGGGAAGGAAGTTGGTACCTACTGTTCTTACTCCAGTCTCAGCAGCCTTGACATTAACACGGCGGTGACCCCAAATGTCAGGCAGTTTGATGAGGATGCAGAGCATGTGCTGCTGTTTCCGCAGATTTCCCAGGCCCTGGTCTCTAGATAACAACAGAAAACCAGGGGTTAGCTCAAGAGAAGGCAGACTTTGCAAACCAACTGAAATGAGAAATAATGTATTGAAAATGAACTGTGTATTGCAGCAGATGAATTGAAATGAATGCATTATAAATAATAAATAGAACAAATAGCATGTGATTTAAATCCTATAAATATAACAGAAGCGAATACTTGTGTACTGAACATTTTGAAATCTTGAAAATGTTAAAATACCACAGATGGGTAGCCAAACATTGCACACAGACTTCTGGTGCAGCCCAGTTTTGCTACTTTGCTTTTACAGGAACTAGCCTGGTTTGCAGGCAGTTTGAGAGTAAAAATAAAAAAAAGTCTACAGTACTTTCATAGCTTCTTACTGAAGACCACATTCTCTGGTTCCTCTTTACTCTTTGATCCAGCTGAAACTGAAGGTCTTGGCATAATACTTATAATCCTTCAAAGAAATCTAAGGCTCTGAAAGAAATGCAAAAATTTATTGCCTTTGCTGCTTTCTTACTTCCATTTTTTGTATATGCAGCTTGGAGATAAAAGCAGCTGCTCTTTGTTTTTTTTATCAGCAGATTTGGCCCATCCCTGGGTTTTCTATATTCTGCTGAAAAGTCTATGTTCTCCAGGCAGCCATCAAGCTTGCATTCCTGCAGGAGCCCAGACTGACTCTGCCTGCCTGAAGGCAGTACCAGGTGCTTTGCTCCTGCACCCTCCTTTGCCTCATGCCACTTCTGAAATGACACAGCTGTCCCTACAAGAAATCTCTGCTTCCGTTTGTATCATCTGCACCAGCCTGGAAAGCAACATACTGCTTGTACAAACAGCTGCATGGTAGTGCTCCCTGTGTCCCATGGCAGCAGGGTTAGAGCTAGAGGATCTTAAATGTCTCTTTCAACCCAAACCATTCTGGTTCTATGATTCTGTGATTTCACAGCAGTCCCTGAGCAAAGTCTCAGGCTCTCATTTGAAAACATTTGCCTTAAATGGGGGATCACTGTGCCCTGGTGGCGTTGTGAAATAAAATTCTGTTGCATAGCATAGTAAAACAAGAAGCTCTGAAAGCATTTCACCATTGGCCGTACATCATATTGTCCTTTCCTTGATTTCCATGTAATCTCCTCTTTCCTACAAGCTTCAAAGGAAGAAATTCTATGTATCAAGAAAATATAACAATGCTACTGCTTGACTACAGCTCTTGAATTTCAAGGTGTGTTGGTGCTCCTTTCCTGCAGCAGTCCTGACTATTAATAGAGTAGTGTGTGCCACTCAGTGCTTGACTCCAAGGCTGGCCCCGTGCAAATAATCAAAACTTCCCACAGAACAAAGTTCTACTCATTCTGAATGGAAACAGCAGTTCCTTCATTAGTTTTACTGCCTTTTGCTCATGCTGTTCTTATGAGAGTAGTCCCCAGATGGCACTGTTTGGCCATTTAATGATTTTTTCTTGTCTGCTTTTTTTTCCCCTAAGTTCATATGCAACGTAGTCTTTGAAGAAATGCTACCCAGTCCCTCCATACAGGAGGAAGGGGCTGCTTCCTAGGAGCCATGGCTTGATGATGGGATTGTTTATTTCTTCTTGTTTTTAGAGTCTCCCCCATAGAAATGGCTTGATTCTTTTTGAATGCCAGTCTTCCACAATTCTCTGCTCTCCCCGAGTCCCTTCCTCCTGTGACAGATCTTCTCCTCTCTTGTCTTTGAATGTTCTTCAAGAATTGCAGGCAGCAAGAAGCTAATAGCAAGGCCCTGCTGTACTTGGCTGGATGGTATATCCTGAAGCATCATACTCACAACCTGCTATCTTTCTTTGCAGCTCCAGATTCCCATTCTTATACTGTCAAGGGTGTTTTTGTTTCTTTCCTTTTTTTAATGTATTTTTTACGACTGCTTCCATTGTTAAGTCACACTTCAATTACTTATAAGAAAACCAAGGTGATTTTGATATATTTTTCTCCAGACAGAGTTTCAAGCTAATGAGAGACTTCTAAACTGTTAATAACTATTAAAATTGATACTGCTATGGTTTGAGAAAAAAAAAAAGAATAATTTTTCTTGTTGCATTCAGTACTCAGGAAGGGGACCCAGAACCAGATAAAAAACATGGTGGTAGCCCAATGGACAGAAATATTCAGGGAAAGAGGCATAGTGGGAGTGAAACCTGTTCCCAGGTCGAAAGAGGTACGTTCCTCAGAATAAGGTTCCTCATCTAGTAAGGGAAATGATGAGCTTCGGAAAGAAATAAAATCTCTGTTCAGTAAAGTCATGTTAAAACAACAAAATAACAGACACAGGCTTAACGGTACTCAGCTTGGGATTCTGAGGAAGAGCTGATTAAGAGAGGTCAAAGGTGGTAGGTGCTGACTGCAACAGCCCATTCAGAGACAGGACTGATCTATGCTGTCCTGTAGATGGTAACTTGTTTACATTTTCACTAGTGATTTTTGGCACAGGAATTAGAACTGGATTATTTAAGGAGATGAGAGCTATGATACAACATGAATTTCAGTAACCTAAAGTGATAAGATTATAGTCTTGAGACTCAGAATCCAGAATCTTTGTGATCAGCCGGAAATACATCAGAGTTGGTGTTGGAGAAACAAAATACATGACAGCTTGCCAGCTACAAAATGATCAGAGTACTGGTGGGACACAGCTGGGGAGAAGCCCTTCAGATATGCAATAGCCATTACCAGCAGAGAGGAATTACACTCGCAGGGTCACTCAGGACCTACTGATGCCTTCTTCAAACCACTGTGGGCAGTGCCGCTCATTTGCAATATTGAAATGAGGCCCAGTGTGACAAACTACAATCTTGGTGGGTGCAGCACAGCCAAAAGGGGCCAAAGTGCAATGACAGTGTTCTCTACAAAATAGTCAGTGCAGGGGGATGAAAAACCTGCTGGGGGTGAGATGAGGTAAGCTTGATGACTTGAAGTTCCGGCACATAAACAAGAGATCACCAATATGCTGAGGGTGGAAATTCACAGCTTCCTAGCAATTGCAATTCATTTTCTTGGAACAGCTGAAGAAGCCCAAATAACAGTAGGATGGAGTGTGACACGTTTAAGGAAGCCAGCATGTAAGATGATGGGAAAACGATGGTTTCAGTGTCTGAGGAGTAGCCCCTTCATCCATTTCCCTGTTCCATTTTGCTTGAAAAAAAAGAGATTTGTCATAGTTTGTTCTTCCTTATAGAGTTTTTGGGACTGAGTTTAATCACTGCTACAATAAAAATAAAATAACACACCCCCTCCCAAAAAAACAAACAGAGGGGATAAAACCAACTAAAAATCTTGACCTGCTGCTGTACATATTACACCGTGTGGTTTTGGTGTTCTGCCTATTTTGATAATTAAACTCACAGTAGAATCTGCTGCAGTTTAAAATGGAGTGGATAAAGGAAGACTCCTACTTCAGTAAAAGAGAATACTCAGATGCCTGTCCTAATAACACAGGCATTCAAGGAATGGAAAAACATTCTTAACAAGGGCTGTACAGAAATCTCATCTTCTCGACAGTTTTTGATTCTTGGTTAGAGTAATTCTTGTGTTCACTGAAAGCTTTCAAAATTCGTTAAAATGGACACAAAATAGTGCTATTTTCTTCTTTTTCTACTGTCAGGGACACTGGTGATCTTTGAAAATCTTCCAAAAGCTCAGCCAATTCCAGTGTTGCTGAGACACAAGTCTCATTCTCCATCTACATTTTGAGAAAATAGGCACTGAGAACAGCCTAAGTAAGGGAGAAATCTTGCTTAAGCTTTGTTTCATTTGATGGATATGCCAGAAACTGTTTTGGAAATGAAAAAAAAAAGCTCAGACAAGGAAACTTTTTCAGCTTGCTAGTACAGATAAGGTTAACAGCCTGCAATCAGATATAAGAACTTCTTGACTGATTTCCTCTAGAAATGTGACCTACAGGCTTACAGTGTCTCTACATGTCACTGTCAGTCCATCTTAACATTTTATTCCCCTTATGAAGTACAAGAAACATGCAGAGAGTCAGCAATGTCACACGACTTGAGGAAAGAGGTGGCTGAGTAAGGCAGAGAGGACCTATGAATGGCTGGACGAGGTATCGAGCCCCTCCAGATTTGAATCAAACTTTACAATTTTTTTTGTTGTGGCCAATCAGTAACAATAGCTAGACAGTTAGGATTAAGCAATTACATTGTAAACATCGTATGCTTGGCTAATGTTTGTTTTAAGGAAAAGGGAAGATGATCCCAAGATGAATGCACTTTCTGGATGAGAGCCACCAGGAATAAGGCCAGGACTGAGCAGTGACTGGGGGAAAGGTAATTCCAGCAGTGGGAGATTGCGACCACCAACTCAATGACCACCTAGTCCAAACAGACCCCAGAGTCAGACAGAGGGAAGAACTACACCGGCAGACTAATTAGCACGAGAAGCCAGAGATATAATGAGCAAACAGGGGGTTGAGTGCTAATTACTGAAAAAGTCATGTAATATGTAAGCAATGAATGCTGATGCCTTTGTTTGTTAAAACGTAAAAATGGTGTAAAGGTTTGATGACTGGGGAGCCAGCCTTGTGCGAGTTACCACCCCACTCCCTCCACTGTGCAAACCAGAATAAAAAGTAGAAATACCTTGCCTGGATGTGTGAGTTGGCACTGCTCCTTCACAGGGGAAGGACCCCGTGATCGGGACAACAGAAGCAGTAAAGCAAACTTCTGTCTTATTAGACCTTAGGAATCCATGAGATATCATAATTGGCTCAATTATGAGGTGGCGGAAGCAAGAGGTTCAGCAGTCTTAAGAAATGAAACTGTAGAAAACATAGGTGGTTTTGGTTTTTTGCCTGGTTCTGTTTTCTTGGCCTGGCTGCAGTGGGCAGATACGAACACAGAGACAGGTAATTCAAATGTGGTAATGCAGGTAGTCTGTTTCAGGAACCAGCTTCCGTCAGGTGACACTGCACCAGGCTTGGCTCCCTGCAACCATTCAGGCAAGCTAAGTTCCCTCTGATCCCCTATGATCCTTCACAGGGCATGAAACAACTGACAGCTTCGCCCCGTGGACAGCATCCTGCCATTGCCAAAGCAAGCTGGGAAAACCTCAATAGCAATGGTCTTGGAGAGCTAGTTGATTCAGGGGATGGAGTAGAGGGGGCCCAGGTATGATGCAGGATGACTCTGGCCCACGCAGGAGCAGCTAGCCTTTTCCCACAGGGGAGGAAATGGGTACATCTGCCTGGCAGGCTGTTACTCCATGACAAAGCCTTCAGAGCAAGCAGTTGTAGCGACAGGGCATTGGGAGAGGTTTACCCTGATAATATAAACACTTAAAAATCTTTTTCAGAATTTACTGATGCCAGGGTTAGATGATGCTGATTAATTATCCTAGGCGACTAAAGACAGCTAAGTTGCATTCCCTCACAAACACTTTAGCTTTGGATAATTTACCAGCTGACAGATTCTTGCTTCCCCGACCTCCCTGCAGCCACTAACACATCTTATTAAGGCCCCTCATACAGTTTCAGCTTCTCCCTTGGTGATGACTTGGCTATTCAGCGTGAAATTTGACAAAGTGCACACTTCAGTTAGCAAATGCGCCAACAGCCTGCACTCTCAATGCCTGCCAGCCTTCCTCACTCCCTTCTTTCTTAACTCAGACAGTTAAAGAGCATCTAAGCATTAGGATGAGCAGGCTTATGATACTGGCTTTGTACCGCACGGCAATTCCCTGCAGTGAAAAGCAACACTTAAAGACCTCTCTCCTGGAAAAAAGTGCAGTAAGAAGTGTCAGAGAAAAAACTGGTTTCTAAAACAAGTTTACATTACACATTGGTATTTTTTAACACAATGTAGTGTTTAGCTCTTAAAAAACATCTAGGCCTAAAGTAAATAAAGGCACTGTTACTGAACATCCGGCACCTGCAGGTGAATCTTGGAGTTAGGTCACTTTAAAAAGAGGGCTTGGGCCCAAAGAAGGGAGAGAGATGAGGCAAGAAGTCTATAAAGATAAAAAAAAGCTTTACTAGGATATTTTAAGAAGGTTATTTTAGTAAAGTCATATGTCATGGAAGAATGTAGCTACATTTTCTACTTCATCGTTGTAATGGTTTACCACTCTTGCTGGTAGGGACCCAGGAAAAGAGGATTTCTGCACCATGAGAAATTCTCAGTAGGACAAAGACCATGTGACTAAAGAAAGTCCTATAGCACTAGGCAGATCAGGGAAGCAAGGATGGCTGGAAGGAGTGGAAGTCATCACCTGTATGCTGAGTACAATGTACTAATGTCATGGAGAAGCAGTAGCTAAGCAGGAAAAGGGACAGTCCCGTTTCTTGCAGTTGCAGGGGGTAGCTGCTGGATTCCCTGGTAACCAAGATGCAAACATATGGTTGTTGCACGTGTTCTGGATGGGATGCTTTGGCACCTGCTAAGGGGTCAGCTTACACAACACGGAATTTTCTTGGTGGGGGCACTGATAAAGTCTGTTTGCTGTTTCCAGTTCTTTAAACCTGGAAAAACCTAGTATCACCGGGCTCCTTGTTCACTGCCTCTCCAAAAAATAGCTAAGGCTGTCAGGAAGAGCAGGAGAGAGACTGTCAAACATAGAGCATGACTGCATAAGCTTTTACTTTAGGAAGAAGAAGAAGAAGATTAAGAAAGAAAATGGGATTAAAGGAGGGGACAGCAAGATAAGCGGGTCAAATTTTAGGGAGGAGAGATTATGGTTAGTTTTCATGTGTAATGAAAAGATGTTGCTTCAGCTAAGCCCTGATTTGGTTCCTTCTCTCAGTGCCTGCCCTGAAGGCTAGATGACTGACGTTACTCTAACTTGCGGAGTCTCCTGACATTTGGGGGGAGTTTCAGACATTTATACTACCAGAATCAGTCTATCTGCTTAAGTGGTTTTGGAAATTTTCCTTCAGGTTTTACTCTTTTTCATTCATGTTTTAACAAGTCCATTTAGACTGAATGAAAAATTAACCCTGGGTCACAGCATCCTGTGATCTGTTCTAACCAGCAGCACATGTGGGGTTCATGCTCAGTGATCCCAGTTTATGGTTGCAGCTCTGAGAAAGCCTGCCTGGTTGAATTCACAAATGCAGCTCTAAAGCCAGGGAATGATTATTTACATCTCTGTATAGCCCTGTATAGAGAAAGGGGGATGGAGATATTGCTACTAAGCTGTGCAAGCTTTGAGTGCAAGGCTCTGGGGGAAACTAACAAGCAGCCTCTCTCTTCAATTAGTTCTTGCTCTGCAGCTTTGCTTCCCTTTCAGAAGCAAGTAATTTCATACTGCGGCAAGTAACAAGTCTGCAGTCTACAGAAACAAACCAGGCTTTGGCTTCCGACAGTGCACCAGCTCAGAGGTTATCAGGGGTTATCTTCTTCAGTGATCCCTGGCTGCCTCAATCACAAATCCCATAAGCTCTGCAAGCATGGTTTCCAAAATAGCTAAATCTGAAGGTAGACTTCCGTGCATGTGTGCGCACGCGTGTGTGTGTGTGTGTGTGTGTGTACAAAGATAAACAATCAATTATTTGATGTGGCTAAAGCTATGGAATTATTTCTTAAATTTTTTTTCTGTTTAAACCTCTATGTGCAGGAATTCCTATTCAGTCTCATATTTCAGAAGCAGGGTTTACAATGCAGTGCTTCTGCTTTGTCTTTTGCCTCAGCAACTACAAATCTCTGGAGACTTTGCAGTGCACCAGAATGGAGGAGGGAGAGTCACACTTCAGCAGACAGTCTTTTATAACCTTTTCTGATGTTTTACTGTGGCTTAAATACAGCAGAGACCTGACATACATTCAAATTGCCGTGTACTGAAGAACAGAGAAATGATAGGAGAGAAAAAATTACTATGTGTCCTTCTGAATTCCTAACTACATCGCAGTGCTTTCTGAGTATCAGATCACCTTGGGGAGTATTTTTTTTTATTACAGCTTCACTTAATTGTGAATTAATTCTGCCTCATGCCCGTTGTATGTAAAAACGGTTGCTTTTACTAATGCATGTCAATTTTGTCACTGCCCACATTCCTGCTCCACTGCTGTGTTCCCAAATACAATATTAAATGTATTGGGGACAAGTTTAAGAGGTATCACTGATTACAGAACAGAGATGCTTGTTTAAACCATTGACATGAGATGTTCACATATCTGACCTTGTCAATGTCAGAAGAAACGTGCAGGTTTCACATAAACACACACATTTGGATGTGAAGACTTGTTAGGCCCAGAGAGGGAGGATAACTGAAGCAGTTCAAAATGCAGGGTGGTGAGCTGCAGATCCCCAGAACTTATTAACAGCACGTAAAGAGGCCTGAGAGCAAAATTACAAAGGAATCAGGAAAAATAAAGTTAAGTAAGGGAATGGGAAAGAAGAAAAAACCTGAGAAAACTGGCTGCATTTTGGCCAGTTTTTGAGAAGGGAAGATTGGGCCTTTTTCCAGTCAAATTGTGAAACATAAGTGAAAGAATCAGGAGAAAAGGAGCTGGGGAAGCAGACATGCTGAGTGCTAACTAGTGGGCAGCGTTTCATTAAGTGCTGGCAGAGGACAGAGACTGTTGGAAGGTGGTGTGCTTCTCCCTCATGGAACACACCAAATTTTTACCTTATCTGCTTTTTACTTGTTGCCTTAGTAAAGAAAAGCCCTGAAGGATGCCAGAGAGATTAACAGTATTACCTGGCTGCTCTAAATGTTGATTGCAAAGACACCAAAACATGTTCCTACTGCCTTAGTGGAACCAGTGGTATGTACACCTGTTGAAGACAAGGCTTGGTTGGATTTCTGTTGACTGATTTTTCAGCAGATTTGGGACAATGCCTCTAGAGAGCGATCTGCACAGAGCCTTAAATTCCTTCTTCCTCAACACAGAGAGAGGTAAGTTTGCTTGAGTGCCTCTTCACAACAGCAGCAGTAGCAACGTGCTTTCCTGCAGAGAAAGATGCAAATTCATCTCCCAGAGGGATGGGTTGCACTGTGCTCTAAAATGCTTGCTGGCTCTGATGAAATAACAGCCTTCTGAATCACATGAATTGCACTATACTGCACCTTTCCTGACAGTCCAACATAAACCCTTAACCTTCTAAAGGGTATTTAAGTCAGTCAGTGCCCCTCGACATAAATTGATGCACACAACACTGCTTGTGCGCTTAAAAACTGGAAAGCACACAAACATTTCCTCCAAATTCTCATGAAATCATCAGCTCTCAGGGCATAAATGTGTTACGCACAACAGAGGAGGTTATACCCAAGAGCTTGTAAAACGGCCACAGAAATGCACAGCAGTGATTGTCAATATATTATGTTGTAACACGCTCGTAGACTCATAGACAGACAGATTTAAAGTCTTGTACAACACTCAGGATTTTTCCCGTATTTGACCCCTACAGTGAAGTGCTATAGTAATGGACTTGAAAGCATGTTGCTGCAAGAACTTGCCAAATGGTGATGGTGCTCAGTAAATACCCAGTCTCAGGGAGTGTGAATCACATGCCGGATAGTGTTTTTATGTCTGTGGAGAAATCGATCCTTTTGCCTGAACACAGAAATTCTGATCTTATGTGGGAATTTGAAGGTCTGGGAGATGGTAGAAAGATGCAGTTTGGGGAATTTCCACTTCCTGAAAGGGAAAGTAATATTTACCTATTAAATAAAAAGAAGACAGAGGTTTCTTAGGTGCTGTCTTGTGATTCATAAACACTGCCTACATTAGGGTGCTTTATATTCGTTAGATAACCTTTCCTAGTTGCTGGTTGGAGAGTCTCACTCACTAGTTCAAGGTTTAAAGGAGAGCAAAAAACACCCATAAAAGGCAACAAATACAGCTTTTCTTGGACATACAAATAATGCAACTCTAAGGCTGGGATCTTCTTAAGAAATGAAAATCTTAGAAACATAAGGTGGTAAGAGCGGCCAGAAAAAGCACTTAGGTAGCCTAAACGTAGCATAGTGCTCAAGGATGTATTACCGAAATGTAAACAGCATGAACCCACAGGACTCAGGTGCCTTGATTTTTTTCTCTGTATTTGGAGACTCTAGGAAAGGCCAAATACAAAGCTTTTATCCTGAACCCACTCACACATGCTTCTCACATCACAGCAACTTTGCCTCCTGACAGGTGTTGCAAAGCCCAGTATTAACAGCTGGGCAGTGAAAACTGGCAGTAAAACCACAAACTGGCCAACTTCAGCAGGAAAACACTTCTCCAAGCATGGCACAATGCACTTGGCCCGTCTCTACAGAAACCACATCATGCTTTGTGCTGAGAGAAAAGGCCAAGCAAGAAAACCACTCCAGAGCTGGCTGACATGGTGCTTGTAGGGTCACACATGAGAGCACACAAAGCTGTGGGTGGTGGCTACAAACAGGTGCTGTGCCACGCCTGCAGCAGCTGTGGTAGTGCAGCTTTGTCCCGACTGGCCACAGCCAGCCACGTCCAGGTGTCAGTGCTTGTCAGGGCTGGGAAAACACGCTGCTCACAGGTAAAGCCAAGGAGTCATGTACGCTGCAGAAACACGTCACATCTTTCCGGTGCAATGGTGGGCCATACAAAAACCGCCTGGGTTGAGAACAGCAGCATTTTGTTTGGGAGAACGAAATTTTTAGGCTATCTTCCTATTTCAACGAACATCGCGAGACCAGTACAAACTCTGCTTCACTTCGCAGGGCGCCTTTGGTTTCCTTCTTCAGAGAATTAAAACTCTAAAACTTACTTCTCCTCCTTCCTCTGCCATGATCCACCTGCTACAGCCTATTTCCATTCCACTGGAAAGACTAAAAGGGATGCCTATTCAGTTTTATTAAGAAGTGTGTATGTGTGTGTGGGAAAAGATTCTGATTGCCAAACACCTGCAACAGCCACTGGCCTGGACTCCTTTCTTACCTGCAGCACTTTGTTGCAACATTACAGCAAACTTCCTTCCCCCTCCCGCCGGGGAACGCGGGGTCGGGACGCGGGATAGGATGAGGGGTTGAGACGCGCGCATGGGGGTGCGATGCGGCTCTGGGACGCGAGTTCGGGAGGCGGGTGGAGGGGCGGGACGCGGAGCCGGGAGGCGGGATGCGGAGGGGGGATGCGGGTCCGGGAGGCGCGGTCCTGGAGGCGGGATGCGGGGGTGGCACGCAGAGCCGGGAGGTGGGTCCGGGACGCGGGTCCGGGAGGCGGGAGGCGGGACGCGGGGCTGTACTTCCGGTTCGGTGTTGCCGTTACGTGCTCGCGGTGGGGCTGCCTGGCCGCTGGCCAATAGCGAGACCCGGCGGAGGCGCGCGGTGGCCGCTGGTTGGCCGATGGCGGGCTGGGGGCGGGGCGAAGCGGGAGGGGCGGTGCACAGCAGGTGCCGCCCCGCAGAGGCGGCATAGCGCCGGCCGGGCCGGGTTGGTGCTGCCGTCGCCGGGGTCGAGTCAGGATGCGGCTGCGCTCGGGGGTGTTCGCATCGTCCTGCCTCCTGGTGCAGGCCCTAGGCGTCGCGCTCTTCCTTCGTGGATTCTTCCCGGTGCCCGTCAGGTCCCTACCCCGCAGAGAGGCCCGCGCGGACCCTCCCGCGGAGCCGGCCCCGCCCGGCACAGGTAACGCGAGCAGCCCCCGGGCGCGCCGCCTCGCTCGGTGCCGCGGGACACCTTTCTGTAGTGCCCTCGTGTTTCCAGACCAGTTTCCAGAGTAGTTTAGAACTTAACTGGTTTTCCCGTAGTTACTGATCGCAGACAGGAGTATCTGCTCACAGTCGCAAAAATCGTCAAGCGTCACTTGTCACTTTTTTTGGAGGGTGTGCTTTCCTGTCCTTTTATTCCTCTTTCCCTGACACTGATGCAGCCTTCTTACCCGTCCTGTTTAATGACAAGTTGTTCGCGTTAAATGATGCCGCCTTAGCTAAAACGCCTCCCACGCTTGCTCGGATAAGTCTCTGGTTGTGTTGTGCCCGAGATTCATTGTTTCTGTGATGCTGCTGTGGTGTGTGTGTCTCCTAATGCCACCTCAGTGAGACTTAACACCTCAGTAGTGACAAAGTGACTGTAGTAACGCAGGTTGCAATATGCACAGTTTTGCCATCCACCACCATTTCTGTGAAATCACGGTCTTTCCAGGTCCTGCTCTGTTCCACAGCTGCATCTGCAAAACCAAAAGTTTCAAGAATCTTTTTAGTGAGTCAGTAGAGGATGTGCTGATAATGCAGCTGTCTTATATGTCCAGTCACAAATTGTATTAAAGTAGTGTGAAGAAGAGGACTGTGTAGTTGAAGGAGTGTTCTTCACCAGTGTTTGGAGGTTGTGGAGTGAAACTTCAGGTTCAGTTGGCGGCTGGATCGAGTAGTATTTTGTTCACACAAAGCTCTTGCTTGGGACACCTACTTGTAGTTAACTTTGTGGAATAGGACTGTAGCTGCCAAACTGGGTCTTCAGCTGCTTGTTATTTATTGTTAATTCTTTTGAAGTGTGTGACATTATGCGTGCTGGGACAGGCTTACTTAAATTGTCAGACACAGTGGAGAGAAGAGAAGGTTGTGTAATTTAGAGTGTGATGTGCTGGTATTGGTTAAGCAGGAACACTGAAAGAATCTAATCTGGTAACAGACCTGAGTGGATTCTGCTAAATGCGAAGCTGCTTTTTTGCTGGAGTTTACCAAGACTGTCAGAGGTATTTAATAGGCTGCTGTGAGTGAAACATTGCAATCGCATGTGATTATTAGCAGGAGATTAATGTAGAGGGAAACTGTTTGGCTGGCAGGGAGATGTCAGACGGTTGGGTTTTGAAAGGACTGGTTTGTGTTGAAGAGTGTAAGTTGTGCACCACAGGGCTCTACAAGCAATTTAATTTAAAATGGAATGATAGTGGAAAGAAGACTTACTTTCTGTAGTTCTTGGTTACAATTAGCTTGCGGAGTGATCTCTTTGTCTGGATGATAAGTTGTAAAGGAAGATATTGCTTACTAAACCATGATGCAGAAGGCTTTCAACCTACTTTAGACTTACTCAGAAAAGAATATTTCTCCAGTGGTTCTGGATCTCCTGAATGTTTCACTTTGTGAGTCCTGACTGCCACTGAGCCCATGCTGTCTTGGCTGTGAGCTGGCTGTAGTAGTGAATCCTTAGCACATCATTGTAATAAGTTTTTAGTAGAGAACCTATGGTTTTCTTCACAGAAGTTCAGCTTCACTTAAAGTAACTCTTTTCTAAGTAAGCCTGGCAGAGATAAATAAGCATGCTGCATGCCAAGACTTGCCCAATGTGTTGCTTAAGCTATCTTACAGTAAGTATTTTCACATGGCTTGTGAGCGATACTAAATTCATTTGAATTTCCCAGTACTTTGACTTTCTGATAAATAACGAACACCTCAGGAGGAACTTAGCAGCAGGGTATATGTGTTTGTGATCTGAACATCTGAACTAAGCAAGTGGATAGAAGTAAATGATGAGAAAGATTTAACTAACACAACATCCGGTGGTGCCTTCTTGTTTTTTATGGAGAGCCAAAGCATGCCTTCTAAGTTGATAATTCAGATCCTGGAAAAACAAAATTACCAGTTTAATCAGGGTTGCTTGCAGTTAGCATTTTGTTGTTGTTGAGATTTCCTTCTTCTCCCTGCTGTGCCGTTCTCACCCATTTCCTGATGTAGAAAAATGGCTAGCAGTAACTCGTCTGTGAATGTCATTTTATTGATGCTTATTCATATACCCCAAACTACAATTTCTGAGGTCACTTTTTGAGGTTCTTGTGTTAGACACACCATTATCTGCGACCTTTCCAAATTGTCAACCACTTATTCAGAAAAAAACTTTAAAGGTGTGTAAAACCCCTAACTTTATAAAATGCACATAGTGAGAAGTCAATTCAACACAACGACGCCTGAGTAGAGGTGTGTGGGTAGGATCCATTCTACTTCCGTTTTGTGCTTCTGTGTTTTTTCCTGATAGAGAAAAATGCTGCTTGAAGAGCTAAATGTCACCAAGTGGACCAAGCTCAGTGTAGAGGAAGAGTTACTGTGGCCAGAATTAAGTCCGTGCAAGAGAAAGATGTGGGCTTGAAGGCATGATGTTGCCTGCTACTTGATCCACAGCAGGATTTTTCTGTGCCCGCCTATGTAGCATGTTCAGGGAATTCTGGAATTAGATTTTGGCCTTGCAGCTGCCATCACTGAGCTAGCCTGGTTTACAGTCTTCTACCTTGAAGGCAGTGAGTGTGTGCAAATCTTCTCCCTTCAAGTTTCAGTGTAATTGTCTCTTTCTTGGTAATTTTCCTGTTATCTTATGGTGAGATTTGATAAAGGGGCATTGCTTATGTTCTGACCTGCAAAATTGGGTATTAGCACAAGTGAATGCTATGTCTTTTTTCTAACAAAAGTCGTCTGTCAGATATATGTAGTTCAGCCTGACTGAATTAAAAAGAGAGGAGGTAGCAGCTATCCCTTCTTATTACTTTGAACACTCTCCGTTTCAAAGCTTTTGCTCAGTTTTCCCAGTTTCACATCACACATTCCATTCACATTTTGTTTTACTTCCTAGATGCTGTATTGGAGTTGTTCATACATTATTCCTGTGCTGGATAGCTTGAAAACTCAGATTACTTCTGCTGTTTGCTGTTGTTTGCAACTTCTCATTTCTGAATATAAAATCAGTAAAGAAGTTGAAACCACTCATTTATGTTATGAAACTGTCCTTTAACTTCTGTCTAGTCTTTGGTAAAATTTGTTGATGACCTTTATATACCCTGTTTTTCTTGCTTAGGAGCGGTTTCTAACTGGACCAAGATTCCTCCACCGCTGTTCAAAAAAGTTGTCATTGTGCTGATAGATGCTTTGAGAGATGACTTTGTGTTTGGATCCAAAGGTAAACAGTTCATGCCATATACTACCCAAGTTGTTGAAAAAGGGACTTCCTACAGCTTCATTGCTGAAGCAAAGCCACCCACTGTGACTATGCCTCGAATTAAGGTAAGTGGGTTGTTGAGAGGGTCTGAAGTATGGGCTGTTTCATATGCTTGGAGTAGGCATAAAGAACAGGTTTTTTGTGTTAGTGCGATCTGTGGCTGAATCTCTTTGCTGTAGTAGTGCATGTGATAGAGCCATGATTTGCCATGGCCAAGGGGTTAAGGACAGATAAGGCCCTAGTGCAGGCTTAAGTGATTGACTTAACCTTTTTATTTGTAGTCATGGGAAGACAGTAGCCTCTCAATTGTTGAGTTTTCTAGTTGTCTTCTATCTAGGAACATTTTTATTGGTATTTCTCTGTGTTCTTGTAACTTCTGATAGAAAGTCCAGTTTAGTATAAAATTTTTCTGTGATAGGGATGTTTTTGAAGAGCTTAAAAAGGAAACTGTGCCAAGTTTCAGGTAACTAAAAGATTAATTGTGTAGGTGTCACCAAAATACTTGATCATTCAGGCTTGTCAGTGATGGATCTGAGTGATACCTCTGCATTGAAGAAGCTGAGGGAGTGATCATTGGCAGGTCAACTAGCAGACAAGTGAGAGAGTGTGGGGGAGGCAGTCTGGTAACTCTTTATAGGTGGATTTCATTGCTTTTTCTAGAAGTTTCTTACTGTTTTGAATGTGCTGTCATTGTTATTGTTGACTCAGTTTACTTAGACCTAAACTGTCTTTTGGTGGTTTAATGACCAAATGATGAAACAAATAATGAAACAAACACCAAATGATGAAACAAATAATGAAACAAATACCAACTGTCATATCATCTGTCTTTTTTCTGTCCACTAATTTAGACAGTATTATTTTTACCTTTTGTAAAGCAATCCTCTCTGACATCAGCTAGCACTGTGTTGTGGCAGGTGAGGTTATGTGGCAAGGCAGTGTGTGTTCTTTTACTTTGTTGTGTTTCTTTACTAAAAATATAATTTGTCTGCCATCTGGTTTGTTGCTTCCTCCTGCTTACATTGCTGCTGTCTCTGGAAGCTTCTTGTTTAATGTCTCTTTTCTTGTTTCCTGTAGGCTTTGATGACAGGTAGCATACCTGGTTTCATCGATGTTATTGTGAACCTCAATTCTCCAGCTCTGTTGGATGACAATCTGATATGGCAGGCAAAAACAGCTGGGAAAAGAATAATATTTTACGGTGATGATACTTGGGTTAAATTGTTCCCAAAGCACTTTGTGGAATATGATGGGACAACATCGTTTTTTGTGTCAGACTTTACAGAGGTGAGAGGCTTTGTATGATTCCAAGTTAAATAAAGTGGGTATAAACAGTGTCAACTTCTGAGAACGAATGAGTAAAGCTACCCTTGTTCTGAAATGCACACCTGGCAATTAAATAAAGATTGAATTTACCTGCCTTTTTGGTATGGGCACTGTGAAGCTAAGCGTTTCAGTCCCTCGTGCATATGCTCTGAGAAGTGTTTGGATGATATAGTAATCATCAGTGTATTACTCTATAACTTTCCTAAACATACAATTTTCTCATGAAACTTGTGGTAGGAAGTTAGACCAGTTGCTTTGTTTAAAAATTCCACTGTCCACATTTTCAGTTTGCTATCACATTTATATTAGTGCCATTTTTAAGAGGCACATTAATATATTATCTTGGTCTCTTAGAGGCATACTTTTATAGTATTGCCTCATTATGGTTTGTAAAACCTCAGGCCATTGGCCTGCTGCTACTGACTTAAGTATTTTATTATTTAGGGAAGTTAGAAAGATCTAATGTGAATTGAGAGACACTTTTAATTGGTTATGCTAATAAGACTTGCAAAAGCTTCAATCTGGAGTGAAAAGTACAAATGTTCTGCTGGATCTGTGATTGTGTGGCTTTCAAGCTCTTTATGCAGTCTTTATGCTTTCTTAATATAGTCTATTAAACACACAGCTTTTTATAGTTTTTTTGGTAGTTGTATCCAGACTCAACAAAGTAATGTTGCGTGTGAAATATTGTAGGGATTTTTAATATCCAAAGAGAATATATGCAACTAAAAATGTATTGTCAACCTAAGCTGGGAAACAAGTGAGTTAGGCCCCAAATAGCACTTTTCAAATAGGTTTTCTTTCTCACTATGTTGTCAGTTCTTTTAGTCATAGCAAATACAATCTTTCTGTGTTTGCACACTAGCAAAAATCGAGTAGAAAGAGCAGGGTTTGTTGTACCCCTGTGCTTCCCATCACTAAACAGACGCTTTTTGTTGTACTTGTGATACTTAATGTATCACTTGTGAAATGATAAATCAGGAGTGTGAAGGATGAAGGTGACCGAAAAGTCCTTGAAACAGTTTTTAAAAGTTTCTGTGAAAGCTTGGCAACCCATTTGCCTTGTCTATATGTAACCTGATGCATTGTAACCAGAAAAGAGTAAATGGGGTGAAGAATCTGTTTTGTAAGACAAATATATTTGACTACCTGACATTGAACTAATCAAATTTTTTTGCGTATTAACACTGTGAGTAACTGTAATTCTCATCAACTTCTATGGAATTTTCACTTAGTTTTTTTGTGTTTTTTACAAGAGGGAAATTATTTTTACCTTATAATTGTTTTCCTTTTTTTTGAGGTTGATGATAATGTTACCAGACATTTGGATAGAGTGTTAAAGAGAGAAGACTGGGATCTCCTAATACTGCATTACCTCGGGTTGGACCATATTGGACATATGACTGGGCCAAACAGCCCATTAGTGGGACCAAAACTTCGTGAAATGGATAACATACTGAAGAAGATTCATATTTCTCTTCTTTCAAAGGTAATACACCTTCTCCTTGGGTCAGTGTCTGTTAGCTGTGGACTGACATTAAAATGCTTGCTGGTTGTTGGTAGCTTGTTTATTCCTAGACTAAAGTGGGTATTCTGTTCTTTTCCTTCCTGGGCCATTTCCCAGTGAACAGTGTAGGATCTTTAATGATTTGCTGGCTGACCTTAGTAACATCTGTTAACAGCCTCTTCTGGGTGGCTGTGGGAAATAACACCCCCTTGCTGTGCAGGGAGAGGAGAGGAATGCCTGCCAAAATTCTCTCATCACTCTTTAATTAAAGTGGTTGTTGGTTGCTTTCTAGAGGTGAAATTCAGCAGCAGGAGTTATGGGCTGGTGTAGCTAATGGCTCTGATGTCCAGAATTATGAAGGGATACCTAATTCTTAGATATTTGAAAAATCCAAATGGAAGTGGTGGCTTTAAACTACATTTTTCTTCTCGTAAATGTAGCACATCGGGATCTTTTTAGATTTGTAAATGCAGGTTGTCACTTACTTAAGCAGTCTGGATTTTGAAGTCCTAGTTTCAAGTGGCCTGAAGCTTTTTTCTGATTTGTTCTTGCAACTGCAATTCAGAATAGCTGATAATGAAATTTCAATAGTATTTTTAGACAAGTGGATACTTTGAAAAGAGAGAGGTTAAATCCTGTGGAAGTTCCATGAATGTTACAGTGGTTTTGCTGCAGTTTTTTGGTATGTTTGCTTTTGCCAGTTATATGCAAGCCTTTATCTCTGTTTTAGAATACAGACATAATAAAACCACTTTATTTTTTGGATAGAACAGGTACTGGTAATAACTAGAGATGACAAAAAGCTCCTTTGTTGTGGAATGACTGTTTGTGTTCTGCCACTTTGATTTTTTTTAGCTCAAGATTCTTGGATAGGCCTTGCTCAAGTTTCTGTTTCTCTTTATCTAGAAACAAACGCATCATTTAACATTAGTCTTGTCAGATTTCGACCCCAAAAGCCCTTGGGAAACTAGAGACTATTAGAAATAGGGTGATTTTTAAATATTGAATTGATATTATTTTAATATTTACAATATTAATAATTCAGCATGTATATTAAAACTCAGCGAATCTGAAGAAATGAAGAGGGGGAATATTTCTCTGTTAATGCTGTTGTTCCTGGACTCCTGACTTTCTTCTCAGAAAATGATGATAACCGTTATTTAATCTTCCAGAGTTTCTTGTGCCTCTGTAAATTAAGGATTTTTTAAAAAGCTTTTTTGGTGCTTTTTTTTGCTAACATACTGACAACTGTGTTAGATATGTATGTGCCTTAACTTTCAAAAATTACTCTTACTGCATAACACTTAGTTGCAGACATCTTGTGTTATCTGCCCCAGGGTGTTGTGAGCAGGTTTCAAAAATGAAATTAATTTTGAGACATACTCATGTTTGAAAATTATGAAAATAGTGAAGTGATACAAATTAATTGTGTTTGTGTGATAACTTAGATTTTTTTTTTCTGTGATTTGCAGGAGGAAGCTTCTCTGCCCAATTTGCTAGTTATTTGTGGGGATCATGGGATGTCTGAAACAGGTAGTCATGGTGGTTCTTCAGAAGGAGAAGTGCACACACCACTGCTGTTTATCAGCTCTGCTTTTGAAAAGAGAAGTGGTAAGGATCAAGGAAGCATGACACCTTTTTAGAACTGTCTAAGTTTAATCTGGAATAGGGTTAATTTTCTTCTTAGTAGCTGGTACAGGGCTGTGTTTTGGATTCAGTATGAGAATAATGTTGATAACACACTGTTGTTTTAGTGTTTACTCTGAATGAAGGACTCTTCTTTTCCCCATGCTTTGCCAGTGAGCAGGTGCAAAAGAAGCCGTTAAGGAGCATCGCTAGGACAGCTGACCTGAACTGGCCAAAGGGATATTCCATACCATGGAGCACCCATGCCTAGTGTATAAACTGGTGGCTGCCAGTGACTGCTCGGGGATAGACTGGACATCGGTCAGCAGGTAGTGAGAAATTTTATTGTGAATCACTTGTTTTTCTTGGGTTTTATTCCTCTCCCTGTCTCATTTTCATTACTATTATTACTATAATATTACATTTTGTTTCAATTATTAAACTGTTCTTATCTCAAGCCATGAAGTTTACCTTTTCTTTCTGATTGTCCTCCCCACCAGGATGGGTGGTGTGAGTGAGCGAGTGGCTGCATGGTACTTGGTGTAAGGCTCCAAGCAGGTACCAGTGCATAGTGTACTCTAATAGTGTGGGAATACTACTAATGTATATAACTGTAACAAGAACAGCAATAATAATTATATGTAGATTATAGTAATTATTGTTGTAATGGAAAGGGGAGAGAGAGAGGAATAAAACCTAAGAGAGAGAGAGGAGTAAACCCCAAGAGAAACATGTGATGCGCAATACAATTGCTCACCACCTGCTGATCAGCGCTCAGCCTGTCTTTGAGCAACAATCCACTGGCCCTGTCAACTTGTTCCAGTTTGTATACTGGCTGTGTTGCCCTGTGGGATGCACTATTCCTTTGGCCACTTCAGGTCAGCTGTCCCAGCTGTGTTCCCTCCCAGCTTCTCATGCATCTGCTCACTGGCAGAGCACAGGAAGTGGAAAAGTTCTTGATTTAGAGTAAGCCCTCTTTAACAACAGCTGAAACATCAGTGTGTTAACAGTGTTGTTCTCATACTGAATCCAAAACATAGCCCAGTACCAGACACTAGGAAGAAAATCAATTCTATCCCAGTAGAAAACAGGACAAGAACACACTGGAAACTCTTAATTTATATTGTCTCTAGAATTCTTCCTGAAAAGTGCTTTGGTTTGTTCTACGGCTATTTGGCAAGGCCCAATCTTTGTGAACCAAAACGCTGGTTTTAGCCAAAGTTAGCATCTATATCGTGGTGAAACCATGAATCCAGCTTCGTAACAACTCAGAGAACTGTGTATTTCTCAGATGATAATCTTTTACAGCACCATCCTACCTGAGTGTTGACAGCTAATGAGATCTGTTGTCAGGATCCTGAGTAATGGTATCTGAATAGGTTTAGATGCAAAACCCTATTTGAAGTAAGTTTAAATTTTGTCTTTCATGACCAGAATATTTCCTTGGCCTCCGTTCTTCTCACTCAGACAGTTGGGATAGAAGAATGAATGACAATTTCTCACACAAAGTTAACAAGGAGGAAGAAAGCCCTTGGGAGACTAGACACTATTAGAAATAGTATTATTTTTTAATATTAAATTGATCTGACCCTTGTGAAAGGGTGAGATGTGATGGCAGTGATAACATGACTATTGATTACTAAGTCTTAAGGAAGGAATGTGGAAGCATGAGTGTGTTTGCTGTATGGGCCAATTAATCTTGTATTATTGATGTGAGTTCATATATTTCTGAAACTGATGTCCTACTTGTAGATAATAACAAAAAATAAAAGCAAGATAGTTAAAGGTAAGAGGCAATAAAAAAATGGAGTGGTAGAGACTCTTTAGTCTAATTTGTGGAGTCGTGCTTAAATAAACTCCTTGATTGAGTGAATCAGTGAAATGTAGTTTATACCAGAAGTGAATATTTTCCCCAAAATAATATTCCCTTCTTCCTTTCATTCTGCCTCTTGCTCATTTCCATCTGATTTCTTTTCTTCTAAAGCCTGTTTGCAGAACCTTTATTTATTTATCGTGCTGGAGGTTCCTACAGCACAGTGGAAGTAGATTTTTCTGTCTGTCATTTATAAAGCTGTTCTCCAGCTGCAATAGAAAGCATTGCTTGAGGAGCCATTGAACTCTTCTCAGGTCTGAAAACAAAACAAAGTAAAGAGTGGACCAAAGCTCTTGGCTAAGTTTTTGCTTCATGAATTTCACCGGTATGTGTTGACAGCCAGGCCACAAGAGTATAGATTCTGTAAATGCAGAATCCTGCTCATTAGGATTAGTTTCTGTGAGGTTTAAACTGAACATGCAGTTTTTACAATACAGTGAAATATATCTATTTACTTGTCTTTTGGGATAGAGTTTGTGGTTTCTAATGCCTTTGTAAATATCCAGCAGTTTACTTTTCATGGGTACAGTAATCAGGATTCTAGTGACTGCTCCTTATGATCCTACTGTAAACAAAATGTACTGTGGTTAATTTGGTAGACCTCAAAATAGTAATCCTGTGGGCTTTTTGCATTTAGTATGCTGTCAGGGTATTACTTGTACACCCTTTTACAGAGATGTGTCACCTATGATTGGCTAAATGTGTTTGGTAGTGTGGCTTTTTTTAACCAGTTAAGAACTTGCCTTTAAAGATAAAATCTGGAAACTGCTGACATACAGGCACTCATGCAAAGGGGCTTTACAGATTATAGATGGCAATCTGTACAAGTTTGGGATTAATCTGAGCTAGATGAGAAATGAGAGAAATTTTAATGCTCTTAAAGGGAGCCTTGAGAGCAATAAAGACTATATAGAATTCTTTCTGTACTGTATTTAAGTCAAAACACTCAATGTCTGAAGTTACAAAGAAGACGAAATAAAAACATAATAGAAAAACACTGTTACGTAACTAGTTCAGCACAAAAAGAAACAGCTG
Organism: Amblyornis subalaris; assembly: GCA_018881555.1. NCBI lineage: Eukaryota > Metazoa > Chordata > Aves > Passeriformes > Ptilonorhynchidae > Amblyornis > Amblyornis subalaris. Next base: position 470,563 of record JACAXG010000215.1, read on the forward strand.
GCAAAACAATCTTAAACAGAAAGTTACTTATGTTAATGAAATCATTCACATGTGTAGATTTCTGTGGGATGGAAGGCTAATCCTGATAACTGCAGTAAGATAATGGGATCCTGCACAGAACCCTTGAAAATCACTGGGTTTACCTGCACGTAGTCATGGATTTTGAGTCTCAACATTCTTTACCTGTTCTCTAATTCTGTTTGCCTAGCAACCTGATATTAATTAAATCTTGAGCTGTTGTCGTTGTATTGCGAAACTTGTAGAATGCTGTCAACATTATTTTAGATTCTCATTCTTTGTTCATATATTAAATTAGTCTACTGTAGTGCTTTCTATTATTTCTAGTGTAAAAGTTATGAAACCCTCTTAGGATGTAGGCTGCAACATGATATTAAGGTGATCTCCTGGACCATCTCTTTTCTTATTTGTACTTGCATAACATTTATGTTGTGTTTACAGTAGTTGTTAGCATTGAAGAGTGATACAGGCTAAGAATTTAATAAATTTTGGATTTACAGCAGCAGCTGAAAAAGATCAGTCAGCTGTCTGCAGACTACTTGAAATAGCTCATCTAACACCAATGAAACAATTTTGAAACTAGTAAGGTGCCAGCTATCTCTGGAGAAAAAGAATGGGCCCGTTATTGAAATAGTTCTTTTCCTCTCTCTTTTTTTTTCTTGTTCTTTTTTTTTTGTTGTTGTTTCTAGGTCCTCTAGCCCAGCCTGAACGTGTGCAGCAAACAGATTTAGCTAGCACACTGGCAATAGGTCTTGGTCTACCGATTTCAAGGAACAGTGTTGGGAACCTCATATTGCCAGTTGTCGGAGCAAAGACAATGAGAGAACAACTACGCTTTGTGCACTTGAATGGGTTCCAGCTTAGCAGACTGCTGCAAGAGAATACACCTGCTTATGAAAAAGGTAAATCAGCTAAAAAAATGTTACAGGTATACTAAAAGGAGATTGTTTATAAAACAGTAAGGACTTATCAATTCAGTAGTATGGCATTGCCCTGCAAATTAGCTTTCCTTTTGAGAGCAGTATTTAGAGAAATTATACTGAGTTCAGTCTTTACTGCAACCTACTTTGATACACTGCTTCTGAATACAGTTTTTAATGACTAGTAATACTCCTAGTAGGCAAAAGACCAAAAATAATGATGGAGTAAGATTAAAGTAAAACTGCCAGTGTAGTTAAATCTCAGTGATTTCATAACTGCTCTTTTTAGCATGTTCTACATAGGGCACTGACATTGAGCTATTTGGAGAATTAACACAATGGAGTGAATTTACTAGTTTAAATAAAAAGATGCTTCAGGTAAGGCTGCAAAATAATTTAGGGTAAGTTATCTTTTTTATTTCATTTTTGTGTATGAATTTACTTGGAGTGAGAACCTAGAGAACTGCTTATTAAAAATGCGTGTATGTATTTGTGTATATTTGGAGGAAAGAATAAAAAACAAGTGGCAAAAATAAACCAAACATAGCAAAATGTAGTATTCCATTAGGAAGCATGATACAAACTGCAGTATAAGCAATAAAGTTAATACGATAATTTTGTGAAAAAAAATTGAGTCAGAGGATGAAGGAGAATATTTTACCATTGACATTAGAAGATGTTGTTGTCTTAAAGTGACTGTGAAGCTTGTCAATTGATTTATAATCTGTTGAATTATTAAAATAACTAGATGAGAATGCAGAGTTGTTTTACAGCTAGGAATGATTAAAGGAGGTAGCAACATAAATTTTAGCAAGATGATCACTGCAGGTCAAGAATCAATTATCTTTCAATATCACAGCTTCTAATCATAATTAAATTTTGTCTGGGAATCTCAACAAAACAAATGCTGCTCATTGCAGCAACATGCCTGTAGCAGGACCCATGCTCCATCTCTTCTGATATTTTTTTTCTGCACAGATTTCCTCACTTAACCCAATTGTGTCAAGTGAGGAGGTTGCCCTATTGTGGGGATTCAGGATGTGACTGTGTTGATGAAAATGCCAGCACAAAACTCCATCTGACAGTATTTCTGCAAACACTGGTGAAACAGAGTGAAGCTTCTACCAGCTTCTGGTTTATATTCTCGTTTTCATTTTATTTTTTGTCTGGGAACAGCTTAATTTCAACTTGTAGCTTTCATCTGAGAAATGAAAATCAAAATTGCTGAGGGCAAAAATGTGAGAATTTTTATGCTGCTTGCTTGTGACTGCAAATGGTTATTAGAGGTGCTGCCTCACAGGAAAGGGTTTGGGAGGCAAAGCATCCACAATGAGTTTCTCTCCTTTCAGTAAGAGAAGTCTCAGTAACGTGGTCCAAATTTAGGTCCAAGTCATGGTAGCTTTTTTTGCAGAGTCTTAATGTCAATTCTCTCTGTTTCTGTAAAATTCCTAGAGGGGTCTTGTTTTTCTTAGAGTGTCCTAGATGTGCAAGGCTGTAGCATAATTCTTTGGTCTGTGCAGTTGAGGTTGGCAGTGAAACAGTACGTGCTGTTTGTTTAGTGTTGTTTGATTGATGTGGATACTTCGGGCCCTAGAAATACTAACGAAAATGTCACTGACTGAATGACTAACGTATGTAACTTAAGAGCATGCATGAATGGCCATTCGTTTTGCATGGCTTTTAAATGAAGATAAACGCCCTCCCACTGTACCACTACAGGCACATACACATCTAACCTCTTTCCTCATGAAAGAGGCTACTTTGCAGAGAAGTCTTCATAGTCAGTAATCCGATTCATGTTCAAGAAGGTTGCCCTGTTTTTTAAAAAAAGGTAAAAAGGAGAACCCTGGGAACTACTTAACTGGTCAGCCTCACCTCTGTGCTTGGTAAGATCACAAAACAGATCCTCCTGGAAGACATGTCAAAGCACATGGAAGACAAGGTGGTTATTGGAGGTGGCTGACCCTACTCTGCCCAGGGCGAATTGTGCCTGAGTAATTTAGTGTCCTTCTGTGGTGGAGTAAATGCATCAGTGGACAAGAGAAAAGCTATGTGTGTCATCTACCTAGACTTCTGTAAGGCCTTTGGTAAGGTCTCCCTTAATATTCCTGCTGCTGTTGTTAGAGTGGTATGGTTTGACAAATGGACTCTGTAATGAATAAGAAATTGGCTGTGTGGCCATGTCTGTAAAGTCAGTGGCTTAATGTCCAGTTGGAAACCAGTAATGAGTGGTGATCTACTGAAGTATATCTCCATTAACAGTGCTGGGGGTGAACTAGACGATCTTTAATGCCATCTTTCAGCCTGAACAAGTCTACAGTTCTACAATTGTAAGTTGGGAGTGTGAGGAGGGAGAATTGGCCTTTATGTGAGAGAAAGGTGATGGGCACGGAGCTCTGCCTGGGAGTAGACGATGAAATAGTAGAAGATGAGAACTTCTGGGTCAGGATTAGTGCACAGACCAGCGTGGGCAATATTGTTATGGATGTCTTGTGTAGACTGTCTGATTGTAAGGAATTTATAGGTTTTTAGACAACTAGAGGAAGTCCTGTGTTCACCATCTGTGGTGCTCATATGGTGCTTCAGCCATCCTGTTGCATTTCAGGCTAGAAAACTGGACAGTGAGATAGACTGAAAAGTGGCTCAGCTGCTGGGCTCATCTGAATGTGATCAGTAGCACAAAGTCCACCTGAAGGCCAATCCCTTGTGATCAACCACAGGGCTTGAGTCAGGCCAGGACTATTTAACATCTTCATTAATGATCTCGGCAGTGGGACAGACTGCCCCCTCAGCAAGGGGAGGACACAATAGAATCCTGGGAGAAGTGCTTGATACAGTAGGTGGGTCTGCTGCCACTCAGAGGCGCCTTGACAGACTGGAGAAATGGGCTGACAGAAACCTCTTAAAGTTCAGCAAAGGGAAATGCCAAATCCTACACCTGGGAAGAAATAATCCCAGTGCACCAGTGCAGTTTGGGTATTGATGACTGGAAAGCAGCTTGGTGAAGAACCACCAAGGGGTGGTTCTTGGGACACCAATCAGGCTGCAGTGCACCTTTATGAAAGGAAGAGCAATAGCATCCAAGGCAGCATTAGGAGGACAGTCATCATCAGGTCAATCCTTCCCTTTTATCAGCTGCGGTGAGCTGACATCAGGTGTCTTGGGTCTGGTTCTGGGCTCCTCAGTACAAAAATGTAGTGGATATAATGTAGTGACTGTAGTGACTGCAGTGAATGGCCATGAAGGTGATGAAGGGATTGGAATGTCTGTCATACAAGGGGAGGCTGGGGGTGCTGGGACTGTTCAGTTTGGATAGATGAAGACTCAGGAGGGATCTTATCAATGTAGGTAGTACCCAATGGCAGGGAATAAAGAAGATTGAACCAGGGTCTAATTGGTGGTCCCACAAAAAATTTAGAGGAAACCTTTTTTATGTAAGATTTGTCAAACGCTGGAATGAGTTGATAAGAGAGGTTGTGGAAGACCTGACTGGACACAGATCTGAGCAATCTTCTTTAGCTCGCCCTCCTCAGAGCCTTTGATTTTTATTTGTAGAGCATCTAAACACTCATCAGAGTTGTGCTGACAGGTTTTGGGCCGTATCATTTCTGAATTCCACAGACAAGGTCTGCTGCCAGGTTTTTTGAGGGAAAGAAACCCCAGAAGGTAACTCAGTTGGACATCACTCACATTTGCTGCTGCAGTTTCAAGCTTTCAATGGAGATTCTCAGCTAGTAACAACTAATGGATCATAACATTTCATTTGAATGCTAAGAGAAATACCTATGACTGGAACTTCAGTTTAAAGTGAAAGATATACTTGGAAATACTTGCTAGGATAGCATAAACTTTGCTGCTTTTAAAAAAAATCAGTATTTTCAACTCTTGAGGTCAAAACCAGTAAGCTCTGCTGAAGGGGAAAACATGGCATTCCTATCCAGAGTGTTACAATTTATAGCACAGAGGTTAGAGCACCAGCTATTAGGACCATGAGGATAATGATTTGAGTCAGTCATAGTAAGAAAAGATTCACCTGTTGTAAGCTGTAGCATAACATATACATTATTTTTTTGTGCAATATTAGTTCCTTCTTATTGCAATGAGATGAAGTCAGATGTCAATTGAGTTGAATCACAGTCAGATGGGAAGGCAGAATGACCTTTACAAGCTGTTTCATAAAGAAGCCATGGAGTTCCGTGCATTCAGCTGCTCCAGTGTTAAGAACAAACTCTAACAGTACACAAAATTTCTTCATCTTCAAGTGTGTTTTAAATATATCTGTTAATAAAGAGCAGAATGAAGGCAGATCAGTTTGTTGAACAAACAGGCAATGTTTGTTCATACAAACATGCATTTGCAAACCAAGAGGTAGTACAACATTTAATGGGACTTGAGTTTTGATTTATTGAGGTACAAAAGAATCCTCACAGTTAAACATATCTTCAAGTAAATTAAATTTTATGTGAGAAACTTGAAGCTTGACTGAGGGCTTTATTAATATTAATTTAATATAAATTTAAAAATATCTTTTTGAAACATACTTATAAATTATAATGTGAGGCATGAGGTTTTCTTTGAGAGATGTAGACACATGCAGCTAAAGAAAAAGTTTGAAAAAGGAGAATAAAAATAGCTGGCAAAAATTAAGAAGCTGAAGGGAGAAGTATCTAAAAACGCACTTTGGGGTTTTGAGCAAGTTCATACCTCAGTGGAAGGTAGGCAGCTTTAGGTATCTAGCAATGCTTCCCTCATGTTCTGAACTTCTGAACATGTACTTGAATGATAATTAGGACTGTTTCTTTGAAAGACACTTTACAGTTGAATGAGAAGTCATGCTTGAGAGCAAATTGGATCTTGTTATTAAAATGAGTGCAGGCTTTTCAATTTGGGATGGATCCTGAACTTTTATTAGATGCATGTGTTGATTGAAATAATTTTGACTTCTACTGGGACATTTATGTATTGAAACTGGAGAAGTCACTTTGCCATTATTCATTCTTTTCTTATAACTCTTTTTAAGTGATTGCTGTCTATGACTGGAACTAAGTGAAATTGTCCCACAGATGCTTGCAAAGCATATCCAGCTGCTTGTGCTAAGATGGTAGTGAGGCTGAAGCACAAATTGCTAATGTAATACTAACACTATGCAAGTAAAACATTGCCAATGCTTTGGGAAATGTGCAGCTGCGCAAGCTTGCTTTGGATTTTGTTTCAAGTTTGACTTGTCTTGTGAGTACTCCATGCAGGAGTGACTTGCCAATACTGCCTGCCAGTTACCAAAATGCTTCTCCAACAACTGAGTGTCTATGACCCTTCTTATTTTATACTTCCTGCATATAAATGTGCCACTGCATCAATATAACTGGAGTTCTCAAATGAAATTTGTGAACCCTGGTCCTTTTTTCCTGTCTGCAAGATCTTTAAATCATTCACTCATGAGGGTTTGACTAAAAATCATCTTTCATAACATAGGCAGAATGGTTTTGGTGGGCAGTTAACATGGAAAGAGGTAGATGAGAATGAAATAAAAATGCTAAAAGGAATGAAGAGGGAGACTGGTCAAGAAGCATGAAAAAGGAGCAGATGATGTGGAGGGAATTTATTTATGTTTCAAAATATAGCTTTAACTCATTTCAGTGTTCTGTATAATGAAAAAGTGTCATGTCAAATCTCAGTTTGATTAAAGCTCATTTTAGATGATCCTTTATGGATGTCCTCAAATGTATGAATATTTAACTCTTATTTCAAATATACTGGAAGAGAAACTTTACAGCGAAGTTCAAAGAATTACAGGAAGGAAATGAAATCCTCTGTGTGCACTGGCAGCTATCTTGATATACAAGTGTTTGCTGCTGGCTGGATTGTACTTTCTAGCAGATCTCTGTAAGCCTCCTGCATGGCAGGATCAGCAGGCCTTGGAGTATGCTAGAAGTCTTGGGAGAACAACCTGGACATTCTGAGTTAAACACCGGCTTTGAAAATTCTCACTTGGAATTCAGCCCACAGTAGATCACGAAGTATCTTGTATGATAGGAGACTTACAAATAGTAAGCACAATTCTTTCATAACGGTACAAGAAATAGAAGAATAGAAATACTTTATTCTCTTGAAATAAAATGTTTCTGGATTTAATAACATACTTCTGCTGAAAAGGCTTAACAAAAAATACAGTGGGTTTTTTCCAAGTCAAATATATTGTTCATCTACCAGGAGTGAAAAAGAGCTGTAACTTAAGTTTTTGTGACACCAAAGTTATTTCATCATTGTTTTAACCTTTCTTGTCTGAAACTGTACAGCAAGCGTTTCATCCTACTTTTAGCTAAGAAGAGAAGAACTGCAAGTTATGTAAAAATTTCCAAACTGGCCTTTTGCACTAAACTTATCATTACCTTTCAAGTGAAACTGCAGGGAAATAGCAAGGACTATTAGCGTGAAGTGAAATTAAACATTTATTTTTCGAAAAAAAATACAGATAAATGTGAATATTCATCCTTAGCATGATGTCCAGTGAGATACAAGTTTCTGAAAGTTACACTCTTGCTTTCCATGTGTTACCAACTGAATTTGTTGTGGATGCATACTATACTGAATGACCAATGTTTTTGAAAGCAGAATCACAGATTGGATAAGGTAGCAATGGATCGCTGCAGGTTCTCTAGTCCAACCTCCCTGCTCAAGCAGGTTCCTCTACAGCACATTACTCAGGAGTGTCCAGACAACTTAATGCCTATCTCTAGAGCGGGGTTCTGCAGCCTCTTTGTGCAACCTGTTCATTGCTCGCTCACCCACACAATAAAGAAGTTCTTCCTTATGTTTAGGCAGAACTTCTGTGTTCCACTTTCTGCCTGGTGCCTCTTGTCCTATTGCTTGGTACCTCGGAGAAGAGCCTGGCTCCATCCTCTTGACACGCTCCCTTCAGATATTTATAGACATTGATGAGATCCTCTCTCTGTCGTGTCTTCTCAAGGCTGAACAGGCCCAGCTCCCTCAGCCTTTCCTTGTAAGAGAGATGCTTTGGTCCCTTAATTATCTCTGTTGCCCTCCACTGGACCTGCTCCAGGAGCTCCGTGTGTCTCTTGTACTGAGGAGCCCAGAACTGGACACAGCACTGCAGGTGAGGCCTCACCAGGGCTGAGTACAGAGACAAGATCACCTCCCTTGACCTGCTGGCAATGCTCTTCCTAAAGCACTCCAGGATCCCGTTGGCCTTCTTGGCCACAAGGGCACTGCTGTCTTTTGGACAGCTTGTTGTCCACCCAGACCCCTGTGTCCTTCTCTGCGGAGCTGTTTCTCAGCAGGTCAGCCCTCAGCCTGTGTTGCTGGTGCTGGGGATTATTCCTCCCCAGGTGCAGGACCCTCCACTTGCCTTTCTGGAATTTCAGAAGGTTCATCTCTGCTGATCCCTCCAGCCTGTTGAGGCCCTTCTGAAGGGCTGCACAGCCTTCTGGGGTATCGGCCACTCCTCCCAGCTTTGTGTCCTCAGGGAACTTGCTGAGGAGGCATCTGCTCTTTCATCCAAGTCATTGGTGAATAAGTTAACTACACTGTACTCAACGTCGACCCTAAGAGGGCACTGCTGCTGACAGGTCTCCAGCTGGATAGGCTTTGCACTGCTGATTAAAACCCTCTAAGCTCTCCCATTCATTCAGTTCTCCATCTACCTCACCATCCACTCATCCAGCCTGCACTACCAACTGATGCAGTGTGTGTTTTCTCTCATTTGGTGTTCACTGTAGACATTGGCTATTTGATCATTTCCCACTTAGCTTGTACAATATAGCCTGGATAATGAGTAGTTCCAGTAAAAAAACATTGCCTTTTTAAAAAATTTTTTTAAAAATTTCTTCAGAAAAAAACCACACTGAAGTGTTTGAATTGTTTGTCATGGAAACTCTTTGTAAAAATGAATGGATATTTTGATAAGTTTGTCAGTTGTTAGAGGTCTTGACAGTTTAGGTTAGAATTAATTGCTTTTATTCCAAGTAACTGGCTCATTATAGTATTGCTGCAGGAAGATGGTGTAATTTTGTATGTGTGGAAAAAGTTTCAACCCCCATACCAATTATATATTTTTATATACTATACAAGCAAATATAAAAATATGATCACATCTCCAATTAATCCTTCTTTGTTCATGGATCCACTTGCTTCTTTTCTTTTCTCTTCTTTTCTCCCTCCTCTTCAGATCCTGGATATGAACATTTTAAGATAGCAGAAAAATCCCACGGTAATTGGATCAAACTGTATTTAGAGGGGAATAATTCAGAAATACTCTTAAATCTTGGCAAGAAGGTCCTGAAGCAATACTTGGAGGCCCTCAAGACTCTCAGTTCTTCATTAAGCAAACAAGTGGCACAATATGACATGTATTCGATGATGGTGGGGACTGTGATCATTATGGAGGTACGAAAACAGATCTTTCTGTGAAAAAGTTAAGTGCACAAAAGTAAAAGTATCATGGTTTTGGCTGTGTAATATATACATTTACTGTTCTTTAAAATTAATGAGTATGGATTCTTGGAGTTGTCTGACATTTGACTTGGATGAGATTAATACTCTTTTTAAAGTAAAATCTGGCCTTTAAAATGATTCAAGAGTGCTTTTGATATGAATTTCTTATGTTTCAGCATAGCTACTTGCACTAAATATGCAGGTGTGTTACAACTTAAATTACTTCCAGATTAGTTGGCCTTCTATTTTTGAGTAGCTTTACTGCATTAGAAAAAAAAAAAGGTCTGGCAAGTAAATTCCTACCTGTTCCTCTTTATCTAACATTGAGTATAGCTGCTCCAAACAGACAATACCTTATATGGACAATTTTCACAGTTCCAGGAATTGTTCTTTGTACTAATAGATTTAGAGCCCTGAAATAAATATTTGCTGTAGGGTTGCCTCTTCATATCTCCTGTAGTTATAAGGATAAGATATCCCATATCTGGAATTTTAAGTGGATCTCTCCAGCTGATGTCTTGGGCGAAACTCAGGTGCTGGAAATAATCTCAAAACCTTGGAAATAGTATTAATGCTTTGAGAACCATACAGAAGGGATACCATGATACCACGTCTGGACGCTGAAGTACTGAAGTTTGCACTAACCTTTTAGAGTACAAGATTGTCAACTTTTCTAAGTATAAGCATTGTTCCCTAGGATGGAAGTACCTACTACAAGCTTAACTTAGTCCTTGAATCTGTGTAGTTCTGTGTAAGACTGTAATTGCTGTAGCTCTGTTCTGTTTAGTGCTTGGAACAGATAACAATGAGCGGCTACTTAATATTTCAGTCTCCTTTGTCCTGGCAGGGCTCTGTGCCTTGTTCCTATGCACTGCTCACTGCATACAGAGTGCTTTTGAAATGGCTTTCTGGTAGACTGCTCAGTGGGGTTTGTCACTCTGCTGGTTACTTCACAGGAATGAGTTCCACAGTGCCCTTGGGTAGATGAGATGGTAGGTTCTGTTCCTGCTCTACCGATCGAAGATCTGGAGGTGGACAAAATTCAGTGCAAAGCTGAAGTGCTTATCATTTTTTGTTCCTTTGTTTTCAGAACCTATGCATTCAAGTTGTTGATAGTTGCTTTAGATCGAAGCACTGTTCTTTTTTCTGAAATACCATAGTAGATGCTTGCTATTTCTAGAAAACAATTCTTAGGTGTTGGACTCAATCAGTGTTTATCAGAGAAACATACAGCTACTAATCTGGGAAGTTTTTGTTGAGAAGCGTATGCTCAGCATCACTGTAAGACTCCAGCAAAATGGCTGGAGTTCTTTCTTTTCTCCAGTGCAATACTCAAGAAACTGCCTTGCTTTCCAAAATTTTTTTGTCTTGGTATCTATTTTCCACCCTCACTGAATAAATCAGAGTAGGGGAAGCTCACATGTTGCTTCAAACTATGCTATGCTAAGAATGCCATTTATCCTGTATTTCGGATGAGAATACCTCTGGGACATGAACTGATAACAGTGCGTTTGCTCAAAAGACCTAAATTTAGTTTGGTAGATATCTACAGTTTGAGCATTTTCCTGCCGTGAGTGCTGTCTTTGTTTTAATTTTAAGTGCTGGGCTGAAATGTGAGACTTAAGCCAGTGTGATACTTGAAACTGCATATTTTCATAACCAAATAAAATATTAAGTAGAATATGAAGAAGCAGCAGACTGCTGCAAAGCATTCTTTTCTTTTTTTAGTCTACTTTACTATGTCTCACTGTAGTGTGGGAAAAATTTTAGGCATAGGTCTTCACAAGTGACAGTGAAAGATTACAGGTTGACAATGGTCTGGTATAGTTGTTTTTATTTTGATTTGTTTTAATCTTACCCTAGCACAAGCTGATTGAGGTCAGTCTAGTCCTAGCTCCATCTGTGCAGCTTGCAAAGCATTTTAGCATGTGGCTGAAATTTCCCATTTTTTTGTAAAGGTTTGTACATGAGTAGCAGGAAGTTTCATTGTATTGTTCATCTCCACTGCTACAGTTACCTAAGCGAAAACTTGGAATTCTGCCTAATCTGTGTGCATGTTACAGCAAAGTGAAAGTAAAACCTATAAATTAAATTCAGATGAGAAGAGGTACAAAAAGTGAATACTGGGAGAATTCGTAGGCTTGAAATCCAGCATACACTTGTGTCTTAGTATGAGAACTTCCCCTGGTTTGGGAAGCTGTTTAACTCAGCAGGCTCTCACACGTGTATTTCTCATACAGGGAATTAATTGCCTTTGACAGAGTATATTAACTTTGGGCATTTACAGGTGACAAACAATGGGTCAAATTTGTTTGCTTAGGAACTATTTTGACATTGGGAGTTAAAGCTCTTACTTTTCCAGGGAATGAAGATCATACATATCATTGGATACTGCAGGTGAGGAGGCAAATTATAATTTGTTAAACTTGGGAACTTGTGTGTCTAAGCCCTTAATACATGAAAACACAATATTGGATTCTTCCATTTATATGGTAATATCTTACTGGAGAAAAAAAAATCCAACATAATTCTTCACAGGTTTTTTTTTTTTTCCATGTAGTATGCGTATTAGCAGAGTGATATGGATGGCAACAGCATGATTTTTTGTGTGAGTTCTTACTGTATGTTTTAGCTAACTCCAATTTTTAAAGTATTAATCCTCTATTTTTTTCTAGGTTCTGCTGCTGCTTTTGCTCAGTGTTCCAAAGGCCCTGAGCAAGCGGGCAGAATTTGAAGTGCCCCTCTCCCCTCCACTATTCTCTCTGCTGTTTTACTTGATGTGTCTGATGCTGTGTGCAGTTCATGTCATTGTATGCACATCAGCAGGAAGTTTGTGCTATTTCTGCAGTATGTCCTGGTTAACAGCAGTTGGAGTGATGATGCTGATTTCTGCACTTATGTGTGGTATTTTATCTGCTATTGCAAAGATGTTTGAGAATTCCAGACTTCTAGTGAAGGTGAGAGCATGCATTAATTATGGTGCAAAATGTTTTGCTTTTCATGGCACACTGTCAGTTAAAATTCTGTTAGGTTTTCTCTATGTGTGCTTAAAGAAATTCTTATTTGTAATGTAATTTGAATAGTTTAAAATCGTAATTGAAATGTGCTGTTTTCGCTGTGGTATGATACCGATTGATGAAGATCTAAGAAGTGCTGATTTTGACATAATTTGAAGAAATGTTTTAAATACTGTACAGTATTTTGCCATTGACTCTGTGAGATCAGAAACAGTTGTGCTGTGTACAAATTCTGTGCTGTTACAGTTATGTTTCACGATTGCAATTAAAGCAAGCTGCATAATACTTTACAACATGCACCAGTGATGATCTGTCCTTTCCCAAATACAACAGACAGTAATGCTCTGAGAAGAAAATACTTTGCCAGTACCTTTTCTTATATTGATATTATTAATGTTTGGGTTTTTTTTTTTAATAGTTAATTTTTTAATAGTTTCGAAAATGCAACAGAGGGAGCTAATCTAATCTGTCTTTTCTACTTCTTAAATTTAAGAAATAGAATTTATTACAACCTTTGGAGTTCTTGGAAGCGTTCTCTGTGTAAGGAGTTACCTTCTGTAACTTACTTGATGAGTTTTATGGTGTTGAATGGAATACAGGTAATTCCAAGAAAATAGAATTTGCAATGTCTTTTCTTCCACTTGAAACTTAGTGGGCTAAGAGCAGTCACACCATAAAATCAGCTTCTAGCTGTTTTTTCTAGTTCTTGTTAGTCATATATTTCAAAGGTCTCTGATGTTCAACAGCTTCACTGCTCATAGGACTCCATTCAATGGTGCAACCCGTGTGCAGTACAGTCCTTCATCAATCTGTGTTTCTTAGAATCATGCTTGGGGTTTTAGTACCTTTTTTCTAAGTGTGTGACAAAGTATGGCAACTACATTGCTTCAATGCTATGATGATATGCTCCTTCAAGATAAAAAGCAAGCTTTTTGACTTAAAGCAACATTTAGTAACAGCTATATTTCTTAAAATTCAGAAAATTCAGTATTCATGAGTCAAGATTAATTTTGCACTCTGTGCACATATCTGCTATAATTCCTGAGTTTAGATTTAAATCTTATATTACTAATATTTGTTATTCAAACTATACCAGTTTATAATTTTGTTTCTGTAATTTCTGAATTTGTGTTCTTTTTCATAGAAAAATAAGAAGAATATAGACTTGAAATTGTAATTGGTGCTCCAGTGTATTCTGTAGAAATCTCACATGTACTTGCTGTGCAATAGCAAACAGACACAACTAAGAGAGATAAGCTTGTTTTTCATCTTGTTACCAGTTTTTCTAATTTTAGTAAACAATAGAAATCTACATATGATGACTTTTGTAGACCTGCGTAAAATTTACATACATTGCACTTCAATAGCATGGAGAGCAATGACAATGCATGACATTTTTCTTCTCCAGGTGTATAGTCTCAAAGAATCACAGAATTATAGAATGGTCTGGGTTGGAAGGGTCTTGAAAGATCACCCAGGTCCAAATCCCTTCCGTGGGCAGGACCACCTTCCACTGGATCAGGTTGCTCAGAGCTCTATCTAGCTGGACCTTGAACACTTCCAAGGATGGGGCATCCACAGCTTCTCTGGGCAACCTGTTCCAGTGCCTTACCACCCTCAGATCATCTGCTGCAAATTGATAATAGACAAATGAGGATGTTTTCAGCAATGTTTTCCAGGTTTCTGTGTGTGTTTGTTTTTTCAGGGCTGGTGCAGATAGAAATAAAAAATACTGTATTCTTCATCCCACGTCTGTCTGTGATCATATTGCTACCTGAGATATATCTGAAAATGTGGAAAGTATGTCTTATGTAGTGTAGGCATTCTGTAGTAGTAGTAATTCTGGTTGAAGCAGACATGACTTTGTATTCAGACAGGTAGAAATACATTTTCACCATCCTATCTTCACTCCTATTCCATAGATGACTGGATTGCTGGATGTATATATCATCTCCTCAGTCAGGGAGGCTTTGCTGTCTCTGTTCCAGTTCCAAAGAAAGCTTGAAATATTTTGTGGGTTTAGTTTGTATGTACCTTCATTCCAGATATATATAAAAGCAGTGACTTGGTTATGATTAACATTTTTACCAGTCTCAGGGCTGTTGTGGAATGATATGGTGGGGGTTTTTTTGGGTCACTGCTTAGACAAGTACAGAGCCTGGAGAAGGTGAAAGGAGCAGTGTTTAATGTGGTGCTGCATGTAATGTGGATGTGTTCCAAACATTCATCTCTGTCTTTCATCCCCTTTCCAGCAGAATGCCTAGGTTTTGGGGGAGAAACTGATTGCCTTTATATGCTGTGTGTTGATCTTGAAGGGTCTTGGGTGTGAGTTATGAGTATCACTTATGCTAAAATATCTCTGAATCCAAGTGTTTTGTGACTTGTGCATCTCCACAATGCCAATCTGAGTGTGGAGTCCACTTCTGAAAGAGTTCTGAAGCACTGGTCTTCTGATGGTGGGAGTAGAATCCTGAATCATGTAATGATGTAAAGAATGGTCTTTCTGGTTAGGAAAAAAACCTAAAAAGCCTTTTCTAAGCTCAGGCTATATGATAAAATGTAGGTATTTTAAAAGTAATTAAGATAAGCTCTCCTGTTAATGGCTTCAGAGCTTTTTTCCTTCAAATTGTTTCCGTTCACATCTAAAGATTTCTCTGAAGTGCTTCTCATTTGTAATGCTTTTTTTTCCCACTGTGGCTGAATATAGAAACTGATTACCAAGTTCATGAATTTTCTGAAGACCAGTGCAGGCAGTGTTAGCATCTGCTTCCTGGCTGTTATTTATAGATTCTGATTGCTATGTTTCTAGCAGCACCAGTCCTTTCTTTTAATGATACTTCAGGCTTTAAATAGTTCTGCAGCCCCTTATGAATTTCAGAAAATCGTCAAAAATTTTAACTTCTTGTTCATAGTTTGACTCTAATTGCTTGGTGGTTTATTTAAGCATGGTATTTACTAGTACTAGTTGTGGGCTTCTTTTTCTTAATTTCTGGTAGAAATAAAAGCTAGTAGTTTTTTTGAAACTAGAACACAGAAGTTAAGGCTTGTCAAGTAGAGGTTTTGAGAATTTTCATTATGCAGAATTATAGTCTTTTTTTTTTACATAAACAAATTGTCTGTCTTTCAGTTTATTTTAGAGCACCTGTTCATTTTACAATATTTTTGGGTTTCCTCTTTTGTTTGATATTCTTGATGAATTGAACAATGTTACGTTTTTATGCAATTGCACCTAAAATATTCTGGGCATTTTTTGACTTGGGGAGAAAAAAGGCGATTGGGTGGTGTTTTCACCAGATAGCTTTCAAAAATGATCCCAGACTGCTGTGAAAATGTAGGAGCAAATGTACTTTGTCATGGGAAAGTTACCATCATTCGAAATCAAGACTGGGTTCAGGGAGCTCAAGTATCAGAAGGGAACAGAATGATAAGTATTTAAATTGTGAGTGATAGTAAGCATGAAAAATAAAATGTTTCTCATTTGAAAAGTAGTTGCAAAATTTCTCAGGCATTAACTGTGGATGGTTAACCACAGCAAAGCCAGATAACTGGAATAAGACTCAGAACACAGACTACAGGAGCTTTCATTTCAAAGTGAAGAAGTTTCAAAGTTTAATGGTCAGAGGTGCATGTATTCATCATTTGTGTACTGGCACTTTTGCAAGCTAGGAAGATATGTTCAAAGATAGGGTAAAGAGGTCAGTTTCTGTATTACTGAAATACTAGTGCCAATACATCGATAGTTAAATTTGCCTTGGTTTGGGAGATGACATTTGGCTTACATCATTTGAAGCCTGGGATTTAAAAATTTCTGAACTAAAGATTCTGTATTAAGTTTGTTTGCCAAGATATCAGTGAGAGTCATATGGGTCTTTTAGTACCCGGAGTGTCTGCTGAGTTCTTGAGGGCTGGACATGTTCAGCAGCTGGAAAGACAGAGCTGGGAATATCAGAGTAAGACCTACATTTCAATGCCTTTAAAACCAATCTAAAAACTAAGTACAGTCTAAGTAATCTAAGGTCAAACTGTATATGACACCATACTCTTGGCATTCCTAGTAAGGCGCAGTTCATATTTCAGGTATTGTCAGTAAATTTAGAAAACCTTGATGGAGGTATTTCCAGAATTTCTTAGATTATCAAGGCTCAGGAGATTATAATTTGGATCATAATTTTTGATTTTGCATAATGATTTAACTCTGATCTGAAATATCTATAGATGTCAATGGATTTTAATCCTTTGATGTGAATGAAAGGGTAATTTTTTTGTCTTTTCACTGGAGTTGTGAGAGATAAGCAGGCAAAAAATACAGATTTCTGACCCTGGGACATTTCTCATTAATGCCATCATTTTAATGAGGTTTTTGTATGTTCCCCGTTGATAATGCATCACTTCTTCAGTTTTCGTATCAGTTGCTGGTAGCAACCAGATACAAGAGACGAATCCTTATATAGATTTTATGTTATGTCTTACAAGGAAGACAAATTGTATCACAGACTTGTTCATTCTCATTTATTTAGTGTCTCAGATTCCTTTGTCTCTGCAAACAGATGGTGCTTACGTGCTCATTTATTTAGTTAGCCAAGATCTTTAAGGTCAGCATGATAGAATTATTGGAATTTAAACTTGCTGAAGATCAGTCATGTGCTGTTCTTGTCTCAGCTTTGTGAATTTCATGCTCTTTGGTCTTTGCACAGACTACCTTGTCCT
Source organism: Amblyornis subalaris (assembly GCA_018881555.1). Lineage (NCBI taxonomy): Eukaryota > Metazoa > Chordata > Aves > Passeriformes > Ptilonorhynchidae > Amblyornis > Amblyornis subalaris. The sequence goes on from JACAXG010000215.1 coordinate 487,676, forward strand.
TTTGTTCCAAATACCAGCTTACGGTATTTGCTTTTCAGAATAGAGTACTAAACAAACCTGAGTGGTCTTTAGAGCACCAAAGAAATTTCAAGTGCTAGTAAATTGGGTTTGGGCCTGAGTATTTTTTGGGATTATTAGTATTTTTTCCCCTCATTATTATTATGTGTAACCTCATGGGGACTTCTTTGGTTGTGTGGGGTTTTGTTTGTTTGTGTTGTTGGGTTTTTTTAAGTGAAATGAGTTTGGTGTAATGTATTCTTTAACAACACAAGAATTGAAGGAGATGTCAATAGGTGATAACTAACTATACCTCCTGCATTCTTTCGCATACATCTCATAAGATTTTGATTTTGCAAAAGTTTTTTTCCCCAAAGCAAAATTGCAGATAGTGTTAACTAGCTTCTTGCATCAAGTGTATTTATTGTCTTCTCTGTGTTACATAGTCTTGCTTATTGAACAAAAATACATATGCTGCTGTCAGTATGTCATAAACACAAGTGAAACTTGCATTTAAGACGTTTAGAGATACTTGAGTTGTTTACACCTGCTTTCTTGTTACCTGCTCTAAGATCAGTTTGTTTCGATATTCCTCTAACATCATTTAAACAGTTCAGGAATTGTAATACAGTGTGCATCTTTTAATTTAATATGTTCTCTGTGAAATTTATCTCTGTGAATATTCAAGATGTTTTTTTAAAGTTTGTTCATAGGTCAAATGTAGGAGGATGATGTGGTTAAAATACGCAGTTGAAGAAATGGATGTGAAAGTAGTTTCAGAGATCTCTGTTCTGAAGTGAAAATGGCTTGCAGTAGTTTGGATTTGGCTTTTAAATTTTTGTTTTATTAGGTGCTCAGAATACCAGTTTAAGAGATACTCCGTGATATTCTCTAATGGAGCAAAAATAGAGAAAATAAAATAGTAATGGATGATTTTTGACAGTGTCTTTCCCAAAATTCTTCTCAAGTATGTGTGTAACTCTATTTGTTAAGGTATGTTAGGAAGCTCCTGCTGGTTCTAGTGTCCTCCAGAGCTGGGGTGTTTGTCTTGCCTTGCTGTTGGAGCCCAGCTGTGCATGCTCATCCTGGGTTACTGTCCCTATCTCTGGCTCTGACTTTGAGGTGAGGTTAAACAGACAGAGGTGTCTCCAGTCAGTGGCCCTGTGATGTCTCACACATAGCTCTGTACCCTGGGCCCTCCAGTTAGACAAGCTTGGTGATCCATGGTCGCTTTTCCTGTTGCTGACACCCTGATCTGTCCTGTGTGTACTCTGATCGCTTCAGCTGCTGGCACCTCGGGTTCACAGTCCTGATGGCCTCTCCAGTCACTCTAGCACATGCTACAGTCATTGCACTAGAGATGTGTGGGTCTAATGACCCATGATCCCTCTCCAGCTGCAGGCACTTGCTTTTACTTGCTCTGATCTCAAGTTGCTGGCATGCAGGCTTGTCCCCAGCTACTTGAAGTGGCATCTTGCAGCACCCACAGGTGGCACAGGGAGTGGAGTTACACAGAAAGATAGGAGAGGATTTAAAAAGACAGGATAGACCACAGTGACCAGGCACAGGGCTCAGTCAGAAAAGTGCATTGACTGGTTCCTGCTTATATGTAACTGGATCCTTTTTCCTTTCTCCTCTCGCTTTGCCCCCTGCTTCCAGCCTGTTCCTCATCACCCCCTCCTCCCCACCTTTGACACTTTCTTAAAGCATTGCTTAATGAGTTGGTATAGATCCACAGGTGCCATCAGATATCTGTAACACCCGGTGTCCTGTCACTTCCCACTTATCTGTTATAAAGGCCAGACTGATGCTCTTCAGAGCTAAACCTGTGATTTCTTAATTGCCTGTCAATTAATGACTGAAGAGTTTTGGTCATCTTTATGGTCTCCCTTAGTGCTGACTTACCATGTTTGTGTCTCTGTGTGGCTTTCCGTGTGTGCTGAAATGGTTCTTTACCTGATAACATCAATGAACCGGGTGCTCTCAAACTCCACATGCCCTTATGCTCTCTCTTTAGCTCTGTCATTGAAGGTAGTGGTGATGAGGCAATTCCAATTAGCTGCTGAGAACAGGAAATTGAACTAATGGAGGCATTAGACAAAAACTATTGTGGTTTTAGATAGGCACAGTGTGTGAAGTAAACAGTATATGGGTAAAGGTTTACAGTAGATTTTATGGCGAAAGACGCATTTGAAGCCAAGCAAGGTCAAGGGGTGCCATCAGGCAGTAACTTTGTTAACTAGAGTAGTGAAGGCTGTCACTGTATTGAGCTGAAGATATCACAGATATAAACTATTAGAGAATTACCTATTATTCATATCCCAAATTTGATTTCTGCAAGATTTCTATTTTTACTTCTACTTTTACCTTCTGTCACAGGGTGGTAGGCAATCTTAATCTGCACATTTGTGATGATTATTCATAGAGAAGTTTTATTCCTTAAACAGAATGCAATTTTAAAAAATACTACTATCTTGTAGTGCTAAGTAAGTATGCTACACTGAAATGATTCTTTTATAAATTTTTGAGATTTGTTAAGACAGAAATAAGTTATCTTGCTATTTATTTTGTTTTCTTAGAGGAAATTGCTGTAAGCACACTATGAATACTTACAAGTGAAATTTTTATATACTCTTTCACCTATTTTTCACTATTTCTTTCACTATTTTTTTCATTTGTTTCTTTGCAGAATCCTGTTGTGTCCAGTTCTAGCTGGTCAGAAGTAGACATGCTGATTCTGGCTGGAACTATTGGCCATGTTTTGAGTTTGGGGGCAAGCAGTTTCATAGAAGAGGAACATCAAACCTGGTATTTTCTTATCAATACGCTTTGTTTGGTGCTGTGTCAGGAACTTTGTAGAAATAATTTTCTACTGAAAGAATGTGACCCTCAACATAGCACCAATGTGAAACAAAATTTTGATACTATCGGGGAAACCTCTGAGTGCGAGAATATAGACATTCCAGCAGCAGGTAATTCAAAATTGGGCAAGGACACCTCTTCATCTGAATTCATAAAAGGATCAGATAAGTGGATAAGCTTAGCAGCTCCATGGATCATCCTTATTTGCTGTCGGCTTCTTCGATCCTTAAATCAGACAGGTGTCCAATGGGCTCATCGGCCAGACTTTGGACACTGGTTGACAAGGTGGGTATCTGATTTATTGTTACATTTTCTGCCTTATTTAAAAATTAATGTGTGTTTCATTTGGTGAAATATGTATACATTTCTATACAGTCTGATCAGAATGTGCTGCAAACATGTAAAGCAGAGAAACAGTGAAGTGACATAAGGAATTCTTCATTGCTATTTCATGCAGGAGTAATTCCTTGTGTACTATCAATAGTTTATAATCCTTGCCCTGCACCGTGACTTATCTAATTAATGCCAATTACACATGATAGGTTTATCAGAAGCAAAAAGTAAATATTTTCCGTGTGTAAGTTGACAGTGTCTGGTTCAAGAAATTAAAAATCACTTATTAGAATTAAACTCTTGAAATTAAGGCAGGAAGGTTCTGCATAATTCCAAACTTTATGAAGTCACAGGAGAAAATGCTGCACACAGAATTTTTCCTTGTCTATCACATGCTCTTCATGTGTGGGTGAAAAGCTGAAGGAATTTTTTGAGTGTAGTATGATAAACAGGAAGGGGAATTTTTTATAACTTGAAGTACACTGGAGAAGGGCTTCTGCTTTTTCTAGTACCTTTCAGTCTTCTGAAGAACTGCAGTCATTATTCAGTGATAAAAAGTACTTGATACTTGAACTGTCTTATGTACTTCAGTTGGTGGATGGAGAAGCAATACTTTGTGACTGCCTAGTCAAGGTTTTGCAAGCAGCAGATGAAGAGGCTCTGCTGTGTAAGATAAATAGATTTCTTGCCAGTATCTTACAACACATGTATGAAATGTCATTCATCATTCATTAAAAATGACATGAGCAAATGGACTAATATGAGAGTTGTTATTTATTGGCAGCCTCACAGATGAAATGCTAATTGCAGTGACAGGTATGAGTGGTGAAAGACATGAATTATGAGGGAATTTATCGCATTATAGCAGTTGTTCTATACCGGAGTTTTCACCATGCATTCCTGCCCTTGAGATGAGGTGAGGGAATGAGGAAAAAATGTTCTATTTCCTATGTCAAGTCCATATAATAGATAACTCACTCCTTCATTATGAGTTAAGCCAACGTCTGAGCAGGATGAGGCGTGATTTGGTGTGACTGTGAAGATTTTTACAATTAATCCTGAGCATCTGCCAAAGATTTATTTGCCCAATAACATCCTGGGCCAGATTTTTTCTTCAGACTGTCAGTCCTTTTCTTTGGAGTGTGCTGGTGCCACAAGGCCATGAAACAAGGACAGGATACTTCTGCAGGTGAAAAATTGTGTTTGTTTTAGATATATGCTTTCAGTTGTGTGGTCCCCTAGAGATGTTTATTGACTCTTGGAATTGTTACCAGACTTCTAAAAATGATGTGTGCAAGTTTGGACTTAACTTCCAAAGATCCTGTCTCACTTGAATGTGCTCCCACCTCTGATTTTATGGTGCTAGGTATGCCTATAGCACAGCAAAATGTTTTATAGCCTTGGGCTCTGGGGATCTCAGGGAGATAATACAGGTGTGAAGTCTGCAGTTAGAACAGGTGCTTCTAGGGCTTCCTGATTTATAACAGAAGTGGGAAATCCTGTATGCCCAGCTCTACCACTATCGCCTGTCAGGAGATTCCAAGCAATCCACTTGGGTAAACCCAAGGCTTTTTATACCTGTTCTGATTTCTCTGGTTTTTTTTGTTGTTGTTGTTGTTGAGGAAAAAGGGGGAGGAAGGGAGGGGGGAGAAGGGAGGGAGAAGGCTATTTCTGTGTTTGATTTTTGTCCCTGTGAATTGGAATTTGTGTGAATTTGAATATGTCCATATCTTTGTCTGTACTGGATAACCCATAACTGGACCCACGGTTGAATACAGGGTAAGAAATACCCTTCCTCAGTCTTCTGATAATGTTCTTCATAATGCAGCTTCAAATGCTGTTGGTTGCCTTTGCTGCAAGGGCACATTGCATGCTGATCATCAAGTCAGGGTCCACCCAGGCACTCAGAGTCATCTCTGAAAAGATAGTCAGCCCCCACTCTGTCCTGGTGTGTGTAGCTGTTTGTTCCAAGGTGCAGGACTTGCATCTTGCTCTTGTTGAACTTTATAAGATCCCTGGTGGGCAATTTCTCCAACCTGTCAAGGGGCCTTCAAGTGTCAGCAGACCCACCCACTGTATCAGCCACTCCTTTCAGTTCTGTATAGTGTGCAGACTTGCTGAGGGAGCATTGCCTTGTTGTCCAGGTCATCAGTGAAGATATTAAACAGTATTGGCCCCAATGGGAAGTCCTGGGGCTGACAGATAGTGACCGACGTTCAGGTGGACTTCGTGCTGCTGATGGCAACCCTGTGAATCCAACATTTGAGTACTTTTTAGTCCACCTAACTGTCCAGTTTTCTAGCTTGAGATTGCCTGTGGGGATATTATGAGAGCTGGTGTTAAAAACCTTGTTAAAGCACAGATAAACAACAATGCCTGCTTTATGCTCTTCCACTAAACTCGTTGTCTCATCACAAAAATCTGTCAGGTTGATAAAGTATTCTCTTTCATAAAGCCGTCACAACCCATTATTAAAGCTGTCTACCTCCCCCTTCAGTAAGGCTGAAGTACAGCAGCCAGATATCAAAACAAAAACGTCAGAATTTTACAGGTGAATTGCTTCCTCTGTTCCCTATCAAATTATGGCCTTATGTTGGGTGGACTTGCTTGGGTCTTGAAGCAAGTAGAAGAGAAAAGGTTCTACAGCTATACTCTTAGGCTATGACTGATTGGTTAAAATAGTAGACACTATAGGAGTTCTTGCCATACAAGGCAAGGTACTTGTTCTCTTTCTCCTCCCCTCACTGTTCCTGTGTGGTGAACTAAATTACTGAATAGATGTGACTGGAAAAATAACTCAAGATGGCATGGAAAACTCTTGGCTTTCAGTTGGATCACTTCTCACTCTGATTTACCATAAGTCTTCACAGGCGAATGGGCTGGCTTAATAAAGGTATGCAGGAAGGGAAGAGTGTGCAAGTCAGCCCTGCTATTGTTGAAATTACTGTAAAAACAGAATGTAGAAGTATCTGCATCTTTTGAAGTGCTGCAGACATAAACATTTTTTTCCTTCTGCCGTGGTCAAGGATTCCTTACAAAAATCCACTTGCCTTTCAAATCTAGTTGAGAAAGAAGCAATGATTCACTAACTTGTACTTTAGGGTGCTTAAAAAGACTGTGCAACAGTCCAGAGTGTTGTGCCCTGGCAGGCTAAGACGATGTGTGATTAGCACTGTCACAGTTTTGCCATGTCCCTTTCACTGGTGTAACTACTTCTTCTGTGTTTAGGGAGCAGATGAAGGAACAGAACCCTGGTAGCCCTGGCACAGGTTGGCTCAGGCTGCTGTGAAGCTACGTCCTGACTTAAACAATGGAACAATTTTCAGCCTAACAGGAGAATATATGTCTCCATGCTGACATACACTTTGGTTGCAATATAGAGTTAAAAGATTAGTAGCATTTGAAGTATTACAGCTTTTGGACTTGAGTGATGGGATGTAGTTGAGTTCTTGAGTCTGTTATGCCTCACTGAACAAGCTTCAGAAAGATTAGTCAATGATGCAACTAAATCTTTACACATCCCGTGGTTTGTAAAGTGTCTGGGAATTGCCATTTGCCAGCATGCTTGCATTTTCTTTGCTTGGAGGTTTTAACATTTTTGTTCCTTCTCCTTCACATGAGAACAGGGTTGTAGAAATGTGTGTTTCCCTAGTGTTTTCATCAGGATTGAGATGATGTGTTTTCCTTATAGCATGAATTAAAACTTGGTGATAAGCTGAGTTGCATAAAGCACTTATTCCTCTTTCCAAAATGCATTGCTAGTCTATAGGGTTGATTGTTTATCTATTTTCAGTATTAATTTAATTTACATAGTTATGTCTGAATAGCACGTTTTTCACTAATAAGAATTTAGAACCTTACTTAGATCATGTGTGCCCTTGTTAAAGCTACTCAGGCTTTTTCTAGCCAGCCTTCTGTTTTGTCCCTAAGATAAATTAATGAAAAAAGGGTCCTCTTTTTTTATTCCCCTGTATCGATCTTTAAGATACCTGTGATCATGCTCAGACTAATGTTTTGCTTAAGTGGACAGTGCTTAAGGGGCTCAACATTTGAGACAGAGAGACTGTTGTCCAGGTTTTCCATAGAAAAATGTAAGCATCAAAACACAGAAAATCAATCCACCTATAGTGCATTGAATTTGGCTACTAGGAATGCATTCAACAGTGCTGAAGTAAGGAAAATGTTCTTTGTTATTTGCAAACAGACTGTGTGAAATCTGAAAAATACTTTGATGGGAAAAAGCAAAGGAAAATCAGACAGTAGATGAAAAGGAAGAAAACGTGCAATCTAGGTCTGACTGGAAGTCAGGTTTTCTTTTTGATTGGTTGGTATTCAGTTAGCTTTATTTGGCTGTTAATCTTGGTCAGAGCTGATACTTGAAAGGTGTCAGAGCTGCTACATGGCAGTGTCAGCTTGAAGAGAAGTGACAAGAAGCATTGGCATGGGAAGATGATAATACTTTCTTTTAATAATGTACTTAACCATTCCCAAATGTGCTTCCCCTCGAAGATAGTACACCTTGGGACTTCTGTGTATTCAGTTGTACCTAGTAAAATAAAAGTAACAATTAAAAAAAGGCCTTAAATTATTAATCATGCACATTTATAATTCCTTTCACTCTTCTTGTATTTGCAGTAGTGAGGTGAGGTCCAAGCAGTGGAAGAAAATATCTTCAACCTTCATTCTGTTACCAGAAGTATGTAGACCACAAGCTGTTACAGTAGGAAGATAGAGCCAAAGTGCTCTTCTTTCCTTCCCTCCCCCCTGGGTTTTCTCAGGAAGCTATTGGTTCTTCACTTTCAATTTTGTGGTTTGTGCAAAACCACAGCTGAGATCAGAGTAGCTTGTTTGTGCTTGTATTTCTGAGTAGACTATCAAAATCATTTAGAACTTTGCTAAATGATTGGACTCTGTGTTGAGCAACTACCATCTCCTTTCAAAATATATGCTAATTACATATGCTTTTAGTTGCCGAACAGAGGAACCTTGGCTGGAAGACCTTGAAGCTATAGGTGATTTGTGCTGACCTGACTTCACTTGCTGTAAATCCTTTCCTTGTTTCTTGAGCAAATGCCATGAAACACTGGGGTAGGGGATTTTTTTTAACAAATTTATTTGGTTCAAAAAAATTCCAAACAGAGTTCACAGAGGACTGTTATCAGAAAACCTGGACATGAGTTGTGTATTAGCCCCTGTGCTAGCAGTCAAGAATGTAAACTCAATGTGTATTGTGTTTTTTGAATAAAGAGATGAAGATGATGATGATGATGTGCTGTTATTTATCCGTGATTTGTCTTGCTCTTATACAATGAGTAGTCAAGGAGAATATGCCGTAAAGGCTTAAAATTTTCTACAAATGCTCATTTGAAAGGTTTAGTGGCTACTAAATTAGTTCATTATGTGTTGAAGATAAAGGAAGTGGTGCTTGCATTATCTTCACAGGTTGCTGCAGGAATCCATTCACTGCTTTTGCTGTCTCCTTATGTAGAGGAAGAACAATTGTGAGGAGAAACATTAAGGCTATGTTTTCTCTCTCATAGTTTTCTAGATCTTATTCCTCTCACATTTCTCCACTGGCTTTCAGAGAGTAGTGCATCTCTTGGGAATCAGTGCATCTTTTGGGAGTCTTGTTAAGGTGTATGAATTACTTGACTGGGTCCTGCATGGAGAACTGATGGAACAATTTTTATGCCCTACAACCTTTTCTCCATGACTTTCCAAGCACAACAGCTGGAACAGCTATTGGTCAATCCCTTGATAAAGCATATACTAGGGAATAGGAAAGTAAACCTCTTTGAAGTACAATAATTTTTATTAAATCAGAGATAAAACTGATTTATCTGAACAGAGTTTCGTAAGTGTGATTGGCTTCCATGCAGGTAATAGTCCAGGCACACTGTTAGTTTCCTGAAGTTAATGATCTTTTATCATGGCATTTTGAGTTGTGGAAGACAGAAGATGGAGCCCTTGGCTCTCACAATCTACATGATGTTCTTAACTGAAGGCAAATCTAACAAATTTAGTGGTTTTACATCATTTGGGATACTGGGAATATTTTCAGTAGGCATGGGTTGGCAATTCTTGGACTACAGTAGGCTTTCTGAAGCTATGTGTTAGGAATTGGGTGCAGGTCTTTGCCTTACCCCATTACATTTTGCAGTGCTAATTCATACTACTGAAGATTTAAATACATAACATTGGCAGCATGCTCAGTGAAATGCCCTTGATTCTGTAACGAGTGTTACTTATTTAGGATGCAGGGGAACAAACAAACTGTATCTGTAATCTTCTCTGCCTGTGATGCAAATTTGGTGTCTTTATCTATTGTATGTATTGACACAGTACAAGGTACTGTAGTTGCATAAGGGAATCATATTGTGCTAATGAGTTTGTGTGTATCTGTTTTAAACTAGGTAAGTATATTTCTGGTCATTTTGGCTTGGTAATGTGTTCTATGTCAAAATTAAATTAAATGCATAAGTAGTTATTTCAAAAACCAGAACAGTTCTAATCCTGTAGTGCAAAAATCTTTTCTGTTTTGCTAGAAAATGAAATGCTGTAGTATAAGCAAAACATACCTAGTTTAAAATCAGTAGACCCTTTTCCATTGTGCAATATGCAGCTCAGTTTTTATATAATTAACAGAATAACTAGCATATGGTGGAACACAATAATTACACTTTTAAATATGCATGCTTGAATATAGAACCTCATTAATAAAACTGCTTTTCTAAAAATACTAAAATATTTTACCATACCTCTTGGAAAGTTCATAACAGATACTGCAGTGATTAATTTAGTGCTGTGTTAATACAGTTTATTTGATACAGTGCTGTAGCTAAGGCTCTATCAAATGTGTTTAGCACTAATTACTGTTTTAAAAGGTTTTTTTTTGTTTGTTTTTTTCCAAGCTCTGAACATAAGTCTGAACTCTCCTTCTTGGCTGCAGTCTCCCTATTTATGATCTTCTTTCTGGTTCAAAGAAGATGCTCCCTGGTTTCAAAAATTGCTATGGCACTGGGGCTCCTGGGAGTCTACAGTTACCGGGCAGCTATTGGAAATGTCATATTTCCATGGCAACATGGTGGCAAAGATGTTTCAAAGTAAGTTAATCACCAGATAAGTAACTGTTTCTAGCAAGGTGTTGAACTCTTTCAGGGCTATCAGGGAATGGGGTGGATGGGACGTTCTAGGTTGGAATTACATTCTTATGAAGAGAACTAGTTTGTAGGTGACCAGCACTCAATTTTGGTGATGTGTGCTCAGTTTTAAGCCTCATGAAACGTCTTTTGACTGGGACAGATGAGAAGCCAGTCAGATAAGAATTAATATGAGGAAAATCTAGCAGTTATACCCCATGTTTTCGCTACAAAGAAACTCCAAATGTACCGTCTCTTCTTGTTTTAGATGGACTTGCTACATCTAGCAGAGCACAAGTCAAGCTCATTTAGCTACTTCATAGTTTCAAAAATGCTTGGCCAGTAGTTCTGAGAGCTGCTTTTCCATACCTTGCCTTTGCAGTTGAGTGTTCTGTAACATATGGTCTTTCAAGATGTAACCATGTCCTTCTTGAGGTCTCAGCTGTGCAGGACAATGCATACTAAGGATTTTGAGGCTGATGTTAAGTTTTTTAAAGAACTAGTCTGTAACTGTAAGGAAGCTATTAACTCTTTCACCAATGACTATTTTTGAAATGTAGCTAAGTGGCTTTAGTTTTCTTACACGTTTTGTTGTTGGATTGTACCTGGCTCTGCAGCCTCGAGTTTTTGCTAAATGTCAGAGAGATGTGGAAAACTTCCAGAGTTGGCTAGAACATATGATGAGGAGTAGGAGATTATGGAAGAGAAATTGTTGAAACCCTTGTCTTCTGGATGTAATAAACTTTCTCTCACACTCATTTTGAATTTTATATGGATACAAGTGGTTTCTGTTGGACCTTCTTAGTCGTGAGGCCAGAGATTCACAAAATATGCAGAGAAGGAAAAAGCCCTGCAGGGTAAGATCTTAGGATATAAAGAAGATCAGGTTTGCTAACATGGTGTATTTTATACCAAGTATTTGTTTGCATGTGTATCTGGATATATTTGCATATGTTCTGTCTCTCCGAATATTGAAGGTAGTTCTAGTTGTACACTACTGTGAAGTTAACATTGTGTGTTAATTCTGCTGCATGAGAAAATAATGGTAATATTTACTTAGTGTGCAGGATTTGGCTCTGTGCTTGAAACATGCCTGATTTTTGAGTGTGATCTCTAGTTTTGCTTTGTGTTTGCGTAAAATCCTTGCAGAGCAATACTGTCCTTGTGGCATGGGACAGAACATTAAATACAGCAATTGAGCCACAAATAAAATGCCATTAGAGAAATAAGTGGGGTACTTAAATACTGAAGTCAAACATTTACTTGAAACTTGATCATTGTATAGTCAGCATATTGATCTCAGTTCTTACAAGATACAAGGCTTTTTGTATTATTTCTATTATTAAATGAATAGTGAACACAATAATTTACTTGAATTATGTTAGAGCTTTATATAAATCCGAGGTGAATCTTCCCATGGCACACTGTGGCACATGGGTCCCATCTGAAGAGAGGTTCTGTCTCCCTCCCATACCACAGTGCCTTTTATTTCGCGTAAAAACAAACCAATAAACAACCCAAAACAAACCCATGTGTCTCCTCCTGCCGGGTCAGAACATGATCTGTCATAATCCTGCCAGTGCACAACACAGGCTGGCATAGGGCTTCCAGCATGGTCCCTGGCAGTGGGCACTTGTGCTAACGTGGGCTTCTCAGGAGTAAACTACAAGGCCTGATAGAGAGACATGGTTTGCCCAAGATCATTAACTCATCAAACATTATCTTCAGCAAGGCTCCCAATACAGCATGTCAAAAGAGATGGTAGACACATCTTAGTAGATTTCAGAGGATAGGGGACATGCTGACACACTGTTGCTAGCTTATCTCTATTAGATGGTTGATGTGATATATTTGGTAAAAGCCTATTTAAAATGCCACCAAAAAACCCAGGACTTTATTTTAAATGTATCTAGAGGTATCTTTGGTGTATTCATGATCTGGAATACCTCCAGATCCAGGTGCAAAGTGGCGGTAGTTTTGTGTAATATGAGAGAAAGCTATAGGCAGCCACGGCATTTTTCATGCATAATGAAAAATTCTCAAAGATGGAGAATCTTTGCTCTCAAGCACTCCCTCTTGGTCTCCTTAATTGAAGATTTTGTCTGAATGTGACAACTGCTGGGAGGTGGATGAGGGAGAAGAGGCAATTTAAGAGGCATGTTCCATGTTTTCTGTGGATTACTCTAGGAAAATTTCTAAAATAAAAAATGCGAAGAAGTAATTTTGCCTTCTGTTTTCCTTCAGAGTTATTTTAAAAAAAAATTATAGGCTATGCAATGAAAAAGATGAGTATATACTGTACTAAAACAAACAAAATAATAGTAGTACAATTGCCGAGGACTACTCTTTTTAGTTTGAATTTCCATCAACTGGTTAATTCCAATTTTCACTTAACTCATTGAATAGGCAAATACCCCAAGCTATTTCCTAAAGTTTTACTTTTAAGTCATATGAATATATTTGAATATTTTGTGGTAATAATTACATCATAATTACCAGAGACAGTGAAAAGGGGCACTGAATTTCTGCATTAGCCAGAAACACAGGAACTCTCTAAACTTTACTGGTTTTTACCTTTTTTTTCCTTCCCTAAAGAAAAAAGCTAGTGAGCATTGTAGGGTTTTTACAAAGACTTGCTGTTTAAGGGAATAAAATAGTAAAGCCCTTTTGCATAAGCCATTAGGTTTAAGTTTGAGCTGTAGAAAGGTAAACAACAGAACAGTGCACAGTATTCAGGTATAGGAAGGCCACATCACTGTTTTGTGATGGTTTTGCCTTTTTTTTTGGTTGTGTACATGCAAAAAGAAAATTGAATATGTAAATTCTCTTGCTTGTTATTTGTCCTCTTGTTTTTTCTTTCCTGTATGTGAAAAATAAGATTGAATTCAAGCTTATTTGTTAGTAATTAGTTGAGAAGGAAGGTGACCTTCCAAAAAGTGAAAAAGATAATTAAATTTTAACTTTAATTATTATTTATTAATGGGATTTATTTTTAGGAATTTTGACTAGTGGTGGTTTTTTTTTATGGTCAGCTAGTTACACTGGTTACATGAGTATAACCATGCTTTTGGTCTTTTTAGAGTCCTCGTCTAATCCTCCATATATTGCTGAGTCCAGATGACTCAGGAATCCTCCCTTCTGAGTCAATTACATTAATTTTGTAGGAGACCATGTTCACTCATTACTTGTGTAGAGTGACTGGTGGTAAAAGATTGACTGGTGGGGCCGCACTCTGCCATGCCTCAGACAACCAGACCGCACATCCAATTCACCAGAAGCAATGGCACCCCTACCCTCTCACCACCAGCCAGAAGGAGGAGAGTGAAAATGGATTTCTGCTTGGGGTGGCAGGTGAATCCCCTCCTGACCAATCTCACCTCCCCAAGTGCCTGTATGTAATAGACACGAGGCCCTGGCCTCTGGGAACTGGGGAAATGAGGACCAGGGAAATGAGAATGTGGGTGAAGGTCCATCCAGGTTGAAGAGTTGCCTACGGCAGGGCAGCTTACCCCCCACATCACAACCTCCTCAATTAAGAAAAAAAGAAGGGTAGTAGCCATTGGTGACTCCCTTTTGAGAGGAATGGAGGGCCCGATATGCTGACAGGATCCAGCCTGTAGGGAGGTTTGTTGTCTCCCTGGGGCCTCGGTAAGGGACATCACCAAGAAACTTCCCAGCCTGGCRTAGTCCACTGATTATTATCCACTGCTGGTTTTCCAGGTGGGTAACAACCAACTCYCAACARCAAGGGYGTGGATGACCAGAAGGARCCCYAGGGCCTTGGGACAGCTGGTCAAGGGATCTGGAGCACAAGTTGTGTTCTCTTCCATCCTGCCAGTTGCAGGGACTGATGGGCCAGAAACTGGAAAACCAGACAGATGAACACCTGGCTTTTAAACTGGTGTTACCAGCGGAATTTGGGGGTTTTATCATGGGTCAGTTTATATGACACTAAGACTTCTGGGGTCCACCTGCCTTAAGTGGGAAGTCTTAGCTCAGGATTTAGCAGGGCTCATTGGGAGAGCTTTAAACTAGATTTGAAGGCTTGACAGAGTTAAGGTTATGAAGATAGGGTGGGATAAGTTGTATGACTGGAGTGTTGTCATGAAGGGCCACATGCTGCTTAGGAAAGACAGACCAGGAAGAGGCAGTCGTGGAGTTTTTCTCCATGTGAGGAAACACTTGGAATGCTCTGTCTCAGGGTGGATGATGAGTGAGTTGAGAGCTTGTGGGTCAGGATAAAACGGCAGACAACTAAGGGTGACATTGTTGTGGGTGTTTGCTGCAGGCCACCTGATCAGGAAGAAGTGGATGAGGATTTCTACAGGCAGCTTGAAGCAGCCTCAAAGTCACAGGCAGTGGTTCTTGTGGGGGACTTTARCTACCCTGACATCTGCTGGAGAAKCAACACAACAAAGCACAAACAGTCCAGGAGATTCCTGGAAAGCATTGATGACATCRTTCTGACRCAGGCAGTGGAGRATCCCACAAGGAATGGTGTGCTGCTCCACCTCGTACCGACAAACAGGGGAGGCCTTGTTGGAGATGTGAAGTTTGGGGGCAGCCTTGGCTGTAAGGACCATGAGACTGTGGAGTTCAGGGTTGGGTGAAGAGGAAGCAGAGCAACAAGCAATCATGGACTTCAGGAGAGTTAATGTTAGGCTCTTTAGGGATGTTTTTGGAAGTATGCCATGGGAACAGGCCCTGAAGGGAAGAGAGGTCCCAGAAAGCTGGTTAATATTCAAGGGTAATTTCCTCCAAACTGAAGAATGACACATCCTGATGATTAAGAAACGCGTGGATGAACAAGGAACTCCTGTCATTCCTCAAGCGTAAGCAGGAAATACACAGGAGGTGGAAGCAGGATCAGGTCACTTGGAATTCATATAGAGAGGTTGTCAGAAAAAGTAGAAATGAGACAGGAATGTCTAAGGCCCATCTGGAATTAAATCTGGCCAAGGATGTCAAGGACAACAAGAAGGGCTTTTTCAAATACATGAGAAATGAAAGGAAAACTAGGAGGGATAATGTGGGCTTGTTACTAAATGGATCGGGGACCCCGGTCACAGAGGATGCAGAGAAAGCAGTTACTGAACTCCTTCTTTGCACTGGTCTTAACTGATAGCATCAGCCCTCAGGAACCTCTGACACTGGAGATCACGGCAAAGGAATGCTGAAAGGAAGGCTTTTCCTTCGTCAAGGAAGATTGGGTTAGAGAACATGTAGGCAAACCTGAGATCCACAAACTCATGGGTTCTGTTGGGAAGCATCCATAAGTGCTGAAGGAGCTGGTGGACATAGTGAGGCTGATCATCTTTGAAAGGTCATGGCAATCAGGAGAAGTGCCCGAGGACTTCTCAGGAAGAAAGAAAGTATTAGCCTGGTCTTCAAAAAGGGCAAGAAGGAGGACCCAGGAAACTACCAGCCAGTCAGCCTTACTTCAATCCCTGGAAAGGTTATGGAGCACCTCATTCTGGAGGCCATCTCTATCTGCGTGAATGAAAAGAAGGTGATCAGGAGTAGTCAGCATGGATTCACCAAAGGAAAATCATTCTTGACCAACCTGATTGCTTTCTGCAATGAAACAAATACCTGCATGAACAAGGGGAGACCAATGGATGTTGTCTACTCTGACTTCAGCAAGGATTTTGACGCTGTCTCTCACAATACCCTCATAGGCAAACTCAAGAAATGTGGATTGGATGAGTGGACAGTGAGGTGGAGGAAGATCTGGCTGAATGGCAGATCCCAAAGGGCTTGTAATCAGAGGCACAGGGTCTAGTTGGAGGTCTGTCGCTGGTGGTGTCCCCCAAGGTTCAATACTGGGCCCAGTGTTGTTGAACTTATTCACCAATGACTTGGATGAAAGAGCAGATGCCTCCTCAGCAAGTTCCCTGAGGACACAAAGCTGAGAGGAGTGGCCGATACCCCAGAGGGCTGTGCAGCCCTTCAGAAGGGCCTCGACAGGCTGGAGGGATCAGCAGAGATGAACCTTCTGAAATTCCAGAAAGGCAAGTGGAGGGTCCTGCACCTGGGGAGGAATAACCCCAACCAGCAACACAGGCTGAGGGCTGACCTGCTGAGAAGCAGCTCTGCAGAGAAGGACCTGAGGGTCCTGGTGGACAACAAGCTGTCCATGAGCCAGCAGTGAGTCCTGGTGGCCAAGAAGGCCAACAGGATCCTGGGGTGCTTTAGGAAGAGCATTGCCAGCAGGTCAAGGGAGGTGATCTTGTCTCTGTACTCAGCCCTGGTGAGGCACATATGGAGTGCTGTGTCCAGTTCTGGGCTCCTCAGTACAAGAGACACATGGAGCTCCTGGAGGGAGTCCAAAGGAGGACTCTGAAGGTGGTTAAGAGACTGAAGCATCTCTCTTACTAGGAAAGGCTGAGGGATCTGGGCCTGTTCAGCTTCTGGAAGAGACGACTGAGAGAGAACCTCATCAATGTCTATAAGTGTCTGAAAGGTGAGTGTCAGAGGATGGAGCCAGGCTCTGCTTGGTGGTGCCCAGTAATAGGACAAGAGGCAATGGGCAGAAACTCATGCACAGGAAGTTCTACCTGAATGTGGGGAAAACTTTACTGTGCGGGTGAGCGAGCACTGGAACAGACTGCCTAGGAGGTAGCGGAGTCTCCCTCACTGGAGATATTCAAGAACTGTCTGGATGAAATCCTGTGCAATGTGCTCTAGGATGACGCTGCTCGAGCCTTGAGCAGGGAGGTTGGACCAGATGACCCACTGTAGTCCCTTGCAATCGTACTCATTCTGTGAGTCTGTGGTACTGCAAAAGCTAAGGATAGTGTATACTAAATTACAGATGAAGTGTGTCAATAATGTGCATTTTTATCTTTTGCAGGATTAAAAAAAAAATTATAATCACAGCATATTTTTCATGTGCTCATTTGGTGAATTCTTTGAATTATTGGTATACCTAGTACACAGTAATGTGAACTGTGACTTTTTTTGCCCAGAAAACATGAGAATGTCACTATATTTTGATGGATAGTTGCTTTTCCTTTCTTAGTTTCTCAGACCTTGCACTTCTAGAATAGCGCGTCACAGTTTTTAAGCTTACTGGTCCTTGCCAGCTTTTTTGGACAACATGCTGTGTTTTCTTCAGAAGCTGGCTTTCACTGGAGTTTAAGAAGCAAATGAATTTATAGATGGTTTGAAGATAGTATAAATGCTAATTACACAAACAACTTCAAACATTTTTTTTGTAATGGAATTGCTTAGGGATTTGAAAAATACTAGCCTTAGATTTCAATCTATTTGGCAGAACTGGTTGGTCTTTACCTCTCTTGAAAGACTCTGAAATATGTATTAGTAAGTAACTCATCTTTCTGTTTTGTTTATTTATTAATTTATTGCAATTTTATTTTTTCTTTAGGGGCATTACTGAAGCTCGTTTTGTTTATGTCTTTGTTCTTGGCATAGTCTTCACTGGCACTAAAGATTTACTAAAGTCACAGGTCATTTCTGCAGACTCCAGCATGAAGAGCACAGGATTATGGGAAGTTTATAGTGGATTGGTTCTACTAGCAGCTCTTCTATTTAGACCTCACAATTTACCAGTCTTGGTGTTTTGTCTGCTGATTCAGACAATGATGACAAAATATATTTGGAGACCTCTGAAATTTGATGCGGCACAGATTACTATCATGCACTACTGGTTTGGCCAAGCTTTCTTCTATTTTCAGGTGAGCTGAGTACTCTCTCTGCTGCAGAGGTGGGAGAGGGAATAGTTTTTCAAAGAAATATAGTCCATTGTAAGTAAAATGCTAACTAAATATTAGAGTGCAAGAGTTTACTGAGTTCTCAGAAGGGTTTAGTTTCTAAATGTTTCTTAATGTTTCATTTTCAGAATCAGTGAAAGATGCATATCTTGGTGTCTTATCCTCAGTGTAGATTTTCAAAAGTGTTAGAAGGATCAGATACCTACACCAAGAGGATTTTGGTCTGTTAATGCGTCTTATAAGTACTGTTCAGGTGATAATTAAAAAATGCCATCCAAGTTGATTAATACCAGTAAGAGGCAGGTGGTTTTTGTCACTGGTTCTTGAGGCTTACAAGCTTCTTGTAGCATCACAATAGGTCTACATACAGTTTAAGACTGAAGGAAGATTCTGTGCATGTAATATCTCTTATGAGAACAAGAACTAATTTTCTTTCTTACGATATCAAATATTGTCTTCCTTCCTGAGGAGCCTTACTAACTTCAGTAACAAAGTTCTCTGCATTGCAAATAAGGCTGCAATTTTGCAAAGCAAAAACTTTGCTTAGCATTGAAGCTGGAGAGGTTCTTTCTGCTTCTAGTATTATTGGAAACTTACTGTAGCAGGCAGTCTAAAGAGGGCATTTAGTTGGGAATGAGATTTAAGAGGTGGGGTTTGCAAAATTTCAGTATGGAACCTGTGTTGACTTTACCTCTGAGGCATGGCTGGGGATGTTAAAACTGTGGTCAAGCTGAGGGTACTTCCTACTCTGTTTCTGATCCTGTAACTGCAGACTGAGGACTGGCTTGATTGAGAATATATGTCCGGATAGGGAATTGTTGATGCAGGTAAGATCGTCATGATTCATCCCTTCCTACCCAGTTTTCCCATTCAGAGGGCATAACATTTCTTGGTTGAATGGCTTTTGCATGTTTTGAATGTTACTGTTCAGGCAGTCAGCTTTGATTACTTTCTGAGAGCAGCCCTTTCAGCAAACTTCAGGATCTTTTAAAAATTAGTTCTGACAAGGGAATTTCTTGTACGTAGACATGTTGCTGAATCAGAGCATCCAAACCTCATAAATGAGAAATTCTCTGTTGCTTTGTTGTGAGCCAGATTTCTAGGTGGGTTTTTGTGCGTGTCCTGTCACTGTAAGATCTGGAGAATGATCTGGGTGATAGTTACCTACTGAAATTTCTGGTAGAAGCAGACTAAAGCTTTTTTCCCCTGTGTTGTTTCCCATGCTGGTGAAATACAGCAGGCCTAGATAAGAAGCTGCCTTTTTGTGTCCCATCAAGTGTGTGTAAGCTCCAGCTTTGAAAAGATTCTTCTGAATTAGCAATGGCTTAGAAAAAATTTTGAGAAATTCTTAAGTCTTTTTAGCACAGGACCCTTTAAAAATGTATCAATTTCAGAAGAATGTGCTAAGAGTCTTCCAGAATTTTTTTGTGTGTTTGTCCACATGAAAAATCAAGGTGTGTGCCTATTCACCCTGCCCAAAACTGATTAAAATGACAAATGAATTTTAATAGAACAGGATGGATTTCCCTATTTTCTCTCTTTATTTCTCTTTTTGTTTTTCTATTTTCAGGACATCTTAAGATGTTTCGGAAATAGAGAAATTAATTCTGCTAGTGGAAAAAGTGCTTTTAAGAGTCAGGACAGATGGAATTTTCTTTCACACCCCCTTGCCCCCCACCCCTTAGAGTACAAGTTTTTGGTTCTCTTTTAAAAATGTTGTAAGTATATTTACATTAGATGCCTTTTTAGGATGGAGACTAATAGTTTGACCAAAATACCTATCTTTGGATGCTAGCTTTGTTCTTTTATTCTCTGATGAAAAAACTGTTCTGAAAGTATGGAAAGAAACAAATTGAATCATACAAGGCTAAGAGGGACTTTTTTTCTGCCTTTCACAATTGAAAGTGGTTATCTGATGTGCAAAATATTAGCATGGAAAAGTAGAATGGTCGAGCTGGTAGTTCATAAATTACAGAGGCTACAAATGTGCCTCAAAATCTAATTACTGCTCTCTCTTCAATTTGTAAATTTCTCTCAGTTTATTCAGAGGATGGCTTTTTCAGTCTGGGGCTGATCCAAAGATGGAAGGAACTTCTTCCAAAAATGATAGGTAATTTCATGCTCTTTTTATGTTGTTTTGCTTAGTATGTAGCATTCTGATCTGCATTACCAGGGAAAATTTAAAAGCTGACAACATTGACACAAAACCCAATTCTTCATTAATTGTTTTTTAAATAATATATTTAAATATCTCCTTCACTTTCCTTTGAGTTCAGTCTAGAATGTGAATGACTCATTGCAAAGGGAAAACTGCTCAGTTTGTATAGCTTAAAATCAGGATGGAAACGTTTCTTTGCCTTATTAGTGGCACATAATTAACTGACAATTATATATTGATAATTAACTGTCAGTCACTGAACTGTAGATGCAGGATCCATACCAGATATACAACAGGTGAACTTTTACCAATCTTTACGCCATTTTGTATACTTGATTTGAAAAAAAAATCTATCCCCTGCACTGGGACACCCCTCTCCCAAACACATAGAGGTAACATCCCCTTCAGGTGTGTTACAGTCTCTTCTCATGGCAATGCAGTTTTCCCTGTTTTCTCACGCCTCCTGTGGCAGATGCAGGCACTCAAGCTTTAAGTCTTTATGTATATCTCAAGAGTGCCATAGACAAGTGACCTCAGAGTGAAGCCATAGATGATTTTGTGTGGTTATGTACGTTTTCCAGCTCTTCCTTAAGTGAGTGATGAAAGGTGGAACTCTGAAAATACCCATACTGGTTTAGTAACAGACTTTAATTGTTTGAATAAGCCATTTGATCTTTTTCTTTTACCTTATGGGAAAACCAGGAAGGTCTTTGCTTGGTGATAGCTTTCATATCCCCTCCTTCTGTGTATCCAGTGGAGTGACACCGTTCTTACTGAGTAAAGTTCAGGTATCCCAGATTTAGCAATTACCTGTCCTGTCCATGACCATCACCACTAATTTCTTACATTTTGACTGACTTTGGACACGGTTGTGTTTCAGACAGAGCATTTATCACTTGTTCTCAGATACTGAATAAGCTTTAAGGAAGTACAGCTGGGGTGTTTCTGCTGGAGAAGTTCATCAAATTCTCACCTTCAGTATTCACCTCAGTTCAGCCTGTCTTGGTAACAGATTGTCACTTTTTTACTGCCTCAGGAGCGAGCCATAGATATTCCACCATATCTATGGTGGAATTCTAGGGGAGAGATGTGAAGGAAGCACAACAGTTTCATTAGGCACGATGTGCACTGCTGGCATAGATTTAAATGTCTTCGCTCATTTAGTTTCCTTAAGTTTTGGGGTCACTAGACCTGTCACTATTAAACTGACTGGGTTCAGAGTGGTGCTAGGGTTTTAATTTCCAGACAGGCATAAAGATCAATATGGCATACAAAAAAATAGCAGGCTTATGGTTGAAATAGAAAAATTGAAAAACACTGAAGTTTGTTGGTGATGTAGATCACATTGGATACTAAATCTAAACTGGGCTAGTTAAGTGAGGCAGGAGAAGATAAATATAAATGAAATACGAAATGCTTCCATCTGGAAATAGGACAGAATTGGAGAACTACTTTTTGCACATGTGATTATGAAGAAAATGAGACTTGCCCATGCTGCTGAGCCTTTATTAAATCTTGGTAGACAATACTGTACATAATGACCAAAGCAGTGACTGTGTTGCTGAGTGTGGATTGTAAGTGATGACCTTTTGAATATGATAGTGAGTAAAAATAGCCTTGTTCAGGATAGCATATTTAATGAATGAGGCACTGTTG
Source organism: Amblyornis subalaris (assembly GCA_018881555.1). Taxonomy (NCBI): domain Eukaryota; kingdom Metazoa; phylum Chordata; class Aves; order Passeriformes; family Ptilonorhynchidae; genus Amblyornis; species Amblyornis subalaris. The sequence goes on from JACAXG010000215.1 coordinate 509,554, forward strand.
TTTCAAAAAAGTATTGTAGGGTCCTTCAAGACTTTATGAAAGTAGATCTGTGAAAATCTTGAGTGTACAGAATATGCAAGACTCATAGTAACAGATACTACTTTTCATTAATCAGTTGCTATAGCTGATGAGCATGGGGAAAAAAATAAAGGGCCTGGGTATGGAGGCTAATTTTTTGATTTTGAATGTAAGCAGGAAAAAAAAACAAACTAAGGGTGGATTGAAAACAAATGCCTTGATCTTATGCTTGGTTTTGCATTCTACACATCATCTGTGCCAGGACCCTGAGTGCCTCTCCTGTCTCAGAGTTTAGTTAGCAGACTTCAAGGTCATCTTCTTCACTGAGAGAGGAGCTGATGGGAGAAAAGCTAGAGGGAAGAGTCTGGCCCTTCTTTCCATTTTGGATCTACTTTAATCTGATGCTTTGCTGCGTGTGCTGTATCACAGCTGTGCCAGCAGTTACATGTGTTCCTGTCTTGTCTTGATCCTGCTCTGTACCTGGACCTGGAGGCTGCGCTTTCTGGCCTAATCTTGGACCTGCCTTGTCACTACAGACTTGCAATCCCTGGACTGCATCTAGCCCTGATGACTGTCTCTGGGTCCAGCCCTGACCTGGACATGCCATTGAAGTGTCCTGACTTACTGCTCTCACCTGCCTTGTTTTCACACTCACTTCCTAGCTTACTTTCCTTTTCATAACCAACTGTCCCTTTCTGTTCTCTGACAATTTGGACCTAAAAAGCAAATTTATTAAATGGGAAGACTGCACATTATCTTGTTTTTCCAGCGCTTTAGCAAGATTTTTGTGAATAGTAAGCAGAGGAAAAGGTTGCTCACATAGGTTGTGCAGTCTTGGTGCCTGGAGGTTTTTAGAGATTGTCTGGATAAAGCGCTGTGTTATTAATGTGGAACTGGGTAAACCCACCTTGTTTTCTAGTCTTGTTTTAATAATTAAGGTATTTGCTTTTTTTGTAAATTGATGAAGAGAAGCAAAGTTTAAAATACTCCAGTATTGTCAAAAATAGGTGAAATTAATACATTTAGTCAGAATGCTACTTATTTGTCAGGATGTTATTGCAAGCTTGAGAATCTCTTGATGAATTTTTCAATGAGCTTGAATAATTGATTGTTCTCTCCTAAGGCCCGAGTTGTCCACATCTCATAACTCAGCAGTCACTTATCAAAAGTATATTGTATTTATATCATTACTATTTGCCCTTAAAGTGAAGTCAGAATAGAAATAAATAACTTGGTTGTTTCTCTTTAAGAAAGCAGGTCCTCAAAAATTTATTTTGCAGTAAATATTTCTAAAAATATTTTCATTACCTTGGACGAAAGCTCATTAATGAATGAAAATTCCATGTATTTATTTATTAGTCTTGTGGGGTTTTGTTGCTGTGCTAAGAGCAGTATATCTGCAGAACAGGAGAAAGAAAATACGGTTTCCATTTCTAGTGGTTTTTATCACTGGAGGGAACCAGAATAAGTTTGTCCATTTTTAGAATCATTTATATCTAATTCATCTTGCCCTGAGGTAAAGAGATGGACTGAGTGACATTTTAAAGTGACTTTAGCTTTTCTTGTTGTGCTTTCAAAGCATTGTAGGATAAAATACATTGGAGGGGACTTCAGAAGGCCCAGAGTTCAGTCCCATTTTCAGAGCAGTGTCAGCTGTGAAGCCAAACCAGATGGCTCAGGGTCTCGAAGCCTCCAAGGTCTGTCCAGAGACAGCAGAACCTTTCTGGCCAATATTTTTTGAAATACTAGAGTGATCTGTTAAAATAAAAGGAGGCACTCTGAATTGTCACTTATTTATGTATTGTATGGAGTATTAGAATGTATAAGCTATGAAAATTTATTGTAAATATATTAATTTGTCTTGGAGAAAGATACCTAATGTGAAGAAAAAATGCTTCTTACTGCTCAGCAGGGCTCCTGCAGTAGTATCCGTGAGGATCAGCAAATTCATGATAAGAGTGGGATGTTTGGACACTTCAGTGTGTTGGAGTTGTACGTGTGTGGATCCAAATGTGTGCATCCTTGTTCTACAGCTACATCACTTTAAACAAAGTCAAAGATGGATGGTGTAAACCCTATGGGGAAGGAACTTAGAGAGCTGGGGAGAAGAGGGAAAGCAGTGTTCCTTCCTCCTGGTTCCTTTGCCCTCACTACCTTCCAGAGGGGAGTGCATCTTTTTGCCCTGTTCTGCAGGACCAGTGACATGCACTGCAGTGCTGTGTTTATTCTTGCTCCTTCTCATGTGCAGTGGGATGGGGAGTTGCCCCAAGGTGCCAAAGATCAGCCATGTGCATGTGCACGTGGAGTAAACAGTGTAAGAGACCTTTCAGCTGTTTATGACATGAGCAGGATCTCCTGATGTCTCAGCTTTTCTACTCTGCATGCATCATGCAGAGGAGAAGGAGGAGAATGAAAAACAAATAGATGTGGTGGGGAAAAGACCTGCTGCTGTGGACAGGGACTGGAGGAAAAGAGAGCAGGTCCCCTCCCTACCTGTCCCTGTCAGACTCTTGGTTGTTGAGAAGCAGCACCCTGCCCTGCACTCAAAGTGCTACACTTACCTTTCTGCTCTTGCCATGACCTCAGTCTATACCACTTACACCTGAGGAGTAGCCTTGTTTTACAGCTTTCTTTTCCAGTCTCATACTACAGGTTCTAGGGCACAGCTTTTTCATTAGCTGCTTATCATTAGTTATTCTTTGCTTTGCTCCTGCCGCTGCTGGACATTACACTAAATGCATAACAGTAATTGATTACACCGGTGCAGTGTAACAGTGCTTCGTAAAGTGGTGCATGATGAAAGTCAAAATGAGGAAGACTGACAGTCACAAGTCAAGATTTTTCTGCTGTATGATATCTTGGTAAATCCATACCATACTGCCCTCTTACAGTTTCTTTTCCCTTACATTCTGGGGAATCTTCATGGTGGCATTCATGGGGACACTGATGACATAATGAACTCTGAATGGTTGTGTCAACACGGATGGCTTTTTTCTCTTAGATTTTAGAGCTGTTTCAGGAACAGTTTTTTTGCTGTCACTGGTGCCTAGTTAGCTATGTACCTGGAAAAGCTACCTGTCTTTTGTGCTCCCCTGTGTGCTCTGGGCTTTGTGACAGACGTGTGCATTTGATGATAGCACTTCCTTGCTGGGGTAACTTGCAGTTCAAGAGGACTGCAGTCACTAAGGTGAGTGAGCTGAGGTCAGGTTTGAGAGAAATGGGGAGCCACCACTCCTCATATGCTCTGCTGGGACTGAGTCTAAGGCTGTTGGTGGCAGCCCTTACATTAGTGTTGTTCTGGGATTTTCTAGCTGGAAAAATAGGGTTTGGTTGCTGTTAGAATATCAGTGCTGTGGAAACCGATCCGTTTCTCAAGGTACGGTGAGAATATCTGAGAGCTTTCTCACTAGTCTGAGGAAACCTATCTGTAACCTGTTAATTTAAGGAATATTCTGCTTTAATCATAGGGTGTGTTTGCTACTTTAGGTATTTGAGTAAAGTTAAATACTTGGAGATTTTCAGTGGAAAACACTTCCTTCAATTTTACATTATTCCTTGTTATTTAGTGGTATTGGTCACTGGAAAACTAGGTAAAACATACCAGACTTTGACAGTTCTTGATACTTTAATTGCTTATGTTCCTTCTGTTTTTCTCATACTAGGTTTAAATGCCTTTTATTGATGATTCAGGCTATCTAGGCTGACTTCTGGTCTATTTCAATGCAGTCTTTTGTGGTACAGAGACTTGGGAAGGAGAAACCTCTCTAAATTTGCCTGTCTTAAGCTGTTTACGTGCAGGAACTTGCGCCATGAGGCAGGCAGGTGGGCAATGTAGTGTTCCATTACAGCTGTAAATTAGAGTCTTGTTGTCTCTAAGGGCAAGAAATATTTATTTCCTGGTGTAATTTTAGGCAACAGACCTAAAATCCTGTGTTTGAACCATGTGTGAGGAAAAATACGTCTTTTTCGTTAATGTGACTGAAATCAACAAGTTTAAGTTTTAAATTTTAAATTCCTTTTTAAAAATGTAATTTATTGAACAATTTAATGTTAATTTGCACACAAAACAAGACAAGCAAAATAGCATGCTGTTTATGCCTTTGTTAATCTGTAAATCCTAATTAAAAGCACTTGTTTGGTAAGCTGCTTTGTTGAAATTCAGATGTAAAGAATATGGCTGTACGCTAAAGCAATTTAAAGAGTAAGTCCTTAATGGGTGCAATAATTAATATTATTCTAATGTATTCTAAATGTATCTTTGGAGGTATTTGGGTATTTACTATTTTATCCCTCTTTTCAGGGAAATTCAAATGGCATTGCTACTGTGGATGTTTCAGCAGGTTTTGTGGGACTAGAAAGCTACGTGGAGATACCAGCGATCTTCCTCACAGCATTTGCAACATATGCGGGACCTCTCCTTTGGGCCATCCATCTGCTCTGCTACTTGAGTTCTGAAGTTAGCAGGTAATCATGTTTTGAGCTAATGTAATGCTCCTCTATGTACTGCAGATCTAAATAGCATCCATAAAGTGTGTACCTTTTCAAAGAAATTTTTGTCCACATAACTTTTTTCTCTGGAAGTTAGTTTTGTATTAATAAAATGCATGTTCTTTTTTTGGTATGAGTTTGTAGCACCTAACTCTTCCAGTTTCATTTTATCTGCAGAAGTTTTGCCCTGGGAATGTACGTGTATGTTTTACTAATTTTGTTTTTAATGAGTTCTCAGTTTGCTGTGCTAAATTACTCAAAATTTTATTATGTTTTTTTATGACAGCACGCTCTGCCTAAAAACATTCTTCTTGAAACTATCAAATCAGAAACCCGAGAAGGACTTTTTAAAGTGATAGAACAGAATTCAAACTTAATTAACATGATGTTCTTTGTATGTCTTTCTTTGACATAGTGACATGCAAGGTTTTATAAATAAAACATACTTATATTATTGTATGTTACTGGTTATTGCAGTCATTTGTAGCTAAAGTATTTGTACTTCTGGGTATCTTGTGTAGTGGATGAGTTAAAGTAAAATGAAGCAGTGCATTAGAATTTTAAGAAGACAGTTGTAAAATGCTAATGTAATTTAAGAGTGTGCATATAAAATCCAATTGGACTCTAAAATTGCTTTTAACTCATCATTCAGGGTGTTCAAACTGAGATGCAATATGTTTAAATAGAGGAGTTGTGAATTCCATATCATGTCATATCAATGCACAAATGCAAAAACTTGATGCATTTTCACGGAATTAACATTTGACAGTGACTAAATTCTTACCATCTCAGTCTTTTCTCTGTTATCTGTGGAATTTAAATCTATGTTTTTTCTAATGGTGAACAAAATGTTGCAGTAAGCTCACCAGGTGGGATTTTAGACAGTATTTAGTTTATCACAACTTTTTGCCTTATGCATTGTAATCCTCTATAAACCTTTGACTCCCTTTTATCTACAGAGTGTCATCTGGTCTCACCCTGTCAGTGCTTTTTGTGTTCTGGCTTCTTTCTTCTCCTTTTGCTTGTTTGTTTTGGTCTATGCCTACACAGTGAACTTGTGTTGGCTCGGTATGTTCATTAGAGGTGTAAGGAGATGGGATCACCAGCTGACTAAGCTGCACAGATCAGTAGAGGTTTTTGAGCCATTCTAACAGACTAAATTCCTGCACAGTCACTGTATCCATTGTTCTGTATTAACAGGCACCTTTAACAGTTATTCACAGTGATTAACCTTTAGTCACTGATTTGCCTGTCTGCTACATGACTATCTAAAGATGTCTAGCACTGTCTACTTGGTTTCTGTGGATTTATGCAGCCCAGTGCTGGGCCATTGTATTGCTCTACTGATGCACTCCTTAGTGTAAATTGAGACTCGTTGTAGAACCTTACCTCTTAGTCTGAGGCCAGCTGTCTTGAAGTCATCTTTGGTCGTACACAGATTGATATGGTCTAAGTACTGGTGTTTGAGTATAATACTGCTGAAAGCCAGCCTTTTCTCTGTTCATTCTTGTATTTTTTTTTTGCTTCAGGAGGAGTAGATGTTGAATACACTAATTATTGGTGTCTTGATTTGTATAACCTCAGAACGTCCTTTCTTGAATTTTCCTATCTGGTGCCTTGACACCAAATTGAGTTTTATCTCTGTTTCTAATGCTCCTCAGTTTAGCTTTAGTTACTGCTTTGCTCAATCAATACATTTTTCCAGTATTCAAGCCCTTCGAGTTTTCTCCGTTCTTTCAACTCTGTTTAAGAACAGAGTGACTATGTTCATACAAAAAGTGTTGCCACTTGTCTTCTAGTAAATATGTGACCCATGAACCTGGGTATTGCTTGCGTTCTATGAATGTCCTGTTTTTCCCAATTCCTTTATACCTCTGCCATGATTTGTTTAAAATAGCGCTGTGTGGTTTCACTGTTCACATCTGTGTTCCTGTCGTGTTGGGTTTTTTAGCAGTCCCACTCTCATTCTTCATCATTACACTGTAGGTACTTTGGAACTGACACTTTTTGCTTGTGCTTGGAGGCCTTTGAGCACAGTAGATTAAACTTCCTCAGTGGCATTGTCTGGGGAAGAAGGGGAAAAAAATGAGCTCCCGTAATTTAAAGAACTGCAGTTTTAATGTTGTTTAAATTGCAGACTGTGATGAACACTAACATACAATGAATAGAAAATGATAATGTACAGCATGTTTTTTGAAAGCACTTGTAACAAAATAACAAAAAGGTTTCTGTAACAAAATCTTTGAGTAGCTGTACTTGGTTAATATTGCTTCAAATAATATGCCTCTGTAGTAGTGTTGGTTGTTCTGATGTTTTCCTGGTTGAATTTTTGCAGATTAAAAGTTCAGCTAGTAGTGTTGCCAGGTACAGTGCTGGCTTAACCTGCTCTCAAGTGGGTAGCTACGGCCTGTAAACCCCCACATCACTTATGTAAGTAGAGTCCATCAAGCAGCTTGTGTCTGTAGCCATTTTAAGGTTCGTTTTGGTCAACTGGTAAGGTTGTTTCCTCTATGAAATAATACATAAATGTGGACTGGAATCTCTAGCTGCTGGGACTTGCTTAAATTGGTATGTTAATCTGCTCAGAACTTCATCTGTATGCTTTTTGTTTTGCTCTTGTGCTGTGCCATTGCTGTCCAAATGATTGTCTTACTACTTGGTTTTTACTCCTTGGAACCAAAGCTGAAACTGCAGAAGGCAGGGGTCAGCCGATCCGTGTGTTTTCTTAAATGTATGGGAGACTGAACGTTTTTAAAAACTGCTAGATGCTTTAGGATGTTCTTTATAAAAGCTTCTTATTAACTGTTTCATGAGTAATATGCCTTGGTCAGTGAAGTTCAAACCCTTTACTTTTTAATGTTGTCCTGAGAACAAGATGAAGATGTGTCCAGAACCACTCAGCGGTGTCATTCTTAGCAAAGAGCCTCACATTCTGCAGTCTGTTTTAGAACTGTTGCATCTGAGGAGGCTGGCCTGGACCTGGAAGCTTGACTTCAGAGCTGTGTTTGTTAATTCCAGCCACTTAGCAGAGCCTATGTAATTTATACATAGCTGCATCAGTTGGGTTGGCTTACCAGAGCTTCTTGCTGAAATTCTTCAAAGCTGCATTCCATCGGGCATCACTGCCTAGGGGCAAGTACACGTGCATACCCTTCTCTCTTTCAGCACTTTGCGTTTATGAAGCCACAGAATACTTGAGTCTGGAGTCCAACCCCTCTGTCCAAAGGAGGGTCAGCCAGAGCAAGCAGAGACACTCTAGGGTGTTTTTGGGCAACCTGTTCCAGTATATGGCAACACTTGGAGTTAAACAGTTGTTCACTGGTCTTTACAGGGAGTTTGTTGTATACCAATTTGTATCAATTTGACTTTCATCCTTTCACTGACCACCAGTGAGAAGATTCTGAGTACCTCTTCTTTACTTCTGCCCATGAGACATTTATGAACGTTGGTGAACATTGGTAAGAAGCCTAGAGAACTTCCTCTAGTCAAGGCTAAACAATCCCAGCTTTCTCAGCCTCTCATCTTTGTCAGATGTTCCAATCCCTTAAACGTCTTTGTGAGCTTTCAGTGGACTTGCTCCAGTACACCCATGTCTGTCTTGTACCAGGGACCCCACAACTAGATCCAGAACCCCGAATCACCTCCTTCAACCTGCTGGCTCTACTTTTTGCACTATAGCCCTGGGTTGGTCCATGAGAACATTGCCTGCTCATGCTCAACTTGTTGTCCAGCAGGAATAACATATGTCCTTCTCTGCCTCTCTGCTTTCCAGATGGTCAGCCCCAAGCCTGTTCTGGTGCATGGTGCAGAATTTGGCATCTCCCTTTGTTAAACTTCTTGAGTTTCTTGTCAGTCCATTTCTCCAGCCTGTCAAGATGCCCCTGAGTAGTGCAGACCCACCTCCTGTACAAACCACTCCTCCCACTCATCCCAGTTCTGTATTGTGTGCAGACTTTCTGAGGGGCCACTGCCCTGTCGCCCAGCTCATTAGTGAAGACATTGAGCAGTACTGGCCCCAGTGTGACATCCTGTGGTTGATCACTGGTGACTGGCCTTCAGGTGGAATTTCTGCAGCATCTAAATAGTTTGCCAGTTCACTTGAATGTGCACTTTTCCTAGCCTGGATTGCATCAGTTTGCCTGTGGAGATGTGACGAGAGACATTAAGAGCCTACTTGTGAGATGAAAGTGCATTAGATACATGTAGCCCATATATCTTTGGCCAGTATGGTAAAGTGGAATAGAAGATAAGGAGGTTTTCAGATAATACATTTGTTGTGGAAATGTAGTTGGAAGTCCTTAAATAATTTGCTTCCATCTGATCAAACTTGTGAAACTATAAGATATTCTCCTCATATGGAAAGGTAAATGTGTTTCTAAAATAATTAAGTGGCATGTGATAGACACTAACATGGGTATTACTGCCACTTTTAATCCTTCAGGCTCTCCTGAGAAACTTGGCAGCATAAATGTGAAGGGATTTTCACAGACAGAAATAGAAAGAACTCTTTAGGTTCAGTCTCCATGGAAACTGTGCAATAACTCTTGAAACTATTTTTGAGACAGGGACTACTGATTAAACTGATGCTTGAACTTAACCAAGTGTTCTGTGTGTGACTTCCATAAATTCCAGGGAGCACCTGGTTAATGTAAAGGGTAGTTTTTACAGTGACCACTATATTGCTCTGATTTGAAGTAGAACTTCAAATTTTTGGGTCCCTATGTCTGGAAAAGGGCCATGTTGTTGGCCATATTTGACTTATATTATATGACCTCACGGTGCAGTACACTCCAGATGGACTCAGTTTCCAAGCTCCTACCCAAACAAAATTGTCATGTGGGTGATGTTCACAGTGTTGTGTAATTACCACCCTTCAGCTAGGCATCGTGATAATTTTCAGATTACCAGCACACTGGAATCTGTGTTTTAGTTGGTTTAGTTAGTTAGGTCTCAGGGTGAATTGGTGGGTGTTTCCTAGCACTAGAAGGCTGCATGCCTATTGGTTTTTCTTCCTCAGTTATCAAAAGTTGTAACAATACTGTCACATTAGCAAATAGCTTTCAGATATCAAAAATGGATGTTATGGCCAACAAGAGGGTGTTAATAGTTGCATAACTTTAATGTTATGCCTTGACTTTATTAATGTAGAACTCCAGCACAGCAAACTTAAATTTTGCTGTGAATTCTTTTATAATGCTGATCTAAACAGATTTAGGAAGGCATGCTAGCTAAAGGAATTTCAGCAGTTAACATCAGCTTCTGCCATCTTCAGCCTAATGTGTTTGATTCATCGAGCCCGCATTCACTGCCCATGTTAATACATTAATCATTTTTCTTTCTGACATAAGGTGGGGGTGCAATCAATGTTTCAACATACCTTTTTTCTGAGTCCGAGGTAGAAAGTGCAGCCCTTCTTAAAGACAAAGGAACAATCCAAACATTTTACACTGAACCCTTCAGTATTTTATAAGAGTAGTTTTTAATTCTTCTGTTTCACTTTTCTCTCTTAATTAGGTTAACTAAAGCTGCAAAATACGTTTGCATCGAAGAGTCTATGCTGCTGCATTCTCTAGAATTGTAATATGTGTTGTGTATTATACTGCCAGCAGTTTCATTCTCTAAATAAATAAAAAAAGATAGAGAAGTCATCTACTTGTTTGTTGATATGCATGGAAATTTGGAAGTGATTTGATAAAGCTGGACTGAGGTTTTATTGCCACAAACTGGAAGAGTATTATACTCATATTTTTCCTGAGATGCTGTCATTGTAGAGATGGCTGAAGATTTCTTTTGGACTTGTTACTGCTCTGTGATGGATACCTCTGAATTCATTCCTTTGTCGTGTTGTTGAGACACTGACTTTTCCTGTGAGGCTTTCTCCTCATATGGCTGAGGCAGCCATGGCTCTTAGTATCAAAAAGTATTTTCTTATTGGAAAGTCATTCAGCAAAGTAGCATTGCCTCTGTTATAAACAAATAACAAGTTGCTTCAAAGCCATTTGCAAAATAAATGTCATCCTTTTGCTCCCTGGACCAGCTATGTAACTGTGTTTTAGAAGCTGAAGCACTTTCTCTGTAAATATTAAGGAAAATGTGTGCACAGGGGTAGGTTAGGTTATTTTTGCTTTTTGTAGATAAAAGTAAGCAGCTGAACAGATTTGGAACATAAAAATTATTATGTAATTTTGGTAGAGTTAGCATATCCAACATGAGGTTTGTTTTTGAGTAATGACAGATGACCCTAATTGAGAACTTGTCCTCCAGTCTGCTAGCTACTGCCCAAATCATTGTAGAGTTATCCACTTGGCTTTTAAATGGTCTTGCTGATGCTATGTACTGCCTTTGCTGTGAGAATTTGTTCTCATTGACAGAACTGCAGTCTTTGGTAGAGATCACTTTGAGTAACATCAGCTATACTTTTTAATTTAGGTGGTCTATCACTTTTTCTTTGTGGGTAATACTGAATTGAAAGGGTTCTGAAAATCTTTTTTATTTCTGCCCAAGCTCTTATTTGAGGTTGTCATGGTTACATTGTCTTCTTCCTCTTGTTCTTCTGTTTTCATGTGACTTATGCCCAAGAGCACGTACCTGAGCTGATTGTGCAATCTTCCAGTTCTCATTGCATCTGTAGAACTGCAACTACCTAGAGTGCAGGTGTGCAGTACCACTTTGCAGTACAAAAGGGTGCAGTATTTGTGCTTTGTTTTTGTTTGGAACATCTGTATTGTGAGACAGCATTTTTCTGCCATCCTGTATGGTTAGATTTCCAAGTGTTGCTTACACAAAAGTTCATTAAATGTTAATACATGCAAAGCTTATTGAACATATTGAGACAATCAATGTTAACCATGTTGGACATGAGTAATCTAGGGGAATCTTTGTGTTCCAATGGTAAGCACGCAGAGTATCCTCAGAGAATAATGACACTCCAGTCAGAAGCTGTTATCAGGACTTGAAAAGCCTCTGAAAAGATAATAATGAAAGAAGGTTGGCTAAGTTTTGTGTCTGTAAATGAACTTATGGCAGTCCTTTCTGTTGTTACTGAACTATGGCTACTGGAACGTAACAGCGGAAAGCTAACTTTGATCAAAGTTGCAGGATAATAGATGGTCAGGTAGCATGTTATTTTTAAAAATCACATCATTCTGCAATAAGTGGAATTTTAGTAAATTCTGATGAAAGGGATTAGGTTTTCCTACACTGCCCTGTAAGAAAACTTTGGTTAGTCCACCTGGCTGATAGTAGATGAAGGACTGTAAAGCTTGGTGCTGCTATAAAATAAAGTTTCACTTCCCTGTGTGCTTTCCCTCTGTCTCTGACTCACTGTCATTCATTATCTCTTGCTTGCTATCTCTCCTCTGTATCCCTTTCTTTACCTTGCTTGATATCCTCCCTATCCCTCTCTTGCTATCCTCTTGCCACCATCACACCACCCCGCCCCAAACTTCCCTCCTCTCTTGGACACACTTTATACCTCTTGTTCATACTTTGCCTTTCACTTGCATATGCATCACCTCTCTCCCTCTCACACTTATGTCACGACAAGACTGCTCCATGCAGACTGAGGAGAGAACCAAGACAAAAAGCATAGAATTACAAGAGAAAATATTTATTTATGCATATGAGGTGTCCCAGTCAAACTGAGGCACCTGGGTGTGGTTTAACACCTTTGTTCATGCTTCTCTCTTGCTGTCCCCGTCTCTCTTGGTCTCTCTGTCTGGCGCTACACCTTCTCTCTGTCTCCCTCAACTATTCCTCTCTCTTGCTTTCCTACCCTGTCACAGCTGCTTGCCCTTCTTGTGCACTTTGCCTGTCTCTCATGGCTGTGCTTTCATCACCCCTCATTTTTGGGTTTCCCACCTCTTTTGTGTGCAGACTTTTCTCACTTGCCACATGTGTGGGCTTCCCGCCTCTTGTGCACGTGCTTGCTCTCCTGGCACATGCTTACCTCTCTCTCATGGGCTTCTCCACTCTGGTGCTCTCCTCCCCAGTGCACTCCTGTCACTCTCATGCTTCAGATTCCTTGCAAGCATGCTTCCCACCATCTTTTGCTTCCATGTGAGCTTTCCTTCTCATGCACTTCCTCACTCACACCTCTCCCTTCATGACTCCCTGACGCCCCATCGTGGCTTTTCCCCCTCTCTCATGCTCACTATCTCCATCTCCAAGTCATGCTTGCTCCTTCTCACATATGCATTCTTCCTGCCTTATGTGCTCTTTCCACCTTCTCTCCTGTACTTCTCCCCTTCTCTCACATACCTCTCTCCCTCTCTCTTGCGTGCTTCTCTCACCTTTATGCCCTTCCCCTGGCTGGCACGCTTCTCTCCTTTGCGTGTTCCCCCCGTGCATGCTTCCCTCTGTCATGCATGCAACTCTCCTTACTCAAGCACTTTCTCCCTCTTGCAAGCATGCAAATACTCTTCTCTCTTATTTGAATGTGCTTTGTTTTTCCCTTGCTTTCTTGTGCACATTTAGTCTCTTGTGTCCTTGTCTTGTGTATCCTTCTGTCTCTTGTTTTCCCTTTTTGTGTTTTCCTTTCTCTTCTGTAGCTTTTCTCCTTTCTTGCATGCTGTCCCATGTGTCACAGATTTTCTGGCTCTCACACACACTCAAATACTTTCAAATGCAAATTGCGTGCACTCTCCCTCTCTGTCCCACGTTAAATGTTTTACCTGGGTCCTCCTCCTCTATCCCACCTTTCTTCTTTCACACACTTTTACTTCTTCTAGCACTGCCCTCCCTCATTCCCTTTGCCTCTTTGTCTTTTACTTTCTCCTCTTTATGCTTTCCAGTCTCTTGACAGACTTACTTTCTGGCATTCACTCTGCCTCTCCTAAGCTCACAGTCTCTCACTTGTGCTTTCTCCTTCCCACTCATTCTCTGTCCCTTCTATCTGTATAGTTTTTCTTCTAAATCTGTAGAGCTTCCCCCAGCCGTACCCTGCTTTCGACTTGTGTTGAACCTGCTTTTCCTCCCTCTTAGATTTGCATTTCCTCTCTCTTGAGGATTTCCTATCTCTGTCTTTCAAGCTTTCTTGAGTCCTTCTCAAAACAGAGTGGCTTTCCCTCCTCTCTGCCCTCTGTCATTATCTCCGCTTGTTCCTCTTCGTCTTCTCTGTTCTTCCTTTCCCACGTCTTTCCACCCTCTCATATTCCCTCTCACTCTGAAGCTTCCTCTCTCTTTCTCTCTGCACCCATATTTCCCTCTCTCTGATAGTCTTTGCCTTTTACTCATGTGCTTTGCCTGCCCCTCGTCTATATCTTTCTCAGTGATCTGTACAAGGGGATTGAGTCGTCCTCAGTCAATTTGCAGATGAGACCAAGTTGAGTGGGAGTGTTGATCTGCTGGACGGCAGGAAGGCCCTGCAGAGGGATCTGGACAGGCTGGATTGATGGGCCAAGGCCAGTGGTATGAGGTTCAATAAGGCGAAGTACTGGGTCCTGCCCTTGGGTGACAACAACCCCATGCAGAGCTTCAGGCTGGGTAAAGAGTGCCTGGAAAGCTGCCTAGTGGAAAAGGACTTGGTGGTGCTGATTGGCAGTAGCTGAACATGAGCCAGGAGTGTGCCTAGGTGACCAAGAAGGCCGATGGCATCCTGGCCTGTGTCAGCAATAGTGTGGCCAGCAGGACCAGGTCAGTGATTGTCCCCCTGCACTTGGCACTGGTGAGGCCACACCTCTAGTGCTGTGTCCAGTTCTGGGGCTCTGTTTACAAGAAAGACATTGAGGTGCTGGAACGTGTCCAGACGAGGGCAGTGGAGCTGGTGGAGGGTCTGGAGCACAAGTCCTATGAGGAGCAGCTGAGAGAATGGGATTGTTTAGCCTGAAGAAAAGGAGGCTCTCTACAATTACCAGAAAGGAAGTTGTTGTGAGGTGGGGCTCGGTCTCTACTCCCAAGTAGCAAGTCACAGGACAAAGGGAAGTGGCCTCAAGCAGTGCCAGGGGAAGTTTAGATTAGATATTAGGAAAAAGTTTCTTCACTGAAATGATTGTCAGGCATTGGAACAAGCTGCCCAGAGAAGTAGCTGAGTCACCGTCCCTAGAGATATTAAGATGTGACACTTTGGGACATGGTTTTAGGGGTGGACTTGGCAGTTCTGGGTTCATGGTTGTACTCAAAGATCTCAAGAGTCTTTTCCAGCATAAATTATTCTATATGCTTAGCCTTTTGCAGGAATGTTCCCTCTTGTGCTTTCCCTGCTATCTGATGCTTGCTTTCTCCCGCATGTTTTACCTCTCCTGCCTTTCACTGGTATATTGTGCTATGCCTCTCATGTGCTTTTTTTTTTGTAATTCTGAACTTCCCTTTCTCATCCTGTCACTTTGTCCTTGTGCTTTGACCTTTGCCTCTTGTGAGTACTTCCCTCCACTTGTGTGGTTCTTCTTGCACGCGTTTTCCCCCTTGTGTACACTTCCTCCCTTGTGTGCATTTCACTCCCTTCTGCCTGCTGTCATCTTTGCACGCATGTTGCTCCTCTCTCACACACTTTATCTTTTGTGTGGGCTTTACCTTTCATGTGGGCTTTACCACTCCCCATTTGTGTTTTGTCTCTCATGTCATGCGCTTTGCCTTTCTCTCTTTTTTTCTCGCTTTCTCTCTTCCTCCCTCTCAGTGTTTTATGCTCATGCTTTACCTCTTGTGTATGTGAGCTTTGCCTCTTGTGTGCATGCTTTGCCACTCTGTCTCCCTTATATGCATTTTGCTGCTTTGTCTTTTGTGCTTTGCGGTCAATGTGTCAATTTAAACACTTTACTCTCCTATTCTCTCTTGCTATAGTGTCCAACTTTCTTCTCTCATGCATTTCCATCTTTTGGTGTTTCTCTACTTGCACTTTGTCTCACCACAGCTTTTTGTCTCTCACTATCCCCCTTGTCTTGCTTGCTCTCCCACTGCCTCACTGTACTTCTCTCTTCTGCTCACTCTCCCTCCCTCTCAGTCACAGCCCCCAAGAATTCCTCTCCCTCCTAAACTTTCCATCTCACTCTGCATCTCTTTCTTTTTGCCTCCCTCTTCCCCATCAATCTGTTTCTGTCTTTTTCTGGCCTCTCTCCTTTGCTTCCTCCATCTCTTCTGCTCTGTCTCCTATCTTTCCCTCTCCCTGAGATGGGCTTTTCCTCTCTCATTTGTGTCCCTGCCCCACAGCTTTCCTTCTCTTCCAGACATGTTTTGCCTCTCACTTCACTTCTCGCATGATTTATTTTCTCCTGTGCTTGCCTTTTTACATTCTCCCTTGCTTTGCCTCTTTCACTTTCTCCATTCCTCATGTGCTTTCCCACTTCTTGACACATTCTTGCATGCACTTTCCCTCTCTTTCATGCTTTCAGTCCCTTGCTTGTGCTTTCCTTACACTGCTTGCTGTTTCTTGCTCTTGGCATCCTACTGTCTTCCCCTCTCTCTCCATCTGTCTCTTGGGCTTTCCCTTTGTCTTAGATGTGTTGTCTCTTCCTCCCCTCCTCACAAATTACCCCCCAGTCTGACTCTTATGTTCCTTCTCTTTGTTTAGCTTCTGGCTCTTTGTGTCTGCTTCTCTTAGGCTTTCTCTGGACTCCTCTCTGCCCTTCCACTTGTTTCTCTCCCTCACTGCTTTCCCTCTTATGAGTGTGCTTTTTTCACTCCTTTCCCTCTGACCTCTCAACATTTGCCTCCCTCTTGGTCATGTTCCCCCGTTCTCACAGAAACTCTGTGTCCCTCTTGTAGATGTGCTTTCCCTCCCATTCTGATCAGCCTTCTCTTTCATAGGCTCCTCCCCTCTCCTACAACCTTAAACACATCTGCTTTCTCTGACATACGTTGCCTCTCAAATACATGTTGCCTGTCTCTTGGTTTCCTTCTCTCTTACGTTCTGTGAACATTCACGCTCTTCTCAGTTTTCTGTTTGTTCTGTGTTCCCCACTTTTCCTCCCTGCTGTCTTCCCATTGATTACTCTTTCTCTTGCTCTCACTTTCCTATATATTTTTCTCTCTTCTGCCCCCAAATTCCCCTTTTTTTCTGAGATGTGCTTTCCTTCTCTCTCTGATAGATTTTCCTTTTTTTCTCTAACATGTTCCTGCTTTTGCAGTTTCCCTCTTTTGCTTGCACTTTCACACATGTGCTTTCTTGTTCTTATGCTATTCCTTGCTCTCTGTTGTTGTCTCTCTCTCATGTTTCCCTTTTTTCTCTCTTTCCCTCTCCCTTTCATCTTTCTCATTCCCTTTCCCCCATCCAATGCCCTTCCCACCCCCCTTTTTTTGCCTGATTTTCTCTCTTCGACTGCCTTGTCCCCCCACCTTCTTTTACCTTTCTCTCAAACTGTCTTTGCCTGTGACTCACATGCTATTCCATCACTGAGAATTTTATGCTTTCTTGCGCACACTCTCCCTTTCATGCTTGTGGCTTCTCGTTTGTATTCTCTGTTCACTGTTTCATTCTCGATTGTTCACTTCCATTTGTCTCAGACATATTTTCCCTCTCTTTCTTTGCCATTCTGTTGGATGGACTTTCCCATTCTCTGGTAAGCTTTCCGTTTCGCTTGTACTTTTCTTCTCTGTCTTGCTTTCCTCATCTCCCTGGTGTGCTCACACTCACTAGTGCTCCCTCTGGCATGCTTATTTCTCATGGTTTCTCACTTTCTCTCTATCTTGTGTATTTTCTCTCCTCTCTTCCATGGACATGTTCCAACTAGCTCACCTTTTCTTGTGCTTTTGCTCCCTCTTTCACAGTTCCCCCCTCTTTCCTGCTGTACCTCTCCCTCACACACATTCTCTTTACATCACTTTACCTCATAGATGGTTCACTTCTGTCTCATGTTACCTGCCTCTTTGAGTGTTGTATCATCGTGTTGTGTGTGTGTGTATCCCTATGGACTTTCCTTCAATTGACCCTGTTCCCTTTGCTTGTCTTCTGTCTTGGACACACTCTTCCCCCCACCTCGTCTTTCCTATTTTTTGCACTTCTCTTCCTTGTTCTGCTTCACTTTCACTCTCTCTGTTTTGCTCTGCTGCTCAGTCTTATGTTTTTCCCACCCCTTGCATACTTTTCCATCTTTGAAACATGTTGTTTATTGTCCTCATTTATGCTTTCAGTCTCTCTTTCTCATGACTTCCCCTCTCTTTGGATCATTATCCCTATCCCTGCTGTACAGCATGCTCCCCACTATCTGTCTCTCTTGGATGCATTATCACTTTCTTGCACACACTTAACACTCTCTCATGTTTCTGTTTTGTGTCTCATGTGCTTTGACTCTCTTGTATGTTTCTTTGTTCTCTTGTGTTTCCTTCTTACTCTTTTGCTGTTTCTTTCTCTGCCTTGCATTCTCAGTCTCTCTTTCCTCATGTTGCATGCTTTCTCCCTGTTACACAATTTTCATATCTCCTGCTTTCAGTTTTCCTTTTGCTCACGCTTCCGGTACTTTGTGACTTTTCCTCTCATTCTTGCATGAGCCCTTGCTATCCATATAGCCATCTTGCTTCCCCCCTTCACCTACTCTGTTCCTCTCTCTCCCAGCTCGATTTATTTTCCTTTTATTTTCATTTTTTCTCACTTCTCCCCTCATTTGCCCTCTCTCTGTCTCTGCCATACCTTTCACCTGTATAATCTTTCCTCTGGCATATTTTCCTTCCCTTTCCCATATTTTCCCAAATTCAACTGTTTGCTTCTCTCTTAGCTTCCCCTCTTTCAGGGGCCCTTTCCCTGTCACATGCACTTTGCATCTCTTTTTAGTTTCCCAGCCTTCCCTTTCTCTCCTGCTAGTATCTTCCTTCCCTCATGCTTTGTCTCTTATGCTTCCCCACCTTCTTTCATGCTGTCCCTCTCTCCCACAATCCTTTTTTCTCAATCCCCTTCTTTCTCTCACTTTCCCCCTTTCCATCTCTTGTTTCCTTTTCCTCCCCTCACTTCCCCTGTCCCTCCTTTGACATTCCCATCTCCCCACTCTGTGTCTCTTTACTCTTGTTTTACTCTTTCTCAGACATTTTTTCCTTTCACGTTCACTCTCTCACGTGCTCTTCCTTCTTTGCTTTCTTTACCTTTCCCACGGTGCTTCTGCCACGTCCTTCGTCCCTCTCTCACATGCTTTGCCTGTCCAGTTCTGTTACTTTCTTTTGCACTTCCCTCTTCCCACTCTTTCTTCTCTCTGCCATTCTTTCCTCCCCCTTGGGTGGTTTTGCATCTCAGACACATTTTTCTACTTTGGTGTGTGCACTTTCCCTATGCCTGTTGCTTGCCATCTCTTTCCATTGCTTGCTACCCTTACTTCTCCTTAAATGTCCCTCTCTTTTCCCCTTGTTATCCCTCTCTCTTTGTCTCTATCATTTGCCCATTAGCCTCAGACATGCTTTTTCTCTCTCTCTGATGTGCTTGTTCTTCCCTTTCCCTATAGATTTCTCTCTCAAGCATTCCTCCTGTCTTGGTCACCCTATCTGACATGATTCATCTCTTGTATGCACTTTGCCTGCTGTACTCCTGCCTTGCTTCATTCAGATTCTTGCCTGCTCTTGTGGATTTGCTTTGCCTCTCTCACATGTAGTTGTATTCTCTGGCATACTTCTCCTCTCTCTGATGAGATTTCCTGCTTGTTCCTGCTTTCCTGAATCGGTTTCCCTCTTGCCTGTGCTTTCAGTCTCTTATGTGAGCTTTTCTTCTTTCTCTCATGCTTTGCATCTCTTGCCACCCTCTCTCTGGTCCTTTCTCCCCCACTAGTGCTCTCCACCACTCTTCCTTTCCCTCCCCCTGCCTTCTCTCCCTTCATTGTCCCACATATGCTCTCTCTCTAACTGGCACACTTCATATGTCTCCTCCATCCCATCTGCATGTCTCTCTCATGAATCTCACCTCTCTGTCTTCTTTCTCAGACATGCCTTACCTCACTCTTTCTAGTGTTTTCCCTCTTACTTTCACTTTGCCTCTCTTGTTTACCATTTCTCTCATGCCTCTGCTGTCCTGTATGTTTATTCTTAAGAGCTTCCCTGTCTCAATGTCTGTTGTTCTAAACTCATTTCGTGTCCCCCTTCTCTTATGTGCTTTATCCCTCTTTTGCACACTTCTCTCTTTTGATTCTATTTTCCTCTTGCTTGCATGTTTACCTATGCTTTTCCTCCCTTCACCTCCTGCTATCCCTGTTTGCTTTGCCTCTTTCCCTCTTCTGCATTTCTACTTTTTTTCTCTCACACTTTCCCTTTCACAGGCTTCCCACACTCTTTTCCTCTTTCTGTTTTGCCCTTTACCCTTGTGTGGTGCACCTTGTGCCTGTCTGTCTCAACAGCCTCCCTCTCACCTGCATCCTCCTCTCTCTGATGTGCTTCCCCTGTCACATGAATTCTGCCTGTCATGCTTACATTATCTCCCATGTGTGCTTTTCCTTGCTTGCTGCTCTCCTTCTCTGGCACTCCACTCTCTCACATGTCTTATTACTCTTCATTTCTGTGTCTTCCTGCTTCTCTTGCATGCTTTCTGTCTCACACAATTACCCTTCCTGTTTGCACTTTCAGTGTCACTTGTGCTTTCTCTCTCATCTACTGTCATTCTTCCCTCTCTTTCCTGCTATCACTGTCATTATCCCTCTGTCTTCCTCCCTTTTTTAATCTAGCTTTCCCTCTCTCATCTCATTCCCTCTTTCATATTGTCCTCAGTTCCCCCTTACCTCTCTCTTTTTTTAACTCCCACCCTCTCTGTCACTTGCCTTCTCTTTCTCACACACTTTCCCAGCAGCACACGATTTCTTTCTCTCTCACCTGCCGTGCCTCTCTCTGTCATGTGCTTCCCCTGAACTTACCATGGTTTGCTGATGTCATGTTCCCTTCACCTCGCACTTTCTCACACACTTTCCCTATCTACACCTCATCCATATTCCCTCTCTCACACATCTTCCCTCCTGCTGTCGTTCAGTTTAACTGTTTTTTTTTTTCTTGGACATGCACTTTGTGCTCACTCTCTAATGCTTTGCTTCCCTTGCATGCTTTTTCTTTCCCTTGTGCTTTACTGTTTCCTTTTTTATCTCATGTCAAGTCTTTCTCTTTTACTAACCTCCTCTCTCATGCTTTCCCACCTTTCTCACATTTTTCCTTTTCGTTGGATTTCCCTTTTGCTTACGCTTCCAGTCTCTGGCTAATGCTTTCCCCCTCTAACTTGCAACCTCCCTCTCTATTGCTCTCTGTCCTTGTCGCACTTGCTGCCCTTCACACTTCCCTCTAGCTTTACATCTCTCACAGTATGTTTCCCTCTCTGTCATATGCCCTTACTGCTGTCCTGGATGTTTATGTCCTCGCTCTGGAATGTGCATTTTCTCTCTCTTGGATGCACTTTGAACCCTTCCCTTGCTTTCTGTCTCTCTCTTGCATGCCTTTACTCATGTGTATAATTTTTCTCTTGCACACCCTTGCCCTCTTCTGTGTCACTTTGCTCTTCTGCTGCCTCCCTTTCTTGCATTGCTGTACAGGGCGCACAGTTCGCTCTCCTGCTTGCACTTCCTCTCTTACTTCTACTGTCAGTTTCTGTGTTCCTTTCCACCCTCTCTCTCACGCTGCCCCTTTTGCTCTCCTATTATTCCTTCTTGCTTTCCCTTCTCCCTTCTTTCTTTCCATTCCTCTTGTTTTCTTTCCTTCTCCCACATACTTTCCTGTTCTTCCTCATCTTCCACACACTCTTCTCCCTATCATGCTCTTTCACTTTGCCTTCTTGTAGTTTTCTCCCTCGCATGCTTCACTGTCACTCACTTGCACATTACCCTCTGCACATGCTGCCACTCTCACTTGTGCTTCCCCTGTGTCTCGCACTCAGTAGCACTCTTCTCACTATCTACTTGCTAGTTCCCTCTCTCTTTGCATACCTTCCCTCCATAATTTTATTCATCTTGCTGCCCCCTCACTTTCCCTCCAAAACTCTCCTAACACTCCCTCTCTTGCTTCCTTACTCTCCTTGCCTCTCACACACCTTTGCATTCACTGTTGTACACAGGTTCTGTCACTCCCACATGCTGCTTCCCCATCAGTCTGTCTCTCTTGGGGTCTTTCCCTCTTCCTTGTACTCCCTTCACCCCTCCCTGGATGTCCCTCCCCTCCCACCCTGACTGTACCTTTGGCTCCCCCTATCAGACATCTCTCACACTCTTACCCTCTTTTACTTTTTCACACACTTTCTTCTCTCACTTTCTTGCTTGCTTTCTCATGCTTGCCTCACAGGGCCTCCCTTCCTACCGTGCTTTCCTTGGCTCCTAGTCTTTTGCATATGCTCTTCCCTCTCCCTGCTGCACTCCTTACATTTTTTTCTCCTTCTCTTGTGTGTTCTCTCACACATTTTGTTTCTTTTTTATATTTCATTGTCTTTAATACTTTACTACATTTAGTTTCTGTTGAACAGTCTCCTAGTCTGTCTTTCTTGTACTTTTCTATCCTCATGCACATTGCCTCTTTCTTCCCCGTGCCTTCACTTGCTCTTTCACTTCCCCTCTTCTCCTCTTATGCTCATGGTTTCTGTACCTCTTTCACACATTCCATCCCTGGGTTTTTTTACACTTTCCTTTTAGTTAGTGTTTTCAATTCGTAGAATACTGTGTCTCTCACACCTTTACTTTGTTGTATGTGCTTTTCCTTTGCTTGGCTGCACTTTTTCTTGCTTGCTCTTTTACTCTCTTCTGCCTTAAGTATGCTTCCCCTCCCTCTTTGCCTCACACTCTGTCGTTGATTTCCTCCTGTCTCATTTCCATTCTCTTGCATGCGTGCTTTTCTTCTCTCTCTATAGTGTGTCCCTCTCTTCTGCGTGTATTTTTCCTCTCTGGCACACTTTCTCAATCTCACAACCTTCTACTTCCTCTCTATTGATTATTCTTACCCTCTCATTCTTGCTTTTACTTTCCGTCTCTTGGGCACACTTTCCCTCCCTCATGCAGCCCTTTTCCTCCCTCTCTTGTGCTGACCTGCAAATTTTCCCTCTCACTTGTACTTTCCTGTTCTGTCACGTGCTTATGATCTTCCACATGTGTATTTCAACTCTAATAAGCCCCCCTCTAATAAACGTCTCTTCTTTTGTCTATTCATAAATTCCCTTTCATTTTTCCATCCATTTTCCCCTGCCTTTCCTCTCTCTGGCACCTTTTCATTCTTTCTGTTGCACCTTTCCTCTCTCTCATGAATACTTCCTCTCATTTTCTCTCTTGCTTCCCCATGTGCACACCCCCTCCCCATTCAATGTCTGTCCCAGGTGTGCTTTCCCTCTTTTTCTCTGATGTTTTTCATCTTTATGTCATACTTTTAATATTTTTCTCATGTGCTTTCTCTTCCTTAGTTTCCTGCTCTGTCATGCGCATTCCTCCTCTGATAGGCTCTTTCACTGTCTCATACACACTTTACCTCTTGTTTGCTCAAGTGTCCCTTGTCTCTACCGTGAATGTTTATCACTTTCGTGCTCTTTTGGTCTCTCTCATTCAACATGTGTTCCCTTCTTGTGCCTACTTCCCCTCTCAAATAGTTTTCTTCTTGGCTGAACATCTGTCTGATCCTGTGTCAGTCCCTCTTGCATGCTCTCTCTTCCTCCCTATTGTGTAAGGTTTCCTTTCCTCTCCTGTGTGCTTTACCTCTGTCCTGTGCATCTCTTCCTCTCTCAGACACTCTTCACGCTTTCCAATAATTTCTTGATTTCTCTTTCCCACTTTCTCTCTTCTAACCACTTCTCTCTCATGCAGGGTTCCTTTAATGTGTGAGCTTTCCCTTCCTCCCTGGCACACAGTACATGCCCTCTCTCTCTTGCACCATCCCTCTCTCATTGATGCACTTACCTGCACTTTCTCCTTTGATTTCTTTCTCTTAGGCACATTTGTCCTTTCTCTGTCACATGCCTTATTACGATTGCTGTCTCATCGTGCTTTCCCTTTTTCTTTTGCCTTTCCTCTTCTGTCTGCACTTTACCCTGTACTTCACATACCTTGCATGTCACACATCTCACTTTTTCTTTGTCTGCCTTGCACTTTCTTTTGTTAACAGACTCACTTTCCCTTCCTATCTTACACACTTCCTCTATGTCAGGCTTTCCTTATATCTCATGTTTACCCCTTGTACTTTCTGTCTTGCATTCTTTCTCCCTCTCATGCATGCTCTGTCTTTAACTCTCTCTCGTGTCTGCTTTATAGATTCGTATAAATTTTGTATAGTTCTGCTCTCTTGTATATTCTTTCCCTTAATTTTGAGCACTTTTCTCTCACATGTGCATGCTGTCCCTTTCTCTTACATGTACTTTTTTTCCTTCTTGTGCTCCCTCTCTGTTGTGCCTCTTTCTTCCGTCATGCTCTTTCCTTCTGTCTTGCATGTGAGAACTTTCCTCTCTCCTCTGCACATCCTCTTTTGTATTCTATTTCTTGCTGTCCTGGGCCTTTTTGTGTCTCTCTCATGCTATTTTCCTTCTTTACCTCACATCATGCTTGCTGTCTTACCTGCTCTCTCTTTGCTTCCGTGTCCTCTCTTGTTCACTCCCTGTCAATCTCTGCCTATGCTTGCCCTTTCCCCTCACTCTTCTTTCCTTCTTGCTTGCTCTCTTACCTTTGCTTTTCTTCCTCTCTGCCTGACTTGCTTCATTCTCTTCTCACTCTTTTCTATCTGTCCTTTTTTCTCTCAATCCCACTCTGGCTTTCTTTGCCCTGCTTCTATTTATATTTCTTTGGATCTCAGTCAGTCTGTCTATCTCACATGCTCCTTTCCAAGTCTCTGAAATTCTCATTCTCACTTTTCTTCTTTCCTTTGCATATATTGTTGTTTTTGTTTGCTCTTTCTGCCATTTCTGTTCCATACAGCTTTGTGTCTTCCTCTTTAGCCTCCTCTTTTTCAACCCCATTTTCTCTCCTCCTTCCCCCTCAGTCGCCTCATCTCTCTCACACTCCCTACTCACTCCTTGTCTCTCCCAAAGTCATGCCATCCACAGCGCTACCTACCATCCATTTTTTTCCTTGCCTCACTGCCTTCCTGTCTCTCCTTCTCTCCCTTTACTCTGTGCTCCCTTTTCTCTGCCTCCACTTCGTCTCCCTCTCATGCCAGCCTTTGCTCATCTAACTTCCCCTCTCCCTCCAGTGCTCTTCCCTCTCCCTCTCACTTGCCCAGTTTTGCTGCTTTCCTTCTCTTATTTCTGTTGCACGTGCAGTTTCTTTCATGCCCCTTCTTTCCACCTTTGTATTTCCTTCCTTCCTTCCTTCTCTCCTTCCTTCTCTCCTGTTCCCTCTTACCATTTATCTTTCCTTATTACTAGTCCTCTTTCCATCTTCTTCGCACCCATATTCTCTCATTCCATTGCTTTCTCTCTGCCTCACTTTCCCCGTTTTCTGCCTTTTCCTGTCAAATTTATCTTCCCCATTCCCTCCCTTCTCTGTTCCTCTTTCTCTGTCCTCCTTGTCTTTTTGTCTTTTCTGTCTTCCACCTTTTTGTCCCTCTCTTAGTTCTTCTCTCACCCTTCTTTTTCCCTTTTCCCTTTATCTTTGCCTTTTTGGTCAATCTTTATCTCTTTCTCTAATTCTCTCTGTCTTTTTAAAGGCTCTCTCCTCATTACTCTTGCCCCACCATCTCCTTTCTGTCTCTTCCCTTTGCTTCCACTCTTCTGCCCTTTCCTGTCTCCTCTTTTCAATACTTTGCTTTCTCACTCTCTCCATAAAGCCCCCCAGCTTCTGTCTCTTTCCTGCCTTGCTTGTTCTTTCCCCTGTATGTGCCTCTTCCATTCTCTGTCTGTCTCCCTCCTAAGCCTTTCTTTCTGGGTCTCTGCTTTTCTTTTATTTCCTGTTAACTCTACCCTTTCTCTCTTGCTCTCTGGCTCTCTCTTCTCACCTCTCCCTTTTTCTTTACTTCTCCCCACGTCCTCTCTTCATCTCTCTGTGTATCTCAATCTGGATCCACCTCTCCGTCTTTCTCCTGTGTTCCTTCTCTTTCTGCCTGTCCTTCTCTCTCACCTGCCTCTTTCACCCTGCTTGTTCGCTATACCCCTTTCTCCTCACTCACACTTTCTTCGTCTTCTGCTTATTTTCTCCCTCCCATTTTCCTGCTTCCTCTCTCCCTCACGTTCCCCATCCTGCACTTGCAGCTGTCTCTGTTCTCTCTCTCCCTTTTGCTCTCAAGCTCACCCCTTTCCTTGCTGTTGCCCTCATTCTTTCTGCCTCCTTTTCTCTCTCCCTCTCTCTAACAGATGATGTCCCCATTTTCCTCAGAGCTCTCTTTTAGGTTTCTTGGCCCCACTGAACATACTCAAAGTGCAAATTAACATATGCAATCTTCTGAAAGTCGTGTCCTGTCTGTTTACTTTACGTTTTCTGTCTCAGAGCCAGGATTACAATTACAGTATCACCAAAACTATGGCATGAAAAATCCTGTGCTGATTTGTCTGCCTTCTCAGCTAGAGTTGAGTGAGGAAGGGGGTCTGCAGCTACTAAATCAAGGTGTCTTCGTCAAAAATCAAATTTGTCTTGGAATTAATTACTTCTCAAGATTAAACCATTTTTGTTTACTGTTCCTTTTGCGCTTCATGGTATTAGCCTTGTCTCATCCTTTGCAGAGATCTTAGGGTGTGAGTTTACAGATCCTCCTGTAATCCATTTTGTTTTCAAGAGAAAATTATGTGGGGCTCTACAGTCTTTATCCTAGTTCTGAGTATTTTTCTTAAAATTAATTTGCACAGAGCTGAGTTGTTAAGAAGTCCAACACTCCTATAAACTTACCAAAGTAAAAGGTGTGTATGATACTTGGGCTTAGAAAGAGTATCCCCATGTAATTCCGGAAGACATCTCATTGCACAAGAAATAAAGAGTCTCTGACAATGAATATGCTGTGCCGTGTGCCAGAAAAAGCTGTGAAGAAAGTTGGAAGTGATATTCTGATACAGTGCATGAAGTATACACAGCGTACTGAAGAAATTATCCCATCCCCCCATTCTCTTCAGTACTTTGCATATTCCTATCTCTTAATTCTGAAACAGATTGGAGCATAGTATCCACTTTATTTCCTCTCTTGAATTAGTAAGAGCTCCATGATGCTGCTGGATTGTCAGTGGTTTATGCTGCTGCTCAAGCAGAAGCAGAGCCATTCAGAAGAACACTTCTGGAAAGAGAGGGTTATATTTGTAGACTTTTACTTACATCTTTCTTTATAGTAGAAATCTTTCTAGATGTAACCTGTACTTTTTGGTAGCAATGGCCTTGTACTTACAGGTTTTTTCCCTTTTCACCATTAGTTTTCTGTTATCCTCTGTTCCGTGGCTGACATAACTGACTGCTTGGTTTTGGTAGCTGTGGATAGGACTGTACATGAGATACTGTCCTGCATTTATCTAGGATTTTTCTCTCTTCTCACACCTTTTCTTGACGTTAACAAATTCTTCTTGAATGTGTATGTTACTGGGATGGCAGGAGTAATTTGAGGAGAGAGCTGTTATTTTAGTTAAGTCACAAGTTTAAAAATAGTTACTGTAGTGGAAAAATACAAGAAAGAATTGACTCTGCCCTCAGTGCAGAAAAGTGAACATTGCTTCACAGAACCACAGAACACCCCAGGTGTTCTGACCCTCAAAAGATCATCTGGTTCATCCTTTTACGGGAACAGGAGCCTCTATGAGATCATCTAGCATCCTATCCAGTCTCATCTTGAAAATCTGCAGTGATGAGGACTCTACCACATCCCAAGCAAGGCTGTATCCGCGATTGATTGTTCTCACCATAAAACATGTCTTTTTTATACTGAAGTGCAACTTGTACCTGTTGCCTAATGTTTTCTCCGTGTAGTACCTGGTGAGGAGAGCTCCTCCATCCTTTGTAGCCACCTTTAAGTACCCAAGTTCTGCCATGCTGTGATTAAGTCTCCCTGAACCTTCTCCATGGAGAAGAGACTTAACTCCTACAGTCTTACCTTGTAGAGCTCTTTCATCCTCTTCAGTCCTCCTTCGGAGCCTCTCCATCCTGTCCCCGTCTTTTTGGAAGGGTGGAGACCAGAACTGAACATGGTACTACAGGCATGGCATGTCAAGCACTCAATAAAGTGGGATAATCACATCTCTCCCTGCTGGTAATGCCGTTGAGGATGCAGCCCAGGACCTGATTTACCTGTTGCTGCAGCAGTGCTCTGCTGACTCACGTTTAGCTTGTTGTCCCCCAATACCCCCAGGTCCCTTTCAGCAACACTGTTCCCCAGCCACACGGATCCCAGCCTGTACTGGGCCCTTTGGTTATTCTGATCCAGGTGCGGGACCTTGCACTTGTCTTTGTTAAGCTTCATACAGGTCTTGCTAGCCTGCCCAGATGTCTCTGTAAGATGGCACTCCCTTCTGACATGCCCACCTCACCACCCAGTATAGTGTCATCAGCACATTAGTGTAGGTGCTTTCAATCCTATCATCTAGATCGTTTTTGAAAATGTTGAGCAGTTTGGGGCTCCGTAACATTCACTGTGGGACCCTACTTGTGACTGGCTGCCACACTGAGTAAAAAACATAGATCACCACCCTTTGTGGCCTTGTTGGCCAGTTTCCTACCCATACTTAAATAAATTGCGCTTCACCTTTCTAGAAATGCCTTCTATCACTGTCGATGTGTCTTGTTAGACTGGTATATTTTAACCTGTTAAGTTTGAATTTAATTTAATAACTTGGACACTCACAGTCTGTGTTTCTTCAGATCCCATCTGTCAATAACAATTGTCGGATGCAATTTTTCTTTACACCTTTAGCTAAGATCATGAAGAATAACTGTTTATTTACAAAGATGGGCAGGAAAGCTGGTGGATGCACCTTAACAGAAAATCAAGATATAAATTTCCTTGTTATTCCTTGTGTGTGTGATGCCACTGTAAAATGCTTCGGGTTTTTTTCCTACTGGAAGCCTTCCAAAGTGTTAAGTGACTTTTGCAAAAATACTCACAGAAAGTTGACTAATGCTGGGCTTTGAAATACTTATGATTTGTGTTTTGCTTGGTAGGATGATTTGGTTATATCTTGTTGCATTGAAGTCTGGGCCAGTGTCAACAGGAATAGGCTGATTTTACTGTTGGTTTGGTTTGGGGTTTTTTTGGAGCTTATTTTGCTGACATGAAGCTCACAGCACAACTGATTAGGCCACCAGTGAGAACAGGAAAAAACATGGATGCAATTCTATTTTTCCTACTCTTGATGCTGAAATGAAGAGAATTGAAGTTTCAGGTCTTAATAGCTTTTTACAGCTGAATCTTTGTGAGAACCTGCTGAAGCCTCTACTACAGTCAACATGTGCTGCAGTCCCCTGTAACTTTACAGCCCCTTTATCTTGCTGACAACCACCATTTTTGACATCTATCCATTGATAGGGTGAGGTGACAAAAATTGTGACTTCATAGCATTAAAAATGTTGTTCTGATTGGTAGTCTGCACCAGAGTTGATCACGTAAGTTTCCAAAGGACTCTTGGTTCCCTTGGAACTGCTAAAAATACGAAGTGTTTTTCCATGACAATGCAAGATTGTGTTCCATAATCTAAAATAGTATTGTAAGAATTATGCTAGGTGAGAGTGGGACATGTGGGAGAGACGTAGCAAATCTGTTCTTGCTGCTGAACTGATTGATACTTGCTTAGATCCGAGAAATTTCTTACAGATTGCAGATACTCTAAGATGCTGCAGACACTTGGAGTGCTACAGGGTTTGTTTCTGAGTGCAACCCTTTATTGGTGTATACAGGGCAGATTAACAAAATGCCAAGTGTTTTTCAGAGAACACTAAACAGGGAGATCTTTGGAAGTGCAGAATGCCTAGAAAGCCACTTAATATAGTAGAAAATGTTAATACAGTAAAAATTGCCTTCAAGTAGGCAAATTCAGTATCTTCAGTAAGAGGTAATCTAGGCAGTGATATTCAGCTAGAAAAGGGGAGATGGAAGGGCAAAAAAGCTGGAGGGTAACTTTCATTGAAAGGATTCAGGATATTTTGTACTGAAACCCTCCAGACACGACCCTCCTCCTCCAACCCTAGAAAAACAACAGTACTGGGGTGTTCCTCCATCATATGCTTGCATATTTCTAAAATGTTTATTTAATGTGATGGGTTGGAACACTGTAAAACAGTGCATTTTAAAATTTCGTGTGGATGCATTTGTAGGGCTGTCTGTGGAGATTTTATGCTTGATTTTTAAGCTACAAAACTTGTTGCCACCAGCTGCAAATATTCGATATAACTAGGAGACATGTTTTCACAAGAATAGAGTTATTTTTCTTTCATTTTTTTTGGCATCATAATTTTTTTTATTTTGCAAGCCTTGTATTACTCATTTTAGTGACACCTTAGAGACAGATTGAGAGGTGAAAGATTTGTTGACAAAACATTGGCAGTTAGGGTTTAGGATATCTAAAAAAGCGGAAATATTAATTATATTAATATAACAGTTTCTTGGCTATATTTTTCTATGTATTAAATATTTTCCATTAAAAGAGATGATTTTTTTTTAAAAGCCAGTATCATCTCTAGACCATGCTTAATGTTTGCATTCTAATTATGGCATGTTTAGTGATGTGAATATGTAGTGTTTTTTGCTTCAGAAGTCTCCAAAGACATTGTTTTTTCTGGATCTTGCATGAACTTTGGGTATGCTTTGTCATCTCTAACACATATGGATTTCTCTTTCAAGTCCCCATAAGCTAACTTGCTAAATGAGCTGAATATCAGCGGCTGAGTATTCCTTTTTGTTACTCCTGCATTGTGCAGAGGCCTTAATAGCGGGTTGATTTTGTCAGAACATGGAGGTAGGTATTAATTGCTGAAGAGACAGTTCAGTATGAAGTAGTTACAGATTGATGCTTTAGATGTGTCCTGTAGTCTTCCATTATTTTAATTGAAACAGCACTGAGATCCAGGTCATAAACATTAGGATACATGAGTGGCATCCTGGTGTGTTCTCCTGGTGACTTCATTCGGAATAACTTGGAAACCAGCTGAACTAGCTGGATTGTCATGGTCATGTTATCAGTAGCTGCCTGATCCCTGTCTGCTGCCTTCCTTGTGGCCTGTAGATGCTGTGGGCACTGTGTCTGTAGAATGAGCAGAAGGAGCACACAAAGGCATTACTCTTAGCTGTTCAAATTTTGTTGCTGGCCGAAGCAAGAGGAGAGAATGGTGATGTGCTTGAAGAGCTGAGTTGTTGCCTTAGAATCAGAATGGCCAAGTAGGTCTGACTGCTTGTGCTCAGTCATTCCAGTGCTCTGTCTGCAAGAACTCACATGTGAACCCTTTCATCAGCTCTGAAATAAACCAAATTATTCTGCTATTGAATCCCACTAACCGTTTAACTTTGTGGATACAGTGTGCTTTTGTTGCCTTCTCTAAATTGCACCACTGCATTATACAGTGAAACTGTCCAAGTTTTCCCTCTGAAGGTAGATGTCTATGTTATCTTGAAAGGGGAAATGGGTACTGAGACCTTTTGTAAGTAAAGGTATTTTATAAGTAGAAAACAGTCTGCTATTTTTATGATACCAGAATACAGAAAGAATTGTATCATTGACCTGGGGATTCATCTATATGGTTTATCAAGTCTATTTTTTAACTTTAGAAAGTGGTTTAAAAATTGCCTGTTTGTATATCTGATTGAAAAGCCATTTTCTTTCTTTATTCAGTTGTCATCTAACTATTACAAGTACTATTTTTAGTACAAATACTGTTTTTACTCGTATAAGCATGAAAACAGCTAAGACTGAGTGAACTGCAGTTTGTTTAATCCTTGTCAACAAAATCAGTTATTAAATGTAAAGCTGGTTATTTACACAAGCTCACTGAAGACTAAGATAGAAGCATGGAGCAGCCTATTTCACTCCCAAGTCTCAGTTTCCTTGGCTAAGCAGCAAGGGAAATAGTTTTCTGTGAATTGAATATATGTTTTTCAGTCATTCATGCCTGCTGTTCTTGATTTTTCAACTCTGCTGTCATGACCTGTTCTTCCTTCTACTGAAGGCCGTGGGAATTTCGATCCTGACTTCACTGGAAAAAAGGGCTGTATCCTAGTTATTTTTATTTAAAGAATAAAAGTTTAATGGTTTATGTAAAATACTGCATTATGTAGCTTACTTAGTCATAAGTGACTAATTAACATCTCACAGAAGTGCTAGCCATGTTAAGTTTTTATTACTTGGAACAAGATCAGAATTAAAAACTGGGTGGAGCAGAACAGATTCTCAGATGAGGATTTCGGTGTAAAACATTTTTACTTTTGCCAGTGTGTTCTTTTGGGAACTGATGATGTAAAATATTTTGATGGGGAGAGGAAAATGTTCTGCTTATTATTCCAGTAAATAGCTTTTTCCTTCCTTTTGTCTAAAGAGGTAAACATCTGAATTTGGTGTGAATTAGTCTCTGCAGATGTGTTTTGGGGAAACTGGACATGTGCCAACCGAGCATAATTGCTTTGAGTTTGTGCCTCAGAAGAGGAAGAACAATCAAAGTGCAGAAAACCTTTTCACTTCCATTTTCATCTGACTCTTGTCAGCCACCAGAATACATCAATGTGGCAGATTTGGACCATGTAGGTTACATATGGGGCAGACATTCCTTGGGATGCAGTGGACCCGGCTGAGCTAAGCAGCTGTGACAGGAATGCAATGTATCTGTCCTGTAAGCCGAAGAATATGGTATTCTCTGGAGAAAGTTGTGTTAGTTAGCTTTGCAAAGTTTTCCAATAGCACAATTTTTATGTTGTTTCATACAGTGTTGCTGGCTGTGGGCAGCAGTGTGCTCTGACAAGCTTTATGCTCTTTGCAAGACGTGCAGACTCCATCTGACTATCCACTGAATAGGTTAGGAAGCTTTGTAAAGAGTACTGAAGTCCTCTCTTCTTCTTACTATTCAGATTTTGTGGAAAGGCACTGGAAGGCCAAGAGGAGACAAAGCTGTCTTGAAATTGCTTAACGGAGACTTTACCAATTAAACAAAATATATTAAAACACAGAACCATCTGAGTGTGAGGTGAACTACTGGGTGTCTTTATTGCAATGACAGTTGCTGTGCTTACACCTGGCATACTTACACGTTATAGGATACATAGAGGTGACAAGAACAAACTTCATTAGTCCATCATTGCATCAATAATCAGTTTTCTAACACAAAGCGGAGATCTCTGAATCCTCCTTGTGTTGTGAAATAATGTTAAAGCGTGGAGAAACTCCAATGTGTTTTCTGAGTTTGCCTGAAATGAACTCCTCTGTTTTTGTTACCAGGAATTCTGCAGCAGTGGGTCATGGCTGTTTCTGCTACGCTCTAATGCGTTCAATTCCAGTTGCCATCTACGTTATTTTGGTAACAGGTCTGCGCTACCACCTGTTCATATGGAGCGTCTTCTCACCAAAACTGCTTTATGAGGGAGTGCATGTGTTCATCACAGCTGCTGTCTGCCTGTTCTTCACAGCAATGGATCAGAACCACTCTTACAAAGTGCAAGACTGAAAATAAATGTGTGGTATGTGGTTCTGCATTGCAATGTCCAGTGTGTCACTGGGATGGAAGAAGGAAAATAATGGCTTTAAATTGTTGTGCAGATTTTGAAGAGTAACCTTGTTTATTTTGGTTAAGATCAGGACTTGAAGGGTCTGTCTTATGTTAAAACTGAGTTTGCTTTAAAAATGTTAAATTGAAATAAACTGTTTTTCCATGGATACCTTTTTGTTCTATAGCAGTCTTCATAGCACTCTCCAGATAACAATGGTGATATTACATGTTTTGAATTCAGAAATATACATCTTAGTATAAATACAGACCAGTGCCTCATGAGCACTGAAAAAATCTTGTATGCATACAATTTTTTTACCTTCTTAGACTACAAAATCCTAAAAATATGCAGAATTTCTTGGTGCTCTTCACAAGACCTTGCATCCGTTAGCCTCAGGGGTTTTTTGTGTTTATTTTCTTTCTAGTGGATGCATTGAAATTATTATTAAATTATTATTGTACAAACATCCCAGGTAAGAGATTTTGTTTGTTTTGCGTAGGCAGTAAGCGTTTCTGTTTGAAAGCAAGTTTTCTCTGTAAGATGAGTGCAATCATTATCTGTAATGGATTTCGATCTGCTTTTCAGGCACTGGATAAGAAACATGGTCTAACAAAGTAATGAATCTTCTATGGAGTCCATTCACTGCTAAAATGTTGTGTTTCTTCTTATCAATGTATAAATGTCAAATCAGGTTGGTGGCAGCCACACTGAACATTTAATCATGTTTTCCACGTGCAGGTAGAGAGTTGTGAGCAGTGAACAGGAAAACAGTTTAATGGACTAAGTTATCAGCAGAACAAAAGGTGTAAAAGATGTGTTTGCAGTTTGCATCACCATCCCCATAGTGACCTGTCTAGCCATCTCACTTGAATGTGCTGTAATTAATTTCTAATAATGTTGTTTTCCTTGCTTCTGTCAAGAAGGCAGATGTTAATGACTATACTGGCTATCAGTATTCTTTATGTGGGTTTTTTTTTTGCCTCATGGTTTTGTTCATGTTGGTAGGTAATAGGAATTACTCTAAGTGTGTTCAAGGCATAGCAGAAGAGAAGCAGACAGAGAACTTCTAACTTTTTTTATAAAAATAGAAAGCTTTCAAGACCTATATAGGTGACAGCACAGTTGTTAGGATCACTGATACACTTTGTCTCATGTTTCAGGCCTTTAGTTTTTATACATTAACAATAGGCCATCTTGATTACTAATAATGAATTTTTTTTCAACTATAAAACAACCAAAATTTTCCATACACTGGCAACATATTGTTCTTTACTTGGAGAAGAGACTACTGGATCTTAATGTCATTTACTGTGACCTGTTGGAAGATTGGAAATTAAATACTTTTAATAAGTCATTTTTTACTGCCAACTATGGATATTTAAAACAGTTTGTATTTCTGAATGTGATAAACATTTTCCATTTTCATAATGCTCAATATTTTTCTGGTTACCTGCTGGCTAGCAACCATGTGGGCATTATCAACATCTAATCTGTTTGCTTCCTTGGTTAATTCCTAAGCAATCCTCCCTAAAACTTATACGGAGTATGTTTATAAGATATTTGACTCACAGAGAAAGCGTGCTAATTAAGAGATGGAAGGGGGAGTGACGAAGTTGCTTCTGCTCTACAGAATCCTATAACAATGTGGAATGATATTCACAAGATCTTTTATTCCTTCCTTTTTGGTATTTTTTGCTTTAATATATCTCTTGGACATTTTGTCAAATAGTGGAATCTAAACTATTGTGTGTGTATTAAGGTTGCAGTTCTTCAGATTACTTAGTTAAATAATCATAGTGTCTCCCTTCTCCTCTGAAGTTGGAAGATGTCCAGATTGAATCCAGGATAAAATAAATGGCTTTATCCTGTGTAATTTAGACCTTCAAGACCAAGAAAGGAAGGAAGATGAGACTGCATCTCTGTCTGAAGTTGTTTGGGTGATATGTGAAAGAAACATGGTGCTTTCAACTTAAGAATTGACAATTTTATTCTCTTTCACCCTTTTACTTTGGGTTTAGGCAAATGAAATAATATTTTAGCTTCATCAGCTAATGGGCTCTAGCAATGCAAAGCTGAGGCAGTGAAGGAATGAGCTGGTTGTTGCTGCAGGCAAACAGACTTTAACTGGGGATTACGTTATAGTAACTTAATTTTAAATCAACATAAAGTTTTGACATTTGATCTGAATGTACAGAGAACGCAAATGCCTAAACACAAATTCTTATCTCTCTAGTTAGTTGTTCCACCTTCTTTCTCATCCAGTCTCCCCTTGTCATGTTCAGTGTGTTTCAAACCCTCAGACAAGGAGACAAGCGATGTGGGAAGCAGGAACGCTACATGGGATGTTTTTTGCCATTCTGAGCATACCGGTTTCTCCTGTCCAAGTCATCTGTAGTCCCTGCTTCAGTGTGAGATCAGCCTGGGCTGCAGCTTCCTTGGTACCCTGTGCACAGGCACAGACTCCTCCTTAAATACCTTCTGAGCAGGGATGTTTTCTCTGAGTAAAGTTTTACCGTGTTAAATTTTTCTGCTCAGCACCTTCACTGCTGCTCAGAGACAGGTTCAGCCAGTTACTGTGGTCTATGGCTTCCTCTGCTAGAGTTTAGTAGATCACCATCAGTCAATGCAGCTCAAAGCTTGTAACTTATGTCCAGTATGGTCCTGCGGATTCACAGTGGTGACGCTTGAGCTTCATTCATGTAAATGAATTCAGGTTTAAGAAACAAATATTAAATCTATTCATATTTCAGGTACTATATATCTCTATTTCTGCTCTCTAGGAAAAAAAGCCTCTTATTTTCCTTGGCTCTGCATAAGCCAGCAGAAAATCCACAGCATGCACCCCAGGCCTTCCAGCAGGCCAGGCATGCATGCTAGGCCAGTGTTCCTCCGTGGTGTTGTCTGTAAGGGTCAGGGAAATTTCTGGAAATCCTCACACAAGGCATTTGCAAACTAAACAAGATTTAGCTCCACAACTGCACAGTTGCAGGAGGAGGGGCCACAGTTGCACGTTACCATGAAGGGCTTCCTCTGAAAAACCAAGGTATCCCTGAGTGCTCCGCCAGCAGAAGGAGGGGGAAGAAGGCAGGAGAGGGAGCTGGCTGGTGTCATTGTAGGCCTCCTGCTCCCCCAACTATGAAAGACTGATCAGGGGATGTTTGTGAGTCTAGCACTGCACCATCGAACAGAAGTAAGCGAAGTCTGGGAAATGGCTGGCCATCAGCCTCTCTTCAGGCCACAAGCAGATAATTTAGAGGGAGCCTGTTTGCCAAGAACTGGGTGGATGGAAAATGACTGAGAGGGAGTTTGCAGGACAAGTTGTATCTGGCCCATTGGTGTCTTGATTTCTTTTCCTTAAGAGATGGCAGACTCTGTGGCAAAGGGAGGAGCACTGGATGCTGGACAACTTTAGCAAGGCTTTCAACAGGGTGTAGTTGGTGGCCGCATGTTCAGCTATAGACGAGTGGGCTTGAAGGTGGACTGGATCTCTGAGCTCTAAAGGTTGCCTTCAGTGGTCTTGAGGTCCCTTGGTTGGCTGAGAAGCAGTGGTGTAATGCTAGGGCAAGGCACTTTAAGATCTTTCTTAAGCTGGATGAGGGGAGAGATCAGAGTAAATCTGGAAGTGGTATCCAACTGGAGGAGTAGTATATGCTGGAGGGGAGTACCACCCTTTGGAGGGAGCTTGGCACAATGGAGAAATGGGCTACTGACAACCTGTAGTACAGTCTGGGCACGTGCCCCTCGCTGGTAATGGTGCCCATGGGCTGGTGAGCAGCCCCGATAGCCTGATCCTGTTGCCCAGCTCATCTGTGTTCAAGGAAAACACAGACAGACAGACACACACACACACACGTGAGCGTGCATGTCTGCAGAGACAGTTTACCCAGCTCCTGGCCCAGATCCTGGTGGCTTGCCCTGCTGCTGGCACCCACACAAGGGAACCCCTGAGGTTTCCAGCTTCTCTTGCTGGTTTCCAGATGTCTCCTCTTACAACTGCGTCCAGCTTGAAGTTCACTGCTGTTCACACACAGCTACCAAGAGCAAAGGGTGCTCTCACAAAGTAGGAGGATTTAATGAGAGGGTGGGGCACAGAGCAGTGGTGAAGTGAAGGACTCCTGCAGAGAAATACACAGGCTAGAAGTGTTTATACTGAACCAGCATTTTTAATCCACATTTTCCTCTGCTTTCCCATGTTTATTCCTTTCTGAGCCATCTTGTTCCTTCCTTTTCCTTTCCTTTTGTCTCTTCCCTAAGTATTACATAATGACTTGCATGTTCCATCAGTCCCCTTAAACACATGCTCTAAGTTTTACAGAATCCCGAAGTGCTTTTCCCTGTGAGTCCTGTGCTCCTTCAGGCAGTAAATTCCTTCAGTCTGCAAGGTCTTCAGGGGTAGAAGTTTCTGTCACTAATCGTGGTGTGCCTCACACCAGGGAGAATTGTCCAGTTGCTTAGTGATCGATTATATTGTCATCTAAATTACTATAAACTGCTGATAAAGCAATTAGGTGATAAAAGACTGTTCATGATTGCACAAAGGTCTGGAGAGGATCAGATGGGCAAGGACATGCTGAGGATCTCTGCTAACCTAAGTTCACAGTGATTTGTGCCTTGTTTCAGCCTGGGGATGAGGAAGCATCAGAGACCTTTTGGCTGCAGTCAGCTCCCAGGATGGGAGGCATGGAGATAATGGAGGTAGACTCTTCTCATAAGGGCAGAGGGAGAGCCTCAAGGGCAGCAAGCACAAGCTGCAGTACAGGACATTTCTAGGAGGTCAAAGGACTTTTTTCTTACCTGTTTGTTTACTGTGGCGATGGGTCCCAGACCTCCACCCTGGGAGATCTGCCAGCATTGAAGCAACCTCATTTAGCTGCCCCAGCTGTGGGCTGGAAGTTGCAATGTGTGAGCTCCAGAGGTCTCTTCTAGCCAACGTTTGTCAAGGATTCTGTGGTTTTGTTGTGGTTGAAATTGTTTCTGCAATTTCTTACTGACCATTTCACAGGTTACTTCCTGAAGTCAGAGCTTTATCGTTGATTTCCTAATTAAAAAAATAGTAAAAAATAAAATTAACCAACAAAAAAGAAAATATCTGTGTAATTTTATTTTTTTTAAAGAGATAAACATCACAGCTGAAAACTTGTTAATTTTGGTTTTATTTTATGTAGCCATGCATTCACACTGTAGCTACAAGTATTAAGAATCAGTGGAAGGAGAGGTCTAATGCCATGTGCCCTTAGCCATGCTAGCTTCAGTGCCTCCATAGCTTGGGGATTCCCAGGTTCGATGGCAAAAGGTGTCTGCCATTGCCTCTGTTACGATTCAGATGGTTCCCCAAAAAGTTCAGCTTGCCTTTGGTGGCCTTGCGGTGATTTCTGCAGGTCCATGCTGGGTGCATTTGGTAGGACACACATAGGTGGCTAACTTTCTGAAGCTGTTTTTCTGTTTTCAGATTGTTAAATAGGTCTGTGGACATTAATTCCTTTGTTTTGCCTGATGCGGGACAGAGGGTCATCCCAAAGGAGCTGTTATCTCTCAACATTTGATGAAAAACTTGGATTGCCATGAGAAGTAGCCCTGTTCTTCAGCATCTGTCTTCCCCACTCAGTGTAACACCATTGTCCTCCCCATTGCAGGGTACTGAGGACACAGTTTCAGTGTGATACTAGGTGAAGGGGTAACTCAATGGGATGTTCAATCTGTCGCTCAAAGCATCACTGTTTTTGCATGGCATCATTGTCATCTGAAGAATTAAGGGTGCCAGACACTAGAGATAGGCGTAAACATCACACTTAGTCTCAAGATGAACAATACATGGCAAAACTTTAATCACCTGTACCTTTTTTAGGCCTCTGATTTTACCACTGCAGTGTGTTGTATTTGTATTTGCTGGTGTCTGTTGCGAAGACAACCACTGGTGATGCAGAACATGACACAGCACAGCTCACACAGCAAATTTGCACCCAGTGCTGCATGCTGGTGTATTGCTCACTAGCAGGAGGATACAAGGTCCCAAACACTCAGAAGACCCTGCAGCTGTTACCCTGAGAGCTGGTTATATGTGGTGAGATAGGAAGACTTGAGCTCAACTTTTCCTCATAGAAAAAACCCACTTAAAGCTGCTTGGAGAGTGCTGTCTTTGGAGCCTGAAGGACTTCCTAAAATAGCCCTACCTGGTCCTAAGCTTTTGCTGACCTGCAAAAGCTGTTTGTATGGGGTGGTCTCCTGAGAAAGCTGAGTCTGTGGTCACAGGGACAGCACTGGAGAGCAGTGTAGTGTCTGCAGTTGTTCGGGCTTGCTGATTTGGCACAAGTTGATTTGTCATTGGTGTACAGCAGTTGTTGAGCAGGGTTAGTCTGTAGGTCTTCGGGTGGCTGGGCACAAGATCAAATTAAAGAAAACGTGCTGCTGAATCATACCTTTAGCCAAGGAAATCAACATCTTATTCTCTGTAGAGAAAATAAAAAGTGGGAGTTAAAAGGAAAAGAGACAAGCAGATCCAGTGGTTCCAATTCTGCCTCAGTCCCTGCATGTTGGCTGTAGACTCCCAGAGGTGCTTGGCTGATGAGACGTGCAGGTGTGGGTACAGAAGGGAAGTTTTGAGGCAATATTTGTTTATATTGTGGGTGGCTTTTTGTTTTGGATAAATGGTTAGGAGTCTGACATGATAAGAGTCTGACATGATAAGAGTCTGACATGATTTGATTCTGACATGATTTGAGTCAACAGCCCAGAGCAGCAAGCAGCTTAGGAGTGGTGAGCAGCTTGTTGCATTTTGGCTGCACATGAACTCACCCTACACATCACTGCTCAGGACTTTTGGCAGTGGCACTGAAAGCCTAGCTCCTCCACAAAAGCCATGCTGGAGGTGCCTTGTTAGTGGAGTGAGGTCCTAGGTCCTTCCCTGGGCCAGGACAACTGGGACAAGGCAGCTGCTGAGGAAAGAGAGGCTTGTTAGAGAGGGTTTCTACAGCTGGAGATGCAGTTACAACTGGGGTTTTGTTGCCCAGAACTCCAACAAAGACATGCTTCTGGGGTTGTGAACGCCTCCTTTCTGCTCTGTGTGTTGGCAGAAAGTGTCCAGCATTGCCTGCTTAATCCTGCTCAGCAGTGTGCCACAGCATATCAGTACTGGCTCGCCTCCTGCTTTGCTAAAAACTTGAGGGGCAACCCTGTGGAGATCCACCATGGGAGGGAAACGGGTGGCACCGCCTCGGGGACCATAGCACAGCACAGCACTTCATGTTGGCACTTGCACTGAGATGCCTGCATGTGATAAATCCTTCGGTGAACAGCAGCATGGGGCACAGCTTTGGTTTACAAAGCACAGTCTGATGTGTGAAGTGTGTGAAAGATTAATATGTGGAGAGCCACTCCCCTCTCAGCTGTGTATTTGTGGTTAGGAGCATCATGCTCTGCATGTCTGGGTGTGCAGAGGGCAGCCTGGGAAACTCCTGTGAGGGCACTGGGGCTCCTTCCTGAGGCTCAGTAGCAGACTGAGATGATTCTCAGAAGGGATGTGAAGAGCACTTAAGGAATAGTAGAGCTGTGGTGAGGGATGTACAAGGACAAAACGAGTTACTGGGAGCAACTGGGATGAATTTTTCTGTTGCAGGGTAGTTTTTGCGGGGTGGGCTATGCTGTCAATCCCATCTGCCCTTTTAACACAGGTAGCATTGCTGAGTGAGCCAAAATGAATCCGTTTTGTGAAAACCCCATAATAAAAAAAAAGGAAAAACCAACCAACCGGAAAAAACAACCAACCAGAAAACCCAAAACCAAACCAAAACCCAATGAGAAAAACCCAACCACAATAATCAAGGCAATTGCTTGACTGGAATCAATAGTTCAACTACATATAAACTCACAACAGCTGACTTCCAATATGCTTTCATTTCAACATCCTACTCAGAGACGGAGTTTTGCTGGGGGATGAGAAAAGGGAACATAAGGAAACAAAATGTATGTGACCTTATTTGTACTGCTGACCTGTTTGAATCAAACCTGGAGCAAAACAGAGGTCGCAGGATATTCTGAGTTCCCATATCTCTTGACTAAACATCCGCAATGTCTCTGTACACAGTTCTCTGGGCGGGCCACTACTACCTTGACTTC
Organism: Amblyornis subalaris; assembly: GCA_018881555.1. Classification (NCBI taxonomy): domain Eukaryota; kingdom Metazoa; phylum Chordata; class Aves; order Passeriformes; family Ptilonorhynchidae; genus Amblyornis; species Amblyornis subalaris. The sequence goes on from JACAXG010000215.1 coordinate 550,597, forward strand.
AGCAATGCTTTTGACACTGTCTCACATAACATCCTTGAAGGTAAGCTCAGGAAATGTGAGTTAGATGAACGGACAGTGAGCTGGATCAAGACCTGGCTGAATGGAAGAGCTCAGAGGGTTGTGATCAGGGCAGTAGAATCCATTTGGAGGCCTGTAGTCAGTGGCATTCCCCAGGGATCAATACTGGGTCCAGTCTTATTCAGCTTGTTTGTCAGCAACTCGGATGAAGGGGTAGAATGAACCCTAAGCCAGTTTGCAGATGACACCAAACTGGGGGGAGTGGCTGACACCCTAAAGACTCTGCTGCCACTCAGTGTGACCTTGATAAGCTGGAGAGCTGGGCAGAGAGAAACCTAATGGGGTTCAACAATGGCAAATTTAGGGTCCTGCACCTGGGGAAGAAGAACCCCAGGCACCAGCACAGGCTGGGGGCTGACCTGCTGGGAAGCAGCTCTGTGGAAAAGGACTGGGGGTCCTGGTGGACAACAAGCTGTGCATGAGCCAGCAGTGCCAAGCCTTGCAGGCAGGAGGGACAGTGGGATCCTAGGTGGGTATTGGGAAGAGTGTGGCCAGCAGGTCAAGGGAGGTGATTCTCTCCCTCTACTCAGCTCTAGTGAGGCCACATCTGGAGTGCTGTGTTTAATTCTGGTCTCCACAGTTAAAGAAAGACAAGGAGCTACTGGAGAGGGTGCAGTGGAGGCCACACAGTTGATTTGGGGTCTGGAGCATCTCTTATGAGAAGAGAGAGAGACTGACAGCTGGGCCTGTTTATTTCAGAGAAGAGAAGACTGAGAGGGGAACTCATCAATACATATAAATATCTCCAAGGTGGGTGCCAAGAGGATGGTGCCAGACCCTTCTCAGTGGTGCCCAGCAGCAGGACAAAGAGCAATGGCCATAAACTAAAACACAATTCCACATCAACATGAGGAAGAACTTTGAGGGTGTCAGAGCACTAAAACAGCTGCCCAGGTAGGTTGTGGAGTCTCCCTCCCTGGAGACACTCAAACCCCACCTGGGCATGTTTCTGTGTCACCTGCTTGTGGTGACCCTGCCTTGGCAGGGGGGTTGGAGTGGACAATCTCCAGAGGTCCCTTCCAACCCTAAAAATTCTGTGATTCTGTAAAGACTGGGCAGTCAGGACTTAGCTGTTATCTGGTCCACGTAACACTGGCCGCCTGACGAGTCCATGCACACAGGCTTTGGGCAAAGAAAAGGTGTTGAAACCTGGCTTTGCTAGTTTCCCTGGTCCTGGAACAACCTTATTTAAATGCAAAGCGTAAAAGCTCCTACAAGTTCCTTGTTACTCACGCTAGAGTCATCTGACAAATGTGCCTCAGTAGCAGAATTTTACTGGGCTTTAAATGAAGGCTGCTTATCTCCGACCATGGTCAACACCTGCAGCTCTGCAACACCTGCAGCTCTTCCTTAGCATCCTTGTGGTGGAGTCTGGACAGCTGCTGCCTGTTTTGATTCCCAAGTACAAGTGCAGGATAGAAATGAGTCACCCTTTCCATCTTTCCTCCAAACTGCTGCATCTGTCAGGGTATGTGACACTGTCTGCACTCCATTCCCGTCTCAGCAGAAAGGGAGCCAGGAGTGTCACACAGCCTGCCTGAGACTTGGACTAGGAGCTGGAATGAAAGCTTTTTCCTCTTCACAAAATGCTGTAGGGACATGACTGAGAGCTGTCTGCTACCTGAAGGGACACACAGCGTTCTCCTAGCTTACAGATCAGCAGAGACACACAGTTAAAGGTCTGATTTTCCTTTTGCATTTCCTGGAAAACTCTTGTGTGGAGCCTCTTCGCTTGCCCTAGAGTGAATTTTGCAGGGCAAACATCATGATACCAAAAGTATACCAAGTGCTATACCATGGCTAGCAGACAGGTATACACAACCAAGATATTTAAAGCCTGAAACTCAGATGATAAAGTACTAGATGATTAGGAAAGTAATTTTACTCCATTTATAACAAATGTGCTCATTTGCATGAGGAGTGCAATGAACATAGATTAGATAAAACAAAAGAACAGAGATTGGGCAGTTTTTCCTCTTTTATGCAAAGACTATAATTAGTCTGTATTTTGGTATATGATGGTTTGAAAATGTCTTAGCTGAATACAGAGTAAGTGTAACTTCCCTGGAAGTGTTTCACCTGCTGTTAAATGCTTAAATCAAATTGCTGAATTCTTTTCATCAGACCAATTAGATTTTTTTACATTCTTACATGTGACATCCCCCCAAAACCCCCTCTAAACATACTGTTTCTCTGGAATGGGCTGTTTAATTGTATTGTTTAACAGCCTCCATTTCCACTAAAATCGGGAGTTTTGCTCATATTGCCAAGAGAGCTCTAACTTGAAAATAATTTCCAGTTGCCATCATTGAAATCTCTTGCTTGTCTGATGCTGTATTGCTTAAGATGTATTAAGTACTCTTAGAAAATAAAGACCAAATCAGTTTAATTCTGCATTTGAAATGTCAGTGTCATGCTGCTTTTATGTAGGCATACGCATACTGAGTATTATTTTCTGAGTGTAATTGCCTTAAGTGCTGTTGATTGTGCAAAGAGAATGGTGCATTCTCTAACTCAAGGGTATGAGAATCAAAGATCCAGATTGTGAAAATGCTTAAGCGTGTGGAGAAGGCCTTCTCAAGGGCTGACACAGACATCCAACTGCTCTTGTGTTCAAGGCTGGGGTCTGCATTTAGCAGACTGATACCAGCAGGAGCTCTCTGCATCTTATGCCTGAGCAGTGCTGGTCATTGGAGGAAGAGACTTGGCAGGAGGAAAGGAGAAGAAGTGGTGAGAAGAGGTGCAGGCAGGAAAAGAGCAGTGTGGACAGAGTGTTTGGAATCAGATGGAAGTAGCCAGATGGGACATAGAAAACACCAGGAAGACAAACGAACAGAGGAAAAAGAGGAAGACTGAAATATGTGAATCCAGTGTCAGACAGTGATCCTTCAACTTACTGGTGGCAACGTGAAAAAACTAGGTTAAAATCTGTTTTCATGGTGTTTGTAGAGGGCTTGTGACTAACTTCAATCCACTCTATTCTTGAATTGAAATGCAAAGAAAACTAAAGGGGAGTTTGAAAACATAGGCTTGACAAAATGACCAGTGCTGGAAGATCAGTCTAGTTTGAAGACCAGGAGCACCTATAAGAATTGCCAGTTCAAACTACCTGCTCTTACTGAGCACCCTCCCTCTCCATTTTGTGGAACGTTCCTTCTGTTCCACATTGGATGATTTCTTAGGAGCAGCATCCCACATTACAATATTAGAGTGCTGAGATCTCATAATCCGTAGTGTTTTGTGTTGCCTATTAATCTTTAGCCTTGCTTGCTGACTAGTCAACACTTCATGGGTCCCTGTCATGATCACCTTCTCAGCTTCAGACACATACAGAGCAATGTGTCTTGATGTAGTGGAGGTAGAAAGGCAGTACAAGAAAGACATGGACCTAAGCAGATCCACCTAGTGGATCCAGAGGAGAGCCACAAAAATGATCAGAGGGCTGGAACACTTCTCCTAGGAGGACAGGCTGAGACAGTTGGGGTTGTTCAGCACTATCCACTACTTAAAGGGAGTTTATAAGAAAGATGGGGACAAACATTTTAGTAGGGCCTATAGCAATAGGACAAGGGGTAATAGTTTTAAAATAAAAGAGGGTAGATTTAGAATTAGGAAAAAGTTCTTTTCTGTGAGGGTGGTGCTCAGAGAAGCTGTGGCTGCCCCATACCTGGAAGTGCTCAAGGCCAGGCTGGATGGAGCTCTGGGCAACCTGGTCTAGTGAAATATGTCCCTGCCCAAGGCAAGGGAGTCAGAACTAGATGATCTTTAAGATCCCTTCCAACTCAAACCATTCTATGATTCTAGGATTCTAGGGCTCTAGGATTCCATGAGATTTAGATTAGATATAAGGAAAAAATATTTCATGATGAGGGTGGTGAAACACTGACAGAGGTTTACCAGGGAGGTGGTGGATGCCCGATCCCTGGAAACCTTCAAGACCAGGTTGAACAGGTCTGTGAGCTACCTGATAGAGTTGGAGATGTCCCTGCTTATTGCAGGGGGGTTGGACTAGAGAATCTTTAAAGATCTCTTACAAGCCAAACCCTTCTACAATTCTATGAAAAGGAGGAATAGGCTGGGAAAGCTGTAAATGTCATGTATGAATATCCATAGACATTACACCCTGAGCATAGCTGGAGTTGATAGTACAGAGCAATTTCCTTTTTCATCCATGAATGTTTTACAAAACACTCATTTTATGGCTCCTGCTTCACAGAGCTGCTTGCTCCCTCAAGGTAACATCTGAAGAAAGGTCCTGCCACAGCTTGTGAATGAAGAAGGGAAGCTTGTTTTTAGAACGACCAAGCCAAAGTTCTAGAAAGTGGTTGGGAATTTCTTTACTTTAAAGAGAAAAGGTTTTACTGGTGAAAGAAAACCACAGCAAATCTGTGAATATCTGGAAATTTCTTATTTTCTGAACACAACCTCTTACAGTAACATGCAAGACCATTCCAAGTGGAAGACAGCACATGTATTTGCTTGTTTCGCTTATTTCTGTGTCATCACTTCTAGCTTTCAGGCAACTTTTACCCTTTCTTGCTTTAATTACTGCAGGTGCTGAGTCCTTGCACTACTCAGCTGCACACAAGCCAGCTTGTGGGAACACCACTATCATGTGCCTCTTTCAGGGTGCATCTCACAACTTTATGCATGCCTTTCTGTGTATGTGTTTGTCCATCTGCTGCATTTCATATAGCTATGTTGAAAGAAATTGAGTTTCAAGAGGGGAAAAATCTCTTTTAGATTGGTAGTGTTGTGCCTCTACTTCTACAGGGCAATTACTGCCTTGTTGGTATGTAGACACATGGGGTGGGGGAAAGTTTCTGGGATTCTACTCCATTAAATGACAAAATAAATTATTTTCCAAATTAAATGACAGAGATCAAACTCATCCTCTTTTGCATGCTTCTCCATAACTGCTGTCTGTTGTGTGAAACAACACTTAGAAGAACTCAAGAATTTTTCAGTCTGGAAACTGATGAGGCTGGCAGCATCCTGCAGCCTGGAAACTGGCTGGTCCAGCTCTGGTCCTGCAGAGGGAAGCACAAGGAGGGCAAAAAGGGTAAGAATTAGCCTATCCTTTCTTCTACTGTGCAATATATTCACAGGAAAATGAGCTTCTACCCATGCTCAGCTTCCCCAGTCCAGGCTGAATTCACAGCATTGATTTTATGGTTTGAGGGGAGGTGGAAAACTTGGAGATCAGTCACAAGATGGGTCTGAAAACTGGTAGTGGCAGGTCTTTCTCCAGAGTCCTCTGATTAGAGCATTCAACATGTCCAAGATGAGAGGACAGTTGTCTGACTCCCTCCAGCTCTCAGCAGTCAGGAGCTTTTACTGCAGTATCACTGGTATGTGTTTTTACCCTTGTGGTGGGTTGACACTGGCTGGATGCCAGGCACCCACCAAAGCCACTCTTTCACCCCCATCCACAGCTGGACAGGGGAGAGAAAATATAACAAAAGGTTCATGAGTTGAGATAAGGACAGAGAGGGATCACTCACCAAATACTGTCATGGGCAAAACAGACTCAGCTTGGGGATATTAATTGATTTTATTACCAACAAAATCAGAGCAGGATCATGAGAAGTAGAATAAGTCAGCTCCTCTCTCCCTGCCCTCCTTCCCAGCCCTACCTCCTTCCCCAGTGGCACAGGGAGACAGGGAGTGGGGCTTATGGTCAGTTCATCACACATATCTGCTGCTGCTCAGGGAGAGGAATCCTTCCCCTCCTCCAGCATGGGGTCCGTCCCACAGGTGATGGTTCTCCATGAACGTCTCCAATGTGAGTCCGTCCCATGGGCAACAGTTCTCCACAAACTGCTGCAGTGAGGGTCACTGCTCCATGGGGTGCAGTCCTTCAGGCACAGCCTGCTCCAACATGGGTCCCCTGTGGGGGTCATGAGTCTTACCAGGAAGCCTGCTCCAGTGTGGGCTCTTCTGTCCATGGGTCTGCAGGTCCCTGCAAGGACCCTGCTCCAGCACAGGACTCCCATGGGGTCACAGCCTCCTCTCAGGCATCCACCTGCTCCAGCATGGGCTCCTCCATGGGCTGTGGGTCGTCTGTGCATCCTGCTGGATCTCCATGGGCTGCAGGGGCACAGCTGCTTCTCCATGGTCTGCACCATAGGCTGCACCATGGGCTGCAGGGGAATCTGGAGCATCTTCTCCCTCTCCTTCTCCACTGACCTTGGTGTCCGCATTGTTGTTCCTCTCACATATTCTCATTCTGCTCTTCTCTGGCTGCAATTACATCTGCTCAATAAAACTCTTTTTTTTCCCTTCTAAAATACATTATCACAGAGGCATTACTATCATTCCTGACCTGCTCAGCATCCTGGAGCCATATGGCATTGCCTCTGCTGGACATGAAGGAAGCTTCCAGCAGGTTATCACAGAAGCCACCCTGTAGTCTCCCCCCTACCAAAACCTGGCTGCACAAACCCAATACAACCCCCTTCTGGTGACTCTCTTTTCCTTTGTATGAAGCAGCTGAGTGTCCATCGGAGCTGAGGTCCCTCCCTCAGTTAGTGAGCTGTTTTCCTCTGCGTGTTATGAATACTTACATGACTTATGCAAGCTGAAGAACTGCTTGGGAAAACAAGGAGCGCTGCCCTCAGCACAGCTTGCAGTGTGACCTGCAGGGATCCTGGTGAGATGTCCGTGTGCACAAAGACAGTTTCTGCAGGTCAGGTCTGGAAAGGACATGACTTCTTGTAATGTGGCTGACAGGAATGAGGCAAGGCTTGCAGAGGGAGAGAATAAATTTTGTTAGCTAAGGCAAAAATCAGGCGAGTTCTTCTTGTACGCATGTGTACACCGAGAATATGCATGCGAGGGCAATACCAGCGATAAAAAGTAGGAAAGGCAAAGGAAAACATGTGCCGCCTTTCAGAAACTCCGACTAATTACATGCCCTGATGTATCCATCTGCAAGGGCCACTGGAAAAAAGCAGCTTACTACACTGCAGATGTCTGGGCAAAGCCCTGGAAACATCTCACTCCCATCTGATGTGCAGGAAGGAAGCGCTTGGCAGTTCCTGCAGCTCTGGTGCTTTCCACTGGTTCTCTTTGAGACTGGTGTCTTTCAAGCTAGGGCTCAGCAGCCCCATCCAGACTTGTGAATGTCCATGTCCATGTAAGTATCTAGGAATGATTTCTCTGGTGAGTCTGCTCCTCTGGTGTGTGAGAAGCGACATTTCCATTGTTCCTTCCAACACTTGGAGACTTTACTGATCTGGAGACCAACTGTTTTCCAGACCTCAAAGAGAATTTGTGACGAAAAGGCAAAAATTTTCTTAAACTGGGTGAAGTGAGCAGGGTTGTGTCTTGTCCAGATGAAAAGCCTAAAAGAAAAGCAAGTTTCAAGGGGCTTGTGTACTGTCAAGAACAGTTATCTGAAGGTGTGCATGAATCTCCAGTGTCTAACCTAAGACAGGTTTCTGCGCATGCTGCTCTCTGAGGTGCAGCCAACAAAAGCAAGAAGTCAGTTGATGAGATGCTGGTATGTGAGGGTGAAGCTCCTTGGAGACAATGCTTCAAGAAGCACCAAAGGATTAGGCTCCCAATTGAAATGGAAGATGGGGAGCTCTTAATTTCTGTGGCTAACTTCTGCTCTACAGAAAGCCACCACCATTTTTCCAGGTGCGTACATGCTGATTTGGATGATTTTATTGTTCAGGGTGTGAAGTTTTGGCACCAGTGCGTTGTGAGGAAAGACAGAAACCCCACATCCACGACGCTGGGCACTAGCACTGCCTGGAGGTAACTGATGCTTATGTCTTAAGAGGATCTGTCTGGGGGGGCCTCACACAGCACTGAGCAATTCAGCCTGAACGTGGCAAGCAGGTCGTGAATATGTGAGATCCTTGGTGAGGAGGGCACCCTCTGCAGACGTGGATGGACCAGGGGATTTCAAGGCTTACGCTGAGGCAGTTGCACTGCGACTGTATGAAGGTGAGCAGCTGCACTGGGGCCCCTGGGGTGAGGTGTAAAACTCAGCCCTGGACCTCCACAGACTGATTTTGGTGGATATTGAACATGTCCTTGAAAGCAGATGAATGTCTGCACATATTGCAGAACCATGGCCCCAGCCCCTGGCTCCTGCCTTACCAAGGCTACTAGGGGACAGAGCAGCTGGAGCTCCCTGCATGGAGGCTGTGCTGTGATGTCTTCCAGAGAACCGAACAACAAGCCAAAACCCAGCCTTTACATTCGTTGTCTGCTATCTGCTGCCATTAATCCACTTCAGTTTATTTGGCAGCAGCGATTAGAATGAATTAATTTGGGGTTTTCAGGCTGTTGAATGTTTTTCCTCAGGCAGCTTTCTGTTGATTTGTGGACTTTGGGGATTAGCTGCTATTTAAAGCAGCAGTGTGTGAACTTTCCTCATGGCTTGTGCTCTGTCAGTCCATCTGAGACAGAGGAAGAAGTGATGCGTATGGGTGCTATTTAGTGTTCTGCCTTGGCTTGCTCATCCCTGGTGGGATTGATCTCATTGAGTTTCTAAGGTGTAGGCTTTCAAATCTTCCTCTGTGCTGGGGTCTGCTTATGGCAGCTGATGTTGTGCTGAAGACCTGCTCGATGTCTCCAGGAAGGGGAGATGCTTGACAGCCACTTCTCTGGGGCTAAAGCAGCTGTTTTTCACTGTTTGCTTCTTGACACAGGCAATTCTATTTGCTGCTTCCACTTGCAGAGCTGCCCCAGGGAGACCTGTCTTCGGCGTTGGAAGTAAAGCTGCTAAATAGAAAAATCGAGCTATGAAAAAGGGTCAAGGGTGTCTGGGGAGTGGTGCGGGGATCCGGGGAGCTGCTGTGTGAGTGGAGCTGTCCCCAAGCCGTTCAGAGCAGAAGCAGGAACCTGTGGCCGGGGATCTGAATGCACTGGGCAGGGGCTGCCCTCTCTCCGCCCTGGCCCAGCACCAGTGTCAGCAGGAGGGTCTGCAGCAGCACCACATCTTGAAGAGGATGTGCCATGTTTCCTTGCCTGCCTGAGCATTTAAACACGATTCATACCTTTCATACCCAGAAGTCCATACCTTCTTCTAATGGATTCTCTGACTTGGGTGGACACAGTAAGGGTCACAGGAGGCTGTGACAAGAGCCTGGAGTCTGGAAACTACTTGCTGAAAGGCAGGTGCTGAAAACCTCACACAGAGGCTGAAATCTGCAGCCTGACTTTCAGATGGGCAGAGAATATCTCAAAGGCTTTAACAGCAACCACTTGGAAACAAAACAACAAAACTACCCAATAGGTTTGTGTGCCTGACATCAAGTTTTCACCTTCTTTTTATGTCCAGGTCCAGTTTTTCTTCCTTTTATACCACAAACTAGCTTTTGCTTTGCTTTGCAGGGAGAATTTAAAGGGGAGCCAGAATGAAAAATAGAATAGGTGCATTGGGTCTTCTGGTCTTGATCTTGCAAATGCACTTTCCTGGAGTGCTGCAACACAAGCTCTGTGAGATCCACAGAGAAGGCTGTATTTGACCACAGCTGGCCCAAACTTGGAATGAGCCTGACCATCAATCCTGTGTTCAGAAGCTCTGTTTCTATAGCTCTGTTTCCTCCAGCAGCTTCAGGAGCAAGCCTTGTACTAACTCCTGGATAGACTTATCCTTTGACCTTACTTGTAATCTGTGGTTTAGAAACAGGAATACGTTTTTGAAACATTTAGATAAAAATCAGTGCTCATCCGATACCTTCCTATTTTCAAACTAGGAATTTTTCACTGGACAGAAGTATAGGTCTGTGACAAAAAAGATAGCAGCTAGAACTGTCCTGGTGACTGATTTTGCGTTTGCAAGTTACTATAGAAAACTTTTCAGTCCAGAAATATTTTAGCTGGCACTTGTTTAAATTGGATTCTCTTAAAATAGCATGAGTTATTTTGGAAGACTTTTCTGCCTTGAGCTTCTTAGTACCTATTAGGAAATTTTAAGTGTGCATTCACTATGCTAAAAGAGTAATGGAGAACTCGGAGCAACCAGTTCTGTGTGGGATGCTTAAAGCATTAACATATTTTGAAGAGATTATTTCCAAAATAAGATACCTAGAGTTGGAAGTGATCATAATTTGACTTCTACTGTTGAAAGATATAGCATAGGAAATGTAGAGCGCTGGAGGCATGTATGTGTTCTGGATTAGGATTAAGTGTTTATGTGTGCACTCTCCCAGCCCATTGCTATAGCATTATTAATATCCATTCACACATGACAGATTTAAAAGTTATCCACTGTAAGAGTCAGTTTCTGTGATCTGAGAACTTCACATGGAGTTACTAAGTTCTGCCAATTTAAAGCAAATAATATTTGTTATTATACAGCTGCTTTTATTGTTTCTCTTTTTGTGCATTGGAAGAAATTTTCCTTTCAGTGGGAAAATTACCTGTGCTGCCACAGCAGAGAGAACAACCCTTTGCCCATGCCTTCATTTTAGATGGAGTGTACTAGAAAAAGCCACATGATACTGGATGGAGATGCAGAGGGATGAACTTCTGTCAGATAGGGCTTTGGCTACCCTGCTGCTCCTTGGGACTCCTGTGGTTTTGGAAGCATTAATATTTGCTTCTCTCTGAAAACCCCAGGCAAGGGTTCCAGCTACTCTGGGACAGGACCTCCAGCTAGTGACTGCAGTAACACCTTCAGGCTTTGACACACTTTTCAAGCATGCAGTCATGAGGAGGTGGCAATTGCATGGCCCTGTGGAAGACAGAAGGGTGATGCTGAGTGGGAAGCAGCACCTGAAGCAGCCCATCCATGCCTGCCTCTCCCCAGGCTGAGGCCAAGGTGCAGAGAAGATGGTGGGAGTAGCAGGGCACACTAGACCAGCATGGTGACGTGGAGTGAAGCAATACTGGGAGGGAGGCAGTGGTAGTTGTGTTACAGGCTGAGGCATCAGCAGTGTGCAAGAGTATCCTTGCAAGCTTCTGGGAGCTATTCTGAAAAGAAGGAAATACTGCAAAGTAGGGACAACCTGTAGGGATGATAAAACTAGTGCCCATTTTCCCTGGTAAGTCACAGAGCCACCCCTGAAGCTCTTCTTGCAGCATCCAGAATGGACCTTCCTCTGTTTATGCAATCACGTCTTCATTTATGGACGTTTTTCTGTAATGTGTGCTCATGAAGTGCTAATTCTTCCCAAACCCCAGACTTGCATGGCAAAAAGTTTGGCATAAGCCACAGCATGGTAAAAGCTGTACGCTCTTCCTCTTTGCTTGTGGCATGCTGCTTGGAGCCATCGGTTTAGGCACAACTCTCTGTGACTGCTCAGTCCTGAGGGATAGAGGTTTCTGTCCACTGCTTGGGCTGCTGCAGCTCTTTCTCAGTCCACCTCATTACAGAAGTTGCTGCTACTTAGTCAGTGAATTCAGCACAAACACACATCACACACACATGCACACGTGCCCACACACATCACACACACAATTTCAGAGCTCTGCATGGCTCTTCATCCAAAAACCAAAACTAAATATGTCTGATCTGCATTTGTTCTGAAAAGTGATCCACAGTCTACCGAGGTAATTTCTCTTCCTTGTGCAATGAGCTGAAAGATATGCTGTTAGAAACAAAGGATAATGTCTGCACTTGAGGTTTTCTCCATACACAAAATTACCTCAGCCCTCAAGCTCCCTTGGGTGGTGTTCAGTGCCCTGCAACAGTGTCTCCATGTTTATCAAAGGAAATGTGACTTTTTTGAGAGTCTCTTGAGTAACAGTCAAGCCAAACAGCCTCTGGTGGGTGTTAAAATATTTTCTAGTTTGAAAAGTTCATACAGTAGACAGTTGTTAACAAACAAGAGCTCTGGAAAGGCAGTAAAATTAATCCAAATCAAATTAAAACCCATTATGCTCATGCCTTACCTGGCCCACATTAAATGAATCTTGAGAGGGCATTTGAATACACCCCTGTGGAACTTGTCATCAAAATGTCTTCTAAATGAAAAGACATTAAACAATTGTTTCTCTAAAAATGTTTGCTAGTGCCCTTCATGCTCCAATGCCTCAGAGCGTTTTGGGCTCACTAGTGCTAAGCAAAATCTTTAAATTTGTAGTAAATAGGTACCCCGGAGAAAACACATAATGAAGAAGAAAAACCCTGGTTGTCTTCGTGGAGTGGTCCTTTTTTTTGTAACACTCCCTGATGGCAGGCCTGGGAACTCAGGCCAGGCTTCCAAGCACAGTTTCACTGGTACAGCAGTTGGAGGCACCCTCTTGTTCATTTGAACAGGATGCAACTATGGGGCAGAGCTGGGACAGACCCCCTCTCAAACTCTCTCTCAAACAGCTGGAAATACCTTGAAGTTTTTTTCCCAGCAGGTGGGCACAGAGAGGGAATGTTGATCCACCTTCTTTTCCTTGCACTCTGCAAGGGGCCACCCTGAATTTTACAGCAGTGATTGTGACGTTGCTGCAGATGGATGCTGGATGAAGGAACAACACAGGTTTGGAGACCAGCAGCCTGCCACCTTGGTCAGATCCTGGTTGCCCCAGGTGCTCAAGGAATGTACATTGGCCATGATGCAGGAACATAAAATGAGGTAGTATCTGGGGACACTGTTTCCTTCACGTGATCGTGTGAAATTGCCGAGCTGTGTCACTGGTTAGGAAATGGCTGCAGCCTGGCACAGCAGACTTGGCAAGGGGACAGGAGCATGGATCCTACCTCTAGTGCTGCTATTGTGTGGTGGTAAGGCCATGACCATGGAACCACTTCCCCCCGTCCTTGCTATTGACTTTTGCTGCACAAGGTGCAGAGCTTGGAGCTGAAGTCCCACTCCTTCCTGGAGAAACTGTCTCGTCCAGGAGGTTCTTCTGCCTAGTTTTACATATTTCAGCCAGCTATGATATGGATGTGCTGGTGGCATCAACCCAGGAGCCCCTCTCAGACTGACAGCTAATGGGACAAAACTTGCTGACATGGCCTGGGATGTGTGCCAATATCACCCGTCGTTGGGTAAATCTGCCTTTGTTTCCAGGAAGAGAAGGGATCCTCCTGTCCACTGTAAGGAGACAGATAACTGTGGGATGTGGTGCTGGTTTGGATCAAGGCACCGGAGGGCATAGAATAAATTACCATGCTAAGGTTGTAATAAACACAGATTGGAAAAGGAAAAAAATTACTGAGATAGTCACTACTCTATAAAAGAACATGAAACCCATTTGAGCTGGGTGCAGAAAAACTATCTGGACAAAGATCTTGTCAATGAAGAAGGCAGCCCATATTCAGCATGGCAGAGCTTTTGCTGGATATTCATATGGAGGAGCATCCTAGAGGGAAGCTGGGACACAAACAGCAGCATTGGGATTGAAGTGGAGCAAGAGTGTCACCTTCATGCTTGCTACTGGGGTGGCTCCAGCAGAAATGCTGTGTCCAGCCCTGAGCCTGCAGCTCAGAAACATGCTGCTAATTTGGAGGAAGCTCTGAGAAGAGGAGGAAGAACAAGTAGGACCCCAGAAAACTTTCCTTTGTAATGAAATGGTTGGGATTTCAATTTATTTGGCTTATCACCCAGGACACCAGGGACTGACTTGATCCAAATCTGTAAGTACCTGCTGGAAACAGTGAAACGATGACAGAGGGCTCTTCAGTAAAGCAGGCAGACAGATAACAAGACCTAGTCACTGCAGCTTAAAACAAAACAAATTCAAAGCAGAAATGAAGGGTAGGTTTTACCAGCTGTGTTAGTTGAGAGCTGTGGTGGGGTCTCAGTCTCGTTCCAGAGGTTGCCCTTGAACGTCAGCACTCCTGCCAGATGGAAGGCAGAGTTAGCAGAGGTGCAATCCCTGCCTTAGAGTTCATGTGGGAAAGCCTGGCAGGGCATCGTGGGCTTGCTTTAGCCCCCACTGGGGCTCAGTCTTCTTCCCTACAGTGACTTGCAGGTGTTGCATCCTCCGAAGTGGAGGAATCACACAGGATTGCAGCAGCAATGCCTCACCCTCCTGGCTCATCTTGATGCCTAAAATGGGAGTACCTGAAACAGAGACTGAGCAAAGTTAGTGGATAAAGGTAGGAATTTATTGAAGGCCTTCAACTGGTACATCTTTGGGCTGTACAGAGCCTTGCTGAGGCTGAAGCTTCAGCTAGGTTGGACCCAAGATGGATGCCGATCACGAGTTTTCCCCACAGATATAGATTTGGTACATTTGCATATCAGAATTTAATTGTCCAATTACAGTTCCAGGTAATGAAGTAATATTCCCCCCTTCATCCCCCTCCCGATTCACTTTGTTTATACTTAGGCCTAGGACCTTCATTCCCAGGCCTAGAAAGGATTGTTTTGTCTAACCAGGATGTGAAGAGAGCTTGCTTAGCACATAATATGGAGTTCAGAATTACACATCCATACAATGCAGGATTAGGAAAATCCAAAAGCTAATACTTAAAGCATCAATCTCAGGGCTTGCTTTACTGCTCTCTGGGGGCTTGGAGCAGGCTGGACCACTGGCAGCCTCCATAGTGCTGGGGCAGCAGGAAGCAGTGCCCTGGTGAGGGTTGCATGGCTGGGGGTCTGAGGTGAAGGCACTGCCTCTCTGTCAATAGCCCTCAGGGTGCCCAGACTCTTGAATACTAGAGAGGGCACTGCCTGCTGAGCAGGGATCTCACACCACATGCCTTCACTCCTTTATCTCAGGATAACCTTTTGCACCCCCAGCTCCCCTTGTGCCCCAAACCTGGCTGATTCAAGTGCAAGACAAGTCTGTCCTGCTTTGCCTTATGCTGCTGAGAGTGCAAGAGAGAGAGGGAAGAATGGAGGGCAAAGGGCCACAGTCGGATGCCGGATTCCCTCTTTCCTCTGTGCTACTTTAGGAACAGAGAGGCCATGCAGAAGGTACTTCTTCAGCCTAGGAAGGGAAGGCTGTGGACAGACAAAGAATGGACAAGGCACATGGAATTATAAGCGTGAAGTCAAAGCCAAGCTTTGGCAGCACGTATGTTTGGGCTGTCTATGTTGCCACCACTCTACATGGTGTGAAGAAAACAAACAGCATCTCAGGATAACTGAGACTTGTATCTCTCCTGCTTAGGACTCGCACATCCACATTTCACGGCAGACAACTTTCCTGTCTTCTCGATTCCATGCTCTGTTTTGTGCCCCGTGACACAGGATAACTTTTAGGGGTGCAGGTCTATAAGATGAACATGGGGAGCTGTCTTGGGCACAAGGAACCCAAGAATGCCTGTCTGTCTATCTAGAGAGGACAATGGAAAAATGATCCTGTCAGCTGTGCACGTTTGCTCTGAGAGGCAGATAGATTGAATGAAATCTTTGCTATCAATCTGGGAATCAGAGTCTGGGAGTGAAACAGACAGAGCCTGGACTTGGCCTGTTAATGTGGCTTTGTCTATGGCTGCATTGAAGTACTACTTCACTTAGTCCTGCTTTTGGATATATTAATGTTTTATAAGACCTTGCACAAAAGCTTAGAGAGGGCTTCCTTGCTAGCTGAAAGGCCAAATTTTCACTGTTACGCCAAGGACACTCTAGTGTTCTGGCAGCTATGCAAAATTCTGTCATAGCTATGGAAGTAGCTATGAAAGTAGTAGATACTGTCTCTGAGACACTGTATGACTTTTTGAAAGAAATGGGAAAGCACAGAGATGTTCTGTGAGCTGCTCTGCTCCACTAGGCAGTAACACACTGTATTTGTTAACAGCAAACTGCTCCTCCCTAGTAAAGGATTTTCTGCTCTTCATGAAATATGCACTGTAACACTGAAGTACTCTAAAGAGGAAATGGTTTTTTTGCCAGGAAAAAACTTTAGGAGTCAGCTGGGTTCAACCTTTCCTCCTTGGAGGAAGATGAGAAGACTACTGCATGCATGATACAAGTTGCTTCTCTACCCAGATTTTTATCCTCTTACAACACATTCCACGGAGATAATGACAAGTAGGGACTATTTATTACTCAAACCTGTAATGTTCTTCTAACCAGAGGTCTAATGGTTCTCCCTCTGTCATAAACATTTCAGTCCAGAAGCTGCAGATCCAGGTGACGTCCCCTCTGCGTGTGCATCTCCAGTGGCCCTACAGCTTTGTATGACAAATTTGTGTTTTGGAGGAGAACATGCTTTCTGTCGTCCAGGTTTCCCCATCTGTTTGGACTGTGGGGAGACTGGCTGCAGCTCCCAGGGTTTTCTTTCTCTTTCTCTTTCTCTACTCCTAGTGTTTCCCATGGTGGTAACCTCCTTTTCCCACCATCCTGCTCATGTCTGTACTGCCTCACCAAGACAGGGAGGAGGCAGCAATTGCTGAGACACAGTGAGCCTCGGGGAACACTTGCAGCTTCCTTTTATTAACTCCAGAGGCCTCTCTTGAGTTTGCAATCTAAATGCCTTTGGACTGGATAAAGGCAAATCCTTCCCTGACAAACTTTCTGGAAACTGCATGTGTGCTCAGAGCTTGAATCAGCAGAAAAATTTTAGTGACTCCTTTGGCTTTGAACAAGGCATGGAATGTCAGATCAGTAGTGACAACAAGGAAAACCAGAGAATTAGTACCCGAGCAGGACAGGAAGAAGAGAAAGACAGATGGGATGGCTCTTCTGATGTCTTCCATATGGAATTCTGAAAAAAAAGCCAAAAACGCTAGCTTTCTGTTGTAAGAAAATGAGTGACTAGGAGATTTTAGTTCTGACAGGATGGGCTGGCTCTGGGCTCATAAAACTGTTACACTTCCAGCTCTTCTAGATAGACCATCTTTGCTGAAAATGATGTTTGGTTGAAATCTGCCATCTTTGGATGTTTGCCTGTAATTCCAGATGTTCAGTGGTCTGGTCAGATTTGTTATGCAGAGGAACCGGTGTGTCCTATGCAAGTGCCCTATTTCCTACACACTTAAATGGATCTGTTACACCTTTGGTACGTGATGCAAAGAAAGTCACTCAGGATGCCAGGGGTTCGTTCATGCACAACCTTGTCTGCCATGGGTCTTGTTCTGTGCAGTGAGCTGGACACAGAATCATAGAATCATAGAATGGTTTGGTTTGGAAGGAACCTTAAACATTACCTGGTTCCAAATCCCCCACCACGGGCAGGGATACCTTCCAACTGTTCAAAGCCCCATCCAACCTGGCCTGAACACTACCAGCGATGGGGCATCCACAGCTTCTCTGGGCAACCTGTTCCAGTGTCTCACCACCCTCACAGAGAAGAATTTATTTCTATTATCTAATCTAAATATCTCCTCTTTTAGCTTTAAACCATTCCCCCTTATCCTATCACTGCATGCCCTTGTAAAAAAGTGTCCCTCCATGCGTGGGCATAATTTTTGTCCCAGAAAACCCTCCATGTGGAGAAACATGGCAGGTCTGTTTGGAGGGAATATGTAGACACTGAATGCTTAAAACACTTTGATGATTAACAGGCTTTTGAAAATCTCTGCTTCACAAGATAAGAGAGATTATCTTCCCCTGAGACTAAGGTCTCCCTTTTCCTGGTGAAGTCTATAAATGGAGTGGAGGAAAGGCTCATGTGGGTCCGCAGACCACAGATCACCCAGCTCCAGTATCCAGTCTTTGACTATGACCAGTGACAAATGCTCTTCTGGACAAGGATCATATGAGATATAATATTTGGTGACATTTTGGCAATTCACCTAAAATCCTGTTCTTGACACCTCTGACAGCTAAGTTATGCTGAGAAAAAGACTTTCCCATTTTGTGGTTAGGCTGCTGCAGAGTTCAATGATGGCTCTTGTTCTGTGATGTGACAGTAGTGATTTCTGTCACTCCAGGACTGTCCTCACCTCCCCCAGCTGTCCCTCCTCATTTGAATTCTGTGCCACCTGTCGTCACACAGGGCAGGTGTCCTTTCCCTGGCCCTGCTGCCTGCCTCTGGCCATTCTGCCTGATAGGCCACCCCTGCAGCACCAAGTGGCAGGTCACCTTGTGTGAGCACAAGCACTTCCCACTCTCTTTTCCGGCTCTTAATCGCTGATCCTCAGAGCCTATCACCTCAAGCATCTTCTTCTTCCAGCCATAGTTGTCATTGCTGACCTCTGGGAAGTGAGCTTGCAAAATGCCTCTTATTTGCTGTGAGCTGGAGAGAGGGTAAATTTTAATTAGTCTCTGAAACCAGTGGGTTGGACAACCTCTCCCTGCAACCCCTAAGCCCTGTGCATTCTGTTCTGTAAATCAGGTGCTTTATTAGATCCACTGTAGCAGAAAATGAAATGTAAAACTGAGTGTAGACTTATTTTAGACACAGTAGTAGCAGAATTAAGAAGGGAAGTATCTTTGACTTACTGCGGGAAGTCATTTAGGAAGAAATTGGAATGGTTAATTAGAGAAAATTATCTCTATCTAATACTTGAAGGCTAATTTAAATGCTCCAGTCTTTTTCATGTAAGGAAAAATCTATTTTAATAGCTTAGATTATTATCAAGGAATGTAAGTTTAGTGGTAGCAAAAAATTTTAATAAATCTTGTTTATTAAAATATTGTTATTGAAATATTGTTAATGTGGCACATGAATATTATGACAGAGGTGTAGAAATCATAGTGGGCCTCTTTTTTAATTATTACTTTATTCTAGGGGGGTGGAAGGTTGGGGGCAAGCAGAAGACAGGGAAAGAGATCTATGAAGCTTTTCAAATTTTCGTGTACACCATAAGGGCTAGAAACTTTGAGATCAAAAGCTGTATCTGTGTGATTCCTGAATTTTAAACTATCAAAATAAACACTTAACCTCTTGATAAAATCCCAGGGTTTGTAGGGGTGTCAGTAAAAATGTTTCTTTTATGCAGGAGGTATCATTACAAGTTCCCAAAATGTGTTGTTTTGTTCAGTTTTAACTAAAGAAAAGTCTCAGGTAGATTAACTACCCTTCTTTAATTTAATATTTTACTCAGAATTTCAGTTGTTAAGTGAGATGCTTTGCTTCATCTAGTGTAAATTCTGCCTTTCGCTGCAATTTTTGCAACGGAGTGGAACAGATTCTGCCATGTTTGTCTAAAATACGCAGTGATTTATATTTTCTGTAGAATAATTCCCTTCTAACAATGTTACTGTAATAAACTTGCCTTTATTGTTTTGTTTTGTTGTATTATGTTTTGTTCTGCTTTGTTTTGTTTTGTATAGCCCAGTTCTGACAATATTGCATTTCGAAAAACAGTAGAAGAGTGGACTAATTTCCACAAAAGTGGTCAGTAGTCCACATCTTACATAAACGTGTTGTAGCAGCTTTGAGACCAGAATACTGACTCCTGAAGTTGTCTTTCTACCTATAAATTTTTATGTTAGGTACTCTAGCAACAGCGAAATCCCATGATGACTCCTTTGTGCCAAAGCTGGTGAGAAGGGCATGTACTGTTCTGGTGACTTCTTTCCCAACTGTTCATTAGCATCTAGCCCACAACTTTTTTAAACAGGATCAAAAACAGTATTCTCCTTAAATTACAAAATGGAGTATAAGAAAGCAATCAGCACATTCAGTCCTATGCTTTCAGGCAGAGATTATCCTTCAGCTTCGTTGGAGGCTGGAAAGAAACAACCTACAAGCAGCTTACTTGGTAATAACCCAATGCCCAAAACTTTTGTGTCTTTCCATGAAGTAGCGGATTCTGGCCAAAGAATTTTAGCTGGGTACACCACTGGAATTTTCTAGTATCACAAACACTCTATTTACAAGCACAATTAAAGACTTTTGGAAGAGATTATCACATGGGACATGTGAAAAGTAAGGCCAGATTCTGATATCATTTCGATTAAATTTAATGTGGAGCAAATACAAGAATTTCAGCAAAAATTGTTCATGCACAGCTACTGTAAACTGAGTCTCAGTTTGCTCCAAGCTGCCACATGCCTCAGTCCGTCCCCTCAGTCTTCTCCCCAGTGCTCAGGCAGCTGCTCACCCGCTGCTGTTATGCTATTACAGGGGGGTGGATGCTCTGTGAAGGATCATACTTCCTGGCACCTTGTTCGCTCTGTGGCTTCGCTCTGGTCGGATCCACCAACCCAGATGCCTACCGCGGACCTCGAATCCTGCCAGCTGTCACCATCAGAAGGCATGGCAGCAATGTGGCTGTACCCATAATGATGGTTTCATATGCCTTCTATGTGCATCTGTGATGCCCTAGACATGCCAGTACAAATCCTAATGGGGAAAGGGAACTTGCAGGAGTAGAATGCAGCTGCAAAAGCACAGGAAGACAGAAAAGGCTGAAGTGGCATGGCAGAGAAGAGGTGAGCAGACTGGATATGAAATGTAGGGGCAGAGAATATCAGATCTGGGAAAGGCTGGGGAAGGAAAGAGGCAGACAACAGTTAAAGTGGCTTGAATCAGTGTGGAGAGCTTTCATCGAACAGGCCGAAGGGAGAAAGGGAGGTCTCTCCTCCTATTTTTAGCCAAGCAGCTGAATTACTCCACTTCCCTGCCCGCAGGGGTCAGGCGGTAATGGAAACCACCCTCTGAGCAGCCACTGAGCAGGAGCAGGGCTGTGCTTTGCCTGCTGGTAGGGGCTCATCTCCAGGCACTGTGTGACGGCACGTGCTGCAGCACAGACCTCCCCTGAGCTGCAGTTCAGGAAAATGAAAATGTTAAGGGACTTGGCCATGTTTGCATACCTGCTGGCCATCCCAGGGGACTGGGGCATCGAGGGTTGCAAGGGGCCCTCCCCTCTCGACTGCTGGGAGACCACAGCTACGCCTGAGCAGAGGTGTCCCATCCCATAGGCGAGCTCCCATCAACCTTGTGCAGCGCAGCCAGTCTCCATTTCAGCACTCGGTGCAGTCCCTGTGCCTATAAGCTTGCATGCCACATCGTTTTGGGTATATTTGGTAAATCCTCAACTATCTAGAGAGATTATCTTCCTGATTTATGATCAAGCACCTTGTTCTTTTCCACAGGGCAATTCAGTGCAGCTAAATTAGGTTCCTGCCTTGCTTTGTGCTTTGAAACAGCCTTTTTCTCTGTCTAATGACTGCAGAGTACATGCTTCCAGCTCACATGCTTAAGTTAGGTGATGCTATGTATACACTACTGATTATTCCTGGCCTTGTGAGATGGCATCATCTCAGAAATACAGATCAAGGGTATGCCTAGCTGAGCAAATGGGATGGGAGATGATGTGTAAGGCTGAGGGTGATAAAAGAAGAGAGAAGATCAGGGCAGTGCTGACATGAGTGTTAATAACACTTACAAAGGCCTGGGTTTCCTTCTCTGCAGGGAATTCTCGGTGTTGTATTCTCAGGAGCCATTTTCATTGATGGTGGTCTGTGGGGAAGTATAAAAAATCAGTTCATTGTACAGATAAATTTTTTTTATTAACATTCTTTTTTTTACTTTAATTTTTTTTTCCTTTCATCACAAGCCTGAAGCTGGTGTCTGAGGAAGAAATGGATGAACTGACATCACCTTTTTGTTCTTTAAAGGTCTTTGAAAAAAAGAGGAGGGGAAATGTAGCGTGTAATTCACCATTGCCAAGATCGTATCTTTTATGCAGAACATGGCCATCAGGTTAATTTTGGTTTTGAATTTTTGAGTTGTTATACACAAAGAGTAGGCGCAAGGGGATGGGGTTTTTTATGTCTCTCTACTGAGATAATCCTTTGCAGTTCAGCTTGTGGCCTGTGAAAAGCCAGACTTTGCTGGGCCTGTGTGGTTTGCCAAACATTGGTTAATTGCACTGTTGCTGGTTGTGCCCTAGGAAGAGGCAGAGTTGATTCATCCCCTACAGATTAAGAGTGATGTGAATGTGGTGACCACAACCTAAAGGGGCAGAATCTAGTAAGAAAGGGCCCTATCAACTTTGTAGGGCACCTGTGGCGAAAAAATAACCCATCTTGTCCTGCTATATCTGGTGTCCTTTCTTAGTCTAGGCTTGTGGGTATGTATGGCTTATGGTGAGAACAAATACTCTGCCCAGAAGCTGCCTGGAGGGAAGAAGGACAAGCTGGTGTGAATCACAGCAGAGCAGGACAATCCCCTCCCTTGCCTGGCTGGTGATGCTGTGCCTGATGCACCCCAGGACACTGTTGGCCCTCCTGGCTGCCAGGGCACTGCTGACTCATGTTGAACTTGCCCTTGACCAGGACCCCCAGGGCCCTTTCCATGGCACTGCTCTCCCGCAGCTCGTTCCCCAATTTGTTCCAGGGTTGCCCCATCCCAGGAGCAGATTCAGCGCATTCCCTTGTGAAACATCACACAGTTTGTGATTGCCCAGCCCTGGAATTTGTTGAGGCGTCTCTGCAGGGCCTCTGAGGGAGTCAACAGCTCCTCCCAATATCTCCCTTGGTTTTTGAATAACTGTTGGGCTGGATTTGGGCAATTTATCCCAGTTGCTGCACTGGGTCTTTCAACCGGTGAATACACCACTGGAGACTGAGGCAGACCTGACTGCAGCAGGCAGATGTCTCCTGTTGAGCTCAGAGCTGCTGACTGCCTGCTGGCCCTGAGGAGGAAGGGTATCACCCCACACACCCTGCTGAGCTTGGGTGCAATGTGTAGCAGCTGCTTTTTACTGCTGAGAAACACCACTAGCTCAGGACCTACTAGAATCTCTGACCTGGTACTCCCTTCCTTCTGTACCAGACAAACCTGTCTGCCCCTTTTGGAGCACCAGTGGGGTCTTAGCAGGTGTTTTGGCCAGCAGTTAATAACTAGGCAGAAGCTGGGCACACGACATACTGCTGCATCCCACTTCCACTGCAAGGTCTGGGCTCTGTGCTCCAGGGCAGTCCCAAAGTGGGGGCTGATGTCACTCTTCTGCAAGGCAAGTTGGTGCAAAAGGAGAACCACAGGAACTCCTGTCACAGGTGAAGGAAAAGCAGATGAAAAGCAAAGGAAACCTGAAGTATCAGTCACTCAGCATCTCTGTTCTGATTTAGAAAAATGCATTGAATGAGTGGTCACACCACCTTAGTCCCTGTCTATCCTTCAGCTGATCTTGGGGACTACAAGGAAGCTCAGTTTTCCTGGAAGGGAGACAGGAAATTAATTTTCACTGGGGATACCAGTAGCAGTACATGCTGAGAATAGGCAGTATTCCTCTCACTGAAAGGCTGGAGATGTGCTTATCTGCCTTCACGAAAGGCCTGCAGGTGGCCCCAAGTACAATGGATGAGTATTGAGGAGGTTTTGGAGCTGGCGGGTACAATTATTTTAATATTGCTGAGATTTTAGTGTACCTGAGATGTGTTAGGTTACTGAGAGCCTTGGGCAGACTTCTTTTTATTATTGCTTAAGCTGACATGATGAATCACTGTTGGTACCTGGTCTCAGCTAGATCTGATACAGTGACAGTCTGTACCTGCTGTTCTGGTCGTCCAGCTTTTTCCATTGTGCACATTCTGCAGATAGGATCTTTGTTGTGATTTGAACATGAGATATTGGGGGTACAGAAAAACAATGAGATTTTCAGGAACCTGAAAAGTACATGAACAAGACTTCAGTGATGCTGCATGTTTGAATCGTGGCTCATTTGGAAATCTAACAGATGAAATGATCTTCTTCAAATTTTGCTGGCAGAGGAATCACAGCTGTACTTGGAGCACTTTTCACTTTCTGGCTTTACTTTATAATTCCAACCAATCTGATATTTCTTCTGCTTCAGACCTGCTGTTCCCCAGCCTGTGCCCTCACAGGCAACGCATGGGTCACAGTGGTTCACGAGAAGGCATTTATTTCTTTGGCTTCAACTCAAACACTAATTTGTTACATGCATTTTGAGGTGCACATTGGCAGATACCTCAAGCAAGCAAGCAGAGTGACTAAGAGGCAAGGATGTGCTGCGGATGCACCCTGGAAATGCTGCTGTGTTATGTAATGAGGACCTGGGCTTGACGTAAGCATTAGGTCACAGCCTTAGATCACATCTCTGCCTCTCCCCGCAGGTTCAGACTAAGCTGCTGACATGCACAAAAGCTTCAGTGTTGCTTCATTGTCTGCACAATAGGCAACGCTGAATGCACATGGTTTTATTGCTCTCTTGCCTATGCCAAACCAACCCTAGGCAATACCTTGGGTTTGGGGACAAATCGGGGTGAAGCAAACAAGAAAAAGGAGAGAACACAAGCGGAACTGCTGATAGTGGTTACTGTTCAGTTCAGACAAATGACAGCATTTTATTATCCCTTGCATGGTATCCAGGGGAACCTCAGGAGCTCCCTAGCAACAATATAGCAGGAAAAGGAAGCATCTTAATTCCTGGAGCTAATGTGTTTGTGCAGGGCTATTGGCCCATGGGCACTATCTGTCCTGGTTGTAATGGAATGGAGAGCTGCTACCTCCTTCCACACTACTGCCAGGGAGCAAAAATGGCAAAGGCTGCAATTTCTGGAACTGAGATAGTGGGAAAGGAGCAGACATAGTCTAAGGAACCACGTGGTTGATCCATGAAGAAGAAAATACTTCTCTGGTCGTTAACTGAGATGCATGGCTTGTCTGTGTATTTTATAGAATAAAGTTGTTGTGACCTCTACATTCTCCCTGCTCTCCTAAAAATCCACCTTTTCAGGTTCCTTCCCTCCTTTTCTATCTCCATTTAATCATCCCTTCACCAAGATCTAATGTTTCCTTGTTTCTGAAAATGACATATGTGACACTGCCATTGTTTCTCTTATTGCTCTGCTCTAAGTGGATAATGAAAAAATAGGAAACTATACTCTCTTTGTTCCCTCAGGATTGGCTTTGTAAATGATCCCAAATTTCCTTGATGGCAAAGCTTTCAAAGGCATAATGCAGCCCTCTGAAACAAGAAAGTACTAAGGTTCTCTAGCAACTGAGAGACCACTGACACTGGACACAAATGGTTCCATGTGGAAATGTCACCGTACAAGATTGATTTTAGATTTTTAATTTTGAAATTGTGCTTAGACATGTCTCCAATTTATTATATAGGGCATGGGTGCATCTTTAATTTCCTCTGCATTTGGGATTTGTTCACCCGATGCTATTCCCCCGAAAGGCACCAAGACAGAGTGAATTTCGCATGAGTTCAACTTCAGATAAAGGCAGTACCCGAGAGCTGGTGTGTCCCTCCGGTTCTTCCAGCGCTGTGCTTTGTTTCACTTGGCTGGGCTGACACTTAAACCTCTGTAGTCAAAACTGAGCTGTTAACAAAAAACTCCCTCCCTCTCTCCTCATAAAATCTTGCCAAAACTACCATGTTATACCATTATCTCCACATGTAAGCTCTTTTCTTGGCAGGCACAGGTGCATCTTCTTCCAGAGATGGGATCATTGGGAAAAAGTTTATAAGTGGTCCCAGGTGTCCATGAGACTCCTTTCAGTTGCTCACCGGGGTGTAATTTCCAGGCACCATGTTCAAATAAGAGCTGCAGACACTTGGAACAGAGTGTGCCTTTCTGGTTGGGAATGTATGAAGCATTTTGTCTAAAACATAGTGTTTTCTCCCTAGATTGTTCTGATGATCGGAAAGGGGTGGAGGACTTGTTTTGATGATCAGAAAAGGGTGGAGCACTCCCTTTCCCCATGGCATACATTGCCTTCTCCTGCCTTGACATGAAATGTTTTCCTCACAAAAAGAAGTGTGGACATTTTATGTAATTGTGCAATTTTGCTGTCCTCTAGAGTACTCTGAGTAAAGGGGAATAACATTTGCTTCACCACTGATGCACATTGCACAGTAGACACCTTGTCATGGTGTATCACCCCTCTATTCAACTCTGCTAGGGATACCTGTATATTATCACACCTTCAACATCAGCAGGGTGTAATTTTGCCAGCTTCATGGGCATCCACCATCTCCTCTGCTCGGTCATTTGGAGATGGATCTGTGTCCCCCCCACTCAGTTTGGTGCTATTGCAGTGTTTCTAGCCATGATGAGCTGAGCAGAACTTGGGCTGATGATTCATTACTGGAAGAGTGTTGAGCATACAAATGAGAGGGTACAATCAGCAGTGAGGCTTGCTTTGCGTATTTCTGCTCTACTTTGCTTCACCAGTAGGAACATTCCTAAGACCAGCCTGCAATCCTCTGCAGCCCACTCTGATGGTGGGCTCTCTCGTGATGTAGCACTGTAGAAACTCCTCTGACAGGCACAGGCAGTCAAAGGAGCCTTGGACTTACTGAATGTGAAGTGCTGCTGGCATGCACCTATGCTAAGCTCCTCCTTTCCTTGTGGCCTCTATCAGAGCATTTTATTAGTCAGGCAAGTGAGGAGTTCAAACAAAGACTGGAAGAAAAATAATGGACATAGGCATCTCACTGCCCTCCTCATATAAATCAGTGCAATGATGAGCTGTTATTATTTGTGTGCTTGTAGCTACTTGCAGATGGCCACAATCCAGATTAGATGCTCTCTGTGCCAGTACATCTGATTGTCAATAAGAAGCAGCTGGACTCAGCTGAAGCAAAAGCTTTTTCCTGCATATGACAGAAGAGTGCTGCTAAAGCTGGCTGACTCCTGGACTGTGTAGGATATATTCCAACAAAAATGTTGGTGTGTTGTTTTTTTTTTTTTTTGCTAAATACCTTCCAGCTCTTTTTGGAAGGAATGTACTCAGAATTTCCCATAATGCATTTGGCAAAGTTGACAGTCAGCACTTTATGTGATCTTCTCTCCTTCTGGTGATATGAGGTAGTTTTTTGTGTAATTCTATTGACTGTAGTGATTTTATTTCCATTTGTCCACATCAGAGAGGTCAGAATCAGGACTTGACATTTATCCATTGGTGGCTGAAAGGCACGTGGAGATGGAAGGGTATAAATGTCAGTGAAGACCATAAAAGGATTAAGATACCAGCCCTGTTGCAGAAAAATCTCCTGTTAATGTTTAAGTGGCCAGCAGAAATTGGTACTTCACTGAAATCAGCAAGTGGTGGTGTGGCAGAGCAGCAACTCACCCATTTTCGGTACAGTTGCTCATGCAAGCACTTGAGTACTTGAACACTGCATGCAGCTCTGGGGTTCCCAGCACAGGAAGAACACTGACCAGTTGGAGCAAGTCCAGAGGAGGCCACCAAGATGATTAGAAGGATGGAACATCTCTCCTGTGAGAGAAGGCTGAGACAATTGGAATTGTTTAGCTTGGAGATGAAGCAGCTTCAGGGTGACCTAATCGTGGCCTTTCAGTAACTGAAGGGAGACTAAAGGAAAGATGGGGAGAGATATTTCCAAGAGCATGTAGTGACAGGGCAAGGAGGAATGACTTCAAACGGAAAGAGAGTAGGTTTAGATTAGCTATAGGGAAAATACTCTTTACTGGGAGGATGGTGAGGCACTGGAACAGGTCGCCCAAAGAAGCTGTGGCTGCTTCATCCCTGGAAGTGTTCAAGGCCAGGTTGAATGAAGCTCTGAGCAACCTGATCTAGTGAAAGGTGTCCCTGTCCACGGCAGGGATGTAGGAACTAGTTGATCTTTAAGGTCCCTTCGAACCCAGGCCATTCTATGATTCTGTGAGTCTCTGATTTATGATCTCTTTAGGGAAGCAGATGAACCAGGCTATTATGCTGCCTCCCAGGTGCCAAAATGGCCTGTTGTCTCTTTCATTAGTTATTTGTGTTGACGTTGTAGTGGTATTTCTAAGTTGAAGTGGGTAAATGTTTGTTCTGATGATGCACTCTGATGCCCATCTCCTCTGAGCAATACAGTTATTCATAGAAGCGAGGAAATTTAGCACGCAATAGCTCAGGAAACTCGCTCTTTCCTATTTGGAGCCCTAATTAGAGCAATTAATCACTGCTGCTTCTGCCATCTAAGCTTTCAGGCTAGAATATATTGTCCTCTCTTGTCAGAGCAGAAATGTAAAAATGGTTTCCCTTTACCTGACACTTTGCCAGTACAGCCTTTATCAGTGTCTGCCTCCTACCAGCTTCTATCTTTCCTGAGAGCTGGAGCTGAAAATGTAAAGAACAAAATGACGTGACTGTTCCAAAAGAAAGAAGTGTGAAATTTTAAGAGATCAGCTTCTACTCTGTTTACGTGGGTTTTAGCTGGATTTCTCTGCTTGAACTATCTTTTCTCAGAATTTCTTTTGGGTTTCCATACTGCTGTAATGAGGTGACCTTTTTTTGGGGGGAATACCCTGACATTCCCACTGCAGACAGGGGTGTTCTTTCCACTTGTTGCAACTAAAACTTCCCCTCACAAAATCTCTACCTATCGAAGCTCTCCAGTTATGGGTCTCCAGGAGAGGGCAGGAGGAGGATTAGGATTACCTCAGTGTGTTTTAACTCCCTATCTGCCCCTTGGCTGGTCCATCAGTATTTAATTTAACTGGTTAAACATGTGATTGCCATTCCACTCCCCCTGCTTGCCCATGTATCAATGTGCATCAGGTGATAATCTGTAGGGGCTGGGGATCACAGCAGAGCACCATGGCCCTCTCTATCTCAAACTACACAACTCTGTATATTAGGGACATCAGTGCTTTAGTCTCTTCTGTGTGTTCTTGTGATAGTGATTCCTCCTCCAGGAAAGAGAAGCATTTCTTTTGCCACCTGATCCGGGGTGCTGCGCCCCAGGGTGCACTGAGGCTCTCTGCTACTGAGGGTCTCACTGGCCTGGAGTGTAAAGTGAGCAGCTGAAGATCTTAACAGTCCCCTGCTTTCCTCTTTTCCTTCTGAGACCAGAGAAAAAGTGTGGTGGCATCTTCCCGTCCACAGACCTGCAGGTTCTCCTGGGGCCCTCGATGGAGTGTGACCGGGGAAGAGCCAGGTGTGGCTCCATGGTGCTGGAAGTGCCTGCACTTCTGCCGAGATTGAGTGGCTGAGTAGGGGTGCTCTGCGGCTCTGCTGCAGTGCCAAACAGAATGCAAGAGCTTGGCTCTGCAGTGGCAGCAGGGAAGATGAAGATGGCCGTCTGTCCACAGCCAGCATACACATTTTTGCCACACACACACACAAGACTGAAAACTCCCAATACGTAGCTATGAACACAGTAGGTACCAGACTGCAAGTCTAGTCTAGTCATGTATACAAGTTTTTGAATATCATCTAGAGACTTGAAGCATTTCCAGCTGCATGTATAAGGCAAGTTGAAGTTCATGTTCTTGTTAGCCTCTGCTAACATTATGAATGGTTTGACAGTAGCGTTGTGAAGTATCAATTTTCTTTTGGTGTACTTTCTGCTGCTTCCTTATCAGTCAGCTTCAAAACCTCTTATACTGGAGCAATTCTCTGAATCTGAGATGTTAACACTAATGTTTGTCTTTTTGTTGCCCTTGATGAAAAATTAATGAACTATGAATGAATCAACAGTTCTGCTCTGTTTATGGTTCTTTTTCTTTTCATGCTTGGATGCCAAGATGCATTTACTGAAACAGGGGAACGGTTGCTTTTTGACTTTTGAGATAGATTGGTCCAGGAAAACTTCCAACAGGGATCCTCATTATTGGACCTCTGGATCTTGCAGACTTGAGCAGATAAGAACTGCCACAGCCCTTCAGTGAAGCACAGTCCAGAGGAGCTCATAGCTCTTGTAATGTGTCAAGATCGTTTGTTGCTCCTTTCTATTTATTGCCCCACCAGCTGATTGAGTAATTCAGTACACCATTAGCAGGCTCTCCCCCCAAGCACAGAGGCAACAGGCAGTGTGCACTTTGCCATCCTGTCCTGAGCTGTTCCTTTGGAGAATTTTCTAGACAGAGCAGAATATAAATATTGAACCCAAGACACAACTTATCACCTCTGTTGTGAAGGTCTGCAATTTGATCACTTTCGTTTTGTTGGGGGGGGGAGGGGGTAGCAATAAAGACAGTCCTCCTTTCCCCATTTCACTTGACTCGAACATCTTGCTTTAGCAAAAATGACCCAGAAGTAGGTCCCCAAATGCAGCCAAGGTCGTGCTGCACCCCAGGACCACTGCGTAGAAAGTCTGGAGCTTCAGCATTGTGACAGCAATCTGCCTTCCCCATTGCTGTAACACAGCGCAGCGTTTCACGTGGGCTGCAGCACGTCCTGCCTCACCTGCTCTCGACACACGCACAGGACGGTGCCACAGCGCACTGACTCTCAGGGGGTCAGAAGCTCCCTGCACGCACACAGGTCCTGGCTTAGTGCTGTCACAAGAGACAGCTGGTTGTTCCCACTGACAAGACAAAACAGGTCCATTGCCTAGGAGAACATGAAGCTCAATGCACTAAACAGTGGTCCAGGTAGACCTAGATGATGCTGCTGCCTTTCAAGATTTTTCTGGTAGCTCTCCAAGGACTTTACTGAAGAGGAAGTCTCTATGTTAGCCAAATGCATTTCTGTACAGCTATCTGCTCCCAGTTTGTTGAGAGAAGCACCCTTATGTTCCATTCAGGATAACGAACCACATTTCTTAGCAACTGTTTCACAAAGAGCTGTATCAGAATTTCTTTCTTTTTGATTTAGAGCAAGAGATGAATCAGAAAGCAGTATATTATTTTTTTTCAATCTTCCAGTCTTATTTTGGTGGTAGTAATTTTTTCAACTGCTAGTAATTTTGAGTGCCCAGGTCAGGACGCTCTACTCCTGGAATTAGCATAGCCTTTAATTACCCATCAAAAGATTTTGGACAGATTAAGTGGTTTTCAACACTTACATTTCCATTTCCTCTCTTTTCCCAGGAGTCTAATTTAGATGATCTGCATACACCGGTAGCTTCTGTGTCATTCAGGAAATGGTAAATATTTCAAAATGCAAGGAAATAGAAATTCCTCAGTGGCTCTTTCCTTTCAGTGAAAGCACGAGCTTCTTTTGGTAGGATTTTTCCATGTTTCTAGGAGCCATCAGACCTAGAGCTAGCATGATCAGCCTCTACTCAGATCCACCACTAACAATCCCTTGTGAGGGCATACATTTTAATCATGAATGGCTGGCAGCTGCATAGACCTTAAGGCTGTACATACCACATCCAAAATCCATGACTGTCTGGGTGCCTGGAACTTCCGTTTTTGTAGCACAACTTTGTGCTGTTGCCTCTTTCATTTGTGAGGAAATGCCAGAATTTGAATGTTGGCGAATAAGGCCTCATCCGTACCATGAGTCAAATTCCTTATATGACCTCTACAGGAATTGGTGGCACTCAGTAATTTGTAGGACAGCTCTACTTAATCTCCCTAAATTTAATAATTTAAATGCCTGGAGATTTCACTGAGTATTTTTATGAGATAAGCTTTCATTTAAAATGTAGAACCTGGGAAAAAAAGCAAATTCTGAAAGAACCCTCTCTAAACCTAAGTATTAAGTTTCCAAAAATATAAACCCTGGAAAATAATCCTTTTAGATATTATAGGTATTCTTCCATCCTGAAATCTTAATATAAAACCAATGAATGCTTTGGAACTTTTAGTCCTCTGAACCCATTAAGAGGATCATGATAAGCTTTCTCTCCTCCCACACTTCACTGTATCCTCTGCTAACAATGGCCACAGAGGAGACAAACTGGTGAGGATGCTTGAGGTATTTAGCAGGTGTTTAAATCCTACCTGCTGTCGTGAAACGAATGATTCATTTGCAAAGACCATGAAATGAACTTCCCCATCAGACAGACACATGTCAGGAGAAGAAATCCATAAGGGAAACCCTGGGAACTTCTGCTATGTTGTATTGCTATGGGAATAAATCTACTGGAGACACTGACTTTTCTGTGATCTGGTGATAAGTCAGTATGTGTTTTTCACTAGAAGAGGTTCCTTCCACAAAGTTTATGGAGGTCTTCCAGATATCTAAAATTCCATGACTGAAGTAGTGGCAAACTGCAATGTCATCTCTACTCCTGCCTCAAGGTAAATTCACTGAAGCTTAAGGCATTTGGGTCTGAAGAAGTAATGAAAGAGGACAACAGGTCTTTCTTCTGTAAAGGCAATACACCTAAGAGTGTTATGGCTTCTTAGATGACTTGGTCTTCAATTACAGACTATCTAGGATGACATCAGGGAGACATAGCCATACACTTCAACTGAACTTCACCACATGCCTGAACATTGGGTAGAAACTCCATAGCATAGCTGACCAGTGGAAAGCAAGGCAATTATGTGAATCATATTTTTAGAAGACCAATTTGCGGATTTCAGTCTTCGAAAGCTATGCAGGGGAAGAGTTTCAGAACACGTATTGTAAGAGTAAGAACATACAAACCCCACGCATGCAACTGAAAATCTCAGATTTCTTCTAGTTATTTTGTTTGGGCAGTGCCTCCTTTTGGGCAGGAAACATTGTATGCTGAATTGTTGCAACAGGTAACTGAGGTGTTTCCCCCACCACTCCATTAGCCTGTGGACTTCCTGAAGTCCATGTGTTATCTGCTAAACTGTTATTAGATCAGCTGTTGCTGATTCTGGAACATACACTGAGCACTAGTCACATGCCATTAACTACTGAGAGATAATTAAGAAATTTAAAAAACGGACACTGATCATGACGAATTCAAATCTTACCCTTGTGCATTTTAATTAGGAATATGAGCCTGTATTAAAGAGAGGTATTTTAGAGTGCCATCACATGAAATGAACAGATTTTTGCCACTGGAATTTATCTAAAATATTTGAACATCTTGTAACTGAGAAATACCTGACTTATGGAAACAGAGTAAACTCCATGGTATAACCCGGAATTTTATATCATGGTTCCACTTGTACCAGTTAAAAGTCTCTGAAAACCAAGTTTTTGTAATGAAAATGGTAATTAAATACTAATTTCAGTTGTACTATTAGACATCCATCTAAGACAATAAAGACTATGAAATGAAGAGCATTAGGCTTTTCTTATAGGATATGCTGTGCTTTAAAACTTATTTTATTGATCCTAAAGTTACAAGATCAATTACTGACATTTTCTTGAGGATCAATCTTGGATTAAATGGCAAAATGAAGAAAAGGTTTTCATATGTAGTATATCCAAAAGCAGAAACAGATTGCCGTTCTCATGTGAACATTCAGAAACCTTTTCTGATTATTAAACAGTATGTCTGAAATATATCTAAGTTATACCAGCCGCCATAGCGCTTTTTGGTGAACCAAAGAAGTCCTACAGTGAAATCAAACTTTGAGTAAAATCTGTACTACTTTAATACAATTTCCCTCTAACATAATTTTTTCCCTGTTTTTAGATTCATGTGTATTCTGTCTGTCAAATACAATGCAAAGTATAAGTAACAGATTTAAGCAAGGATGTTGGAGTGTGAAAATAATTCACGTGAATTGCTAATAGGCTGGTGGGAATACATTTTTTCCACATGAAGGCAAATCCTGTCTCATCAAAGACAGCAGACTTGATTTTCCACCGTTTCATCCCTTGACTAGCCACTATTACCTGCAGAAGGGACAGGAAAGCTGAAAGCAGTCTGCTACTAAAATCAGTACTCCGCTGTGACCAAACCAGCAGCATTGCACCTATTCTTCCCTCCCTTTAAACAGATGTGAGTAAAGCTGGGAGCAAATTAAAACAAGTCATGGGGCAAAAAGAAGTCTTGACATTACTTCAGGTAGGTAAAATGGAGATTTGATAGCACATACATGTTTCTCTTCCGTTCTCCTTGGTTTTGCTACTTAAAGCAAAAGCTTTCCAGTTAACACCCTCCAGTGACACGAATCGATCAGGTTTGCATTTACCTTGACAATCCTGTGATGGAAAATGGGAAATAAAGGGACAGTATGAATCCTCTCAGATAATTAACCTAAGCTCCAATGCTTCCTACACCAGCCTATTTTCAATTTCGGCACAGTATAGTTTATACACTCTAACATTATTGCTCAGAAGATAGAATGATGATTCAGGTTTACTAAAAACAGCTTCACAATACTGCAATCATGCCTGTGAAGCTTCATCTCATATCCTGTATTTTTAAGTTTCTTCTCACTGAGAAATAAATTTGCATGGTGTTTTGTGTTTTACCAGAAAAGTTAGTCACCAGATACCTGAAACACTGATATACCATCTTTAAGAAAACATGGCTTGTTTGGTCAATTTGCCTGCCAAATTTTTTTCCTGCATTTAAAAAAATGTGTATAATACCATAGGTGACCTCCCTTAATACTGCTGTCCATACAAATCACAAATAACTGAGAAATAATATGCCACTGCTGCATCCTGTTATGCCAGAAGATCAAGATTACTTTGAAGATTATTTAGAGTAGGTGTTACATATCATTTGTGCCCAGATCCACTGAAGTCAATGAAACGACGCCTACTGGCTTCTGTGGGAGTCTGACTTGGACATTATTCTGGCAATCCGTCCACTATTAAACTATTCCAGGGGATAAAAGCCCAAATGAAGAAAAGTAGAAATTTGGGAACTAAAACTGAGCCACAAATAAATATTCTAATTCAATGGCATCCTGAAGAGACTTAAATAAAACACAAACACACTTACACAGGCATGTACACACACATACATACAAAAAAAAGTTATGACTTTAACAATCTTAAAAATCCATAGTCTAAAATTGTTTACATTTAAACAATTGAGTATAATAGGTAGCTTTCTTGACTTTCCATTTATTTCCCTGAGCACTGATCTTTGGAACATCTGGAGTTTCAGAATTGTCTAGTTCATAATTCCTAAAAGTAATTATCTTAAGTAAAATGCTGTCTTTTTACGACAAAAATCAATTCCTTAAGTAAAACTAGGATACAACTTCCATGAACTACAATGTGTATAGCCAATTTTTTTAAAAACCAACAACTATTATTACACATATGCATCTGTATTTAGGCACCTGGCTGGTTGGTCTGTTTTCCAAAATCACCCTGCAGTCTAGCAGTTCCCATCTAATTTAGTATCGGGTACTCAGCTGTCTCATAAAGTCACCCAACTGGAGACCTACAAAAGGATTTAGCCTCCCTGCTTTAGTTACTTATTTTGCAAAATCTGGTTTGTATGAGCAATACAGTATGTTATGGAATTGGTCTTGTGCCTAAATCAGTGTTACAGGCATAGATTACAGGACTTCCCACTTTCTCATAAGGGGTTAAGAAGGTGCGTCTGCAGAGAGGCAGCATAAAACCAATCTTCAGTACTAAAATGGGACTTAGCTAGGGCATATGTTTTAGACTGGCATTCCACACCAGCAAATCTGCCGGCCAAAAGGAGCTCTATTTTAAATTTCTGCTATTTAGAACTACTTGACAAATTGGCAACTGCTGCTTTTCACTCTCTTCTCTAGATTAGAGCTTTAATTGTGAGCTTCACAGACATCAGTTTGCAACTTTAAGACTTCTCAGGCATTCTGCATTTTAGATTATACAAAGTGTGCAAGTCAAAACATTTTTGAAAACAACAGTGCAGAGATATTTGAATATTTTAGGATAAAATCTCTCTCTCCAGTTCTAAGGCTGCAAATTACGTCAGCCTCTCTGCAGCTAAAAAGTTCAATATAATTTTCCATGAACCACAGAAATAGACTGTAACTTTGCATATCCTTAACTCTCCCTCCACTCTCTCTCTCCCCCTCTTCCACCTTCCCCCCACCCCCCGCCCCCTGGGTAGCTGATACACTGGCATTATGCAGCAGGCTCCAAACACAGGATTAACAAAAAGGTTATTTTGTAATACTTCACTTCAATATGCCTTAACTGGAGGAGGGAGTACTGAACCAAATGCAACCAGGAGAGTTGCTTTTTGGTTCTTCGTGCAACATGAAATCAAGCCTTTGTCTGCTCTCAAATGATGTAATAAAATATGCCATATCTGATTCTCTTTAATTAGCAATTTTTTTACACTGTCTGGTACTGGCATTCCACAGCAGAATCCAAAAGGAGGATTTAGCACTTTTTCTCTTTGCAGAAACCCTTTTTAATACCTCAAAGTTCGTGGAGAGTTAACAGCATATGATCCCATTACTTCTCCCCTCCCCCTTTTCAGAAATTAGAGTGGCCTTTCTTTAAATAAACAAACAAAACAAACAAAAAAATTCCTTGCTTTAAAATAGGAGTATAAATACTGTTTTGAAAACACATTTGGAAGATGTCTTCCAGGATGGTTTATCTTTTTTTTTTTTTTTTTATCCTTTAAAACTGTGACTACTGCACCAGTTAAGGCTGTTTACAATATATATATTTTTCAAATAAAACTTTTAATATTCAAGCTTACCAGATTGATGAATTTTAACAGGTAAAATGGAACTCTTTACAAGGTAAACCATGTAGTTGTACAAAATAGAATTATACCCTTCACCTGTGCAAAACAAAAAGAAATCCTGCCTTGCATTAAAAACACAGAACCTGTTTACAAAAAGGAATGTGTACTACATTTGGACTTCCTTTTTAATTGCCATATCCTAGCAACATCTCAGTTATTTTAGTAAAGGAACTAATCATCAATTTTAAACTGCAGTGAATTTACCAAACATTTTCACTATAGACTTCTGAAAGCTTTTACAGTAAGAAGTTATCAACAAAAGCAGGCACGTTAGTGTACAAAAACATTGTTGATTTTTTTCCTGTTTCTTTTTCAAAGTGCAGGTTTTTCTCAATGTGCATCTTACAAGACCAACGAATGTTTTAAATCACTAAATCTTAAAACAGAACTCAATTCTCCCAAGGAGTAGTGTAAACGTTAAAGATCCCCAATACACCTCTAGTAAACGTGACACAAATGTCTCTGCGTTGTTTAGAAATTTAGCTCTTTTGAGAGGTAAAGAAGCTTCATGACACCTTTTCCTTACACTGGCTGGTTATCATAAATGGGTAACTCTGGACTGCTAAAGCTGGAGACTGATGAATCACTTGAAGGGAACTAAACTTGGCTACAGAGGAGAGGCGACGGGAGGAACCAACCCTTAGGCGTTTCTTGCGCATCCTTCGGAAAATTGAGCGGCCGGCGGACGAAGGGTCGGTCTGGGGGAGGGAAGAGGGGGAAGGAAAGGGAAAGCAGGGAGGGAGGGAAGAGAAGCTTCCGCAGAGTCAGAGGCACGGCGGCACGCCGCCCGTGTCCCGCTGCGCCCGCGGCGGCGGGACCATCCCGTCGATGGTGCGAGAACTGTCCCCGAGTCCTGCGGCTGCGAAGCGCTGGCGGGCCCGCTCCCCAGGCTGTCACGGCGACCCGGGGGCCGGGTGGGGAGCCGGGCGTCCCGGTGGCGGTCGGCGCTAGGTGCCGTGAGCGCAGGGCTCCCCGGGGTAGATCTCCTCGTAAGCGGGGGGCTGCTCGCTGGGTAGCGGGTAGCAGTAGGGGTAGGAGGCGTTGAGCTCGGGGTCCATGGGCGAGTAGCCGGGCAGCTCGACGGAGGGATGTCCGCCGCAGTGCACCTCCACGCCGGCCTCGTCGAAGACGTGAAAGACGCCCACGTTGATGTAGGAGACGGCCTGGAAGGGGCAGTCCCCGGGGCTGAGCTCGGGCTCGCCGCCGGAGAAGAGGGAGCCCTGGCTGTGGCGCGGCGCCCGCCGCCCGCCGCCGCCGCCGCCCCGCCGCCGCCGCCGCCGCCCGCCCGACGCCGCCGCCGCCGCCGCCGGGGCCGCTCGCCGCCGCCGCCGCCTCCGTCCGCGCTGCTGCGCGGCCTTGTAGTTCTTGACGAGGAGCAGGTTGAGCAGGCCCAGGAGGCACTCCAGCGCGTTGAAAACGGTGGAGAGCACCAAGCCTTGCTGGTAGTCCCGCAGCTTCTGGCAGCGGAGCGCCGCGGCGGAGCCGTCGGGGGCCGCGGGTCCGCTCCGCGGGCGGGCCGCGCCGCCGGGCTGCAGCAGGCAATAGTGCGAGTACTTCCTCTCCACCAGCGACACGGTGTCGCCGTCGATGACGGCGCCGGCGAAGGCGCTCAGCACGCCCAGCATGAACACCAGCACCCCCAGAAGCAGGAAATTCTGCCGCCCCCCGGGCGACGCCTTCTCTACCGGCCCCGACGGCGCGGCCGCCGCCTCCACCCCGCCGGGGCCGCCGCTCGCCGGGTCCGGGTCCCCGGCCGGGGCCAAAGCAGAGGCCGGTGCCGCTGCCGGAGCCGGCGCCACGGGCGCCTCGTCGGGCGGGCGACAGCAGAGCAGCGCAGCGGCGAGCAGCGAAAGGCCGGCGGCCAGCAGCAGCCCCGAGTAGAAGGCGCCGGCGGCGGTGCCCAGGCGGAAAGGCTCGCCCTTGAGCTCGGAGCCCAGCGAGAAGCACTTGAGGCCCACGGCGGCGGCGCTGAGGGCGCAGGCGAGCAGGAGGCAGCTGGAGAACGCGGCGCAGGCTCCCCGCACGCTCCACTTCATCCTCCGCGCCGCCGCCGCCGCCGCCGCCCCGCCGTCCGCCTCATCCTCCTCCCGCGGCCCCCCCCGGCCCCGCGGCGGCGGCGGCGCGGCGCGGCGCGGCCATGCGAGCGCGGCGCTCCCCGACGGGGCGGCTGCGCTCCGCTCCGCTCCGCACGGCAGGCAGCTGCCGGCCGCAGTGAGCCGGGCGCGGCGAGCGCGCAACGCTCCCCCCACCGCCTCCCGGCCGCCGCCGCCTCCTCGTCCCCGCCCGCCCTCTCTTATCGCGGCGGCTGCGGGGAGGCGATTAATTATGGATGGGAGCCGCGGCGGGCGGGGGGACGGAGGGGGCGGCCCGCCGGCCCGTCGCGGATGGCGGGGGGAGAGTGCGACCCCCGGCGAGGCCGGGGGCGGTGGAGCAGCCCGGCCCACCCTCCCACCCGCGTGGCGCGGGGGGGCCGCACGCCGCCCTCCGGCCGGCCCCGCACCGCGGAGCGCGGCGAGGGACGCGCAGCTCGGGCAGGGGGTGGCGGGGGTTTGAACACCCCCGCGGGTTCGGTTGCCGAAGGCTGCTGCTTGTCTCCGTGTTCCTGTCTTCTCTCCCTCTCTTAATTTTATTTATTTATTTCTTAGCGCTTGCGCTAGCCAGGAGGACGGCGAGCCGCCGTGCATCCCTGTGACCGCGTTGCGGTGTGTCGGCGGCTCTGATGCAGCGAGCGGACCGAGTCCCCCGCGCCGCGCTGGTCTTCCGTGCCCGGGGAGGCGGCGGTCCCCAGCCCCCCTCTTTGTTTTGTGCACCGCCGGTGAGCCCCTGTAGGATTGCGCCCCGTGGGCGGCGGGGCTTGAGGGACGACTGCCTACGGCGGCACCCTCGGGACGTCCCGTCCGGGAGCGCCTGCAGCGCCGGGGATGGAAGCCGGTTTGGGGGTGGTGCCGCCAGTTGCCCCGGCAGAGGATGGCCCGGGGACTCCTCGGGGAGCACCTGGGGTGGTCTTCTGAAGGAGAGGTTGGAACCTCAGCCTCGGAGCAGGGAAGTCTGGCAAGGGGGTCTTGAGGAAGGCTCTTCCTAGCCGGTCCGTTTTCCTTCCGGGAAGCTGTAGCCTTCAACTCGCCCATTTTCTCTATCTGCCGTGCGCACGCCCGCCTTGCTGGGTATTTTTAGCCGGCGCCTCTGATTAGCATTCAGGGGAGCAAGCGAGGGAGAGAAAGCTATTTTCCAAATCGTTTTCTCTTCCAGCAGGGCAAATGCACCTGTTGGTGGCAGGAAGGGTGTGTGTGGCGTTATCCGGTATTTAGCTTTCTCTAGAGATGCGACCTTGCCCCCTCTGTCCCGTCGGGGTAGGCGCTGTTGGCATCTCCCTGAGGAGCAACAGCACCCTGCTATAATCTCGGGCAGATGGGCACAGGTCTCCATTGCAGTAGCTGCTCCTCCCTGACAGAGGTTTCTGGGCCCTCCATGAGGCAGTGGTCCTCCCAGGGGCACTTGGTGGAAGGCTCTCCTACCTGGAGTCCAGCTGTCTATGGTCGCACTGTCCAAAACTATCACTGGTTTCAAAGGGATGTGTCATCCTGCCCCTTGGGGCCACACGGACAAGGGAGTTTTGCTCCATCCCTCCTCTTCACAAAGGGCCCACGGAGCACTGAGTATTTGAGAAAACACAAAAATCCTGACCAGCCTTCTTGTGTCCCTCCAGAAAGGGGTGGCTGGGTGTGTTGTCCCCAGCCATCATTGGCTCTTCCTCTTCCCAGGCTGTCCCTGACTCCCAAGGATTGGGTATGTTGGTCTGCTGTTCTGTGGTCGTGTGTAGATTTTACTATAGAATCTGGGACTTTGACTCTGCTTGTGGTGAGTGCCTGGACTGCTTGGGAAGATCTTCGGGTGTTTGGAAAAGAACTCACCCTATCACTCTTAAAAACTGAGTGCATAGGGGGCACACAGGATTTTACAAAATATAGCACGCGCGTTCTGAGATCTCTGTTGAACATCAAAACATTGCTTCAGAAAGCACGTGTAAACTCTCATTCCAGCTGTTAATCCAGAGGACCCTGGTAGACGCACTCTGTGGAGGGAGAGGAGGTGTAGTTAGTGGGAAGTAAACACTTAATGAAATAATTATATGTAGAACGGGCAAAGTGCCTTACTTCCTGACACACAACACAAACTTACATGTGAGGGAAATGTGCGGTTTGTGTAACTTGATTGTTACTGTCAAGAGCTTAAAAAATGAAATATTTATTTTGAATAGTGAGAACATTCATTTAACACTAAATAAATACAAAACTAAGAAAAGCTCTAAGCCTTTATGCATCAAATTATTAGTCAGCCTTTAACTTACAATGGTTAGAGTAGAAAAAGCAAACCTTCCACTGGGGGCAAATTGTTCCTTTTTTGTACAAAGGGTTTCTTGATGTTTCTTTCCTTCTTCCTGTTTTGGCAACTGCCAGAAGTGGGCAGCAAGGCTTCTGCAGCATGATTCTTCACATGTTCCTCTAGCTGTCTCAGGTGTTCAGTCTTCCTCATCTTGAATGTCATCTTCTAAAGAAAGGACCTTTTCTTCCCTGTATTTATGACAGGAGACTGATCTTTGATTGCATCCCAGAAAGCTGTGCATTGTGAGAGGCCAGGCTAATGCACAAATTTAATCATGTAATTAATAATTCTGCTGTACCTTTTTATTGCTCCTGTGGAGCAGGTTGCTACTGTTAACCTTTTCCAAATCTTAACTGTTTCTCCTCAAAATGCCTCTTTGGCTTCCAGCACCATGTTCAATATGCAAAGCTACGAGTTTCACTGCCAACATGTTTCACCACATGTTATTTATTATTCATAAACTTCCTGTGTTTCACTGCCACTCTGAGTTAGCCCAGTTTTTTGCTGGGTTATTTACAGCTTGCACTGTGACACATTTTGTTAGAGGATACTTTATTAAAATACTCATACACATACATACAGGGTATGGTCATTAGCATATCCTGCACATTGAAGGTCAGCTGCTTTGGATAAGATGTCTGACAACATTGTAATAATGTTGTTGCATTAATAATAATAGACATAAGATTGTATAAAACATCTATACTCTTATATTGAATAATTTGTTGATTGAATTGGAATTACTGTAAAAAAAGGGCTGACCTACCAGTCTGAATAAAGGTCACTGAAGAGTTCTCTGGACCCCAAAGGGTAATGCTGATTACATCAGTCCTAGCTAGTAGCCCCTTCAGGTTATGATTAGGATACCCATTTGCATGTGTCTAATTTGTCAGCCAGGTCTTCCTGCTGAAAAAAGAGTGTCTGTGTACAACAAAAGACGAGAGAACTGCAAGCCACTTGGCCACATCAGTCTGTCACCTAAATTAGTCACTGCAGGTAGTTTTGAGTCTCTGGCAGCTGTTTTGTCTTTAAGATTTGTTAGTCATGTTTTCCTTTTCCATCGTCCAACCCAAAATTCATCATAGTTGTTTTCAAGGGTTATTCTGGTGGACTTCAAAACAAGTGTATAAGGTTTTGTGGAAGACCACCAGCCTGGAACATATGTTCCCAACAGTCTCTTCACAATCATAGACTGGGCTTTCTGTGTGTTACACTGGTAGTCATTTATGGCCAGATACTGTCTGCAAAGAAGGGTAGGAGATCTTTGGTCCAAAGTTTTGTTTGGCTTGCAGGGAAGCTGAGGGAGCTCTGCTTGTTGGGTGCCTTGTTGGGAGTAGGCACTGCCATGACTAGTGATGCAGGCTTGCTTTGCTCACTCTGCACAGAGCTGGATGTGTTCAGTATTGTGCAGATCAGCCTCTTAAATTTTTATGGTGACTCAGTGGCACAAAGGACAACAGAGATATTAATTATTTGCACTCTAGGCTTGAAGTTAAAATGTGTGCTTGTAAAATAGATGGAGATCTTCATCTTATGCCACCAAAGTGCAAAGCATTGTGTTATTTTATTGTCTGCCTCTCCTCCCACACTGCGTTTATGATAAGATACATGTGTTGTTATTTCTGTGCCAGTTTGATAAATGGTTGTCATAGCTTTGACTATTCAGTCATGATGGCTGTGTAACCTCCCATAACTTATTCTGTTTCCTACTACTTCTTCCTTTTTTTCCTGCTTTTCCTTTTTTTTTTTTTCCTTTTTTTTTCTGTTTTTTCCTTTTTTTTTCTGTTTCTGTAGGGGACATTATGGACTCCTTGCAAAAATTGCTCTACACACAGTTACTAAGAATACATTAGAAATTAGAAATTTGAAACTCTGAAGGTGGAATCCATTGTGTTTCTTTCTGGTTCTTCTTTCCCATTTCCAAGGTCCACCAGCATGTTTCTGTGTGATTGAGGCCTGCTGTTCTCTAATTTTCACTATTTCATGTGGAAGATTCACCTCTGCAGGGAATGTATGGAGAACACATGCTGGAAAAGGACCTACATAAGGCTACAAGACTGGACCTACATAATGCTACAAGACTGGTCACTGGGCACTGATGAAAAAACATCTAGAGATGCTGCTTCAGTGGGTGACATTTAAAATAGGAAGCAGACAGGGTGGGAAGAAAAGGTAAGAATTTAAGATAGAGAAAGAAAACCCTATGCTAGAAGGTGAACATGTATGGTTTTCGTGGGAACTGCTAGGAGTTTTGTAATAAGGGAAGAAATGTTTGAGAAATTAGGGGTATAGGCACAACAAGGTGCTTTGCACTCTAAGATCATGGTGCAATTTAGGTTGGAAGGGACCTTAGGAGGTGTCTAGTCTGACCTATTCAAAGCAGGCACATCTCTGGTGTTAGACTGGGTTGCTTGGGGCTATTTGATACTATTTGGTAAATTACTTAAGCAAGGACTTCTTTACTTATGTCACAGAATTATTAAATTATGACCAATTTTCAGAAAATTGGTGCTTTTCTAACTGCTCTTCTAATGGTGGGAGCTGGATGGTATTTTATTGTGTAGGTTCTAGGAAGCTACTAAGTTGATCATAAAAGATTGCTGAACACTATTCCAGCCAAAAGGTGTCTCAAAATCCTTCTCTTTGGGGTCTCAGATTATTTCAAAGTGTTTTTCAGTTTTGCCTGCATATTTGATATATTCCCATATCTTTGAAATCAGCACTGTACGAAGGCTTGAGACTGATGCTTCTCTTGGCTTCTAGGTAGGCCTTCAGCATAGGACCTGAGCAGCAATCTTGCACTTGTGCTTTACCTTCTGCTGAACAGTGAGTGTGCTAATAAAGATGCCAAGAAGTTTGGAAGGCGCAGAGGGTTCTGTGGTTTAACCCCAACGAGCAACCCAGCACCGTGCAGTTTCTGTCTCACTCCCCCACCAGTGAGACTGGGGAGAGATCTGGAAAGGTAAAAGGTAGAAAACTCATGGGTTGAGATAAAGATGGTTTAATAGGGGAAGGAAAAGCCACACACACAAGCAAGGAATTAATTCACCACTTCCCATGGGCAGGCAGGTGTTCAGCCATCTCCAGGACAGCAGGGCCCCATCACACATGATGGTGACTTGGGAAGACAAACACCATCACTCCACATGTCCCCCCCCTCTCCCTTTCCTCCTTCTTCCCTCCACTTTAACTACTCAGCATGATGTCACATAGTCTGGAATATCTCGTTGGTCAGTTTGGGTCACCTGTCCCAGCTGTGTCTCCTCCCAGCCTCCCAAGCACCCCCAACTTCCTCGCCAGGCCGGCAGCATGAAAAGCAGAAAAAGCCTTGGCTCTGTGTAAGCCCTGCTCAGCAATAACAAAAACATCTTTATATTATCAACCCTGTGCCCAGCACAAATCCGAAACACAGCCCCATACCAGCCGCTGTGAAGAAAATGAACTCTGTCCCAGCTAAAACCAGCACAGCAGGGTTTATTCCAGGTTCAGGGGAAAGGGAGCTAACTTCCTAATTTGGGAGAAAGAGGATTACTTAACTGTGTGTCCTGTAATTTGACACTGTACTCTCCAGTCTCTTGGGACAAAGAACCTGTTTGCATCTGAGGAGAGGAAGGATTGTGTGTGTACCAGGTGAGCTGAGATGGATCAGATGCTGTTCAGTTATTCAATAAGGCGTCTTGTCAATCTCATGTGCCCAGGTCCAAAATTTAGATACTGGACTTGACATAGGGATCTTGAGAACTCTCAGCTGATGCTACTTTGTCTGAGAGGAGACTCTCCTCCTTAGAAGGAAGACACCTTACTTCTGAATTTCTGTGCACCTAAATTGTGTTTTATCCAATGACTCTTTCATCTCAGGGGCATAACTTGTTCTTGAAGGAGGGACTAGAAGTCACCTTCTAGTGAGTGCTCTACTAAACTTTGTTGCCTGTTGACGTGCTTATTTTTTAACTTAAACAACCTTTAATTTTCTACAGAAAGAAATTTCAAGGCAGGAGTGGAGGGGAGAGCATGTCCCCACTCCAGCCAGAGTTGTGATACTGGGAAAGCGTACATTAGGATCTTCTCCAATCAGAATAATATGGAAATCATTCTCCTTCCTGGGGCAGTCCTGTAAGCAAGAGATGTGCTAGGAAGGTGTAGCTCACTTGCACCGTGATTTCTTCCTTTGGATGTATGTTGGGACAGGGAATAATCTGGCTGGTTCTTGAATGCAACGAGTATGATGAGCCTGCCTTCATGTAGATCTGCAAAGATCTATAGCCTAGGAAGTACCTTCCTGCTGCTTGAGGGCTTGGTATGGCAAGCTGTGATTTCTGCTCTGGCTTGGTCACAAAACTGCATCCTGACTGCCTGTCACACCTTGTCTCTCTTAGAGGTCTCAGCTGCTTGCCTGGACCTTCCCTAGCTTGTAATTGCAAGTGTTCCCCATCAAAGTGCATCTT
The DNA here is from genome assembly GCA_018881555.1 of Amblyornis subalaris. Lineage (NCBI taxonomy): Eukaryota > Metazoa > Chordata > Aves > Passeriformes > Ptilonorhynchidae > Amblyornis > Amblyornis subalaris. The sequence goes on from JACAXG010000215.1 coordinate 595,504, forward strand.
TTTCCATGGCAGTCAGGAACACTTAGAGGTGTAGGTTGGTGAGCAGTGGGCAGTGAAGCTGGTGGAACTGAAGGAGCAGCAGCTGGTGGGGCAGCGGGCACGCTTTTTGCCCATAGCAGCGACTGCTGGGGGAGTTGACTCTCCAAGGAGACATCATAGCACTGGACTTTTCTTGATTCCCTGGGACAGCTTTTAAAGGACTGGTAAAGGTAAACTTTTGTCAGGGAACATAAATTCACTGTGTCCGAGTCTGCAGCATAACTGGAAATATTTTAAGGTTAAAAAAGGGTGGAAATTGTTAACAAATGTTGGAACACAAGGGACTTCACAAGGCAGCCTGTAAGGCTGCTGGTCTTGCACACATCATGTCCCTATCATGACACTCATGAACAACTCCTGCGTTTCTCTAGAATTCTTTGCCTGCCTGTTGGAAGACTGTGCTGAGCCTGACATCTTGGGTGATTAGAAACTGCCTGTCTCAGTGCCAAGTGTATTTTATGGTCAGCTTGCACACATTTATTCTGTGCCAACATTGTCCTTTAACTTAAATGGCTCTTCTCCTTCTCTGATGTTTACTCTCTAGATGTATTTATAGACAGCAAACATACTCCCTCTGAGATTTCATTTTGCTAAACAGGCCAGATCTTTTCTTCTAATTCTTTTTTTTTTCCCCTTTGTGTTAAAAACTCTTTTTACTCTGCAGTTTGAGTTCATCCCTAAGCACATAACCAGGACAGTATGCTGCATCTTTCATGGTCTTACCAAGGCCTTGAATGATGGTATTACAGCTTCCTCATCTCTAGTCGAATATCCTTGCCCAGTTGTCCTAGAATTGTGATTGCTTTTTACCCAGGTCTTTCCCATAGGAGACTGTATTTGCACTTAGTGCACCGCATTCTTTGTCCTCCACCCAACTGCGGGGCTGCCAGTTGGGGGCACTGATGACCTTTCCCCTTATTTGACTGTTTTCCACCAAATTACCTCAAGGTAATTCAATTTGTTTCCTTTCTCATATTTTGAACTCCCTCTGTGCTGAAAATACTGTTGTGCCTCCTGCTCCTCAAAGAATCTTATTTTTTTTTCCCTCAAATAATAGAGTTTTTTTTTTCCAGAGTCCTTTGTCAGGTAAATCTGGCCCTCCCTGGTTTGGAGGTTGATTTCCAGTTCTCTGTTTTATCATTCTTCTGTCTATTCTGTATTGTTTTTTCCCTCATACAGCCTCTCTTTCCCTTTCTTTCTCATCTTAGGCTTATTGCTCCTTTCTTGCTGACCATCACATCTCCTTGTGCTTAATCCTCCTTTTCATTACCTGGATGCAAGCAGTACCTCACCTCTGATGGGGGTACCTCATTCCTCTAGTGGAAGTCTTTCTTTGCTATATGTTTTTTGCTCTGTGCATTGACCAGAGCTAAAGATCTATGTTGTTCTATGTATCTTCAGGCATCTTCTCCTTTCCTTTCTTTTCTTCTGTCATGACTGCATATTCCTATTTGAATTTGAGGTGCTTTTGTCAGGGATTTTTTTTTCTTACTCAAGAATGCTGTAAAGGATGCTTGGCGTGCTTAATCTTTTCATCAGCTGTTGATGTCTACAATTTTTTAAGGACTTCCCATCACTGTCATAATTTCAGGCTTTTGCTTCTTGCCCTCATTTTCAAAAGCATGGAAGAACCCACCACTGCACTTACAACTTAATTTCTGTTGCTGGATCCTTTCATTCCTGCCTATTGACTCTTTTAATTCCTCACTCAGTTTTCAAGGTAACTTTTTTCTTCAGTTGCTATGTCAGAGAATTACAGTTCTTCCCTAATCCTACTGTCTTCAACACGGGTCTGTGTTGTAAGTGAGCTATCCTTTCCATCGTCTGGTAGACAGTGGTCTTCTCTGATGGCAAAAACCTTGGACAAAGTTGCAGGTTTCAAAGCTGAAGTGCTGTACAAGTAATTCTTTTCCCTTGGCCAGGAAAAACCCAGCTGCAGCCTAGGAGCAGACAGCCAGGGAAAACTGATTGATATGAGTCCGTCATGTACTCCTACTGCTTTGGCAGAGAAGGAATGGTTTTAAGTGCTTGAAACCCATTTCCCACAGGAGTCACAGTGAGTGAACAGTTAAATATAGGAGATGTTGGTACTACATTGCCATAGGCCTCAGTAAGGGGCTTTGAAGTATCTTCCACCCTTACTGTCTTCCCAGGGAGATGTTGAACTAATTTGTCTTGAGCAAGCTCTCAAGGCACAGCAAGGTGGGATGAAAATCCTGCAAGGACTCAACTACCTCCAACTCTTTATTTGGGTTGTGGTCTGATTCCCCTATCACCTCATAAGGGTCTGGCTAAATCAGAAGACTATGCTGTTTCCCACCATTACCATTTTGTACAACAATTCATTGTGTGATGGGTTTGATGGTTTCTTTTTCTCTACTCTGAAGCCCATCCCAACAACTCTAAGCCTGCTTCCTTGGCAGTCCCAAGCCAGGTGGCTGTGCTCAAATACGTAGTTTTCCTCATGCAGTGCATCAGGCAGCAGTTTTGTGAGACATTTGAACCTGACCATTAGGTCATCAGTTGCATCTTCCTTGGTGACTGAGAGCAGGACTGACTTGCTGACAGAGACAGGATAGTGTTTCTTGGTCTCTTTGTCCTCTTGGTCCTGTTAGCCTGTGAGGACTGCAGATCCCAGCGTGCCTGTCTGTGATGAGGGTTTGTGCCTGTGAGCACAGCTTGGGTGGGCTGAAAGGAGGAAGGTGGTGGGTTTCTTTCAGCGAGTGAGTGTGGGGGGAGAAGGGAGTCCAGTGCAGCCCCTCACAGATGCTGCCAGAAGGATGGTGTGACCAGTCGCTGCTCTTCAGCAGTTGGCACTGTCTGCTTTTGCTTTCGAGCATATGTATTATGTTTTTCCTCTAAAATTTCATCATAGTGTTCCCTATTGTGTGTGCTGTTTGTAGTTATTAAACATACTTGTTTTGAGATAACTCTCTGCAGTATGTTACATACATAATTAGGTATAATTAACTTCAATTAACCACATTAAGCTTTGCAACACTTCTGCCATATTTTGAAGCTGGCTTGTGACTAACAAACCCACATTTGCAGGTTCGGGTTATACAAACTCATACATATTCCAGGTGTTCACTTTTTCCTTTCAGTACTATGCCTTTGAATCCAATAATTTGTTGTTCATTTGTCTGCATAATTAACTTGCAGCTTGTAGGACTCTGAGTGCAGCATCCTCATTGTGCGTCATTGGTGCTCTTCACATGATGCTTCTGGGGACCTGCTGATCATGACAGCGTCTCAGGGCCTATTTTACAAACTCTTTACCTTGCCAAAGTTGGTTAGATGGGTACATGCTATATTTGACAAAGGCCCAAGTACCACACTTGGTGAATAACCCTTCACCTTTCTTATTTAACCAGTGCGCCAAAATTTTGGCTTTTATTTTTTTTGAAGTCTGCATCTCCCTGCTTTTTCCTTTTAGTATTAATTTTGTGCTTTTGTTGTTCTTGCTGGAAAATGCCCTGAAGTGTCATGCATTAAGAAGTTATAAAGAACAGTTGATTCATTGAAAGACAAATGCCATTTGGCAATAAGAGCCAGATGGTAACGCAGTTTATGTGTGAGGAGCATACTGTGGCATACTGCGGTGCTCTCTGGTGCCCAGCAGCCCGCATCTCCCAGGAAGTAAAACTGGCATCTTCCTTTGCAGCTCAGCCCATCAATGGCTTTTGGTGCTCTAGATGCTGGCTGGCACATTTCTTGCCATATTGCCTCCTAAAGAACAGCTGGAAACAGGAAGGCTGCCAGTGTATATTGCAAGCTCTACTCCATGTCCTCTTCATGGAAAACACAAAGTGCAACACACAGCAGATGCCAGGAATGCTGACATTGGCAGAAAGAGGTCTCTCCATTGGCCTCCATGCAAAACGGTTTCTTGACATCTACTAAAGAGTTCATCACTCCCCGCTTTTTTAAAGCTGCATGGCTATTAATTTGCTTCAGGTTATAATCAAGCTGTCACTTATTTTAACGGGCCTTGGATCAGACAGGCCTGAGGGTTTTTTTTATGGTTTCCATTACAGCGTTAATTAACTTAGCATGCAGATTTAGCTATGAAACTCAGAGATTTCGTTTAGTTTTTATAATTTAATTGTGGAAACATGGCAGTAAATGCAGATGAGAAGTGCAATTAATATTGACCCAGGACAATTCAAATGTCAGACACTTGTCTCTGAAGGCTCACTAAGAAGTCCAATGTGTTAAATATTGATTTTGGAGCGTGGGGTTTTCAAACAACCTTGGTACTGGCCTGTTCTTCCTCAAGCTGTATTCTTTTTAAAGTCAGGACTGTGTGAAACCTTGATGTCTGCAAGTGCAGTGCCAACACAGAAAGCCAGAAGATCCTGCCACTTGACAATGCTAGCAGCAGTGTCACCTCCTGCAACTTTTATCAAAAATGCTGAACTACAAATAGGCAGAATTAGCTGCTGTGTGGGTGTGAGGGCAGTTTTGTTTTCATAGATTTCAAAAGTATTTAATTTAGAGTTGTTGATAAACAGCTTATGGAAAGTTTGTGGAGTGAAATTGTTTTACCACAGCATTTGGTACACTTTTGCCTGGCCTGAAAAGGTCCATGCAATGGTGGGAAGGGGGGTCAGTTTCCATGCTGACCTTGTCCTTGGCATGGCTTGTAGACTGAAAGGCAGGCTGACTGCTATAAGGTGTGTTGATAGTAGTCTGTTGAAATCTCCCTCTGGACAAATGGCTCAAAAAGGCACCGGGATTTGTACTGTAAGTGGCAAAAACTATCATACCGAAGAAATGAGTAACCTGTTGTCGTATCTGCTGGCAAGATTAGTAGTCACAGGTTTGATGTAAAACTATCAATCTGTCTGGATCCTTTACTGGGGAACACGTGGCTTGACACCGTATAGAAATGACATTATTAGAAGCATTCAATAACGGACTGGCAAGGTCATTCATAGGTAAAGCTGATCCTGCTGAGATGCCTCTTTAGCCTGATTTCCTGAGAGGCTGACACACTGTTGTACTCTTTGGTTATAGTTTGATATTTCAAGGAATAAAAAGTCTCTGCTCTGCTATGGGCCTGATGTAGACAAAAAAGGAATTCTCCTGACCGTGGGCATCCTCAGGGCCTCTGGGATGCCACATCACCTAGGAACCTTCAAACAGTGCTTATCATAGCACCCTCTGCAAATTGTGAGGGAGGGCACAAGATCTTTCCTCTGGTGCAGCACATAAAATGTGAATTTTAAAAATGTGAATCCTCCCAACCCATTTATTTAATCTGCCATGTAACTCATCCGTGGGGAACAGGGCACTGAAAGACAGCAAAAAGGCTATACCTGAGCTAGTAACCTGAGTTAGATGTCAGAACAGGGGTCCCACAAGGTACACTGCATTTTCACGGCCTCACCCCTTTCTCATCATATGTAGGCTTTCAGAAAAGAGGGGGAAAATGTGCAATCCCTTCCCTCCCCATTCGCTGACATGTTTTAGAAGGCAGCCTGAAAGCAACAAAATTTGGAGCAGAATGATGACTGAGCCTGCAGCTTATTGCAATTTTCAGTGCGTTGTCTCTCCACGTGAAGAGCTGAAAAGCTAGACTGGGACAAACAGCCCCTAACTGCTCCTCCTGCTTCTCCTGGAAAAGCTCTATGTTGATCTATGAAAGGAAAAGCTGCATGGACAACTGTCTGTAAGCGTTGGCCCCGAACTCCCGTTTGTTACACGTAGAGGAAAATACACTGTTGCCTAAGATCATTTTGAAGGCATGGTTTGCAGCACATGTGCACACTGTAGCTGCTTCACCTGCTTAAGGGCATCTGACAGTGTTGAGTTACGTGTGGTGACTCAGAGGGCTTTCCCTTGATGGCTTTCCCTGGATGGCACATAAAAGTTCACTTGCAGAACATCAGCTTATGTAAAAGTTTGAGCTATTTTTGTTCAAGTGCATTGCCATACATTTTTAGACTTGCTAAACTTCATGCACACTCTGTTTGCCAAATCCACCACTTTGCTACTTCCAGTGAGAGAGTTTGAAAATCCCTGTGAAGCTTTTAGGGACTGCAGTCATGCAGAGTGCTCTGTGAACACAGCCATATTGCTTGTGCATCCAGATCTCAGGGGCAAAGCTGCTGATTTGTGCATGGTGTGATTCCCACTTTCTAAAAGTTACAAAAAATACTAAAAATATCTAACACAGGAACTACAGTTCAGATTTAGAGTGCATCGAAATACACTAGGGTGTATCCTTACAAATTTCAGTTGTTAAAACCTTCATGATGCAAGTGTATTCAGTCTTCTCTTTGCTATAATACAGAACTAAAACTATACATATCTTTGCCTTTTCTTTGTTCTCTACTCTGCTTTGTTACATGGTCAGTTTCACTGTGCTTTTGTTCCTGGGTCTGTTTTGTCAGGTGCTCAAAGAGTCACCCCTTTGTTTTTTCCACGAAGATGTACAAACCTGATTCAGGCTTCCTGAATCCATCTGCCAGGCCTCTGGACATACTTATTTCAATAGGTCTGCTGGAT